>CM056819.1:5000-605000 GCA_029852735.1 Persea americana
CATTGTTATCCTTCACGTTAAGTAAGCACAAATCAGAAATCATGTCTACGTGTACTATGTCAGCTGTCCAAAATTCATGCTCATACACACGCCTAAATGTTATCAATTCAAAATTATTAGGGATGATGTGCACTCAAGTTAAAATTAAGCCCTCATTGTTTAAAATAACATCACCCCTCATTACAACGTTAGTATTATTTGATTCGTCTTCCTTACAGACATAAATGAATTCACTTATAGGTCTGGAATATGGATAAGCAGTCTTTATAAAAACCACAGACATATTGCATTCGTCTTTGTTGTTGATAAAGTCTAACACCGTCCTCCAATTCATTTTCAAAACTTATTTCCATGACCTAAGAAACATATATTTCAAATAAGTTTATTGTTATGCAACCAAACAAAATAAAACGAACTATCTCCTACTTAACACAAATTTTAAAAAAAAAAAAAAAAACACCACTAGAATCACCATGAAAAGAGAAACTCAGAAACAACAAAAAAATCGATTGTCGAGATGATCCAAGAAGTCTAGTTGCACAAGCAGAGGTGGGGAGTCAAGGCTTGAGCATTCCCAGTTGGGGCCTAGCCGGCTTGACGCGCTGAGCATTCGTAGCAATGGAGAAAGCAGCTTTAGCTGGGGTTGGTGAGGAGTGCAGGCCCGAGCGTTTGCTGCAAAAGGAAAAGGGATCTTCGATTGGGTTCTGTTGAATGGGTGCTTTGATGGGGATCTGACGGAAACTCCCTGCTTGTTACACTAGTGATCTTCGATCATGTGAAACTCCCTGCTTGTTACACCATGTCACGACCCGGGCCCGAGATAGGGTTATCACGGCCAAACCCCGAGTCGCGAACACCATACTTACTCCCGTAAACCTCGCATCGCCGAAGCCAATACAAGATTCACAAGGGATCTTACATATACCTGTCAAATGTACATTGTTTTGCGGAAATATATACATACATTGACATTTAACGTTAATATGTACAAGTCCTTTACATACAGTAAACTTTACTTACACATCTCAGTCCTATTGAAATCAACCATGCACATTCAAATACAATGCATGTGATCACTATTTACAACAAAATGAATCTATTCAAAACGTTCACAAAAAAAATTGCAAACCGGTCGCCTCCGATTTACATCCATTCATTCAATCCTCCTAGGGGAACCGGATTGGTCTCCTTCGTTGGCGGGGCGGTCTCGGAACCACTGGAACGGACAACTTGGCCTGTAATGTCATCAATAACATTGTGAACACGACGGTTCAACAATGTATACACAATTCTATGATAATCATATGTTTAGCATTTTGGTTCCAAAGTATAACAATTCTATGCAAGTCAATTCAATTCAATTCAATTCAATGCGTATAGTTCTTCCCTGAAGGAAGCATTCAATTTATGTAGTTCTCCCCTGAAGAGAGTATTCAATTCATGTAGTTCTCCCCTGAAGAGAGCATCCAATTCATTATATACACTTTATCAAGTGTCTTTTCGTTGTCCTCTAGCATGGGCGGAAGGCGCACCATTCACAACCCAGCCATTCAAGGACTCATTTCATTTCAATATTACTCACTTTATTAAGTGGCTTTTCAAATGTGTGGGATTTACCAGTGTCTTGATCAGAGATCACCGGCATCACACGGAGCTCCGGAACGCTCAATCTACTGCAGCAGACTTAATCTTTTATACATTACAATGTTTGTTCATTTCAGTTCTTTTCTTTTCATTTCATTGCATTTCATTGTATTAATTCAATACATTATTCAATGATAGCTCAACAAGGAGCATAACAGTAATAGACGAGAGAGGATAAGCCAACTCAAGTCATAAACAACTAAATTTCCTAAAACAACATTCGGGTGAAACGTTCATTATGCAATGTAGGTGTTATTGTAGATGACATCACTTTTTAGTGAAATTTACATTCACATAAGTTTAGCTAACACCCATGAAGGTTTAGCAAATTATCAGAAATCAATTCTGATATTCCCTCAATTTCGGTCACCTCGTCGGTTACCTAGCGGTTAGCCGCATTAGGGATTTCGGCTGACCGAACCATATGCGGTCAGCTTTCCAGAATTCCATAAATTACAATGCACTTTGCTCAGTTCGGTCACCTACTCGGCTGACCGAAATTCAAATTTTGGTTAGCCGAATTTCTCACGGTCAGCTTACGGTTCGTTTTCCAAAAGCTAAACTTCTGATGGAAAAACCCTGACAAGATTTTCGGTCACCTTGCGGTCAACCCTCGGCTAGCCGAACTCACAATTTCGGCTAGCCGACCTATGTCGGTCAGCTCTCGGTCAGGTGTCGGTCAGCCTGGCGGCTGACCGAATTGTGCCCAGAAGTTCAGAAAATTCTGAATCGAATTTTCTGTAACTGAACTCCTTGAGTTCTAACAAATCACTTAACAATTGAAATCAATATAATTGAGTATACTTGCCTTGTTTGGAAACTAATCAGCAAGAATTCCCTTGTCTAGCTTGAATCTAAGCTGAATTCCTCAAGCCAAACCTTTTTTTGAACCTAAAACCCAAAATCAATCCACAAAATAGAATGCTTGTGAATTCTTTGGGCCATAACCATTCTATCTCAATACTGAAAACATGGAAGTGCTGAATTCAACTCAAACACTTACTTGTAGCCTTTTTGGTGGAAATCTTGAGATCTTCTCAAGCTTAAACTCCAAGAAAGTAAGAAAAGAGATGAAGAAGAGAATGGTGAAGATGGAGTCCCTCTTCACAATCACTTGCCAACTCTCCCAATCATCACTCAATGAAGAGAATTTGGAAGAAAGAAGAAGAAGAGAAAGAAAGAGAAAAAGAGAGATCTGCTAGGATGAAGGAATGAACTCAAATGAGTTCATCCACATCTTATAAGCCCTCAATTGCATTAAACCCCCCTCCTATTTCTCTAATTACAATTTAAGTCAAATGAATGGTCACTTGAACCAATTCACGTCGAATGGAATCACTATATTCACGGAAGTTAACGTACTCCTCGAGATATACGTGTAAGTATCAAGAGTTTCCGTATTCGACGAAATACGTGTAATTTTGTATTTACGAAAAAGTCCTTACATTGCATGGTTTAGCCTAAAACCATTTCAAGTCACCCATAACCTTCACTATTCTTTTCATTAAGTTCAATTTGACCACTTGAGCCAAATTCTATATCAATTTAGCCATTAATCAACATTAATTCCATAAAACATGTTGAATTAGCATTAATCCCGATTAATTACAGTTAATCTTAATTAACTCGAGACAGGGTGTTACACACCAGCAGCACAGTCGTTCTTTTCTTTTTGCCTTTTCCTTTGCAGATTTAAGTCTTTTTCCACGACCTTTTGTATTAGCATGTGCAGGCTCACGATATTCCACTACAATAGCACACGTCTTTCTTTTCTTCCAATATTCCTTTTCTCCAATCATCTCCGATTCATTCATATGTCGACATTCTTTTTTCAGTTGTAAAATCCCCTTTCTTGCATGTTGATATGCCTTTGTAGGCATGCAACCATCATCAACAAGTTGTGCAACATAGTATGATAAGTTGCTATGCCTTTCAACTAATGTGGCACCACGTGGGTTCTCTTCAATAGCAATAGCCTCGCTATCATAGTAATCCAATATCACATTCTTACTCCATCTTTGCAATATGAAATTTTTGCGTAATGTATAAGTCTTTTTTGCCTCAAGACGCAAAGAATATGAGAACATGGGATTCCCTCAAACTCAAACATTTGACTAGAACAATTTGCAAATTTAAAATCCTTTCTTATAACAACTCTTCGTTCAGTTTCCACTCTTTTTTCAATATCTGAGACAATGTAAGTCTTCTCTTCTGCACTTCCACTTACAAAGTTTGCACTACTTGTAACTATTGACACTACTTTTTCCTGGAACTTACATAATTTCTTCCTTGAGAAAATCTCAGACATTTGTTTCTCCATTGGCATTTTGCTATTCAGTTTTGGTCTTCCATTTAGTGTATGGTTGTTCTGTCAACTCCAATTGCCTTTGACGACTAATGCCTTGTTCAAATTGGGTGAAGAATTCTTGTAAGGTAGTTTTCTTTGTTACATATCCCTTGACAGAGGCATTTATGCTCTCACTCCTTTGACTTGTCGTCATACTCGCAAAGAATATATGCTTGCAACAAATCGGTATCCACATGTCATGTATTTGGAACATGTCATTTAACCACTCATTAGCAGTTAAACCATATTCAACCATAATAGCATTCCAAGTAAGCTCAAAATTCTTTTGTAACATAATAGCTTATACAATCTCCTAATTTCTTCACAAAGTCATCATATTTTATGGCAATCCCCCCTAACTTTAGAGGCAGCTTTTCTAAGATATGCCACAAACAGAATCGATGGCTAGTATTAGGCATAACATGTTTAATAGCCTTTGTGATTGACGGATCCTGATCAGTAATAATTGCCTTTGGTGCCCCTGATGGCATTGCTTCAAGCTATTAGTTAGAGCACCAAACGAAGCTGTCAAATGTTTCATTTGAATTGAGAGCACACCCAAATAAACATGATTGACCATGATTATTAGCTCCCGTGAATGCAGCAAATATCAGCTCATACTTATTTGTCATGTATGTTGTGTCAAATGAAACAACATCCCCAAAGACACCATAGGACTATTTGAAAATAGGTTCCGCCCAGAAAATATGTGATATCTGCATGTTTGAATCTCTTACTATAGAAAAAACAAACCGATCATTCATTTCTTTTCAATGAAAGAGATATTCATACGCTAACTGGCCATCTTTTTTGAACTTTTCCATCCTTTTATCCATGTTATAGTTGCGATAGTTTGTTTGTGTAAACCCTATATTTTCAAAACCATTTGCCTGTAATTCAAACACCCCATTGCGTTCGATGTCCTTACATTAGCCCCTTGATAGGTGTCTATCAATTTTGTTTTTTTTTTGTGCCGGAGTGATTTTTCTATGTGAACACAGCATATGGTGCTTGTGAGGAGTACTTAACACATGCATATGCTCCGCGATAAATTTGTAAACCGAATATTCCGAATCCCCTTATTATTTTTTTTTAATTTGAGTCTCAGCCCCGCAATTCTCCCTCGTCTCCATAACACGCCTTTCACCGACAAAATCAGGCTTCTCTATTCTTCGACCTTCTTTTGAACATACAAATTTCTTCCAATATATATAGCTTCCATTCTTTTTAGCATTCATTCTCTTCTTCTTTAAACTTTTTCTCACACTAAAGCCCGCGTCTTTTGCATAAACATTGTAAAAGTCGAACGCGTCATCTATGGTGTTAAATAGCATTTGTGTTTTCTCACTGTCAAGTGCTAGAATATATGATTTCATCATTGAAGAAGTAGCTGGTTCTATCTATGTTTTTTCCACAGCGCATGAAAATAGTACATACAATAAAATGAATGGAAAAAATTGATCAGCTGGCACCATTACATAATCTCATAAATTTAAAAACATAAACAAAGTGCATATTCTGGTTGAGATAGATGATCAGCTGGCACCATTACATAATCTCATAAATTTAAAAACAAAATCAAAGTGCATATTCTGGTTACTAGTGCATATTCTATTAGATCGTCAAAGAAGAGATGGAATTGATGGATTAGAATGGGCTTAGCAACCTATTAAATAATTTAAAAGAAAACAAAGCCAATTGTTGCTAGGTGAATTTTGAAAAGAAAACAGAAGAACTCTTGTCGCGAACTGGGTCCGAGGTACGATTACCACCGACTAACCCCGAGTCGCGACGCATACTTACTCCCGTAAACTCCGAATTAACCGAAGTTAAAACGAAATTCACAAGGAATATTTACTTCACATCTATCATACGTATAATTTGCAGAAGTACTATACATATGATACCATAAACAGACTATACCAAAAATTACAGTGGTACAAAGTTTAGTTCTTCATACATGCATAGTCTTACCATTTACTTACTTTTGTCAGTCATTTGCATATTCAAATACAATGCAAGGTGACGACTATATTTTTCAAAATGCATTATACCAAAAAGTAATTCAAAATAATTCAAACTCATTTCGCACTCGGATATCAATATCACATGATATCCCAACCATTCCATTCGGCTAATCCTCCTAAAGGAACCCCATAACGGCTTCCTCCGCTGGCGCTGGGGCCGCTGCAAGACATGCATTGGTGATCGGGCCTATAATGTCATCAATAATAAGAGTGAATACAACGATTTAGCAATGTATATACAGACCCAATGATAGTACATGCTATCTTTGTCTGTTCAATCAACCAATTAAACAGTTATTACATCCAATTCCATTTCTAGACAATTCTAGACAATACATGCATTTAGAGTCAATAACGAACGTACAAATTGGCAACTATAATATAGCATTTCATTTCAGTTCATTTCATTTCATTTTCCCATCTTCCAAAAGGAAGGAGTCAGTCGATGTCATCTTCCCAAAAAGGCAGAAATCATTCAGTATGATATTATCCTCTTAGGCTCAGGGGGGAAGGGTGCACCATTCATGACCCAGGCCTCAAGAAATGAATCATTCAATATCTCATCTTCCAAAAGGGAGGAATCAGTCAGTATTCATTGATACAATCAGTAATGTGGAGTCTACCAGTGTCTAGACTAGGGACAACTAGCCTTACCACGGAGCTCCGGAACGCTCCCAAGTTCATCTACTGCAGTAGGATTAGCCATTCATTCACTTATTCATTCATTTAAGTTCCATATGAGCAATTCATTAATTCATTGCAGCTCCATATGAGCCTTAATAAACAACTATGTAGTGCCATACTCAAGAGTCAACATAATATAGTCTTTTAATCCATTTAAGATTCAATTCAAGTCAGTAATTCCATTCATAATAATGGAAAGGAATAAACAGTAATCTTAATCACATTCGATTTGAGTTTAGCAATACGACTACAATTCAATGAGAGAACTAGGATAATTAATAGTCTACTAATTTCTATCTCAATTCCAACCAACCATTTAGGTGTAACCATTGGTTCTCTAATGTACTTGCTATTTTCGATAGACATCACATTTTATATTTAATTTGTACATTAGGCCCGGGTCCCTGTAATTATCACCTATGGAGGTATAAATACTATTCACAGCCTTGAAACAATCAATATGCTCTAATACCGGAAAATCAGATTTCAAATCTGCATTTCCCCAAGTTTGGTTACCCTCTCGGTCAACTGTAGGTTAACCGAGCCCTACATGTCGATTAACCAAATTTCATTCAGTTACCTACAGTTAGCTTCCCAGAAGCTTCAGAATTCCTGCAAATTTCCCTTTCTAAGTTCGTTCAGCTTCTCGGTTAACCGAGTCTCGGTCACCTGTCGGTTCGCAATCCAAAAGCTTCAGATTTTCTGACACTTCTATAACTGTACTCGGTCACCTGTTGGTTGACCGAATACCCATTTATTAGTTAACCGAACCTGAGTTCGGTTCCCCTTCCAAAACTTTGCATTTCTCTGAATAAATCCATCAATTCCAGTCGGTCACCTATCAGTCATCCTTCGGCTGACCGAAGTCATGACTTCGGTTAGCCGAATCATTTCGGTCAGCACTCGGTCAGTTTTGCAGAAGCTGAACTTCACTGAGAAATCAGCCCAGATGGGTTCGATCAGCTGTCGGTCAGCAATTTGGCTGACCGAACTGCACGCAGAGTTCATAATTTCTGCGCCCAGAACTTCAGAATTTCTGAAGTGATATTTGGGATTTGAACTCCATCAGTTCTAACAACTTCTAAAACATCCTAAATCGATGGAAATGCATATACTTGCCTCTTTTGGAGATCAATTGACAAAAAGCCTCTTTGTTAGCTTGGCTTTGAGATGAAATCCCCAAATTGAAACCCTCTTTCAACCTAAAATCAAAACCAGTCCATAAATAGAGCTCTTATGAGCTAATTGTGCTAAAAACACTCCAGTCATCCAATGGAACTTGTAAGCTCTACCAAGTTCACAAGACACTTACTTGTAGCTCAAAGAGAGCAACTTTGAGCTCCCTCTACAACTTTAACTCTCAAACAAATGAGAGGTCTCAGTGAAAAAGATGAAGTGCTACAACTTTTCTCCAAAAACTCTTAGCAAAGCTCCAACTCTTGAGGAGATTGAAGAAAGGAAGAAGAAAGAACCTAGGCTTGAGCTCTCCTTCACTTAGGTTGAAAACTGATGGAATGAACTCATTAAAGTTCATCTCAATCTATATAAGTGAACCTTTTTCACTTAGCCCCTCCATCACTCTTTCTAATTACAATTCGAGTCAAATGAAAGGTCATTTGATCCAATTCTCAGCGAATGAGTTCAAGTCTAACATGAAAGTTGACATACTCTTTGAGATACACGTGTTGGTATTAAGAGTTACCATATTTGACGAAATACACGAAAATTCGTATTTACAAAAAAGTCCTTGTATCACATTATCTAAGTATAAAATCAATACAAATCATTCAATCTCCTTCAAATTCATTTCATTAAGCTCAAATCAATCATTTGAGACTAATTCAATTCAATTTGGTCATTAACCATAATTAACTTAATTAAATTTGATTAATTAGTATTAATATCAATTAATTAGAGTTAATCTTGATTAACTCGGGACAGGGTGTAACAACTCTATTGGAGTGCTTCAAGGAACATTCAGTTGCCATGGACCTGTTTGAATTTTCGTAGAAAGTACAGGCATGTCGGTAAGCCCAAATGATCCAAACAAAGCCTAAGTAATTTTGTTATAGTTATGGGTGGACTACAACTGACATAGCCCTCCCAAAACAAACCTGAAAAAAAGCACCCAAAACAAACTTGAAAAATAATGGACACTCCCCTCTCCAGCAGATTGAAGCTACAGAAAATGGGTTTTGGTTGGACACAACTAGATATATAAATAAAGGTGGAGAGAGGGAGGACCTGGCTTGGGCAAGACAGTAGAGTGGGTTTTCAGAACTAAAAAAAACAGTCATGGGTTTTGATCGACCACAGCGACATGGAGAGAGGGAGGACCTGGTTTGGGCGAGACAGGGGAGTGGGTTCTCGCTTTGGGCGAGCCCTGGTGAGATGGAGGGGGGACCTAGTTTGGGCAAGACAGGGTAGGCGGCCATGGGTATTGGGCGAGCTAAGTTGAGATGGAGGGAGGGAGGGAGTTGGAAGGGGGGACCTGGTTTGGGCCAGCATGAACAGGGGTTGCAAGGTGGTGTGCATGTCGGGGTTGCAGGGCAATCCAATTAATTTTGAGACATTGGCGATGATCTTCAACAAGTGAAAACAGAGGAGGGGAGAAGAAGATCAAAGAACTCACCCAAATAGGGCTACCAAATGGGTTTGGTGTAGAGATCAGAGCAGCTCCATCTTCGGGTGCTGGGACATGGAGGGACAGTAGTAGCTCCATCGTTGGATCCATGAGAAAGAAGAACCTCTCCGTCTTCCGGCATTAGGTTTAGGGAAGGAAGGCAGCCGTTGGCCCAGGCTTGGTTATGTTTTGGAGGGAATCGATTAGGGTGGGAGGGAAACGAAAACGTCTCTACTTTGCTTTTTCATTCCCCTTTTAAGTGGGGAAACTCGACCATTGGATTGTGTTTTTTGGTATAACACCCCAGAAGCTGCCATGTGAAGTGTCCCTCACCCTATGGTGAGGGAAAGATGCACCCTAACATTCCCTATATATATGGGGCCAGCTCGATAAGCTAACGCTTCTAGGACCCACACAACCCCCCTAAATTGCACATGTCCACCAACTTTTGGTCAGATCTGAATTTACTAGACCGTTGGATCAACTGTATACTGATCCGAATGGACCGTTGACCATTAAACTTTTGGCTCCACCACACAATTCAACTTACTTCAACTTCCCTTATCCTAAGCTTCAACTTAGGAGAGCTAGCTATATATATGTATATATAGGGGCTCCCCTAAACTGTAGCTTAGGAGAGCATAAGCTGGGGCGTGCCACTGGCACGTGTGACGGAATAAGAGGAGATTTTTGCGCCCGCCCATTTTCCCCATTTCTCCCCTTATAACCTAATTGAGACCTCTTTCACACTTTCGCCTCTCTCTCTCTCTCTCTCTCTCTCTCTCTCTCTCTCTCTTGCCAACATCTATTTCCGTCATCTCCTATCCCTCTGTCGACTCTCTCTCTCTCTCCTTCCAGCATCCCCTCTCGCCAACATCTATTTCCATCATCTCCTATCCCTCTCTCGACTGCTGCATATCCTCACTGCGCCCTTTAGAGATCTCCACCCAGCATACGCAGTGCCCAGCCTCATCTCCGCCATTACACGTTCTGCTCCTAGCCCCATCTCCGTCACCTCCAGTGAACGAACCTCCTCCCCCCGCTCATTGCTCTCCCTGCATGTCCCCCGGAATCCCTGCGCCTCATCGTCTATCGTCTCCACTCTCCCTGTGCGCTGTCGTCCCCAGATCCGGTAACCCCCCCCCCCAGCCCATTTCCTCATCCCGGTAAGAAACCCACACCCTACACCGCCTCTCCTTCTCTCCCTCCCTTTCCCCATCCTAGATGCAAAACCCACACCCCTCTCCCTCTCTTAACTCCTTTTTCCACTTTCTATTGTTTATGGTTTCATTTTCCCCTAGGAATAATGGAAAATCATTCCCCCCCAAAACCCACTTTTCATTTTTTAAAATCATTTTTCTGTGGAAAATGCTCCAGCAGAACATGTGATGGAAATTGTTCTACCCTAGGATTGAGATTAAGAATGCTCTCACTTTCTGAATAGTTATAATTCCTGAAACTGTTCAAGTTTGTTCTTTTTTTTAAAAAAATCTGGGTAGGTTAATTAAACCTTGACTTTCTATGAACAGGATTTTACTGCTCTGATAAAATTGAAAAAAAAATGGAAATTCATTCTCCCTTAGAATCTATTTTTCATATTTACCCAATTGAAGAAAAAATTATCTTTTTTCTATCGCAACTCTTTTCTTGTGTTAATTGCTTTTTCTGAGAAGAAAATTGGTGTCTCTTCAATTTTCTTTTCTACATCATATTATTTTATGCTATTGTCTGACTTTGGCATTTGTTTTTGCTTTCTTAACTTTCACAGGATAAAATTTGTTGCCAAGGACACTGAGATGAGATGGTTGTTAATGACGGGGGGGTATAATGTATTGTCTGATGATTCAGACTAAGCGGATGTATGGGATTTTTGTAATGAGATTGTGTAAAATAGAGTATGAATGGGACTGCATAGAGAATGGATTAAATTTTTTTCAATGGAATGTATTGTGAGAAATGTTTGACGTTCTATTTTAGGTTAGTGTTTAAGGCATGTATGGAAATTCAAGATGTTACATGTTGAATTCCGAGGTGTAAATAGGAAGGAAGATCTCAATCTGGTCACGTAATGTGTCTCGTACCAAAATCAATTATCTAAATTGGAAGCGGTTTGTGATGGTGTTTGACGAGAAAAAAGTAGCAACAAACTTGATGGTGTTTGATGAGGAAAAATAACAACAAACTCCACTTCTAGAATTTCTGATTTTGCCATATGAGTAGTTCATACCTCAAAACAACTCCACTTATACAATTTTGGAGAACAATTGACTTCTTACACCCCATGCATTATAGTGGCTCTTACATCTTGAATATACAGTGGGTTCTTACATTGGGCTCTTACATCTTGAATAAACATATCATAATATTAACCCTCCAAGGGGCTAAAAGTGGGTTCTTACAACTTAAATGTACAGCAACATTTCATAGTAATTTGACCTTATTATGGGCTTTTACATTTTCATATGTTCATAGAGTCAGAATCTTTGATGTTGCAGTGGACTAGAATTAGTACCTGAAAACTCAAGTGAGACTTGAACTCGGTACTCTCTCTCAGGTTTTGATATATGGAATTGCTTGAAATTTTATACCCAGCGAACATAACAAACTCATAATCATTCAATATGTTCAATCAGTTAACGTTTCAAAATTTCAACAAGAGATCATATTTAACATATTTGACCTAGCCAAGTTTCAAACTTCTTATGAGAAAGTCTCAGAACATTCAACAAATTCAACATATACATATATAAATGTATGGGAGACGGTCCTTATCACTCTCCATACTCCCCACGGTATGGACTCATCTGCACCGTTCGTTTCAGGACTCATCCGACGCTTCTTATCAAGAGCATATAAGGGATAGGAGGGAAACAAAAAAAAAAAATAACCCAAATCGACCCAAATTGATTTCGGAACGAGAAAGAGAAATCCAGAGGTCGCCCAAGCTCGGATATCAGAAGATCGAAAGAAACTCAGATCTCTTCCTCTTCTCATCGCAAATTAGAAAGAGAAAACCCAGAGGTCCTCCTCATGTCTCTCGCCCGGTCACAGAGATCTCTTCGCAAAGCTTCTGTTTGAAGGAAAGAAGAGATCCCTTTTTCCATGCCCTCCCTCTCTCGATCTCCTTCTGTGCTCAAAGATCTTTTCCTTTTACTTTCTCTCTTTGCCAAACTACGATTTTGCTTTATTTTATTGTTAAGATTTGAAGATTTTGAGTTTTATTAAAAATGAAGGCAAGGGGTTCGGGATTTTGAGGTTTGGGTTGAAACAGGGAATGTTTCCCTCCTTGCCAAACGCATACTTCTGTTGATGAATGAGAGAAGCAACAGTAGCAATAATAGCTACATCGTGAGTAATAGAGACAATCAGAGGATCCGGACTCCATGTCGGTGGAAATCATGAGCATTCTTGCAGAAGGAGGGCACAGCCTGTGAAGCCTCTGTCACACTGAATAGGCACTATTGCAGCGAAGTTTTTTTTTTTTTTGTTGGAGATATTATAACAATTGTATACCATGTTCATGTACTTTTCCTTGGTACTTTTTTTTTTCTTCTATTTGTCAGTCAAATGAATGTAACTCCTTCTAAGATATACGGTGTGATATTGTTATTCAAATCCATTAATATGATAATGGTATATTTGAATCCCATACATGATGAGGAATTCCTATGGAGTGTTGCTTTCTTCGTTAGAAGACATCATGTCTAGCTCTTCTTATAATGATGTTCTTCCAAATTCTACAAACTCAGGCTCATCTATAGAAAAATACTACTGATTTGGATTGGGGTCTGAACATTTTCAAAACTGTTTTAACACAAAAACCACCCAGGGACTGTTAATATATGTACACTATCCGTTTAACATGGAGACTGCTTGAGTGTAGACCAGCTGTTTGACATAGGGACCGTTTGAATTAATGAATCAAATAACAAGATTAAATTGAAAATTCAACAAGTTTATGTGTTTTTTATCAACTGATAAATTGAAATTTCTATGATTGTCCCATTAACAGTGAGAAGCTTTGATTCAGCACATTAGCATGAGTGTTGAGCCAATCCCATTAACAGAGAAACATTGATTGCTTGTACATTAAAAAACATTCGAGTTATGGAGATGTCCATTTCTTAACAATGACCTGAAATTGAACATCATACATACCAACATGGGATCAATGAATATGGCTTGAACAACATGTATAAAAATCGAACAGTTTAATAGAACATCCACACTAAACATAAACATCAATGATTGGCTGAAATGGAATATCAACGTTGGACCTCACATTTACATGACATTCAGATAAAAAATTTGTTACAATTTGTTGATCATAATCAGTTCCAACACAAGTACATGAACGTGGTATACAATTGTTATAACATCTCCAACCATACATTTTGAACTACAACATTCACATAAAAAATAAAAATAAAAATAGAAACTTCTCTGCAACAGTGCCTGTGCAGTGTGACAGAGGCTTCACAGGTTGTGCCCTCTTTTTGCAAGAATACTCATGATTTCCACCGACATATGGAGTCCAGATCCTTTGATTGTCTCTATTACTCACGCCATGTAGCTGTTGCTGCATCTCTCATTCATCAACAGACGTATGCGCTTTGCAAGGAGGGAAACATTCCCTGTTTCAACCAAAATCTCAAAATCCCCAACCCCTTGCCTCCATTTTTAATAAAACTCAAAATCTTCAAACCTTAACAAATAAAATAAAACAAAATCGTAGTTTGGCAAAGAGAGAAAGTAAAAGGAAAAGGACATTGAGCACAGAAGGAGATCGAGAGAGGGAGGGCGTGGAAAAAGGGATCTTTTCTTTTGTTCAAACAGAAGCCTCCAAACAGAAGCTTTGCGAAGAGGTCTTTGCGACCGGGTTAGTAAGCATTTTTCCGACGTCGGCCTTTAGTTTCAGCGTTGAAGGTCGCCATCGACCACTTGGTTCAACGTCAAAGGTCAACGTCGATCCTGCCATAGAGCCTATTATATAAATCGTATCCCGCCTTCCCCTTCAAGCCTTACCATTCCAAGTGGTCTGAAAGTTTATTCTACATGGAAAGTGCGTGAAAAGGCTTCCTTTGTCTACTTCTATCACCCTTTGGCATCTTCCCTCTAATCTAAGGTAATAAATATGTTTGGTATACGCAATCATTGAGCAAGAATATAGGTAGTGCACAACTTCTCATGGATTTAAATGAATTTATGTGCTGTGAATACGTTGCATTTCTTGTAATTGTGGTCTCAACAATTTTCTTGATTTTCCTTTAGCATTTCAATTTTAGTGAGCACTAGTTTTTTGTTTTATGCTCTTACATTCCATAAAAAACAAGTGAAAAACGTTGTAAAAAAAACGGGTAGCCTATTATGGGATGGCAGACAAGGGTCGTGGACCACATTCACGACCTGGATATCTGATTTGTACAATTCTGATATGGCACAAATTGGCTCATTTAGTCCTTTTTCATTTCACGTACAAAACAAATCATTTTTTACCATCAAGAGTGAGTCTTAGCCAACGTCATTTTTTAGTTTGAATTTCTGCTAAATTACAAAACAAATCTTTTTTAACCAATGGCAATTTAAGGTTGAACGATAAAATTACCCAACAGAATCTTACCACTTTATAATGAGTGCTTACTCAAAGTGGGCATTTCGAAGTAAGCATAGGCCCTGCTGAGTTTTGGATTTCTTGACTCATTTTCCTGAAGGCCCAAAACTAGATAGGTCGATGTAAAATTCTGCATAAAATAATTCTGCTAAAAAATCTGCATAAATTTTTTTTATGCTATCGGAGGGTTCCCAACCCTTTGGGTTGGACTAATCCCTCCGGGCCCAGAGGAAAGCCTGATAAACTCCTTTTGCATAAAATATTCTGCTAAAAAATCTGCATCATTCACACATAGTGTTGAAAACTTTTACGCACAGTACACTATATCCTTGTGAAATAGATGCGAGTGAACTCTTGGCCTCACATTTCCACTAATTTAAACAACTCTTCATTTCGTAACAGCATGGCAGATGTCCAGTAATTGATAATTTTTCACTATGATGGTGATTTTGGATTTGATAAAAAAACGACCCCAATATAAGGGTGGAAGATAGAAGATGAGGTATTTGTCGAGTACCATAACCTTTAGTGAACCGAATAACATGGCACTTGAAGCTTCGAACTGGGATGCATTGGCCGAAAAGCTTAGTATAAAGTATCTGCTGCATAATGAAAGCTTCTTTTCGATGATAAACATTGATGATGACAACGATATCAATGGACTTCTCAAAACTTCAAAGGCCAATTCTTTCAGGATATTATTATTTGTAACATGAAAAATAGGCGCAGAAGATGGCACCAAACACCTTTGTCAAGAAAGGTTGGTTGTTGTTGTTAATACATTGTTTGCTTATACATACTTGTAAACTACGTTATTGTATTCAAGATATCCACAAACAAACTGATGTATTTCTTTTGGGTGCAGGTTTGATCGTAAGCGAATGAGTCATCCCACTCATAAGACTACCAAGAATATGGAGTCCGGAGTAAAAGAGTTGACATTTACGTCACCCACCAAAGACTTTCCCACCATCAACTTAAAAGAGGATATTGATGTGAATTTCCCTTCTCCAATGAATGGTGTGACACATGAGGCCCAACCCATGTCTCATGAGTTAAATGAGGTAGCGATGAATGGTGTAACAGATGAGGCCCAACCTATGTTTCACAAGTCAAATGATGTGGCGAACAATGGTTCTGAGGTTGTTCGTACTTTTACAAGGGTCTGCCACATTATTAGGCCTATGGAGGGAGGTACCATGTAATTTTTTCAGATAGAAAGAGGCAACGGATCCAGAAGTACCAGTTTAGATGGATCAACTAGTATGCAGGACAACACGTTTGTGGACACAATGGTCCCTAAAGCGGTCATACCGAAGGAGTAGACAATTCTGCGAGGGAAATGTGGCTCAATCGTAAGTTTCCCGACCGTGAAGCATTCAGAAGAGGCATAGCCAAGTATCCAATTTATAGTGATTTCACGTTGAAGCACATAAAGATGGTCACTACCCGTTGCAAAGATGACAACTGTTCTTGGTGAATACACGGCTTTATAGTGGATTCTAACCCGCATTTCAATGTTTGGAAGTACAATCCGAACCATTCTTACTCCAAACCAATGATGGGGACAGCTCACCACAAGGATTTTACGCATTTGATAGCGGAGTACGTTGAAGGGAAGATACAGTGCAATAACTATTTAAGACCGAAAGAGATAATCAACAAATACTAAACAGAGTTTGGAACTCGTATCACTTACATGAAAGCACATATGGCAAGGGAGATAGCATTGCGTAAAATTCGAGGGTCATATGAAGAGTCATTCTAGATACTACCACTTTATTGTTTTGAGCTACAAAGGACCAACCCTGGCACATCGACAAACATTGACATCACATTGGACAACCAATTTAGGTGCTTCTTCTGGGCATTCGGTCAATGCTTACGGTCATTCCAAGCTTCTTTAAGGCCTTTGATAGCAGTGGATGGTTCACACCTTCGTGGGAAATATCTTGGAGTACTACTAGTTGTTGTCACACATGATGTGAATCATCAGTTGTTTCCAATAGCATTCACCTTTGCAGAAGCAGAACGTCGTGATAGTTGAAAGTGGTTCCTAGCCAACTTATCGATATCATTGGTCGAGCCACAAAATTTGACAATTGTGTTCGACCATCAAAAGGGTCTCATTCTTGCAATGAAATCCATACTCCTAAGTGCTCGACATTGTTTTTGGTGTCATCACATAGCTGAAAATATCAAGGCAGCTTTTAACAATCACGATATCATAAGGAAGTTTTGGAAAACTGCCCGAGCATACAGACCATATGAGTATGAAGTTTACATGAACGAGATACGTTCTGTAGATGAGCGTGCTTTTCAATACATTACGCTGATCGGGTGTCAATACTGGACTACGACATTTGTCCATGGATGGAGATACGACATGCTAACCAGCAATGCTGCGAAGTGCACCAATAGTCTCCCAAAGGACATAAGGGTACTCCCAATCACAAAGCAAATAGAAGAAATCCGTGCAAAGTTGACGGAGTTTTTCCAAAGATGAAAGGACTGGAGAAAAATCTGGAACTTGAAGGCTCTGAGAATTTCGAAAATCTGGAACAGCGAAGTGAAGAAGAAGAAAGAGAGAAAATCAAACCCTTTTATAAGATACCTGGCACCTCGATTTTCGCACGGGGCGCCTGCTGTAAAATGCCTGACGCCTAGATTCTAGCAAAAGACGCGGGCGGCGGAGTTAATTGCTCAACAAGCACTCCAAAAACGGAACAACGCCCAACGGCCATCCAAAAGCCACTTCAGCGGCCAAAGTCAATACAAGCAAGAAATCAAGAACTGGCCAGGCAGCTCGCAGTTCAAGGAGACGTCGTTTGGATTTTCAACTGCTTTTCTAAATCCGCAAAGCCTCCAAAATTCAAAAGTGACGTCACCATAACCGTCCATTCGAGAATATCTTCGAATAGACTGGTCATATGCCTAATTTGAAGTTAATTTGCCTGCCCAACCACCCAAATTCCACCAAAACACAAATCAATGTGATAAAATCCCAAATTCTGACAAAATAAGCCTACCTTTTCTATCTCCAAAGAGAAAATTTTCAAACAGGAGTTGCTCTATACCTTAGGGATTCTTCCTTAGGCCTATTCCCATAATCCCCATAGAGATGCAAATAACTGATATCTACGAAATGTAGGGCATGAATAGCTTTTAAAACAAAATTTCCACACTTTTCCATCAAAAATACAAATTTGTGTAGCTCCTGAGGCACAATAATTACCATAACATGTTCCAATCATTGTACCTTAAGGGGGGCATTTGTTTGCACACAAAAAATTCATCTGTCCATGCATAAAAAAAATGATGACCTTTGGTGACTGCTGGAATCTGGCCGGCTACAACAAAAGAATTCTCCAATGGCTACTGTCTGCAGAACGCCACTGGCTGCTGCAGTCTTCAAAATGCAGGCCGCCCGGTGCAATGAAGTGGCCGCTGACTTCCGTTCAAAAATTGGCCTCTCGACGATGTAAGACAGGCCGCTAGACGCTACGCTCGACGATGCAAGACTGGCTACTGGATGCTACACGACTACACACATTGGCCGCTGAACTCCTTTTTCCTCGGCTACACGTCGCCCATGGTTCATGGTCAGTTACTTCTTCTAGTGGCCGCTGGACCTACAGAGAAGGAACAGTTACACGCCCATTAATGACAGTTTCAAAACTATCTCCACTCCTCCATGATCTCCTGCAGTTATGGCTTAAAAAAGGCTATAAATGAAAACTCAAAAGAACATGGTAGGAGGTTGGACAATTGCCTCTTCCACAAAAATACAAGCGTCTCTCAGATCTTGCCTCAAAAAACCTAAAAACTCTGTCATTGTGAAAACTCTCTCTTTCATCTGTTAGGTGAGAATCAAGTAGTGATAGGCGTTTTCTCCTAAGACTTAGGTGATAGCCTCTGAAGGTTGGCATTTGTTCTTCTCACCAAGAAGGAAAGATAAGAGATTTCCTTTGTTGTTCTGAAGCAGACTTCTCTGATTAATCTTTCTTCCCCATCCGTGGTGATGAATTACAAATACTGATTGAAGAAGCTTGATTGCGGGCTTCTCCAATCCTGTCTCCAGCAAACCCTCGAAGACAGCAACTATCCCCTCCCTTCCTTCCACCTAAGTTTTTGATTATTTTGATCTCCTAAGGTTGATGAGGGGGTTGTAAAAAAAATTGTAAACAGCTCACACTCAAAAGGTGAAGCAATGAATAACCCATGTAAAATAAAAGTGGAGACGACCCTTTTTCTATTTAATCAGGTTGTCTCCATGCCTTTCTGTAACGTTCAAAGGATAATATGAAAAATAAAAGCTTTTGTAAAGACTTTTTCACTTCTCAATTACTCTCCCCATTTTGGGCGAAACAGCTGTATCTGTGATCAACCGGCCATTTCTGTCACCCTAAACTTGGCACGAGCATTGTTGATACTCTTCATCGTAGTGGTGTTGTGCACATTCCTTTCCTGCAATGTTCGAAGGATGTTCCTCGGCTTCACCAAATTCTTAAATATATCAATCAAAAAAATTTCTTCTTCCTCAGAAAGCCTCCCAGCAAACGAGTACCCTCGAGATATTGCGAGTTTGGATGATTGTGCACCCCACAAAGAACTGTTGCCATCCAATCATCGTCAGTTGCCAACTTTCGGCCCTTCAAAGCAAAATGGCAACTACACTTCTTGGTACCCGTTGCCTTATTAGGATTTTCCTTTTCGAAGACCTTCGATGGACCCTTGTAACTACCACTTCTCTCACAAGAAAAAATTATTCTCGGCTTCCTACTATCTCCACCAGCATATGAAGTGTTGATTACAATTACCAAGCCATATTTCTTTCCAACATCCCATGTCCATTTAATTAGGCCCTCTCAGCTTCTAAATATTGTGTCAGTGGTGAAAACATTAGTAAAATTCAAAATGCACTCATTGGCACATGTTGAATCAATCTCCTGAAAATATGATTACAAATTCTTAGTTTATCAATGCACGAGCCTTTACAACCGTGCAATATTATACTGCACGGTTTCTATAGGCCGTTCTTATTATATATGCTCGGTTTCCTGTGGCCGTTCAATAATACTTTATCCGGTATTATAGTGCCGTGCAATATAACTATGAGCAGTCTTAATTGGCCGAACATATCTTAGCGGCACGGTTCTGGTATCTCGAGTAGGACGTGAGAAAAAAAATGAGCTAGAAACGAAGTAAAAACATACCTCCTCTTGGTAGATGGTCAATTGCTTGTCCATATTGAAAATGCCTACTTTCAATATATAATATGGTGCTGGGAGATTGGTACTTCCAAGATCGTTAAAGAAATGGAGGAGACTTGAGGATACTTCCAAGTGAAGATGATGACGACGCAGTGACGAAACAATGGATAAAATGGTGAATGAAGAAGAAGAATAAGAATAAGAGGAGGAGATGAGAATAGAGAATCTGGAAAGCTTCACCGCAGAAGAACCTAAGGAAGAGGAGAGGAGGTTGATGCTAAAAAGGAGATTTCGTCCTCTCACTTGAGGGCATTTTAGTAATTAAATTTTGTTTTTATTGTGGGTGTGTTCGGCAAAAACCACGGTGCGTTCAGAATCAGCCTTTATTCTGTTCAATCTGTGTCTTCTTTCCCCTTCAACGCCAACACCTTCCGTGTCCCAACGTCGAAGAACTGACTACTCCCTCCCAGCGCCCCAGTTGCAATGGCGGCGGCAGCGGCAGCAGCAGCAGCGTCAGTTCTCTTCTTCTCCTCCTCCCTTGTCGCAAACCCTTGCCTGATCTGCTGCGGAAGCCTGCAGAGGAGAATACCCCTCATCCGGTCATGCGCCACCGCCACGAAGCAGACGGAGTTCAACATCTCTTTCGCGGTCCCCTACAAGAAAGAAACCCTAGTAAAAGGCCCTCCTCCTCCTCCTCCTCCTGGACCGACCTCTCAGCTCCTCGTTCCATGGGTCGCCCGCGATGGAAACGGCAATCTCAAGCTCCAGTCGAAGCCTCCCGCTTCCCTCCTCCACGCTATTCTCGACGAGAAAACAACGAAGAAGAAGAAGAAGAACAGGGATAAGACGATGGCAACTGTGCAGGCCAACAAAGCGTCCTCTCTTTCTTCTACAGAGCCCAAGCATTCCAAGGCCGCTCGGAGGTTCTACAACCAGAACTTCAGGCCGGCGCAGCGACTCAGCAAGGTCCTTGCCGCTGCTGGAGGTAAACCTCATAGATCCAATGCGAACGCTCGCTCACACCCTTAGTCTATGATTTCTGCATCTTTCACTTGGCCTGCCCCCCTTTTTTTTTCATTTTCATCAGTGGCATCAAGACGGAGCAGTGAAGAGCTGATCTTCCAAGGGCGTGTGACTGTTAATGGGTCTGTGTGCAAGATTCCTCAGGTAACTAAAATGAGCATCATCTATCCGAACAGTCTCACTTTATCTCCGATTCAGCAGATGCTAACATCAATAATCAAATGTTCGAGTTAACATCTAAGTTTAGGGAACACATTAGCTCCTTAATTTTTTTTTTATTCATTTATCCTTTCTGATGATATGCAGACTCCAGTTGATCCATTTAAGGATACAATCTACGTTAATGGAAGCCGCCTTTCTAAGAAGCTGCCTCCAAAGTTGTATTTTGCACTGAACAAGCCCAAAGGGTAGGCTGCCATTCTATTTTGATATTTACAGCACTATCTTAGTCCCCCAAATTTTTTTTTACCCAATTGATATCACTAGAGTTCCACAGATACATCTGCTCGAGTGGAGAGAAAGAGTCAAAACCAGTGACATCTCTTTTCGGTGGATTTTGGAAGAATTGGGTATGTTCGTCTTACAGCATTGGTTTAGTTATTGTTTTACAAGCTTCATTTATTTCCATACATTTTTCTAATTATAATTACTTAATTAGAGAGGGTTCCAAGGTATCTTATACTTTTTTTTTTCCCTTCATTTTTCATCTGTAGTGAACATCATGTTCCTATTCCACCTACCAAAGCACTGATTTTGTGTGTTGCACTTTTAGGATAAATCAAATCGTGGATTACCAAAGCCACGGCTATTTACTGTTGGCCGTCTTGATGTTGGCACAAGTGGATTGATTATTGTTACAAATGATGGTATGCATACTTAAGTAGCACGCATTACAAGCCGCGTTCTTTTACATGCATGCACATGTTTATGTGATTGATCATCAACAAAATCTATGCACATGCAAACTGCGTGTGAGGTCTGCCTGGGATGGATTCATACCCAACCTTCTCTCCTTCACATCCATCACAGCTTGTGAAGTGGTATATGTCCACATTTAATCCAGATTAGATCGGCGATCACATTGGATGACGTCACCCTAATTTCACACTCGAGATAGTTGGCTCTTTTAAATCTGTAGCTATGATTATCCTACCAAGCCGTTTTTTAGGTCATCCCTAGCCCGCTAGCCCACATTGAAACCTTTTTGTCACTCCTCTCCTTGACAAGTGGTGGGGTTTTTTGTTGGTTTGTGGTGTATCCTTATACCCTTGATCATCTCTGTATCTCCACACACATACACAAACTCTTTAAGAAATTACATAATGCAGTTAGTGTAAAAGAGGATCTGATGCCAATTGTAAATGACTACTTTTGTTAGGAGAATTTGCCCAAAGGCTTGCACATCCTTCATCTAACTTGTCAAAGGAGTAAGTTCTGTTTTGTTCTTAACTTCATCATTGCATTAAACTTGTAAGAGTTACAATAGGCAAAAGTAAAAGAAAATTTGGCAAGCTATGGATCATCTACCATTTAGAAGTGTGCAAAGTGTTCTTTTACAAGGTTAGAATTCTTGAAAATTTTGGCCTTTGCTCCTAATTTGGTTTTTTTTTTTTTTTTTAATTTTTTTTTCGTCTGCTTATATGTGGTTTGTTGTTACTTAGCTTGTTGTGTTTTTTTTTTTTGGTGGCCTTTTGTCTGGCCATTTTGGTTCAGTGTAGCTTTCTTATTATATGTACAGTTTTATTCTAATATAGTCACCATTTAAAAAAAAAAAAAAAGGAATCAATTTCTACTTGCTTGAGCAGTATATAGAATTCTGGTGCAATATTCCTATTCTAATTTGATAATTCATCCTCTTTTGATGTTATAGTAAATCTCATGTAAAATTTAATTGAGCTAATGATTGACTTGTTAACTTTTGAATAATAAGAATTATCTGATGATGACAAGAGCCCATAGAAAAATTTGGTGGTGCTTGCTATCACAACTAAAGGGTTGTGAGCATGGTTCAAAATAGCGGCCGCTACATAGCGTATCGGTCGCATTATCGGCCCTAGCGGTTGAGGCCGCTATGCTTTTTTTAAAAATAGTGGCACTATGGTTTAAAACCTAGAAAAGCGAAACAATTTTAACTTAAAACATTATTGTTCCTATTTCTTCGCCTCAATAGCCTTTCTTAAAGTTATCTCTATTCTTATATGGTCCCAAATCACTAAAAAAAAAAAAAAAAAGATTGGCTGCTACAAAATACTCAAAAAAAATAAAAAAATTATCACTTAAAAATTCACACCGCTACGTATCACCCGCTGTGTAGCGTTTTGGCCACTGGCCGCTACGCCTGACGAAACCGCTATTTTGATCCTTGGTTGTGAGCTCAAGGTTTAGGGCCCTAAACCTTATCACAACTAAAATCGGTTCTGCAGACAACCTTTTTCGCATTATGTGGAAAACCCATTCCAACCTCCACACAAAACAAACACACCCCCCACCCCAACCCCACACTCACCCACCCACACACACAACCCCAAAAAGGAAGAAAGAAAAAAAGGAAGAAAAAAACGACCGAAAAAGCGGCTGCATAGATGTGCCCATCGTGCAGACAACTTGGAACTAACAACTTTAGTTGTTTGCGTCTGATGTTGGAACTTAATTGCATTTCAAAAAAAAAATAAAAAATGTTGGAACTTAATTGGAACAACATGCTTGCAATGCCTCAGAATGGTAATCAACAGAAGGAAGAGTTAATGGTGCAAAAAGAGAAGTGCAAGAAGAGAATCATCTGAAGAGGACAAATATTCTCAAAGCCACATCATTTAAGATGCTGGTTACAAGTAATGGTGCAAAACCATCTGTATGCTTTTTGAGAATCGGCATCACTGAAGAAAAGAAATTTAGTTGGCTGTGGTCCTAATTTGTTTTTGATTTTTCTAACAATAAGAAAATTAAATGCAACCAAAGACCTTGGATTCATTGGGACACGTTTCTCATGTCTTAACAACTGGAAAGGATACTTTCCATCCTAATCATAAAGGAAGTAAGAACTGCTATTCACCACCTTCATGCCAATCAAGATGAATTTAGTAATGAAGAGGTGTTTATTCGTTTATTTTATTTTGTGGTGAGGCCAGTTCACTGTTGTGTATACAGATAAGAAGTTTGTGGCCATACTATGTTCAATGATATAGTTTAAATGACAGTATTGATACTTTCTATTATTATCTTAAACAAATGATAACTATTCAAAAAAAAAAAAAAAAATCTTAAACAAAGGATACTCTACTTAACAAATAATTTACCATATAGATGGTCATTTCTTTACTGTGCTATGTTTTACTTGCTCTTGACCATATTTAGCATGGTTTTAGAACTCAGCAAAGTCTGAGTCAACTCAGCCAAATCGACTTGGACTCATTTCCAACCAAGTCTTGTCAGGGTCCGAACTCTGACCCCTCTTGCTAAAAGCAAATTGACCAAGTCCAACTGGGCTTTACTGAGTTCCATTGCAACTTGGCCGACCATGTAAGTGACTTCTTTGCAAGGTTTATTGGGCCCAGGTGGTATGCACTAAGCAACCTAGAAATAGGCTACTAGTATACACACAATTAAAACTTGCAAGCGCACAAGATCACTATGTAATATAATGATTGTAAGTACGAAGTTGATCCTACGAAGACTTGTGATAAAATAATGTCAAAAGCAACTAAAAATCAGAATATTAAAAGAAACAATTGAATGATGAAAAGTTGAATTCAAGGTTTTAAAACTCGGACTCGGACTCGGACCGAGTCCGAGTCCGAGTCGGCAGAGTCCCTATATTTAGTAAAAAAAAAAAAAAAAAAAAAAGGAAAAATTTTGTTTCTCCTTTTTTCCATCCAATCCATTCATAATTCCATATATAAAGTTTTACTCTCTTCATTGATCATTCTAATACGTTATTTAAGGATAGAAATATAGAATAATAATAACAAAATTGCAAGCCATTTTATAATTTAATTGCAATTAAAATTTAAAATTTAAAACTAAAAAGTAGAAAATACAATGTACATGTTTCCAACTTTCAATATCCACTCTCAAGTCTCAATTTAGTCAATTATCAAGTCAACTAGTAAGATTAATCATCAAAGATGTAACTAAGCTTCAAATTTCAATTATATTTATAGCATATAAAAATGTAAAACCATAGTATACCTTAGCTCTTTCTTGTTAAAATTTAAATGCTAATTCCATGTTGAATGCCTTGCGGGTTCTGGATCTTCATCTTCGTCGTTATTTTGACTTTGACGATAGTATTGAGCAACATCAAAATGAAAGAACCCTTGCCCCGCTCTTGGAGTTATAGGACCTTCTCCATAGTTTGATGATGGAGCCATAACTTGAAGTTGAGGATATTCATATGGCGGTTGCACTTGTGGGGGTGTTACTCCATACTGTTGTTGCCCATACCCATGCGAAGGACCACCGTATCCACCATACTGCTGCGGCAGTCCATACTCAGACGAAGGATCATGAAATTGATCTCCATATTGTTGCCCATATCCGTATGAACTATCAGAACTTGTGATCCAAGGGCTTGATGCCATTTGATGCGGCTGAGGATATTCATCCGTTGGCTCACTTCCTTTTCCTTCACCTCTGCCTCACTCACGTGACCCACCAGCATGCTCACTTGGACTATAATATACATTAATGTTGTCATGTCCACTACCACGTCCATCATCACTACCTTCATATGCCTCCTCGTTCTGGCCCTGTTCACCTCCTTCTCGTGAGCTACTCTTGCTAGAAGATGATGTTTTATGCTGTTCATCTTCTTCTTCATAAGTGGCCAACCTTTGGCCTTGTCTTGTCTTTGCATGAGTGCTCTTAGTCTTATCCTTTGACTTTCGCGTGTATTGGAAAGTTGGTTTTGATCTTTCTCTAGCCCCCTCGACATGTTCTGAAGTAGAGCGTGTCAACTCTGGACCACGGTTATGACCACGTCCCGAGCCTTGCAATGACGAAGTTGCTACACCCTTACCCTTATCGCGCGCTGATCGGGCTGTAGAAGTAGGCGTAGCAGATCTGGAACTCGGCTGCTGCGGTGGGGAAATATGTGCTTTATTCGACTGAAATTCTTCAACATTAGCCATTGCTTCATCGAGGAATGTTGTATCATTTAATACTGGCTCCTCTCTTTCAGCCAACCATTCATCAAGAGGGTCATCTTCCTCGAATATATAATCCAAATTAATTGGTTCGTAGTCGCCGTTGTCTCTTCTCATCAGGTTCCTTGCCCGTAACCTCATGTTGTAATGGACAAAGACCAACTTCTCCAACTTAGCCATAGTAAGGCGATTACGGGTCTTAGTGTGTATCAAGCTGAATGTGCTCCAATTCCTTTCACATCCCGAAGATGAGGCTGTTTGGCTCAATATTCTTTTTGCAAAAGATCTTAAATGGGGAACCTCATCACCAAATGTAGCCCACCATTCAGCTGTGTTAAAAGACCAAAACAATAAAATCAATTGTTTGTTATAATTCATAAAAAACTATATTTCATCTAATTTAAGTACTGAAATTTGAGAATAATACCTGGATCCATCTGCTTACGACCCAATATGGCTGCGTCTGATCCAAAACTACCTAGAGCGCCCTTGTAGTTTTTCAACTATAAAAGTTAAGATTTAGAAGTTAGCACCTAGCAGTTAGCATTTTTTCAAATTTCAACTAATTTGTGAATAATAATGTCATGATCTATGACATCTTTACCTGGTTAAGAATTGTAACTTGATATTGCGCGTTATTTGTCATAGCCTCTAACGTTTTTTTCAAGCCACGGAAAACTTCTTCATGGTTAGAAAAGTGTTTGCTATAGAAGCAGCTTGGGTTCAAGTAGTACGCTTCATGCCATGACGTCATTAAGTAATAAGTATTGATTATTAGATTCCAAAATAAAGTAATAAACAATAACTAGTTAGTATTCTATTTATAATAACCATAATAAATTAATAGTAAAAAATTACCTGCCGCATGTATGTCTTGATGCATCTGGTTGTCCCATCGATTATCAATGATTTTCCATATCTTCTTATAATAAGTCCCATACTTTCCTCTGGACCTTTGCTCTATAGCTAGCTTTGCTCTATCCATGGCATCATACACAAAGCCCATTGTGGGCTTCGTATCAGCATCCACTAGTTTCAAAACCAAGACAAGAGGCTCGAGTAAGTCAGTTATTCGTTCTGCCCTGTTCCAAAAATCCTCCCCAAGGACAATCTGTTGTACTTTGCGTGCCAAAGGTTGACGTGAAAATTTTGATTTCACATATGCTGTACTGGTCCACATCTGCATTATGTTAGCCTTGGCACGACAAAGACTCTCAAGGGCTACGAAGTGCGTAGCAAAGCGTGTGATACCAGGCCTCAAAATCTCACGACCTTCGTTCATTTCTCTTAGTAGATCTGTCATGAACTGATGGTTATAGATCAAAGATGTCACCATCTTTCCCTCATCAATTGTCTCACGGACATCATCTAATTTGCCAATGTCCTCCAGCATGAGATTAATACAATGTGCCGCGCACGGCACCCAAATAATACCCTTATCCTTTTCACGCAATTTCTTCGCTGCGGCCTTAAAGTTAGGCGCATTATCTGTCACAATTGCAACAACATATTTGTGCCAATTGTTAACCATGGCCAAGGTATCATCAATTAAACTGTACAAATATTCAGCATCCATTCTATGTCCGCTTGTATCTACAGACCTGATAAAAACTGTTCCCGTTACACAGTAAGCCATGAAATTAATAATGTGCCGCCTATTGTTGCTTGTCCACCCATCACACATAAGCGTGCACCCATACTCCTCCCAAGTTTTGAAGTGATCTTCCAAGTATCTCCAATAATCAGAAACTTCCATGTCAAGATACTTTCCGCCAATCTCATAAGCGGATGGAGGTTTAACTCCGGGCCCCACCTCAGCTATAGTATCAACCATGGAGCGATATTATGGTGAATTAGCAACATTCGGTGGAATCCGATTATAATGGAAGAACTTTGAGATGGCTCTCCCCATTTTCATGGCTTTAACTTTCATATCGCCCATGATAGAGCTACTAATCTTTGGTTGTTTTGTACTTTGAGACCGATGTAAGAATGGATCCATTGTCCCTCTCCTTGCTGTGTCCCGATAAGGGTCAGGAGGAGCTCTAGAAGAACCAGCCCCAGCCCGTGTCTCATCCATACGAGCCTGCTCAGAAGCAAATTGTTCACGGCTCGCTCTAAAAGCCCTCCTTAACTCCCTCGCCTCAACATCACCATCACCGTTAGAGTCATCCTCAGAAGTGTCAATCCTCTGCATATTTACAACCCTCTCATCAAATTTTTTCTTCTTTTCTTTCTCATTCTTCTTTTCAAGCAACATGTCTCTCATTTGTTTCCTCACTTCAGTGGGGACATTTGCACATGGTTTAGCTTCCCCTTGTATACCTGCTAAGTGTTGTTTAAATCTGTGGATCCCACCACTGAGAATCTTATGACACCATTTGCATTTGACCTTATGACGGTCTCCTGCAACCATCTCCCCATGTTCCCATCCGGGGTCAACTTCTTTCTCTTTATTTTTTGGAGCCATTTGTGATATAATCTAACTATCTGAGTAATAGTAATCTGCACAATCATGAAAATCACATTCTTTTAACAAAAAAATAGTTGAAATATCATCTACAAACAACCCATACATGTAATCATCTACTCTACATAATTTAAGAATGTAAAATGCAAAAAATCCATATTATTAATAATTATTTTTACAAGAAAAAGTAAGGAAAATATTATTATTGCACATATATGCATAGATCTAGTGTTAGAACCATAGATCCATGTTATACAAACCCAAAATAATAATTTCATACAAAGAACATAAGTAAATAATAAAAAAAAATTCGGATTTCTCATTATTTTTTTTTAAAATTACATCATAATCATGAAAATCACATTCTTTTAACCAAAAAATAGTTGAAATTTCATCTACAAACAACCCACACATGTAATCATCTACTCTACATAATTTAAGAATGTAAAATGCAAAAAATCCATATTATAAATAATTATTTTTACAAGAAAAAGTAAGGAAAATATTATTATTGCACATATATGCATAGATCTAGTGTTAGAACCATAGATCCATGTTATACAAACCCAAAATAATAATTTCATACAAAGAACATAAGTAAATAATAAAAAAAATTCGGATTTCTTAATTTTTTTTTAAAAAAAAGACCCAAAAATTAAAAAAAATGCATTTTTAGAAAAAATAATGATCCTCCAAACCATCTTCAAGCAATATCTTCATCTTAGCATCTTCTCTAAACCATATATGCATGTAGAATCAAGAAAATAAACCTCAAAGTTGAGAAATAAAAAAACCCTCTTTGATGTGAATAGTGGTTGGATTCTTTGGTAGGCTTGATCTTCAAAAGTGGATGGATTTGATGATGTTTGATGCTTGAAACACAATTTGAAAGTAGTCTCCTTCACTCTCCACAAAGTAGAATAGAAAAAAAATGAGCATTTTAGGGTTTTGGCCCCCCCTTCGTCAACAGGGGGACTCGGTTCGGTTCCGGCCGAGTCGACTCGGACTCGGCCGATTTTTTTTTCCTTGGTTGAATTAAATTACTAAAAACAGTAAATTAAACTATCAAAAGCTAAATGGAAATAATCTAAAATACACAACTAGTACTAGAATTGAAAAATAGTAATAATAACTGAACTAGGGTTTCATCTACTCCCCTAACCAATCCTATGCATGTCTCTTATTACCCTTTTATCAAAAATCAGAATTTATTAGTAACATCTATCAACCTAGACCATGGCATATGCTTCTAGATTACTATTCCCTTAAACCCATTTAATGAGTAGCATACTACATGAATTACTCATCATGTTGTAAAAACTAAGCATGGCATATGTCCTAGTCAAAACATACATAATGCATAAAAACAAGGGGGATGATAAATGCATGAGTCTAAGTATGGTATATACTTAGATTATTCATGATTCTAAACCCTAGATGCTTAATCATCAAGATCAATCAAACGTAAGTTAGCTACTCTTAAAAGTTGGCATGGCATATACACAACCCATCAATTAAAAACATGGTTTAGAATCTCAACTAATAAAACTGAAATCTGAATTAAAAGATGCCAAAAAGAAACTACATAGAACTAGACTAGGGTTTCAACTACACCCTAGCCCTAAAAGAATTAGCTACTCATGTTTGGAATTGAAAATATAGCCATAAGAAGAACTCTGAATGTTGAAGAAGAAGAAGAAGTCAGCCAGCAGCTTGCTTCAATTTTCTTCGCTCCAAAAGCTCTCCAAGATGCTCCAAAGAATGCTCCAAAAGTGGCTGTACGGCAGCTAGGGTTTATGGGATGATGATGGCTGGTTTTTGTGATGATAGGGTGCTAGTATGGTGGCTGGAATTAGGGGATGGTGGTGCTGGACGTCCACCCTTTGCTTGTTCTTTTATACTCTTGCAACAGTCCTCTTTAATTAAGATAATCCTTGTATGATTAGGTCTCTAAGTTGCTTTAAAATTTGGCTTCCTAATTAGAATGAAATAGGAGTCCTCTTTCTTGTTTAGCAAGACTTTCTAAATCTGGTCCCACTTGTATCTTCTAGAAATTCCTCACATGGATCAACAAATCTGAATTTTAATTGCAGGGAATTAAATCTGAAACTTTGGACATGAAAGTGGGCCCATATGGTGCGTGTGCAATGATTGTGGGACCCCCTTCTTGAACTTCTAACTTGGCTTGAATTCTTGCTTTAAACTTTCTGTTTTTTTCTCCTTTTTCTTCTCCATTCTTGGACTCCACTTTAACTTGAATAGGACTTTCTAAATTCTGAAATTCCACTTTTGCAATGACTGTGGGGCTCCTTTGGATGTGTGAATCTTCCTTGGACTTGCCTTCTTTGATTTTGCTTTCTTTCTCCAATTCTTTCCTTATTTGAATTGTAAGTTGTCCAAAGAATTTAGAAAATAGTCTTCTTGAAATCAGAAATAGCTTGGATGGGACCCACCATGGCCCTTCTTGGTGATTCACGCATACTTCTTCATGATTTCTTCTCTTTTTAACTCCTTTTGTCCTTCATATAAAATTTAATAAAAACTATGTAAAATCAAATAAAACAACTATGACTAGCATAATATAAATCAAATATTAGGGCTTAGATTGCAAGCAATTAAGCACTTATCACCAGGGGGCGTCTCGACTTGACTTAATGGGGACCAAGTAGCTCCCTTGATCTGAGTTTTTATACCTTGATATTAAGTGACCACATTTGCTTTTTTAGTTTCATTTTCTTGTTTCTAATTTATGTGCAATATTATAATTCTGTAGCTGCTGACTAGTGCATGGAATGAAACAAAGTTTAGTGTTGCCAGTTTTTTTTTTTTTTTTTTTTCTGTTTTTATATTTATGATTTCAAAGATTTATTTTGTAGATACATTGCTGCCATAGAAGGCAGTGTCAATCGAAGACATTTAGTAGCAATCAGTGGAGGGACCCTTGTTAATGGCAGCCAGTGTGTACCAGATTCTGTGGAACTGCTACCAGTACAACAAGAGATTTCTAGGCCTCGACTCCGCATTGTGGTACTCACTACTTATGAACAAGATTAACTCCTGAAGCTTTCCAGTTCTTTACACTATCCAACTCCTTTTTTTCGTTTTTTTCTATTTTTAGTGAATATGGTTTACTGAATTGAAGTAATCTATAATTGATCATTCAATAAACCAAGGGTGAGTGTTTTTTTTCTACAAAAAAAGAAGAAGGAGAAAAGTATGAAATGCCCCTATCTTAGTTATGCAGGGATGAAGTTTAGAATTCCTGGAGGACTGATGTAGAAATGAGACAGTTCTTTTGTTATCAGCTATGGTGCCTAGATATGGCATGAATATGGTAGGGACACGCAATGGACATGGTAGGTATACGGATTTTACACATAAAGAGTGAAGTATTGAATACGATGCGACATAATACGTTGCCTATTTTGAAGTATCCGTGCATCATAGGTTATCAGTTCCTTTTGCTTTAAAAAGCATGTAGCTGGTGGTGCCCTCAAAATTTGCTGGTGCATCAGGGCTGATCTAGAAGAAGTGTTAGTGTTATGATGTTTAACTCTAGGGAATCAATTAAAAATAAAGATAGAACATGAATATCTTCAGAGTTTGGAGTACGATTGAGGATAAAGGGAGTTGCAAATTTATTGTGGCAGGGCTCTTGAATGCCTTTCAAAGAGATCATTTTTGAAATGGACTTCTATTCTTCTTGAAGGATGATTTGTCATTTTTTGAGTTTTTCTAGGAGAGTTTGCCGTCTTCTTTTTCCCTGCTGGTGGATAGGGTGGATGATCGATCACCGGTGATCTTTTATAGTCTTTACATTTTTTTATGATGAATTTATTTGTTGCTTTAAGAAAACATTCGAATTAGGAGATTTTATCGTGCTTATAATCTACACCACAATCTCTCTCTCTCTAACCATATTGGCTTTAGGGAAATTGGCAATAAAATATTACACGAAAAGAAGCTAGAAAGATGACCTAACACCTATTACATCTATAATTTTATCTCATTGCTTTTTTTTATATCTGGGCACAAGATTATTGTTTAGCATTGAGAATGGCTCAATTGGCTAACATGTTCAAGAGAAACCATAACATTCATCGATAGATTTTGAATTGTGTATTATATCCATATGCGATACGGTAGTCTTGTACTTCTCAGCCCACCTGATGCTGCATAATGAATCACCTCCGACCAATAGGGAAGTATTTCAGCCAAACCACCTTGTGGAGTCTCACCAAAATAAAAATAGCGAGAGCTTCAGCATCGCTCATGGACAAAAAACCAGCAGTGCTTGTGATGCACCTCATTACCTTTAAATTGGATTGGCTCGCCAGACTCTATCACATTAATAGGACCTCTTTTTTTTGAGTGCTTCCATCAAAGTAGCTCTAAAAAAAAATCACAGACAGTACCACTAAAAAAAAAAAAAAAAAAATCACAGACAGCAGAGAAATCCATCTTGGTACAAAAATTTGAAGACCTTGGGCACTCCATTAACGTCTTAGCAGCCCACTACATTGTTTCCACCATGACACCAAGAAAATGCTTGGGGTTTGTTATCAGTTAGAGAGAACCCTTGATCTAATCCAATCTAGGGTTCCAACTTGGTATCAGAGACATCTTTACAGTAGCAGACTCCTACATAGAGACATTTACAGGCAGAGATTTGAAGAAAGAAAAGAGTTTGGAGGACTTTAGCCCTAGCAGAACCAGTGTGAAGGTTCGGCTGGGACAAATGCTACATCGTGCACGTATTTGAAGCCCAATCTGCTGTCTAACATGGTTCAACAGCCTTGTGTATGGCTTGGGTGATGTCAGAAAGTTGTGCAGTGAAGTGTATGTGGCTGATTTGGTGTTGATGTTGGTCGTTTGTGATGGAAAAAGGGAGCACAGTGTCATTTGAAACTTGGTGATAGTTCGTTTGTGACAGTGGAGTGTACAGTTGCAGTTGATTCATTTGCAAACTGTTTGTTGGTTTCGTTGGTAGCAGTTGGATGATCTGGCTGCTTTTCTACTTCTGTGAGTGTGTCAAGAGGAGTATCTGCTGTGCATAGTTGGTGTTCTGTTTCCCCCTGGATCAATCAAGTTGTAAACAGGTTGGTGCTCTGGTTTCTTTTCTGTCTGAATTAATCAAAGTGTTAACCTTTTTTTTTTTTTTTTTGGGAACTTTAGTCTAAATGGAGTCCAAGGGTGAAAGTTCTTCAGGATCCAACCAACACGTTCTTCCCAATGTTGTTAATCCTAATACAAAGATAACACCAAACCTCTTAAATGGTACTTATTATAAGGATTGGGCCTATTCAACTCGAATAGCCATCGGAGGATCGAAGAGGCTTGGGTATATTGATGGGAGTATTAAGGAACTAGAAAAGAACGATCTTAACTACTTAGATTGGGTGTCAGAAAATATGTTGATCATGAACTGGGTTATTAATTTGATGGAAGAAGGAATTTCAAAAAGTTTTAAATATTCTACAACCGCCAATGACCTCTGGGAATCTATTGAAGCAGCCTATGCCCCAAAAGAGGAATAATGCCAGAATCCTTGAACTAAAGATGGAGATTGCTAGTTTTAAGAAAGGAACTTTCTCAATTGGAGACTACTATTCTAGATTTAGGACGTTGTGGGTAGAGTTGGAGTCTTCCATGAGTCCTGAGCCTTGTTGTGCTAAGAAACAAGCCAAACTGTTGGAAGATCAACACATATTTGAACTCTTGGGAGGTGTTAACCCAGAGTATGAATTGATTCGCACACAAGTAACAAGCCAGGATCCGTTACCCCCCATCGGTACAGTATTTGCCTTACTTCAAGGAGAGGAGAGTCGTCGGTTGGTTATGACTTCCAAACCTGACATTACACCTGAGAGATCTGCCCTTGCAAATAATAATGTCAACAATGCACTGTCAAACAGAGGATAGCGTAGCTATGGTGGATGTGGATGTGGCAATGGTGGAAACTCGTAGGGGAGGACGTTCGGGTGGCTATGGTGGAAATGGTGGTCGTTGTCGAGGAGGACCACCACCCAATGTTGGACGGGGTTACAGTGGACAACCTAACTCCAATCGTGACAAACCATTTTGCACTCACTGTGGGCGATATAGACATACATGTGAAAATTGTTGGGATCTCCATGGCAGGCCAGGAAATGTATCTGCAGCGCCGGCGGAGGCGAAACACCCTAATGGATCTAATGAACAAGAGTTAAATTTCAAGGTTGACTCCCAGAATTGGAAAGATGAGCTTCTGCTTCTCCGTCAGAGATTGGAGGCATTAGAGGGTGTAACTCAGGATGCTTATGTGGGTATGGCTTCTTTTTCCATTATCCTACTGCTTTTGCCGCTTCTACTTCTCCCTCTACTTGGGTGATTGATTCAGGAGCCACAGACCATGTGGCAGGTATACGCTATGAGTTTCAGTCTTACACTACTACTAATGATGGAGGGGTGAGAATTGCTTATGGTTCTTACACTCACATAGCTGGGAGAGGAACTGTCCGCATCTTACCTGACCTAACCTTGTCATCTGTTCTCCATATCCCAAACTTTTCATTTAACCTTTTATCTGTTAGTGCACTGACCAAGACCCTTAATTGTTGGTGTCACCTTTTATCCTTATTACTATGTTTTTCAGGATCTGAGGACGGGGCAAAAGGTCGGTGGTGCCAGTGTGAGTAATGGTCTTTACATCTTGGACTTGAAGAACATGGAGTCAAGTGTTTTACAAACTGAAGTTGTTGATGAGAATAAAGTGGCCCTGTGGCATCGTTGTCTTGGTCATGCACCTCTGCAGTGTCTTCGGAATGTTTCTTTTCTAAATTTTGCAAATAAACCTGGTCTGGTAGTATTTTGAGATGTGATGCTTGTCAACTTGCAAAGAATAAGAGATCAGTGTATTCAGTTAATATTATTAAAAGAAGTACTTGCCCTTTTGATTTGATTCATTCCGATGTCTGGTATGCTCCTAATCCATCTATTTTTGTCATCAATACTGTGACTTTTATTGATGATCCAACTAGGGTGACTTGTGTGTAGCTTTTGAAATTGAAAGATGAAGTCTTCCATACTTTTCAAACATATCATAAAATGGTTAAAGTTAAGTTTGACAAACAAATTAAGGCATTTCATTATGATAATGGTGGAGACTATACTTCAAATGTCTTTTAGAATTACCTTGCAGAAAATGGGATTGAATCACATACCTCCTGTGCATATACCCCGGAGCATAATGGTGTTGCAGAATGTAAGAATAGACACTTGTTGGAGGTCACTAGGGAGGGCTCTTCTATTTGAGATGAATTTACCGAAGCCTTTTTGGTCCGATGGAGTTTTAACAGCAACATAATAAACAGAATTCCTTCAAAGACATTAGGAGGAAAGAGTCCTATAGAACTGTTATGTCCCAGACTCCCAGTACATCATTGTTTCATGTCCCACGAAAAGTGTTCGGTTGTACTTGTTTTGTTCACATTCTGAAGCACCAATGAGATAAATTAGATCCAAAGGCTGTTAAATGCATATTTGTGGGATATCCTAGCTCTCAAAAAGGATACAAGCGTTATGCTCCTGGACATAAGGGTCATGTCTTTGTAACCATGGATGTGAGCTTCCATGAGGATATTCCTTTCTTCTCCTCAGCAAGCAAAGAGTTATTACCAGAAGAAAGTGCTCATGAGAATGTACCCCTTTGTTGATTATGTGTCTCCCCCATTGTATTCAGGCTCACCATGAGGAGAAGGTATGGAAGGTTCAATCTCTCTTGATCTAGAAAGAGGTGAAAAGAGACAAAAACCATTGCAAGTATATTCAAGAAAGAAAAAGGGAAATAGGCCATTACTCTCACCTATACTATCATCTGATGTTCTAAACCCAGATCCAAGTCCTCTTCCTTCTTCATCTGAAGTTGTTCCCTAACCAGGTATTTCTTCTGACTTAGATCTTCCAATTGTTGTACGCAAAGGAACAAGATCCTGTGCTACTCATCAGCCTATTCATAATATCGTCTCTTATAGTCACTTGTCACCTATATATCAAACCTTTATTTCCAACCTTGGAATTGAATGTATACCAAAGCATGTGTTAGAGGCTCTAACTCATCCTAAGTGGAGAGAAGCAATGGTGGAGGAAATGAATGCCCTGGAAAAGAATCATACAATCATACGTGGGAGCTGACTACTCTTCCAGAAGGGAAGTGTACTGTGGGATGTAAATGGGTGTTCACATTAAAGTACAATCCAGATGGTACAATTAGTAGATACAAGGCAAGACTTGTTGTCAAGGGATTTACTCAATCCTATGGAGTTCATTACTTTGAAACTTTTTCTCCCGTCGCTAAACTTCCATTCGTGTGTTAGTATCCCTAGCAGCAAACTTTGATTGGCCATTGTACCAACTAGATGTGAAAAATGCTTTTCTCCAAGGGGACTTGAAAGAAGAGGTCTATATGGACCCCCCCACCTGGATTTGTTGTCAAGGGAGAGGAAGACAAAGTCTGTAATCTAAGAAAGTCCTTATATGGACTAAAATAGTCACCCCGGGCTTGGTTTGAAAGGTTTAGTAAAGTTCTGCCTAAGTATGGGTTCCGAAGGTATTATGCAGATCACAGAGTCTTTGTAAAAAGAAGGGATGTGAATGTTGTCATCCTTGTTGTGTATGTGGATGACATTGTTGTTACTGGGAGTGATGTTGATGAAATCTCTCAGTTGAAAGTTTTTTTGAAAAATGAATTTAAGATTGAAGACTGGAATTGAAATATTTCCTAGGAATTGAAGTTGCAAGGTCAAAGACTGGAATTGTTATATCCCAAAGAAAATAAACTCTTCATCTCCTTGCAGAAACTGGGAAGTTAAGTGCGAAACCAGCAGCCACTCCCATGGAGCAAAATCATGGTCTTCACATTGGTAGTGGATAATTCCTTCAAGATAAGAGATGTATCAGAGATTCGTTGGGCGGCTTTTGACACTCACTAGACTTGACATTTCTTATGCTGTTAGTCTTGTCAGTCAGTTTATGCATGCTCCAAGAACTGATCATCTAGCTGCAATGCATAGGATCCTTCGATATTTAAAAGGGTCACTAGGTCAAGGAATCCTATATAGATCTCATGGACATGCTAAGGCCATGACATACACTGATACCAACTGGGCTGGATCATAGACAGATCGGAAGTCTACTACAGGAAATTGTACAATGGTTGGAGGAAATCTAGTTTCCTGGAAAAGTAAGAAGCAGGTTGTTACTGCAAAATCTAGTTCAGAAGCTGAGTATAGAGCTGTGGCTCATAGATGTTGTGAATTACTCTGGCTGCGAATTTTGTTAGAAGAATTAGGTTTCAATCAAGGTGGTCTGATGCATCTGTATTCTGAGAGTGTTTTGGCCATTAAACTTGCTAACAATCCTGTCTTTCATGAAAAAACAAATCATGTGGAAATTGATTGTCATTTTTATTAGAGGGAAAAAAATTGAAAAGGAGGATGTGTTGCTTCTCCAAGTACATACTGAAGATCATTTGGCGGATTTTCTCACCAAGGCCGTTAATAAAGCCAAGTTACATCATGTTTTGTCCAAGCTGGGCATTATAAACATCTATGCGCCAGCTTGGGGAGGGGGGTGTTGGGTTGGGGTTATCAGTTAGAGAATGGGACCTTAGTTATGATTTATAATTTGCTGGGTTTCCTTTTATGTAAGTACCAGAAACTTGAGGGCCCTTTTGTACTGTTTCAGAAACTAAAATCCAATTATATAGAGATGGTCAATTGATTCTCTTGCTTCCTCTTCAAAATCTCTTTCTTTTTCTACGTTTCTTCTCTTCTTTCTTCTGTTCTCGGTTTCTAAGAGATTTTACGTTGGAACCCTAGATCTAATCCAATCTAGGGTTCCAACTGTTATAATAGTGAGATATGACTTGGAGCTGTTGCGATGGATATCCTTGTACCTAATGCGTGAGTTTCGAAGGATCTGTTAATATGGTCTTTACCATCAAAACCAGGTGAAAGCAATGAAGACAAGTCACGATGACATGGATTTAGAAACCCAACCTTTGTGCGTGAAAATGGGCCATAGCTTATTCAAGACAGTCAACTAACTTCAAACCATGAGAGAAGAACATTCTGTTCATCATGAGCAATTCTGCATTTACGAAATTGATAATCTACTGATTTCATGTCTGTCAGAAATCATGTGCATTTTAACAATGGTTCTCTGCCTGCTCCCCTGGTGGTCTACTGTTACAGTCCTTTCTGGGATAGATACCCATCCAAAGCCAATGGTTTCCTTAAGGCCAGAAATGGACCGCAATGCAGTAAACAGACTTGATGTAGCATTCTTCCCCATCAAGTAGTTAAAAAGCAACTGAACTGAAAAGCTGCCAAGAACTGGGATTACATACCTTGCAAGTGCTGGAGGAGTATGACCACTTTGGTCAAGTACTAACTGTTCCCTCTGCTTTGTCCTATCTATAGCAGCTCCAGAGTTGCAAGTGAGATGGCCTAGCCAATACTTCTGAATAAGTCGCCAGGCTCTTTCTGCTAGGGGCTTTTTCATTCATCAACAGGAACCATCCATGGACCCAGGAGTTGGTATCTTTGGTGTTAGCTGTGTTGAAGACGAACAATTTTCTGTGTGGTTTATGACCTTTGCCTCGGTATATTTTGCTGTTTTAAACTGAATCAAACATTGCTCATTTACCTATTTATTACCAGCTGAACATCTGTTGAAAATTACAGAGTTCTCTAGGAAATTTGCACCCTTCTCGAATAGTTCTCTTTGTGACAGTAATCAAAATTCTATTCTTGGGTGCTATGGATGAGTATTTTTTTAATGAAGCACAGGTTAGAGGATCTTTGGGGTGAGCATATTTTGGATGGTTGAGTGTTGGAATGCAATTTGTGCATCAAAGAAAATCTGGGATCTATGAAGATTGGCCAACATTTTAGATACTCTCTCACGATTACGTACTTGACTAGAGACAGGTTTATCTCTTTTATACATAAGGCTTATGAAATATTAGTCTCCTTTTCTAGGTAGGGTGTGTCATTTGTTTAAAAACAATTTGGCATGTCTTTTCCTCATTTTTTATGCGCCTTTTCACTTCAAATTGATTCTTTATTTGTATATTTTCTTCTTCAAATTGATTCCTCATCTTTCTCTTCCTGCTTTCTATTGCTGATCTTCATTTCTCTTTCAAATAAAATATTTGAATACATACCACTGTATATCTAATTGCAACTGGTTAAACTTGTTTTTGAATTCCGGTAGGTTCATGAAGGGAGAAATCATGAAGTTCGTGAGCTTGTGAAAAATGCAGGACTCCAGGTCAAATTCTAGTTACTGGATAATAATTTATCTTGGTCTTGAGAAACTTGGATTGTACTCACTTATGGACTAATTGGCAGGTTAATTATTGATTGATTACGATTCGGGATGGCAATGGGTTGGGTATAAATGGGGACCCACTCCCATTAGGGGCAGGTTTGGCAGTAGTTTTCTTGGTGTGGGGCGGGTTTGGGTTTTGATGTTCCAACCCGCCCCATACTGAATATATAGCATATGCATACTTATTGCTGAAGTGATAGACAAAACTCATGTGGTGTAGGTGGTTTTGGGCCTTAAATTAAGTCATGTGGCAAGAGAAGGTGGTGTGTTCAATCTCTAGCATACTCATTCTCATCCATTTTTATATATTTTAGAAGTTTTAAGCTTTAAATTCGACCTAGCCCAACCAAAGGGGGCGGGTTTGGTATCACATTGTAGTGACCCATCATGGGGCAGGTTGGGTTTGGATTATATAAATTTGAGACAGGGCAGGTTTGGAACCCAAACCCGCCCTGTTGCCATTCCTAGATTAAGATGGTTGTGGGTGAACTATTTGACTATATATGCATATATGTGTTTTATTCTAGCAACAAATCTGAGTGATTTGATACGCTCCGTATTTTGAATTTTAAATTTGTACCTGATATCATTAGCTGTTTGAGTTTTTATTTTGTAAAATTCTTGTGTTGGTATTGCCCTTCTGTACACCTTTCATTGAATAAAAGTTCCCTCGTTATACTGATCAAAAGAAGAAGGCAAAAAACAAAAAGCGCCATCTTCGTGAAGAATGCATCACTAAGGGGTCAAAACACTGTCTTGGTTGAGAATGTGTGTCGCCAAGGGGTCAAATCCGTCCTTAATTTGTTTACTATTAATTGGTTCTTTTTTTTTTTTTTTTCAATGGTTTACCAGTATCTTTCATTCTTCTTCATCTTCTTCTTCCTAATCCACCTTTTTTCCAAAACCAATTTTCGTCAGCATGGGAACTACAAAATTTTAATTCACATGATCATAAGCCTTTTCCAAATCCATCTTAAAGATAATGCCCTCATTACCGAAAGGTTTCTGTTAGTCAATAAGCTCATTAGGTACAACCGTACAAGTACCCCATTCAAGATTTGTTGTCCTTCATCAGCACTCCTTAAAATGCACTGACAATGTGAGGAAATATAACTGATCTCAATGATTCACTAGGATCTTTGACACAAGTCTTACATTCACATCGAACCAAGTTGAAGGCCTGGTAATCTTTCCAAGTGGATTAGGAGTTTTACAGTCAGATCTTGAAAAATTATTTAAAAAAAAATAAAGACAGGTTACTTGAGTTCTTTAGAATGCTGTGTTATGCAATTAAATATCCTACTTATTTTTAAAGATAATATATCTCCATGTCTGTTTAAATATTGGACTGATCAAGAAGTGATCTGTCTTCAGTTTTCACTCTATATATCCTCATTCTTGTTGCTATAAAAAAAAATTAAAGAAAAAAATTCCTGTTCTTGTTTCATTACTTTTTCAAGCTTCTGTAACATTCTTTAACTAGTCCTGTTTGAAATAATCTAACAGATACATTCTCTGAAGCGTGTACGTATTGGTCGTTACAGACTTCCATCAGATCTTGGGTAATCACACATCTTTTATTTTTAATAGAATTTATATATATATTTTTGTTTCTTATTGACTCATTTATATTTTGTATTATTATTAGTATATTGTTAGCATAGAATGCACGTAACTGGAATGTTGCATTACAAGCAATATCCTTGTAAAACTCATTGGGTAAATAACATGATTTCAATTCATCATCATCACCACCATCATCAAAGCCCTGTCCTGACTATGTTGGTGGGTCGGCTATATGAATTTTGTTTCTCCATTTCGATCAATCTTGAGCCAAATCCTTGGATCGGTTGCACTTCTTCAAATCTATTGTTACTACTTCCATCTATGTCCTCTTTGGCCTATCCTTTCTAGGCACCGTTGCTAGCCTGTGTTTGGACATGTCTAAACCATTTCAAATGGATTTCTCTTATATTATCACCTATTAATGCTACCTTTAAATGCTTTTGAAAGCGTTCATTTTTAATTCCATCCTTCTTAGTTTTACCACGCATCCACCTTAACATTCCCATCTCTAGTGCACGCATTTTGTGCAAGTATTGCTTCTTAATTGGCCAACATTTTGCTCCATAAGTCATAGTTGTTGGGAAGTCCCACATCCCACATCGCCTAAGTAATAGGGTCGACATGTCTTAATGTACATGTATGGGCCTTCCACGTATCAGCTTAAGCTTTTGGGTTGGTATATGGTTTCTTACAATGGCTAGCCTAATTGTTGTCGTGTAAAATTCTTCCTTCAATCTTGTCGGTATGCGCCAATAACAAAGCACTCCAAAAGCAAGTCTCCACTTCAACCATCCTGTGTTTATCCTATGTTCAATATCTTCCTCAATCTCTCAATTGTTACTAATTGTCGGGCCATGGTATCCGAATGAATCCCTTTGCGGTATCTCAAGCTTTAATTATCATAGTAGTTTCGGCTCTTTGTACATGTCCACTGATTTTAATTAACAATGTCTTTAGAAATATGATAGGAAGTATTTGAAAGGTCCATTTTTATATCTGTAGATCTGACATTAATGTTGTGAAAGCAAAAGAAATCTAGCAATTGCTAATTTGCTATTGCATAACTGCAGATTGAACTTTTACCAGAAACTTAGGGTTTGTTTGTCTTTTATTCATGAGATGCGTAAATACCATTTACATATTTAATGGTTCAATATGTAGTTGTTGAGTATGTCAGCTTTATGCATGCGTTTCTATTTACAGCGCTTGTCTACTAGAACCATTTTTCCAACATTTATGCATGTGAATCATTCTACCACGCTTGTTTGAATGACATGTGTAAATGTATGAAACTCATTTTTGTAAATTATATTTAAATAGATTTAAATGAAGCCCAAATAAAATTCCACATATAAGGTTAAAATAAAAATTTTGACATTTTAAATATTGAATGACGCTAAATAAAATTCTTTTATCATAAAGAAAACTGATACATTTCAGACCAGACTGTACTCTTATATTCTAAACTCAGATTGTATGTGATCATCTAATAATTCAACACTGCAAGCATTCTTTATTTACGCCACATATCCGCAAACATTTCTTTTGAATATTACAATCAAGCATCTCTAATTAATGCAGTTTATATGAAATACATAGTTTTATACCCATGCTAATCGAGGCTCCAAAATAGACCAAGCCTTGCTGAGCTGAACATGAACTCAACCTCAACAAGCCGAGCAACTAGAAACCAAATAGTTTGAGATAACACAGCGACATTGTAATGAAACATAAGATTCGAAACAACACACAAAAAATTGGATTTTAAACATAAGATTCTAAACAATTTTGCAAAATGGGAGGTACTACCTTTCCAATATATATATAAATATATATAGGAATGTTCATATGCATCTTTCCCTCACCATAGGGTGAGGGACACTTCCCTTTTTGCACATGAAGACAAGGAAGTGTACCTCACCCTATGTACTTGAAAAGTACATTTTGTACTTGAAAATGTCTAAAAAGGGGAGTGTCCCTCACCCTATGGTGAGGGAAAGATGCATGTGAACATTCCCCATATATATATATATATATATATATATAAACAACAATGCTGCTACCTTTTTACCAAAAATAAAAAGATGGAAAATGGAGATGCTACCTATCCGATCACAATACCAATAAAGAAATAAATAAATAATTGGAGAAAGAGCCCTACAATTTTGGTTCCAAGACACCTGACACATTGGTAAATTGATATTACATGGTAATGGAGGATTTTTTCCTTCTTCATTTTCACCCCAAATTGCGGCATAAAAAATACAAAAACTGTGGGGGGGTACAACCCTTCTTCAAAGTTCGAAGGAGTTTGGTTGCTACATAGTTTCTGCGCATCAGGAATCTCTCAATTCACAAAGCTCCAAAGCCCCCTTCTTGTTTCTCAAACAATCGGTCGCACTATTAAAATAAGGAGGCTTTCACATGGTTTAAAACGAAAATTGGTGTGGGAGCTAGAGGGGGGAGGAAGACCAGCGTCTGTGCAGAGGAAATGCCGAGCAGGAGAGAGGAAGCTATGGCAGGGAGAATAAAGGGGGTGGCAGATGAGATGAAGAGGGGAATGGTAATGTAAAAAGGGCGGCAGTCATGGAAAAAAAACCAAAAACGAGAGAAGTGGAGGGGGGAGTCGAACCCAGCTCCCATATCTGACTGTAATTACCTTCCGCCTTTCTAGTGTGCTTATGGCTACACATGCAGTTAGGGTGTTTTCTCATTGACCTTCATGTTCAAATTTTGTGGCTCATTTTGACACCATTTACACACCTCTTTTACGCATCACATGCGTCAATGAGTGCAGCAAACATGATTGCTGCGTAACCATTTAAGCGTGTTCTTCACTTACATACGTAAAAGGGTGCAAACAAACAATCCCTTAGGATAGAAGTGTTCCTTGATCATTTACTATGGGCACAAAGTGTTCCTTTGTCCTTCAGTATGGGCACAATAGGGAACTGCTCTTCCAAAATGTTTGTAATGAACTACCCCATAATAGAAAAACTCTTTTCCCTTCTAGCATCCTTTTAGAATAAGAAAATAACCACCATCCCCTACCATGAAGGGTGGTCCATAGTGGACCAAGATGTTGCTCAATGCCAAACGGTGTGGCTGCTTGTGTGGTCATGTGTGATTGTGAGATTAGTAATCCCATGAGAAGTGTGCATGCATGGTTTCAGGATATAGGTGCAAAATTGTCTAGTTTGCATTTGAGGCTCAGAATTCCTTTCTTTTTCATGCTTCTACTCATCTGCTTGCTCGGGTTCTTTAAAAGTATGTCTATTGTTCTTTTACTCTTGATTTTCTCTTGATTTTAGCCTTGGAAAGTATGTTGAACTAAAGCAAGCTGATCTTGATCTGTTGGCGGGTGGTAATATCCAGAGAAATTCTTAATTAGATGAGATTTCATCATTACTTTGTACCTGTCCATCCTATATCATGCAGCTCTGGAAGGCTTCACTGGGATCAGTAGCATATTGCTTTGCCCAATTGCCTCGTTCTATTATCAGCTCCCTGCATATGTGCAAATTCACTCTGGAGACAGTTCGGGCTTGTAATTATATTCTGTTAATGCAGTGTATAGAAGTATATACGAGCTCCCGTGTCGGTCATAATTGTATTTCTATTGAAAAGCGTACTCTGAGGTACTTTTTTCAACGCTCTGATGCTAATGTATACGAGTAATTTTTCACTCCAACTGCAGCTCTAAGGAGGGACGCCATTTGCATGTAGAGATTGTAGAGTGAGAACGTTTGTTTTCTTATAAGAAGTCCCTTCGTCCACTTCCTCTTGAACGAGGGCTCGTGTTTTTTTTACTAAGCCCCGTCATTCAGTTTCGTGCTCTCCTTTGACTGGCGGATTGCTTTTACCTGTAATTTTGCATTTGTAGTGATACAGAAATTATCCTACACACCTTTTTATTGTGCAGATCTGTGCACATCTCATAGTAGGGCCCACATGATGACCCATCCAAATGGACTACACAAATAGGACTCCACTGAATTAAACTAGTCCCTTATTTTATACCCATTGAAATGGATTGTACCATTGGAAGGATGGGTCAATTTCTCAAGGGGTCATATTCGTTGCGGTTGGTTAAGGGATTAGATTGATCAGATGGGGTCCATATCCCCACCCAGATGAATATCTATAAATGCATTTACTTGGGTATTTGTTTGGTTGTTATACCTTTTTAATATGTTTTGAATCCCTTAGCTGCACTCTTGCCGAGCGAATGGAAAAGTGGATGGAGGCTAAATTTAACCAAATCTAAAATTTTGACCAAGTTTGCCTGCAGTCATTCACAATAAATATAAATTTAAATCAGGCACACATTATTGATAGGAGAAACACTTTTTTTTTCTTAGTTTTTTTTTTTTTTTTTTTTTTTTGTTATAATAGTTGCTCCTTTCTTTGTGCTTTCCATGAAAAAGTCAATATGACTGCAGCTCCCCATACCAAACCGGATGAGTGGGTAAAACCGTAAAAGCAGACAAGTGTCGGAATGTGTCCGCCGCCAGAAACGGATGCATTTTGTGTTTAGCCTCTTTGCGCGCGCGTGCACAAAATAAATAAAAAATAAAAAAAATCTGATCAATTTGCCAGCAGTCCCATGTAAGGTGATGACTCTGCAGTATACCGGCTTCACGTTGAACTATCCATTTTATTTTCTTGGTTCAGATGGCCAACAAAGAATAATGCAGCTAGCTTTAGTGGAGATTAATTCCATGGTGTCCATTGGGCCCATTGGCCCCAATATATATTTTTGTGCGCACACAAAATAATAATAATAACAATAATAAAATACCATTATCCAATAGTCCAATTGATTCAGACATGTGCATATCCATGAGATCGCTGCATACCCCATTTCCTTGGTGGGCCATCAACTTGCATAACCAAAGTTTTCTTTACCAATGTTGTTACCAACCTATGTTCGACATGCTTAAATTATCTCAAATGGGTTCTTCTATTTTTTTTCTCTATTGATGTTATCCCTAAATGCTCTCAAAAGCACTTATTTCTAATTTTATTCTTCCATGTTTTATAATACATCCACTTCAACATTCTAATCTCTACTTCTTGATTGGCCACCATTCTACTTTGTAAGCCATAGCTGATCAAATTGTTGTCCTATAAAATTTTCTCTTCAATCTTATTAGCATTCTTTGATTACAAAACACTATAGAAGCAAGTCTTTACTCCAACTATCCTGTTTTTATCCTATATTCGGCATATGCATCAATCTCTCAATCCTTACTAATTATCGATGCAAGGTAAAGGAAAGAATATATTTGTAGCATCTCCTGGATTTCAGCTCTCACAGTAGTTTCAACTCTTTATATATACCCACTGAAATTGCAATCTGTCATGGTTTCGAACCCGATTAGAGAATAAAACGGATCTGGGGTGTGAAATTTAGTGCTAATTAAAAATTTTTGCCCTTAATGCCCAAGGATTGAAGTCTGCCGTGAGGATTGTGTAGTTGAGCTTCATTAACAAATAATCAAAGGGACTTGTCTGGTAAACACAATATTAAACCTGTAGGAATATAAAGCAAGTATTGATTTCATTCCATTAAATATATATACATATTCAAGTTTCATAACATAAAACATATAAAGTTTATAAACATCAGGACCATTCCAAAAACCTAGGTCCTGGTACAAAAGATATACAATGCGAGGATAGACAAGTCCAAAAGATCTAAACCAAAAGATGAAATAAGGTGGCATGATAATAGATATCCCCGTCTAACGAGCACTAGTGCCAGGAATGATGAGCCTAAGCTATGTCATCGGCACCCCACTCTCGTACCTCGTCCTCTCCCCCCCCCCCCCGGTCGAGGTTCCTCTGGGATTCCCTCGGCATCCAGGTCGGCGTAATAGCAGTATGTGTCCTCTGCACACCATAGAATTAAGGATCAACAATATGTTGGCAATGAGATAAGCAATATACATTATTCATAACATGTTTCAAATGAGAATAAAGATAAGTAGATGATTATAAGATAACAAGGTACAAGCTAGGCATAAAGCATGAGTAATATGAGAATCATGTAATAATGTAAAATCCTAGTAAAATAAACAAGAATAACCATCCATGAAATGCAATGCAAGCAAGAGGAGACTCCGTGGATGTAAGACCCCGCCCCGAGAGTTTCCTTTTAGTGTTAACTAAGACGTGTTTTAGCTATAAGTGAGATTAGAGGAAATGGGTTAAATCTGGATGAGAATAGTTTTTTTTATAGCTTTGAATAATTTGGGAACTCTTTAGATCTAGTGGGGCCTTTGGGGGTTCCTTTTAGTGTGTCTTGATTAGTTTTGGGATTTAATTGATAATTCTGGAAAATCGGTAATTTGCTCCGTTTAATGTATTTTATGATTCCCGACAACTTTTGTATTTGCTCCGTTTCCATTCGAGACCTCTAAACCCTACTTTGCCATTGATAGGGGTAAAACAGTCTTTTTACACAAAATCTGGACACTAATTTCAATGTCTCCGAAACTCGTAAAATATATACTTTTTGGAAAGTAGAAATTTCGACGATCAATTCTTCCTTCTTCGTCGAATCCGTCCGAAGCCCGTAGAACGATGTTTTAGCTCGATTGGACTTTTAAGTTGTGGGACCCCTTGCCATTATCTATATAAGGAGGAGTCATTTTCCCTCTCTTCCTCTTCTTGCAACTTTCTTGAGAACAAGAAATTCCAGCCCAGCCCAGCCTAGGGTTTTCTTCAAGCCTTCTTGCTCCTTGCTTCCCCATCTCTCAATCTCTCTCAAATCTATTGCTAAAGGCAAAATGGAGGTAGTAATCTTCTTCCCCTCCATGAGAGCTTCATCTTGATACCATTTGTTGAGAGAACCTTCCATTCCAAGCTACCTTTGGAGCAAACTCTTGCCATTAGAGGACTTTTCATGTAAGTTCCTCTTCTCATCTCTTGGTTGTGTATTCTTCTAGCCATGGAGGTGCTTCACCTTGATTATTGGAAGCTATTTCCATCTATTACTTGATTTTGACATTCTAGGGTTGTAATGTATGTATTTTGGGGATTTTGTGTAGATTGTAGATTTTGAGCTTGATAGAAGGATTAGAGCTTGACTAGCATACTTTGGAGACCAAGGCAAGTGGATGAATGGATTCGATTTGAATAAGTTCTCATTTTGTTGAAAATGTGAATTTTTACTATTCCTATTTCATTGGTTCATTATGTTTCATAATGCTTTTAGAAATGTATTTATTGACATGGTTTCTCCATTAGTTAGTTTTATGAGAATATATGCATTCATCATCAAAGTTTATTTTGATCATTACAAACCTCTTAAATGATATTTGTACTTGCATTAAATGAGATTTGTATTGGTAGGAGAGTTAAATACATTGATGGAATGGTGGTTGGTGGAAAGAATTAAATGTTAAATGGAAGGAATAGACCCATTTCATGCTAGGAAATGGTTGGAATGGAGGTGAAATGGTTTGGGAAAGAAAGCACAGAAATCTGCACCTGATGTGTAGTTCCCGCAGCTGGGCGGTCAGCGGGCGGTCACCTTGGCGGCTAGCCGACAGGTGACCGGCTGCTAGCCGACCCAGATGCGGTTAGAAACACAGAATGCTGTATTCTGACAGGCGAACCTCGGTCAGCTCGCGGCTAACCGCCAACCCAAAAACCATGTGGCCGCTAGGTAGCCGAGATGCGCGGTTAGAAACGCAGAATGCTACATTTTAGCAGGGTGAACCGCGGTCAGCCCCGCGGTCAGTCAGCGGCTAACCGCCGATCACATCGGCGGCTAACCGCCACCTGACCGACAGGTGACCGAGTTTTTTACCCAGAATTCCTGAGTCTTTCTATTTGTTTCAGATATGGTATTTAAAGGTTTGGATGGGTTGTTCTGATGCCCTACCACCTTGGAAAGACCCAGGGGATGACATAAGGAGATTGACATAGAAAGAAACACCATTTCGGAAAGGTATTGGGACTTTTAGATTCATCAACGTGCATAAGGAAACTTAGTATGTCCTCGATCAATTGAGTACCATACTAAGGGTAATATAGGCATACAAGATCCTTATACACGTCATTTGAATATGGATGCCCCAATATATAGTCCCTAATGATATAAGGATTTATTGCTTTGTTTTACTCAAAATTATATGTATAATTTCCCGACCCTACTAGCTATATCCCAAACTCTGATTTACACACTAGATATGTCCTGCTAGCCCCGTTTATGCGTGAACAAATGATAATATGAAATGTGCGCCTATGAGCACCATGCCCTGCCTTCCCGAATGTTTTATACTAGTATGTTTTGTATACGTTTTGATTTCTCATGTAACCTATGAGTCGGCACCACTAAGCTTGGACGTCTTTGTCAGTCTGATCAACTGACTTGGGCCTCCCCCTTGTGCTCCCGCCAGTTGCAACTTGGATCCCGTTCTGTCCCGTTACCCGGTTCCGCGGCCGTGGTCTTGCCTAGCTATATGTATATGTATATGTATATAATGTTGGTTCTCGTCACTTCGTGTGCTCGAGCCCAATGCACTGAATGTGCTCTCATCACCTTAGTGATGGAGAGGATTTAGCTCTAGTGTGGTTGCCATCTAGTCAGTTCCTGCACCTTGAATACCCCCCATGATTTATATTGCATCTGTACTTTAAATGAACTATGCATCCTGTTTTATGATAGTTTTCGTTACGTCTATGATATGCTTTGATTTCTTTATTGGTATTATCTATTCACCCACCTGCCAGACCGTCGTGTCTGACCCATTTTTGTGGTACTCAGGTCCAGCTCCCGTTGTTGCCTTTGAGGAGGAGCCAGAGGGGGCGGTTGATGAACCGCAACGATTAGTGGAGTGGCAAGCTGACGATGTCATGTAAACATTCGGTTTAGCTTTGAGCTGCGAATCTTTTGGGGGAGATCATAGACTGATTCTTGATTTATACTTTTGGTTGTACTGGCCTTTGTTGGCCATTATTTTTGGGGAATGTTAATTTAACTTGATCTCTTGTCTAAACTTTAACTTCATATTTTGGGAATGCTAATGAGATCATTGCTCACTCTGACATCATGTCATAATTGTGTATCATCAGTCTTATTTGATGAGAATGGATTAAGAGTTTGATTTGCTACACGCTTCCGCACCAATATAAATGTTCTATGAGTGTATGTGGAATCCTCACCGCGGAAACCTGTGGGAAATTAAGGAAATGTATAATCATTATTAAGGGTAGTTCATTATCCACACCACACCCGTCGCGGTCCCGGGTCTCGGTTTGGGGTCGCGACAGTGGATGCCCTAACCATCTCACGGGGGTATAAGTGAGGTCTGAGCCGACTACAAATACCCAAAGTTCGGCTCTAGGGGGATCCTCGCTCCAGTCCTAGGAATAACAGTATGGTCTGAGCCCGCTTTCAGCTATTCGCACCATGGACGCCGTCCAAAGCCGACTGTCCACCCTAGTGTCCGATAACCAGCTCACTCTGTAATCATCAGTCTGCAGCTGGTCATGAATGCAAGATGGTGATGATGGTTTGTATATGACACAAGTTTCAAGACAAATACACATAGATAGGTTTCCAAGTACAAGATAACAAGTTGAGGGCTACTCCAAGTCAAGCCAAGATACAAGTCAAGTTCCCAATTCCACGAGTAATCCTCTTACAAGTCTATCCACACGTGTGTAGACACCTCATTTGGCCCCTATGATAGCCTTAAATACCTATCATATATAGCGGTGCCCCCATTTCACCCATAATTGAATGATTAATGGCATAATTCAGATTAATTAATGACAATGAAGATGCTTGTTGCTAATTTTAGACTTAGTTCGACGATTTCTAGAAATTCGCGAGAGAAAAGCCAAGCCGCGTCGAGATCTCGAGCCCAACCCACTACTCACACAAGGAGCGAACCATGACACTACTCAGACCCTTTCTGGATCACTTAAGACATGCTTAGGCCAATCCCTCCAGAGACTATGATTAGTTCGCCCAAATGTCACCCGATCAGCCTAAGTTAGGAAACCGAATCCATTGATCCAGATATCCCTCACTTTTCTTGACCCCTAATCATCAGGACATTTAAACCATTGGATTTCTCACTTCAAGAGCTTTCTAACGATATATAGAACGTCCAAATCCGATAAGCGAGTCAAAAGTTATGAGTCTTTGAAGTTTGCTTTAGAAAAAATGATGAAACTCCATCTAGGCACCACCCATGTGGCGCCCACCCTATGGAAAACCATCTAGGCGCCCCATCGTGGGCGCCCATACAGCCCAGGACCACCTAGGCACCCCATGGTGGGCGCCCAACCTCCACATTTCACTAGTTGGCCTAAAAATAGCTCGGGACCACTCAACGTAGGGATCGGACTCCGAAAATGAATCGACTCCACCCAGGCACCACCCATGTGGCGCCTACCCTACTAAGTTCCACATAGGCACCAACCCTGTGGCGCCCACACTTCCTAGAATCACCTAGGCACCCCATGGTGGGCGCCCACCTTGAAATTTACTTGTTTGGTTCGAGATTAGACCGGGACCACTCATACATAAGGACCAAGCATCGAAGACGACCCAAACCAGCTAGGCACCACCCTGTGGGCGCCCACTCTCTCCAGGACCACCTGGGCGCCACCCTGTGGGCGCCCAGACTGCGCAGGCCATGTGGGCGCCACCCCATGGGCGCCCATCCTCCCTTAAACCCTAATTCACTCTAAAATAGCTTAAGCCGCCTAGGGATGCGTGAGACCTTCTAGAAACACAAAATAATGAAGCCCTAGCCCTTCTAAACTCGTTCCAAACCTATATAATCCCTCTTAACTTCATTTAAAAGGGGAGGCTACCCAAAAACCCTAAGAAAAGAGACAAAAAGAGAGAATAAGCAAGAAGAATAGAGGGAGCCACCATTAGAGAGACTTCAGATCTAGAGAAGAAGAAAGAGAAATAGAGGGGGAGACTTCCATATCTTCAACTAGAGCCATGGGTCTTTGCGAAAGCTTCAATATAGGAACTTGAGAAACGTTTCATCATACCTGTATTCCTAGATCTCCCTTCTTTTACTACACTCCATTACCATTCATGCTTAGAAACATGCTTAGGACCATTTGAGCATCGTAGATCTACATTAGCTTGTGATAAAAATAGTATTAGTGCATCATCATGTTAGTAACATGTTAATTGCTTGTGATAAAAGTAGATTCGCTTTGATTTCGTAGTGCTAATTGCATAGTTAGATCAAATCTCGCATTAGCATCATCATCATCATCACTTATATCGAAAAGATCGCGAACAGCCTTTGGCAGGAAGGCTGGGCGCCTGCCCTCTCTGGAATCACCTGGGCGCCACCCCCCAGGCGCCTACCCTTCTGAGACAGGGTCCAGATCTCCGCCCGTTGCATTGTTTGCTCGTAGGTTCGTTAGTTGCATCATTAGTAGTTTGAATTAAAACACTCGCATCAGTCGCTAAGTATCGGAAGTTGTGTTGAAAACACTAAGATTCTTGTGCATTCATTGTGTTCCGTTGGAAACCCTGACTGAGCAGGGTAGGCGCCACAGGTGTGGCGCCCGAGTGGATTTCTCCACTTTTGTGCGCAACTTCAAATCTTCTGCATTTAGTTCATTTAGAAACTGCATATTAATGACATGTTAGGTTGTTTGATCTGTTTTGAGCTTTGAATTACCATTTTTGTCACACTTCACATCATATCATTTGAACCACACATCCATAGAAAATCCAAAAAAAAATCATAAAACATAAAACCCCTTCTTCTCTTTCCTTACTCTCTAGTAAATTAGAGGAGAAACCAAAAACAAATTAAAAGATATCCAAAAAAAACCCAAAAAGAATAGTTAGATAGTCTAAGTTATCGAATTTAGTGCCTAAGTAGGATAAATCTTAAGATTAATTAAAACAACATAATTAGTAAACTTAAGCAACATCACATCATTAAGAGTTCTAAAACATTAAGACCCTAATTAATTAGGATTTAGAAATAGTTAAGAACTTTAAAAACACAAAAACTTAAAACCCCAAAAGACAGCCACCTGGGCGCCACCCCCTGGGCGCCAAGCCTATTCATTCCCTAAGACACCCCGGTTAAAGCTTAAGTTAAGACCTTAAACCAATCCAAATCAACACTAGTAAAACATTTTAAACCTAGAATAAGTAAACCTTAATTAACTTAACCTCGAATTAACTCAAAAACTCAAAACCAACAAAACTCCAAAAAGTCCACCTGGGCGCCACCCCTTGGGTGCCCAGCCTGCACAGCCACCTGGGCACCACCCTCTTGGCGCCCATCCTATCCCATTTCTAAAGAACTCCTAATTAAAACTTCTAATTAATCATAACCCGAATTTCATCCTATTTAACATAACAAAACACTTTTAGATATAAGAAACCTAAAACCTCAATCAATTTAGACTTAAACAGGCCTAAGAAAGCAAAATCAACACGAAGCCACAAAACTAACACCTGGGCACCACCCCCTGGGCGCCCAGCCTATCTATCCACTTAGGCACCACCACCTAGGTGCCTATCCTACCCCATTCCCTTGGAAACCATCATTTGACTAAACTTAATCGATTAAGCCCGAATTAACACATTAAAACACTGTCAACCTAAAAGACCTGAAACCTTAATCAATTTGGACTCAAACCAACTTAAAAAAAATACAAAACGAATAAACCACAAAACATCCACCTGGGCGCCACCCCCTGGGTGCCTATCCTGCCGAATCCACTTGGGCACCACCCTCCTGGCGCCCATCCTACCCAATCACTAGGAAACCCCACTTGAAATTAAATTCGAATTCAATCACGATCAACACACCAGAACACCCTTGAAATCTAAAACAATCGAAACCATAAGCCCGAATAGACTTAAAACATCGAACCAACTCAAACATACAAGACAGACACTTAGGCGCCACCCCCTGAGCGCCCATCCCGTCAAATCCACCTGGGCACCACCCTATGGGCGTTCAGCCTCCCCAGTCACTAAATCCTAATTAATCGAAGCGGAATTTAATCTTAATCAACGCAACAGAACACTTTTAATTTAAAATACATCAAACCATAAAAGTTCGACCGCAAATCAACCTAAAAAACGGAACCGACTCGAACTACAGAATAGTTCACCTGGGCGCCACACCCTTGATGCCCATCTGTCAAATCCACTTGGGCACCACACCCTGGGCGCCCAGCTTCCCCGTTTTCAGAAAAAACCAAATTCACAACTTAACCCAATTAATTGACGTTTAAACAAATCCCAATTGAATACGAATAGCATCCCACATCCAAACACACTAAGTCCTTTAATCAATTTAAACTTAAATCGACCTAAAAGACAGCAAACCGACCCGAAGCACAAAACAATTCATCTGGGCGCCACCCCTTGGGTGCCCACCCTCTAAATCCACCTAGGCGCCACACTCTGGGCGCCTAGCCTATCTATTTTCATAAAAACCCTAGTGAACAACTTAATACAATTAATTAACATTCAAACCAATCCCAATTAACATATTAAAACACTTTCGACGTAAAACACTTGAAACTTTAATCAATTCGGACTTAGCACCCAAAGCCCTTACGAACCAACAAACAACCACCTAGGCACCACTCCCGTGGTGCCTATCCTACACTCTAACCTTGATTCATAACTTCAATTTAAAACGAATAGCTAAACATCTTATAACTTAAATTAATTAAAACCAGAACATAAAACAACCCCCAGACCCAAAGACCAATATCAAATCCCATCCGGAATACCTGAAAATCTCAAGCCATCCACCTGGGTGCCACCCCCTTGGCGCCTATCCTCTCGTTTACACTAAAACGCGAATTCTAGATTTTGTTCCAAAATTCGGATCTGAATCCCTTTGACATTTGAACTTCAGAGAATTCAAACAATTTGAAACATTAAAACTCACCAAGTAAGAACCCCTTTGATTCCAAAAATAACAACGATACCATCACCACTAGCCAAAACCAACCAGAAGCTGCCACTTGGGCGCCACTGCCTGGGCGCCCAAGTCACCAGAGTAACCTAGGCGCCACCCTCCCTGGCGCCCAAGTCCTCTGTTAACCTTGTTTCACTGATTTTGACATCGTTTCACGTTTTAAATTAAAATTTAAATTCCAGAACCTTAAACCACTTAAACAGAACCCCAAAATACATTTACTCCACCTCTTAATCAATCTTCAACTCAAAACAAACCGAACCAATTAAAAATCACAATTAATAAGTTGCTTAGGCGCTGAACCATCAAACTCAGGCTATTCATACCTAAGATTAGATCAGATTATCTGATTAGGTAGCTTACAGCATCAGACTTTGCTCCCCGTCACTTTTCCTGTTCCTTTAGGGGACTGGGAGAGCTGATGTGGGCGGTCTAGGACCTTAGGTTAGGTTAATCCGATGATCAATAGTAAAGCACTAATCACGGAAATCCAAGTAAAAATCCCCTAGTTAGGCCCTTCTAGCCCCATATAAAAAAGCCATAAAAACTATAAAACCAACAAAATAAACCCAAAAATATTTTCCTTTTATTTTTTCCTCCACCTCAGGTGCCATAAATTTAATCAAACTTAATGATAAAAGGGAATAAAGAACTTATTTCTAAAATTGAATAAATGAGAATAACGAGATGAGATGAGTGATATCGCACACACTTTTAATCAATCACGGCCCATCGGTCACCCTAAAACAAACACTGGCCCATCGGCCACCTCCAATTAATTTTGGCCCATCGGCCACCTTCAATTAATTACGGCCCATTGGCCTTTTACTTTTATCACTCGTGTATCGCACACGAAAAATACAGAAATCACAAATCAAAGTCTCATTTGCATCATCATTTTGGTTTGAAAAATCAGCCTTTAAACCCTATTTTGCCAAGGGATCAGAAGGGGGTACCCGGGAATGGGGTCGATCCTCTTCTTAAATATGGCACCTCCCCCCTCTTTTATTTTATTTTTTCTTTATTCTAGTTATTTTATTTTACTTGGATATATTATGATTATGCTATGTGAGGATTAACCCTTATTCAGACTTTAACTCATGACCCTGAATTGACCCAAATTAAAGAGACCCAAAGAGACCCAGACTAATGTGATAGGACAACCGTCGTGTGTTGCCGGCAGCACATTAGACGAGAGGAAGAACCCACCATATTATTTTTCTCCCCATATTTCTTCGACTTTTGTTGAAGAACGGTGTTACGGCCATTACCGTAGCTAGCGATCGTGATCCGTCGATTTTGAGGGTAGTCAGAATCCTCATTTTCGATGTAAAATTTAAATAGCATATATATATATATAGATGAATGGAGATTTCCCCAAACCATGCCTCTCTTAGAGAGAAAAGGGGGGTCGAAATTCACATCCAACAACGTGTCCATCAAATACAAGACAAAAGGTACCTAAGGATAGACTCGAAGTCCGGTCAAATCCTAATTCTACAAGTTAAGTTACAAATTATATAAGTATACAATATTAGAGTATACAAGGCACAACAAGCTATGGATACATGATTCGCGAGTCAAGAGTAAAGAACAAGCCAATCATAGGTCAAGAGTTGTCCACCATGTACTGAACGTATCCCCAACAGAGTACATATGGAGGATGAGTCAATGGTTTCCTAGTTTAGCGGGCCCATGGTGTACGAAAGTTATTAGGCACCAATTAACTTAATTCCATACACATTCGGCAAAGTTACGTTAATATACGGAAATCCCAGACAACCGACGAAGAACACCAAGCCAAACATGCTCCGTTTTCATTTCCCTAATTGGTCATACAAGGGTAAGGTCAATGGGTGTCAACCTAGGGGTCCAACTAGGTTTAAAGTCCTTTTCCAAAAGAGATAAGGGCTTGGTTTATTGATCCAATACCCACTTCCTTTCCCAACCTCTGATCATTAAGATAATATACCACTGAATTCCACGCTTCAAGAGCTTTCCAACGGCATATAGAACTTCAAATTCCGACTAACGGGTCAAAAGTTATGCCTGTTCGAAGTGGACGTTGCTATCTGCAGAATGTAGTCTCGCTATAGCGAGCCAAAGATTCGCTATTACGAGAATGCATTCTTCCTGAGCTCCTAGAATAGTAGCAAAGCTCGTTCTAGCGTGGGTTAACCTCGCTAGAGTGAGCCTACTTGCTGCCTGAGCCCGGGTTGAAGCAAGTTTGGCCTGTTTCAAGGTATTTTCAATCCCATTCACCGAAGGTCCATTCCCTTCCTTGCTAAGCCTTTCCAAGGCCTGTACCTGCATAAGAAGAGCCTCCATGCTATCTCTCTCAACCCTCATTCCATCCATTCATTAAACCATCCACAATTAAAGTCCATTCAACCCAATTAGTATATATAATCAAATTAACCACGACAAGCTTGGAATTTAGGGGAAATCTAAATAATGGAATGAATGGAAACAATAAATACACATACATGCTTCATATATAGAGCTAATCCACTTGCCTTCACCAAAGAGAGTGAAAGAGATGGAAATTGAGAGAGAAATTGAGGATGAGAGCTTTCCACTCACACCCTAGCCAAACCACCACTCCAAAGCCTCTCTCCTACACTCCAAGGACACAAGGTGTTACACCCCGTCCTGAGTTAATCAAGATTAACTCTAATTGATCGAAATTAATGCTAATTAAGCATTGATAATTAAACTAAGAATGATTAATGACCAAATTGAATTGAATTAGTCTCAAATGATTAATTTGAGCTTAATGAAAGGGTAATGAATGTTATTGAATGGTTTGAAGTGATTTTAGACTTAGACCATGCAGGACAAGGACTTTTTTGTAAATACGAATTTTTGCGTATTTCGTCGAATACGGTCACTCTTGATACCAACACGTGTATCTTAAAGAGTATGTCGATTTCTGTAATAGACTTGAACTCATTCGGCGAGAATTGGATCAAATGACCTTTCATTTGACTCAAATTGGAAATGAGAAATGAGGTGGAGGGCTTAATTACAAAAAGAAGCTTATAAGAGATAAGATGAACTCAAAAGAGTTCATTCCACTCATTTCTAGCATAAGAACTGCCCTAGACTCAATTTCTCTCTTTTTCTTCCATTCTTCTTCATCGATCAACAAGGGTGAAGGTTTACAAGTGCGTTGGAGAGGAATTCATCTCCTTCAGCTTCTTCCTCTAGCTAGCTTTCCATTTTCTTGGAGTGGAGCTTGAAAAAGATCTCAAAGAATACTCTTTAAGAGGTTTCAAGTAAGTGTTTAGGTGTAGTTACAGAACTTTCAAGTTCTATTTAGTGGGTTTGAGTGTTTCTAGTGCAAAGAACTCATGGAAGTTCTATATTGTGGATTGGTTTTGATTTTAGGTTCAAAGAGGGTTTTAAATTGGAGATTTCATCTCAAGATTAAGCAAAGTAAGGGATTTTTGCTAATTAATCTCCAAACAAGACAAGTATACTCATCTCTTGTGATTTAAGATGCTATTGGACTTGTTTGAACTCAAGGAGTTCAAATTCAGAAGTTTCAATTTAGAAATTTTCTGAACTTCTGGGAGCAGTTAGGTCAGCCGACAGACTGACGGACACCTGACCGACCCGTGTAGGTTGAATTTCGTAGGAAATTCCAGTTTCTGGAAAGTTGACCAAATTGGGTTCAGTCAGCCGAAGTCGTAATTCGGTCGACCGACCTGTGACCGAACTGCTGACCGAGCCATCTGGAGCTCTCTGGATTGTGAACCAAGGGGTAACCGAACTAGGTTCAGTTAACCGACATTGTAGGTTCGGTCGACCAACAGGTGGCCGAATTCCCTTGAGAGATGTCAGAAATTTTTGTCAGAAAAGCGAGCTTCTGGGAAGCTGACCGACAGAGTTCAGTTAGCCGAGCCCCAGATTTCGATTAACCGACAGGTAACCAACAAGGTGACCAAACTAGAGGGAAATTTCAGATTGAGGTCTGATTTTCTTGGATTGAAGCCTATTGACTAATGCTAGTGTTAGTGGTGTTTTTCCTAAACTTTCATGGGTGTTAGCTAAGGTTATTGTAATGTGTAAAATTCAACTAAAGTGATGTCATCGAGAATAACACACACATTGGATAATGAACGTTTCACCTGAATGTTTAGTTTAGGAAATTGAATAAGGTTTAATCCTCTTATTGATTTTCATGTCTGGCACTACATAGCAGCTCTTAAGCTCGTTATTGAGCTCATTGAATTAATGACATAATTTAATGAACAATCCTACTGCAATAGATGGAATGGGGTGTTCCGGAGTTCCATGGTGATGCCAGTGATATCTGATCAAGACACTGGTAAATCGCACACATATTGAATGATAAGCCACCTAATAAAGTGCAATCACTGGAAATTGAATGAATAATGAATGAAATACTGAATTCGTTAATCGGATAACTGAATGATCCCTCTTGGGAACCACTGAATGGAAAGTATACTATGGTAGTTGCCAATTCTTGTGAGTATTATTCTTGACTCCAATGTATAGATACTGTCAATGATTTGAATTGTTTAGAATTATTGATTATAGAATTGATAAACATGTTTGTTAACATGTACTATTCTAGACTTGTGTATACATTGTTGAACCGTCGTGTTTACAGTGTTATTGATGACATTTACAGGCCCAGTTGCCTATATCGGTGCTGCAGAGGCCTTACTGCCTGAGGAGGAGGCCAATCAAATTCCTCCAAGAGGATTGATTGAGTGGACGTAAACCTGAGGGCGAATAATTTAGAATATTTTGGAAATATTTTGAGAAATACATGTGTATTCATTTTGGAATGTGACTAGTTGTCACCTGCATTGTATTTTGAATATGCAGTGGTCGACTTAAATAGAAAAAGGAATGTGTATATTGAACTTTACTTTGAGGTAAAGAACTCGTATTGTTTAACATTGTTTTGTCAATGTATATTTATTTCCGCAAAAATGTATAATTGATAGGTATTGATGTTTGTTATCTCTTGTGGATTTTGTATTAACTTTGGTTAGTTCGGAGTTTATGGGAGTAAGTATGTGATCGCGACTCGGGGTTTGTCCGAAGTAATCCTAATCTCGGGCCCAGGTCGTGACACAAGGGAAGGGAAAGAAGAAGAGTCCATCAACATGCAACACAGTAACAGCAAGGAGGAAAAAAATTAGATAGGAAGGAGTTGAGGAAAACTCACCAAATTTAGATCAAGATGAAGAAGAAGAAGAAGAGAGGAAGAGAATGGTGTAATTTGTTTCTTGAAATTCCACCCCTAAGTAGCACATGCAAGAGAAGGAAGTGAAGAAGGAAGAAGAGGAAGAAGAAGTCCAACAGCTGTAGCTCTTGAAGTGAAGATAAAAAGAAATGGATGAATAGTTGCTGGAGTTTATTTTAAAATGAGTATGAAGGAGGAAACGTCCAAAATACCCATTAAAGTGAATTAACAGAAAAGTGATTAATTGAGGGTCTTAGAGCCGTCGAATCGTTACTAGTCAAGAATGAAAAGTGACGAGCGCGACGAGATCTTTCCAACGAACCCAAATTCGGCGAAAACGGATTTTTTTCCGGAAAAATACCCAGTTTTTCCTATTAATCACAACCTAACCCCCTATTAAGACTAATCGCACTCATAATCAAACTAAACTTCGCAAACCACTTACTAATGATAAAAGAAACTCGCTCAACCACTGAACCCGCCCAATTAGCTAGAATCACAATTTATTAGTCTAATTGCCAATATTAAGAAATTAAACACCCTATTAAGGCCGGGGACCTTACACAATCCATATATATTGTCTTTGTACGACTTATTTAAAGTCTTTTGGATTCTAAAGCCTCCCGTCATCTCTTAAGCTTTTCATTCGCATGGTCTGTTGATTCATTCACAACACCATATCATATACAAACAATATACACCAAGGTACCTCCTATTGAATATGAGCAATTCATTCATCCATAATCAATGCGAAGAGGAAAGGTCTTATGGCCGACCCCTAATACAAACCTATGGTCACTGAGAACTCACTTATCTCTTCACCAATAGTTCTCACACTCGCCACCTCTCCTTCATATAGGTCTTTAATAATTTCAATATAACCTCTTGGAGCGTTTCTTTTATTTAAGCCTCACCAAATTATATCTCTAGGTACCCTATTGTAAGCCTTTTCGGGTTTTTCTTCTTCATTCAATGTTTTTTCATTAATTGTCTAAGTGAGAAGATAGCTACCAATAAGTTCAAAGTATCAAGGCACCAGCACGGTAAATGCCCTATGTGAAAATACGATTCAATAGAATTATATTAAACAAACTTTTTTTTCAAAGTACAAATTGGTACGGACCTAACCAATACTCCAAAAGGCCCATGACTAATGAAATGCATCAAATCAGATCCTAAAATTATTTAAGACCATAACAGACCACGACACTTTCAGGTTTATCAGCGGCTTTCACTTAGGCAGTATGTAGCCCTTTTCCCTTCTTTTGAAAGCTCGCACTTTGATCCAGGTAGCCCTCTCCACGGCTGTTCCTAGAGTTTTTACGGACGACAATGGAGATACCATAGTAGAAATGGAAAACATTTACAATTTAGAAATGCACTTAGCTCAAGACAAAGGGAAAGCATAATATTAGGAATTTCATTATTGTATCTCAATTTTCAAGTATAATTTGAATTTTACATCAAGGATTGTGAGATTTGACTTTTTGGATGTGCGGGTGAGAGGTCATTTATAGAACACATAACTGCCTCCGTTTGCCCTTTGATGACCTAGATTACATTTTCTATAAATTTAAAATACAAGATAAAGAAAGGCTATGAAGATATAGAAGAGAGGGTTGAACTGGCACTTTTTAGGCCTCAAAGACCATTGAGTGCATGGGAATTGAGTTCCTTATGGTTTCCAATTTCGTTATCAATTTTAGATTTAGCTTTTGATGTTGGCGTCGAGGAAAATTCTGAAAATCTTGCATGGATTCCATAATAATCAATAACAGAAAGTAGGAGAAAGAATGACTTACACAACATTGTAGTTTTTCATTCATTTTTCAAATTTGTATTTATATGAGATTGAATGTTCTGGCTTTGTGAGTGCAAGTTGTTTACATTACATTTTTACAACTTTCCCTTCTAGCTTTAGATGACCTCAAAATGAATAAGAATACATTAAAAAAATAAGAAAACTAAAAATAAAAAAAATGAGATAAGTGAAGAAAGTATAGTCCACCAGCCGACTGCATTCCGCTGGTGTAGGCAAGATGCCATTTTCTCCTTCTTCTTCCTTCAAAAAGCAATTCAGGCCCTCTGGTTTCAGACTTTTTAAGTATGGTTTTACCAAAATGGGGCGAATGGAGTGGGTTTTATGATCACTTATGTATCTTTAAAATCCATCACTTGTTTGTCTTGGGGGCAAAGTACAAAACCCAGGGAATTCATCGGGAATAGGCCCATCAAGACATCTAAGGTTGTGGGTGGTGTATGGTAATCTAGAATGAAGCCTGAAAAAGGCATTCAAAACAACACTATTTGTAGTCAAGGATATCATAATTCCTCAAGTGAGAAAGACAAAGAAAATAGTAAGGACCCTAATGGTTTTGGTGCGTTTAGGACTTGGTAAAGACCATAGTTTTGTGTTTTTAACTCTTTAAATAAATTTACCAAATGCTCAGTACTTTGGTTAAGAGGTTTCCTAAGGAAGTTTGAAGGTTTGAAGGTTGTGGAGAGTTTTCCATAGAATGCTTGACTATTAGTGAGAATGTCACGCCCCTTAAAGTGAAACTGGGGTTATGCGTGAGATTAGGGTCAATTAGAATTTTTCAACATTAAACAAATACAATATGGCCCCAATCATGTCCCAAATGGATCGAAGACCACTGTGAGGTTGTTACACCCCGTCCCGAGTTGATCAAGATTAACTCTAACTAATTGCAATTAATGCTGATTAATCATGTTTAATTAAGCTAATAAGGGTTAATGACCAAATTGAATTGAATTTGTCTCAAATGATTAATTTGAGCTTAATGAAATGATAATGAATGTTATTGAATGATTTGAATTGATTCTAGACTTAAACCATGTGGTACAAGGACTTTTTTGTAAATACGAATTTTTATGTACTTCGTCGAATATGGTCACTCTTGATACCAATGCGCGTATCTCGCAGAGTAAGAGATTAAGACGAACTCAAATGAGTTTTCACTTCTACTATGTTAACTTTCGTAGTAGACACGATTATGTTTGACGTGAATTGGATCAAATGACCTTCCATTTGACTCAAAATGTGAATAATATAAGTGAAGGGGGTTATGTGCAAAAGTGGGCTTATAAGTGATTGAGATGAACTCAAATGAGTTCATTCCACTCATTCCAGCACAACCAAACCCTAGGCTCTTTTCTCTTCTTCTTTCTTCCATTTCTCTCCATCAAGTGTTAGGATTTGGAGCTTGGTATGTGGTTTTGAAGAAGACTTCTTCTACTTCATCTTCTTCATCAAGATCTTCCATTTCCTTAGAGTGGAGTGTAAGACCCCGACTCCTAATTTTCGCGATTAGTGTATTTTTAGCCGTGGTTTAGTTCTCTAAGTGAGATTTGAGCCTAATTGAGCTAGATTGTGGTTTAGAATGTTTTTCCTTTAGCTTTGGGGAATTGTGAGAGCGGTTGGACCCGGTTTGATAGCCCGGGGATGCCTTAGGTTGAATGTGTCAGCATGGGGGATTGTTCTCAATTTTCGAAAAATTACAATTTTGGTTTCTTTTAGTAGATCAAATGAGCTCCAACAACCTTTATGTTCACACCGATCCCATTCGAAGCCTAGAAACCCATGTTTTGGCCCAAAAGGGTAAAAGTGTCTTTTCACACCCAAATCTGGACCCAAATTTCGAAATCTCAAAACTATGCCAAATTTATACTTTTCGAAAACTAGATTTTTCGAAGATCGTTTTTCTCTTCTTCGTCGATCTCATCCAGGACCCGTAGACAGGAGTTTTAAAGCCCTGTAGTATTAGGACCTTGGGGCCCACAAGTCACCCATTTATTAACTTAAAACCAAGCCCACGTTTTCACTTCATCTCCTTCTTCGTTCTTGTCAACTGGAACCGAACCAGAGGAGTTCCTTCTCCCTCTCAACTTCTCTCTTCTGCATGCTAAAGATATCAACCTCAAATTTGAAAACAAATTACACCATTGTTCTCTCCAATCTCCAAGCTTTCCATTGATATTCTTTCTAAAAGATTTCAGCTGGGTTTTCTTCTTCTTCAAGCTATTCTTCTTGGTTGTGGCATTTGTAGGTGAGGCCTTGACTCCTTCTCCTAGATATGGGTTTCTTACACCCTTAGGAAGCTTTGAATCTTTCATGCAAGGAGGCTCTCTGAGAGCTCCTTCTCTTTCCAAAAATATTGAGTTTTTGGATGGGTTTTCCTAGGGAATTTTGGTGTAGATTGGAGCAGCTGAGATTGAGGATTTCTTGGAGTGGTTTGTGACCCATTTGATTGTAAGGCAAGTGATTAATCTAGGTTTATTGTTCATGCATCCAATGTTTTATGGGTTTCTAACTTGATTTCTTGATTTCAATCTTCATTGTTTAATCTTATTTTTGTTTTGGAGTTTAGCTTACTAAACATGTGTTTTAAATGCTCATATTTTTTGATTCATTTCATTGAATTCAGATCTGAGATTGTCTCTTGTAAAAATTGAAATTTATGAGTGATTGTGAGAAGTGAATCTTGAAATTTTATGAGGTATTGATTGATGAATTTTAGGTATTGTTGTGAATGAGTGGTTGATGAAAATGGAGGAGCATGTAGGCTCATTTTCATGCAAGAAAGGAGGGGTTATAAGGAGAAGTGATGGAGTAAAGAAGGACTGAAAATAGCTTCAGAAATGCATTCCCACAGCTGGTCAGTCAGCTGTCGGTCAGTGGTCGGCTAACCGACAGGCCAACCGACAGGTGACCGAGCATCCTCGGTTCCATTTCCAGAATGCTACATTTTACAGATCTTGAGGTATCGGTCAACCGACAGGTGACCGAACCACTTCGATTCCAATTCCAGAAGTTGTTTTCCCTGTTTCTGATGAGTCGGTTAGCTATCAATCAGTACGCAGCTAACCAACCTGACCATGGACGGCTAGCCGACAGACAACCAATAGGTGACCGAACTTCAAATGTGACCTAATTTTGAGGGATTTCTTTGGGAATAAAAACCAGAATATGATTAAGGGCTTTTAGCTTAACATTGTGCAATTGAAATCCAAAATGTTGTTTAGCTTCAGGGGCACCAATCCGCTTTTAACTCTAACATTTGGGTCTCAATTACATAGGGATCAAATGATGGGCCTTAGTATATGCTTGAAAAGTTGATTTAAAAACCTAAGGGTTGATGTGAAAGGCATTGGGTTGCAATAATGTGGATTTGTAAAGGTTTTGACTGAAAAATGGCATTGATTTACAATAACTTGAATGTGTAAAGTTTTGCGTGGATTTTTATGACGTCTTGAAAATGATGTTTCCAAGGTTTTACTTAAAAACCCCATTTTTGGGAATCATCGCGTGAATCGTGTTTTCATTACATCGTGTCGAGACTACTAGTTAGTGAATTCTAGTGAACAAATGTGTGTGCTCGTGATATTGTGTGAGTAGTTCCCAAATTCTTGTGTATCAAGCATTGTTTTGAAAGTTCGTGTGTATTTATTTTCTTGTCGGCACCACTCAGCTTGGACGACCTTGCCTGTCTGATCAATCGCCTTGGGTCCTTAAATATTTCGTGCAAACTGCAGTTTGGATTATCGTATGTGTTTATTTAGCCTGTTCTGCGGCGGGACTCATGAGTGATGCCCAGTTATACTGGGTCATGATTGTGTGTGCTCCCTTCACCTTGTGTGACGGAGAATTATTATCGTGAATGCTCTCGTTACCTCGTGTGACGGAGAATATAGCTTCATGTGGTTGCCATCTTCTCAGTCATTTTTATCACAGTGGTTTCTATCTTGTACATGGATTTCAATGTTCTTATCTTGCAAGCTTGACATGATTTCTCTGGGATTTCCAAATGTGCTTTCGTATTGGAAAATGGATTTACTATTCATGCTAATCCCGTTTCGTATATTGTTCATACATTGTTTTAAACTCTGTAAATCTATTTTAAATTCAGTAAAATTGTTTTAAACATGGCTTCTTCTAAATTTAAGTTTGTTTATGCTCATGCCTAAATTGATCACCTGTTAGACCGTCGTGTTTGATATTCTATCTATGGTGCCTTAGGTAGAAGATTCCCTTCTTGAGCTAGTGCGTGTGTCAGATGGTTGTAAAGCCACGAGTTTTGCTGGATCGTTGTGGTTAATGATGTTATATAGACGTCGAGTTTGACTCTGGAGATTCGTTACACACCTGGGTAGTATTTTGTTCTTAGCCTGTTATTTTGTAAGTCTTGTGTTAGCCTTCTTCATTGGGATTGTAATTAATGCACTTGTTAAATTATAACTTGAATATGCTTGAGTAAACCTGGGTAGTATTTTGTTCTTAGCCTGTTATTTTGTAAGTCTTGTGTTAGCCTTCTTCATTGGGATTGTAATTAATGCACTTGTTAAATTATAACTTGAATATGCTTGAGTAAAAATTAGCATGTTACTGTCAGCTTTGTATATCTTGATATCAAGTTTTGTTCCAGTCTGGTTATGAATATTGCTATGACAGCTTTATGCTAACAGGTTGAGTGCGACACGAAATTCGATGGCCACGGGCTCCGGGTCGCAACGCCACGTAAGCTTCCGTGAAATGTTCTTAATGTGTTTAGAAATTTTGCCTTCCTCACACACATGGATCCTGTGGAGAAACATTATTTTATTACTTACTTCCCAATTCGCGTCCCCGAGGTCGGACCGCTACAGGAGTCCGGTTTTGGGGTCGTGACATGGAGCTTGAGAGAAGCTAAATAATTCTCTTCAAGAGGTTACAAGTAAGTGCCTTAGATGTAATTACAGAACTTTCAGGTTCTATTCAATGATTTAGAGTGTTTTTAGCACAATGGACTCATAAGAGTTCTATTTGTGTGTTGGATTTGGTTTTTAGGTTGGAATAGGCTTGGATTGAGGAGATTTCATCTCAAGGATTAAGCTAAATAAAAGGGTTTTTTTACTAATTAATCTCCAAGCAAGGCAAGTATATGCATTTCTATTGATTTAGTATGTTATGGAAGTTGTTAGAGTTCAAAGAGCTCAAAATTAGATTTTTTACTTCAGAAATTCTGAAGTTCTGAACTCAGAAAATCTGAAGTTCTGGGAGCAGTTTGGTTAGCCAAACTGCCGACCGGCCCATCTGGATTGATTTTCGCAGGAAAATTCAGCTTTTGGAAAGCTGACCGTGAGCTGACCGACAATATTCGGCTAACCGAACTCATGTGTTCGGCTAGCCGAAGGGTGACCGAAATTCCTTTCAAAATTTTCCATCAGAAGTTAAGCTTTTGGAAAGCTGACCGAATGGTAGCCGACATGTGTTCGGCTAACCGAATTTGAGAGTTCAATCAGCCGAATTGCTAACCGAACAAGTAACCGAATTGGAGAAATTTGTCAAAAATTGCAAAGTTCTGGAAAGCTAACCGACTTATGGTTGGGTTAGCCGACTTCCAGAATTTGGTTAGCCGACAGGTAACCGACAAGGTGACTGAACTAGACAAATTTTCAGAATGAGGTCTGATTTTTCTGAAAAGAAGCCTATTGACTAAGGCTAGTGTTAATTGTGTTTTTACCTAAACCTTTATTGGTGTTAGCTAAGGTTTTTGTAATGTGTAAATTTCAATTAAAGTGATGTCATCGAGAATAAAACACACACATTAGAGAACGAATGTTTCACTTGAATGTTTGGTTTAAAACTCTAAATAGGTTTATTGGTTTGATTTGATTCCTGAGTCTGGCACTACATAGTAGTTTTTTAAGCTCGTATAGAGTTGAATGAATTGATGAAATGGATTAATGAAATGAATTAACGAAATGAATTAATGAACAATCCTACTGCAGTAGATGGAATGGGGTGTTTCGAAGCTCCGTGGTGATGCCAGTGATCTCTGATCAAGACACTGGTAGATCCCACACATATTGAATGATAAGCCACCTAATAAAGATTACTCACTAAAAAATTGAATGAATATGTTACTGACTGAATTCGGTAATCGGAAAACTGAATGCTTCATTTTGGGAAGAACTGAATGAAATGAATTCTATTGTAGTTGCCAATTTTAGTATGTGTTATTACTTGACTCCAATGCATAGATTACTATTATTGATTTGAATTGTCTAGGATCATTAATTGTAGAATTGATTAACAGGTTCATGAACATGCAATATCGTTAATCTGTGTATACATTGTTAAACCGTCGTGTTCACGGTATTATTGATGACATTACAGGCACAGTTGCCCGTGCCAGTTCTACAGAGGCCACGCCGCCTGTGGAGGAGGCCAATCAGATTCCTCCATGAGGATTGACTGAGTGGACACAGATTGGAGGGCGAATGAATAGAACATTTTGGGAGAATTTTGAGAAATGATTGTATATTCATTTTGAAGTGAAATTAGTTGTCACATGCATTATATTTTGAATATGCAGGGTGTGACATGAATAGAGAAAGAACTAAATCCTTAATTGTATGTACGGAACATTACTTTTGGTAACGTAATCATGTAATTGTATTTTGTCAGTGTATATGTATATGTGTTCCGCAAGATGTACATTGGCAGGTATGAATGTGTGTTATCCCTTGAGGATTTCATTTTAACTTCGGTTAGTTCAAAGTTTACGGAAGTAAGTATGTAGATCACGACTTGGGGTTTGTCCGTAGTAATCAAAATATCAGGCCCAAGTCGTGACAGAGGTACAAACATTTCCTCGAATACAGAAAACAATAGCGGAAGCTTCATAAATACTAGTAGTATCTCAAGCTATATAGTGAAGAGCGAATACTAAAATATAGTAACTAAAGTTCAAGTTTGAAACAGTTAGCCAAAAGTATATTTACAATAAAAGGCCGCACAAAACTCAGGCCTAATCAAAATGATAACGAACCAAAAGTATAGTCTAGTCCCAGATATATCGCGAAGGCTCTCATGTACGGGGATAGTACGGCTAGACAACGACGTCTGTACAGTAGTGTAAGAGGTCATCAAACTGATCTGTTTGAATTTTCTCCGTCGTCTCCTCCTCGGGTTAAGAGGGCTCGATACCTATGCACTAAGGGTAGTACCATCAGACACGACCGTCGACAAGTAATATATATAAATAACATCAAGATATGTAGTACAAAACAGTTTAAACGAATAAACAAGATCATGGGAAATGCATAACATTCGAGTTATAATCAATCTAACATAAACATCTAACAAGATAGGCGGTCCACATAAGCTAATCACCACAGGATAGTGTCACTGCCCTCCCAACTCCAGCCGAGTTGTGGTAGAGAAGATGCATGGGAGAAAAGCTCAGCCAAGCAAGCAAGAGTGGATACATGGGGTACAAGCAAACGATCATCAAGACATCCCATAGTCAAAAGCATCCGATGGTGTACATCCATCTATCAAAATCCGAACTGCAGACGGCCAAAAGTAACGGTCCTATCACAGTGGTGCCCCAGCTGTGTCGAACAGTATAGCTGAGTGGTGCCTGACACAAGAGTCCTAATCATACAATAGTGAGGGGCTAGGTTTTCTTGCATGAACAAGATTCGTTAACAAAATAGATACTACATTTCCATCATCAAACCAAGACCAAACAAGCAAGCTTTCTTTGAAATAATCAATACCATAAGCAGTCATCATCAAGCCTTTACAATCAAAGCCACCTAGCCTCAACACATCAAATAAGTATTGGAACAAGCAAAACATCAAAAGGGATCCTAACTCCATCATCTAAGTTTTCCATGTGATCCCAAACAAAGCAAAGTAAACGAAGCTAACGAACATGTTTGTGACATGTAGACAAAGAACCAAACGGTACCATTCAGAATCATGAGCGATAGACAATCCAATCCTAAGTACAATGTTAATCTCGAAGCATCATACAATTGTACTCAGTCTACGAAAGGAATTAGGTTCGCGATACTCGAACGAAACATCTTCGTACATAGATATAAAGGAGGGTATCATGTCGTCCCATACCGTTCAAGATTGAGTGAAATTGAACCCCGATGCAATCAGAATAACCGTGAAGAACATTTACTCAAAACATCCTCATATATAGTCAAATGAGTCCAAAAAGGGTAGCCAAAGTCCCATGTAAGTCCATATAAATCAGGGTTAAAAAGGCCCTTTTCAAAAAGGTAACCATAGTTTACCCGGTCAACCGCATACACGTAACTACAGTGAAATGGGTCCAATTCCATTTCAAGTTCTATGAACCTGATATGCAGTCATTCCGAGTGTAAAACCCACAATCTCGTCAATCTAAATAATCAAACTAATATTCATTTCATTAATCAATAAGACCCAATTATCATGTTTTCAAGCATCTAATACATCAATGAGCATGTGGTCATCTAAATCATCATCGATCATCAAATCAAGGAAGAAACAAACATATCAAAGCATAAATATATATTAACTTGCCTTTGGTTAAAAATGCCCAAATCCTCAAATCCTAGCTCAATGCCCAACAAACCAAACCTAAGGAAGTATTAGCAAAATAAACTAAATTAAAATATAAAACTAAGAGAATGGAGAGCTCTAAGCTATCTTATCACATTTCTACACCCAAAGTGTATAAACCAAACCTAGGGGAAAGAGAGCTTACCAAACAGTGAAGGGAATGGAGCGGTGGCTTGAAATTGAGGATGAGAAGCTCGTGGGGTCCACACAAAGATGATGGTGATGATTGGAGGTGATGGGGCAGCCTCTTAGATCCTTTTCCAGCAAGGTAAAAGAGAGAGGGAGAAACTAAAATTGAGGTGGAGAGGTGGTGGGGCCCACTTGATTGGTGGCCCACTAGATTAGTGATGGACCTGTCTTTTTCTTTCTTGCCTTCCTCCGTCCCAGGTCCGCCGGGGTGCGGCGGGGCGAAGAGAAGAAAAAGAGCAAGCATCAACATTTTTTTTTGTACGGGTATGCCGGATTTTCTATTCTACTTGGAATTTGAAGTGGTGATCCGGAGATTCACCTTCACAAGTAGAAAAGGAAATCAACTTTTTTCTAACTTTCCATTGCACATATATTTTAAAGAAAGAGACAAAATTTTTTAATGCCGTGAAAGGCGATTTTCATTTGTTTGCCGTGAAAGGCGGTTTTGCCGTGATAGGCGATTTTGTGCCGTAGAAGGCAGTTTACAAATCTCATCAAAATGTAAAGACAAGAATGTGATTTTTATGTCTCTTTTAAAAAAATACACAATACAACAGAAAAGTAAGAAAAGGAATCTGACTTCTCAAGAGATCGTGGGGACTCGTTCAGATCGACGGTCGCGAGTCATGTATGGGCTCCACCATCGTCCTTCAAATGAGAACACTTGATGCTTTGATTCACTTGGCTTGGCTTGGACCTCAGATTTTTAGAGGACAAAGACCAAGGGAAGGTCTTATATCCAATAAAAAACCAAGTAGACGGGCTGAAAAGCCACATCTAGGCCATGTTGGATAGAAGAAGAGAGGAGATCTTGGGGGGGTGGCCCCCCAAGGGACTTCGATCACCTTGTAGTGCTTGCAGCAGAGTTTCTTCAAGGCAAGAGAGCTTCTTTTTGTATAGAGATTTCTAGGACAATTTCTTCAGAACTCTTCAGATGATTTTTTCTGACAATTTTCAGGACCACTTCAGACAATTTTTCTGGACCCTTTCTCCTTGGAATGACTGCCTATTTATAGGCTTTTGGTGGCCATTAGAAGAGTTTATGAGCATTGATTGCATTAATGCTCCATGATGGGAGGAGTTACAAGATTTAATTCTTTATATTGTAACTCATTTTTCTTGGATTTTGATTGGCCGATGGAGAATAATGGGCATTTAATCTCCATGATGATGGGAGTTTCATGATTAATTACCATGATTAATCTCCATAATGATAGGAGTTACATGGTTAATTGTCATGATTAATTGGACTTGTAACTCTCATTTCTTGGCTTCTGATTGGGCCGTTCAAAATAATGAGTTAATGACCCTAATAAATTGCCATAAAAGGGTTATTTAACTTCATTAATTGGCTGCCGAGTCGCTTGAAGAGTCGCGGGCCGCGCCGCGTCTTTTGGATTTCTTCTTGCGATGATCATCGATGGGTCCGTACGTTGTTTGATGTCGATGATGATGAAAATTCAGACATTTGTTGCCACTAATGGGCCGGCAGCATCTGTCCAGTCGATTTCTTAATCGGTTGGGCAGAAAGTGTGCTTTCTTGGTCGGCCAGTTGGCAGTTTCGGAGTGTCCGATGATGATCAAATGATCTCGCTGGCGGATCCGTGATGTTGACGAAGATCGACGGATATCATGCCTCAAAAATCAGATTTTAAGAAAATCACAGGGGCCAAACATCTCGAAACGCGAAAAAGAACGAAAAAACGACACTTTTGGCGGAAATCCGGCGACCCGGATTCCCAGGGTCACCGGCGACCATGGGGCTGGCGACCTTGGGCCATGGTCGCCGTTTCTTGGTTGTTTCTCAGGTTTTTTCGTTTCTGTTTTCTCTTGTATTTTTCTTTGACATTTCCCCTCATTTATTGGCTTAATTCCTCTGAAGAAAACCTGTCGAAAGGCTGTGCAAATCAGAGCACAAAGTTTCCTATTTTTGGAAAAGCCGAAGACTCTGTAGCCGATTTTCCGCCAAGAGTTGAAATTGGGTCAAATGATGTCGGAATGACCTGAAATTTGAGGTGAAGCTTCTTGGGCATTAGATAGGACCAACCATGGGCTTTTATTTAAGTTTTGAAGCCGTTTGGGGTCCCGTCGATGCTTGACTTGATTTCACCGTGCGGAAGATGTCGAGCTTTGATGTACGGTCATCTGATGTCTGATTGACCTAAAATTTGACGGGGAGCCTATTGGAGTCATTTTGAGATGATCCATTAGCTCTGATTTGGGTGCCATGGTCCCAGGGAGCTTCGCCGCCGGTAGGCTTGATTTTGCTTCGGAGCATCAAAACCTGGTCAAACATTGTCGGAATGACCTGAAATTTGACATGCAGCCCTTTGGAAGCATGCAGAAGCTACTCATGTGTTTTGTTTGATGAGTGGCGGCATCAGAGGTTTTCGCCGCCGGGAGGCTTGATTTTGTCGTTCGAGAGTTGATAGAGGGTCAAACGGTGTCGGTTTGACTTGAAATTCGACATGGAGCCTTTTGGAGGTATTTTGAGACCATCCATAGACTCTGATCGAAGATTTGATGTATTTGACACTGTCGCCGTCGGGAGCTCCGGCTCAGCTGTTGGAGGATTGAAGTTAGGCCAAATAGTGTCGAAATGGCCCGAAACTTCATGTGTACCCTTCTTTTGGCTACTTTGAAAGATCTTGTAGTTTTTGTTTGGTTTTGTCAAGATCTGATGCTTGAAGCAGCTTTGCCTGTTTGTAGTAGGATGCGGCTCCATATAGCTTTTGATGTTGATAAGGCAAAGTGACATTTTTGGTGTCAACAAATGCCCCCCTCGAGGTACAGCGACGAATTGGATCGCCTTTGCAGCCGATGTGCCTCGAAGAAAACTTTGAAGGAGAACTTCTGACTTGACCAAGAGTCTCTGAGCATTTATCTTGATAGTGTAGCCTTTTGAGTTTCCAAGGGAATTTTATGGCAGTGAGAGACATCACGTACCATCTCAATGCAAAATTTTGAAAATGACATTTGGGTTGGGTTTTTGGGTTTTGGATTTTCTTTTTGACCTTGTGAACCTAAAGACTTTGTGTTGCGCATCAGGCGGTCAAGAAGGTTTTTGGTTTTTGACCTTGTGACCTAACAAGCTGTATGTGGCAGGTTAGGGGGTTGGGTTTTGAATTTTGATTTTGGTCTTGTGACCTAACAAGCTATATGTGGCAAGTTAGGGGACCGGGGTTTGGTTTTGGTTTTGGCCTTGTGACCCAACAAGCTGTATGTGGCGAGTTAGGAGACCATGGTTTGGATTTTTGTCACTCTTTGGGACAACTTTGGGTCCGTTGGAGTGGTTTGGGTTTTTGTGGAATGTCAATTTCAAGGTTTTGGCTTAATTTGGTTCATGAGGTGGGATGGTTTGGATTTTCGGAAACTCATGAGGCTTGAATTTTTTTGTATAGTCCAATCAACTCAAAGGGGGCATGGAACCATTTTTGTATGCTCTTGGTAAGAGGCATTTTGACTAAAAGCCACTTTTAGTGCCTAGGTGGTCAAACCTGGCTCTTGTGGGCTAACCCATGGGACCTTAAGCTTTAAAGATGGCTTAGATCTCATGAGGTGTCATTTTGTTAAGAATATCTAAAACTATTCTTACTTGGAGAGAATCTCTCAAGTTTTCTTGATTTTGGGAGAGATTTTCTCAAAGTATCTTTCTTTGGGAGAAAGTTTCTCATAATCCCTCTATTTTTGGAGAGAATTTCTCAAAAGATCTCCTCATTGGGAAAGAATATCCCATAATTCCTTTCTTTTAGGAAGTTTGCTAATTTGTAGCACTTACCTCCTTTCTTTTCTCCTCCTTTCCTCTTTTGGTTTGCTCTCTTCTATAAAAGCAAGGGGAGGTTGGATCTCTCGCTCCTATTGCCTTCCTTTTTGCAAAAGTCTTCAAGATCAAGAATTCTCCTTCTTCTTCAAAGGTCTTCAAGATTTTTAATCTTCTTCTCCATCAATGGCTTCAAGTAAGTTTCTTTTTTCATTCTTTCCTTTTCTTTTCTTTTCTTTTTCTTTCTCTTCTTTCTTTTTTTTTTTTTTTCTTTTTCACATGCATTTTTTTTTACACGTTTTTTTTTTCTTTCTTCGTTTTCTCTTTCTTCTTTTTCTTTTTTTTTCTTTTTCTTGCACGGTTTTCTCTCTCTCTCTCTCTTTTACCGTGGCTCTTTTTTTTATATATATTTTTCTCACGGTTTCTCTTTTTTTTTTTACCGTGTGTTTTTTTTTATCTCTTTTTTTTTTTTTTTTGTGGCCGTACAGACAAGAATTTTTCTTTTTTCTTTTTTTTTTAATTCTGAGATGCGCATGCATGACAACTTTCCTTCTATGCATTTTTTTTTTTTTTTAGAAAATGGAATTGGAAGTATGATAGTGCACACCTGGAAATCTTTTCGCAAGTCTTGGGATTTGGAGCTCGCAGCAATGTTGAGCTCTTTCTTGGTCTTGCGGGGATTTTCTGAGGAGCTTTGCAAGTTTTGGATTGTGCAGCTCGCAACAATGTTGAGCCCTTTTCCGATCTTGCGGATATTTGAGAAGCTTTGGCTTGATCTTGCAGCAATGTTTGAGTTCGAGCCTTCTTCGAGAAATTTCCATGATTATGGGCTTGCAGCGATGTTGAGCCCATCTTCAAGCTCCTATTTCTTTCGGGGTGTTTCCCTTTTCTTCGGAATTTCCCCGGAATCATGCCAAAATTTCGCTAAATTTTTTTAGCAAATTTTATGTCATTTTGATGATTGATTTTTTTTTCCATCCTTTGCAGGTAGTTCCTCCAGAACGAACAAGGGTAAGGAGCCGGTCACTGATGCGCCTCGCCGTTCTACCAGATTTTCTAATGCGGCCGTACAGCAGGCATGGGAGGAGGTTCAGTATGTTGAAAGGAACTTGGAGGAGTGTGACTCGCTCAACCGAGATGAGATGAGGCAACGTCTGATTGCCCTCAAGGATGAGGAGTATTATAAGATTACGGTAAGCAACCGTCCCTGGGTCACGGATGATCAGAGCATTATGCCCAAGCCTACCTTCTTCTTTGGTGATGCCTTCCCTGACGATTCAACATACCAAAGGAGATGTTTTCAGTTCTCTTTCATAGTTAATGGTCAGAAGAGAACTGTTTCTACCCGGTCGTCCTTCGATCGAACAATCTCGATCATGAGCCTTTCCTCCACATGCTCGAAGAGGGAAGATCCTCCAAGCTGGTTGAAGAGGACAAATGTGATCAAGACTGGGGTTTTTGTTGGCGGCCCTTCTGGTTTTGCAGAGAAGTCGCCTACCCGTATGGACATTTTGATGCCTACCCAAAGATTTTGTGGCATGGGAGCCAAATTTTGTTTTGTGGCATGGAAGCCGATTTTTATTTGTTTGGCGTGAAAGCCAGATTTTGTGGCATAGAAGCCAAGTTTTTTGAAAACCAAGTTTTGTTTTGTTGGCATGGAAGCCAAATTTTTTGATTTTTGGCATGAAAGCCAGGTTTTTGTTTTGTTGGCATGGAAGCCAGATTTTGGTTTTTGGCATGAAAGCCAGGTTTTTGGCATAAAAGCCAGGTTTTGGCATGAAAGCCAGGTTTTTGGTTTTCAAAAATGCAAGTATCGACTAAGAGTCGCGTCCCTGCTGAATGGTATTGCAAGTATCGATGGAATGTCGTTTCCTTGCTCATTCGGTTGAGAGTATCGATGGAATGTCGCTTCCTCACGGATTTGGGTGCAAGTATCGACTGAATGTCGCTTCCCCACTCTTTTCTCAAAAATTTGGTTTTATGGGTATCGATGGAATGTCGCCTCCCCACGATTTTTGAAATTTGAGGTTTTTTCGAACCTTTGTTTTTTGTTTTGAAATTTGGGTTGTAGATATCAACTGAAACGTTGTGTCTCCACGATTTTTTTTTGAGATTTTGCAAGTATCGACGAGGTGTCGCTTTCTTGCGATTTTGAGGTTTTGGAAGTATCGAATGGGGTTCGCATCCTTCTGATTTTTGGATTTTGTGTGAGTATCGACTAAATGTCGCTTCCCCACGATTTTTTGAACAACCATTTTTTGTTTAAAGACACGAGGGTCGTAAATTTTGACTAAAAACCATCTTTGGTGGTAAACCTCAGGGTGGACTAGGGTGGAAATTCCTAAGTCCTGATTTTTGTTTCAAACCATGAATTTTGGGTTCAAGGATTGAAAGTTTTGGTCAAGTTAGGGAAGAGGCTCCGAAACTTGGATTTTGGGTTTGATTTTTTTTAACAATGAAACATTGAAAGTAAGTATTGTTTTTTGGCTTTTTAGAAATTTCAACATAGGGATGAAAACTCTAAAAGGGGTGGGTTTGTCGAGCAAGTACCTAGGAATAGGCTTTGGTCATGCAGGCATTACTCTGACCCGATGTAGGAAGTCTTCGAGGGTAGTACCGCTTCAAGAACTTGCCATTGATGGGCAGCATACATCTGTCACCTTCCATGTTTAGAAGAGCATATGGGCCATTGGAGAAGACTTTGTCGATGATGAAGAGTCCCTCCCATTTTGGTTCGAACTTGCCTTTGGATTTGTGGGCAAAAACCATTGGCCTTTTCACCGCAAGAACCAAGTCACCCTTTTTGTGGGCGCGTTGCCTGACCCTTTTGTCAAAAGATCCTGCCATGCGTTCTTGGTAAAGCTCAACGCTTTGTAGAGCTTCGAGTCATCTTTCATCGAGATTATCCAGTTCTTGGAGTCTCAATTTGACGTTGCTTTCTTGCGTCATTTCATTTTGTAGAGATACCCTTAAAGAAGGAATTTGTACCTCTAGGGGGACAATTGCTTCACATCCATAGACCAAGGAGAATGGTGTGCTATGGGTTAGTCCTCGAACGGTAGTCCGGTAGGCCCACAAAGCTTCAGGCAGTTTGTCGCTCCAGTCTCTTTTGTGAGTGGAGACCATTTTCTTGAGAATTTTACAGAGTGTCTTGTTGAAGGCTTCTGCTAGTCCATTCGTTGCCGGGTTATACGAAGTCGAAGGACAACTTTGGATTTTGTATTTGTCGTAGAACCTGTAGAATCTGTGATCCCTGAATTCTAGTCCGTTATCATGGACGAATATTTTAGGTATGCCGAAGCAACAAATGATGTTGGTTCGTAAGAATTGAAGGACTGATGAGGTCTTCATTTCACTAAACGCAAATGCTTCTGACCACTTGGAGAAATAATCCGTAGCGGCGAAGATTAAGCGATGACCTTTGCTTGACGGGGGAGAGATAGGACCTATGATGTCCATACCCCAGGCTTCGAAGGGCCATGAGATCGCTGTAGGATGTAGCCATTCTGGAGGCATGTGTACATAATCTCCATGAACTTGGCATTTTTTGCAACGTTTAGCAAATTGTATTGCGTCAGCCACCATGGTAGGCCAATAATAACCTAACATTTTTATCTGATCGTAAAGCTTGGGACCAGCCTGATAGGCTCCACAAAGACCAGCATGAACTTCTTTTAGAGTTTCTTCCGCCTCTTGTTGTGACAAGCAGCGTAGAAGTACTCCATTGAAGGATTTTCTGTAAAGCATTTTGGAGAGAATATCCAAATGAAAGTTTGGGGCTCGTCTTTGGATACTTACCCGCTCTTTTGGATCTTCAGGTAGGATTCCGAACATAATATAATCAATGAACGGATCCCTCCAGTCGCCTATCGGAGGTTTAAGGATGGAAATCCGACCTCCGACCACTCGGTGGCATTCAGCAACTGCTTGGTGTGTGTTGAGAGGAGGGAGAATCTTTCTTTGACACACTGTAATTTGCATGTTTTCCCCTTCTTGGGTTGCCATGGATGCAGCAAGTCCAGCCAGGGCATCTGCACGGATGTTTTCACCTCTGCGAATGTGGGTGATGTGACAGATGTCAAAGTTTTGACGAAGCGATTGCGCCTTGTTGTAGTAAGGCAACAAATCAGGCTTCCTGATTTCATATTCCTGATTCATCTGGTTGACGATCGGTTGAGAATCCCCAAATGCTTCCAGCATGGTGATGCCAGATTCGAGGGCGAGTTCCAAACCTATAATCAGAGCTTGGTACTCAGCTGCATTATTTGAACATGGTTCCAGTGGCGAAAATGCGTGTGGAATCATGTATTTATCGGGGCTAACAAAGAGAATGCCAATTCCCGATATCAGCTTTCCTTTTTCATTTGTCCTGGTTCCACCATCGAAGTACATGTTCCATGAGGCATTTGGTGAGGAAGTCTCCACGCTGTAGAGAGGTTCGTCTGGGAGATCATCCCTGAGCGGAGAATCCTTAGGCAGTGGATGCTCTGCGAGAAAGTCTGCCAGAGCTTGACCTTTGATTGCTTTTTGTGGTACATACCTAATATCAAATTGTGACAGAAGGATGGACCATTTTGCCAGCCGGGCATTGAAAGAACCTGCTTTTGTGACAAGGACCTTTAAGAGATTGATCCTCGATATCAGGTATACTGTGTTTGACAGCAAATAGTGGCGCAGCTTTTGTACGGCGAACATCACTGCCAAGCATTCTTTTTTGACTGGAGAGTAGCGATGCTCTGCACCTACCAACATGCGACTGAGGTAGTATAGAGCAGCTTCTTTTCCTCCATCATTTTCTTGTGCAAGTAAAGCGCCCAAAGAATAGTCGAGAGCTCTTGTGTACAAGATGAATGGTTTTCCGGTTGTGGGAACAGCCAACACCGAAGGTTTGGTCAGGTATGACTTGATGTCTTGAAATGCAGCTTCACATTCAGCATCCCAAACAAAGTCTACACCTTTCTTCATCAGGCGAGAAAATGGACGGCATTTTCCTGACAGATTGGAAATGAACCGTCGGATGTATGCCAATCTTCCTTGAAGCCCTTTTAGTTATCTTAGGGTTCTTGGAGATGGCATTTCTAGAATTGCCTTGACTTTGATGGGGTCAAGTTCTATTCTAGCTTTCCGAACTATGAATCCGAGGAACTTACCCGATGAGACATCGAAGAAGCATTTGAGGGGATTCATTCGTAGTTTGTGTTTGCGAAGCCGGAGGAAGACTTCTCGAAGATCTTGGAGATGGTCTTCTTTCCTTTTGCTTTTGACAGTGAGGTCATCAACATAACATTCGACCGTCTTGTGCTGCATATCTTGGAATATCTTCATCATAGCCCTTTGATATGTTGCACCAGCATTTTTCAGACCAAATAGCATGACAGTGTAGCAATACACTCCAAATGGGGTCCGAAGGGATGTGTGCCTTTCATCTTCGGGATGCATATTTATCTGGTTATAGCCAGAGAAGCCGTCCATGAAAGTCATTCGCTCAAACCCGCAGGTGTTGTCAATCATTACCTCCGGTATGGGGAGCGGGAATTCATCTTTGGGGCATGCATTATTCTGGTCTCTATAGTCAATACAGACTCTGATTTGCCCATTTTTCTTTGTCACAGGGACGATGTTGGCCAACCATTCAGGATGTTGTTCCTCGCGGATGAAGCCAACGTTTTTGAGTTTCTGAACTTCTTGTTCAATTTTGTCCATCACATCAGGACGGAATCTTCTTTGGCTTTGTTTGACAGGCTTGATATTTTCTTGCAGGTTGAGTTTGTAAACTGCTATTTTGGGATCTAAGCCAGGCATTTCAGCGTAAGACCATGCAAAACAATCAACAAACTCACGAAGAAAAGAGACATACTCGGGTAACTCCTCATCCTTTATATTCTTGCTTATGAATATAGGACGTAGGTTATCTGGTGTTCCCAAGTCTATCTTTTAAACAGAATCTTCTGTCGGAAGGTTTGAAGGTGGTTCCTCCACAACATTTTCGGAGGTTTCCAAGTCAACAAGACCTTGCGGATTTCCAAGGGCGTTTTCAGACCATGGCTCCGTTTCTGTCCATAAATCTTCTTGATCGGTATTCTTCTCAAGACTTGCTATGAGATAATCCCAATCACCAGCTGAAACTGGGTCGAAGTAAGGCACTTCTTTTGGAGACGATGGCTCTTCTGAATCAGAGAACCGTGCGTATGTGTCATCGGACAATTCCTCTTCATCATCAGAGAAATCATACCAATTTGATGAGCTTCCTGAGTCCTTGTCGGGTAACTCTTCAAAGAGATATCCAGGGAGATCGATGTCTTCATCGACATGAGATGTTGAGGCTTGGTCGGCAAAATGACTCTGCAGCCTTTGTGTCAACTGTCTCATTGGAGTGTCAGGATCATACCCCAATCCGTATGAAGACTTGTCTATGCGACGGTGGAGTTTCCAATCTTCCAGCTGACTTTTGGTCAGGGTGGGTTCCAATGGTGTGAGAATACCACGACCACCTCCCAAACCAATTGGATTTTGAGCTTCATAGCCCATTTTCTTCATGATAGCTTGTGCCATTGGACTATACAAGGATAGTTGAGGCATACCTTCATTTCGGAAAGGCTCAAGCAGGCAGTTTGATGAAGAAGCGTTTGATCTATGGAAGAAGATTGGTTTATCTTTTGCTGACGTTTTCGGAACGACAAAGGTAGCAGACGCAGGATCTTCTACGTCAGCAGGAGTCTCCAATGGAGTGAGAGCAGGCCGAACTTGCTGAGTATCTTCTTGGCTTGACGATGTATCGTCTTCAGTCTCTGGATCCGAATCCGTGTCTTGTATGATAGACACGAATGAGACAGCAAACTTGCCCCCTGTCTTTTGCTTTGTCTTCTTTGCTTTAATAGTGATTACCAAAGGTTTGGAAGATTTGAAGGAGATGACGAAGGGAGACTGATTGCTCTCTTTGAGTTTGCCGGAAGGTTTGTTTTCTTCCGATGATTGCTGAGGAGCCTTGCCTTTATCTTTTTGGAGATTGCCGACAAAGGATGTTGTTTTCTCCTCCTTTTCTTCCTTTTCATCCTTATACATCTGAGAGTCTGCAAAATAGACTTCCTTGCCTTTGAAGGGCTTTTTGTCTGCAAACACTCGATGTATCAAGCCGTCGTCGCCAACAAACTTGATGCACTGATGTAGAGTCGAAGGAACAACACCGTTCTCATGTATCCAAGGGCGTCCAAGAAGGATGTTGTAGCATGAAGGGGTTTTTATTGTATATACGGTGACCTCAAAAATAAGATCGCCGATTTGCAACATGAACCGGATTTTGCCAATGGGTCTTTGAGCACTCCCATCGTATCCAAAGATGGACACAGATGTGTGGCTTAGTTTGCTAGGCGGGATACCCAGCTCTTCGAGTGCCGAAATAGAGATGAGGTTGAGTGCAAAACCCGGGTCGATCTGGACTCTGTGTATCGGCATCTCTTTGATGTACCCTGTGAAGTACAAGGGTCGGTTGTGCTTCGTCTCGCCTAGCAGGAGGTCTTCCTTATTGAAGGCAATGGTAGCACTTGCGGCTTTTTGGACCGAGAGGCATTCAGTGCAAGGTCCTTCAACTTCTTTCTTTTCTTCCTTTGAGGAGGTTTTTGATTTTGTGAACCTATAGTCCATTTCAATTTGCAGGACTTGCGGGGCATGTTTGTCGACATCCAGATTCAACCTTTGCAGTTCTGAAATGAAACTATCACGAGTTTGTGGTGACATTCGTAATAAGTCTAGGATGTGCAGTCGTGCAGGTATGTGTTTGAAGTGCTCAATCAAGTCATACTTGAAAGCCTCCTTTAGGCCTGCATTTTCATTATCACCTCCGCTTGGGGCATTTACAGCTTGTTTTCCCGAAGGATTTACATAAGAAGAAGAAGAAGGTTGGTTGTAGTTTTTGTGGTAATCCCGACCAGAGCGGGTACCTTTCCCAACTTCAAAAGCTTCTAGAGGTGGTTCTTCTTTTGGAAGACCCCCTTCGGGCTCAAGGGGCTGATCTTCCCCATTTGCTGAAAACGCCTCTGCAGCAGCATTGCCGTCTTCAGTTATTGCGTTGTATGGAGCATTTTCCGGGAACAAGTCCTGAACAGCTTCCAACAACTTTTCTTCTTTGTCCAGTATTTCATCGGTCCAGACATCTCCTATGAGGTTGGGTACCTAGGACCAATTGACCGGGTTTTCTTTGAAGGCTTTATCAGCCAGAGCTTCTTCATGGTGATCAGTCTGAAAAGGCTTGAATTCTGATGTCACCGTTTCAGGAGATGATGGCTGAGAAGGTGCTATCTCAGTGGAAGTCACCCGAGAATATGTAACTCCAGAAGATATGCTACTGGATGCATTTTGAGAGTCCGTGGCCTTAGCAGATGGAGCTTCAAAGGCACTATCATCCTGAACTATCACATTACAGGCAACTTCGATAGAAGATGCCTCCATAATGGACCGTTGGGAATCAGACTCATCCTCCGATGTAAGAGGATCATCAATCCAGCAACTTTCTTCATTTTCCGGAGTCACTGGAGGAGATGCTTGTAGATTTTCCGGGACTTCCGGTTCTGGATTTTGATGAAGTTGGTTGATGCGATCCCGCTCCTACTCTATGGCTAGACGCTGCAAGATCCTCGCATATTCTTCAAGATCGGGCATAGGAGACAAATCTTCTTCTTCATCTGCCCCTTGTGGTTCAACTTGGTTGGGATCCATTAGAGCATTTGTTTGTGCTGTGTTAACAGCATTTTGGGCAGCCTCTTGGTCTTCATCATCATCAGACCAGGTTCCTTGTGGCTGGTAGGGGTTATACCAGATTACTAGCATAAGGTGGGATTCCGGGATCCATTCTTCGTAGGAGAGATATTCTCCGGTTTCAAGGGATTCCTCCCACTCATCGGTGTCACTAGCAGTGTCACTGGACTCGTATCCATTCATAAAGAATCCAACTACTGAGTTACAAGAGTATGATGCCCCCTGCGTAGTCTTATCTCTGAGCCGTGGTGGCAAGAAATCACTGAGAGTGAATTTTTTTATCACTCTTGGAACTTTGGGGAGAGACCCCTCTGTTGCCCCCAGTGAAACAGTATAGGAGGTTTCTGCTTTTTCAGGAACCTCTTGTTTTGTTTGAGCCCTCTCCTGCTATTTGAGCTTGCGGAGTTGTCTCTTGCCTTGCCTTCGCTGTTGAGCGGTCGGCTTTGTTTTGACGATCTCCCAATTTTCATCTTCTAGGAGATCGGGATGTACCCATATGAGCTGTCCTTCTAGTGTTGGGTAAGGCACCAGCTCTTGGGACGTTTGGGTCATTTTTATCACCTTGAAGGAAGTAGTGACTTTTTCCTTTGATGATTTGGATGTTTGTCCATATGACACCATGTTAACGAAGGCAAACCCATAGTTTTTGTCAAAGGTGATGACTCCGTTTTTCCACATCTCGTTGATCTTTTCTCTCACAACGAAACATTGGTTGAGAGGATGCGAGACCATTTGGTGGTATGGACAATATCGGGGATCGTTGGTTTTGCCAACATCTCCCGGTCTTTTGGGGTCAGGCAAGGTGAGTTTGCCATTTGCCAAGAGAGCCCCAAATATTTCTTCAACATTTTCATCGAACGGGTATTTCTTTTCTACTCGTTCTTTGAAGGCATCAGAGAGTTCAGGTCTCTTACCTGCAGCTTTATTTTCAGCTTTCTTTGGTGGCTGAGGAGCTGACTTGGTTTGCACATTGAGAACCTCCTTTTTCTTTGGCTTGGAGGTTGGAATGGCGGTCTGCTCCTTTTTTGATGACTTCTGACTGTTGAGGTCTTTGATCACTGTTTCAGCCTCCATAGATGCTTCTAGGAGTTCTCCCAAGTTTTTTGATTTGTTACCGATGATCATGGAGCGGATCCTTGCTCTCATGTTGTTTCGGCAAGTGTCGACTAGCGACGCTTGTGGTAGCACATCTGAGCATTTGTATGCCATTGCTTTCCACTTGTGAATGAAGTCGTATGTCGACTCATTCTCTCCCTGTTTAAGGCTGCAGAGCTGAGCCATAGTAACAGGATGATCCTCACCTTTGAAGTGGATCAGGAAACGTGTCTCTAGCATGGTCCAATTTTGAATGGAGTTCTCTGGCAGAGTGGAATACCAATCAAAGGCCGTACCTTTTAGGGTACTTGCAAAGAGCCGGATCTTGAGTGCATCTTGATCCGCAATCGTTCCTGTCAAGATCTTGAAGTGGATGACATGCTGTCTGGCTGAACCTTTCCCCGTATATGTTTGGAGAAGAGGTTATTTGAACTTTTGGGGAAACAGAACCGAGTCCATCCATAAGGGATATGGTGGCTTGATCCCATGCTCCTTCAGTGTATCCTCTTCTTTTGCTTTGGCGAGGATATTGTCCACGTCCTTTTTAGTAAGGGCGCGTGACTCATCTTCTCCACCGTTTGCCTCATCTTGTGGAGGAACTTCCTCATTGTTTGGTGGACGCTGGAGAGTGAGAAGGAGGTTTTCCATCAGAATCTCTATTCTCTGCTGTCCTTACTCTAGCTGCTGAATGCGTAGAGCCATGTCATCATGTGGTGGAGGTTGCTCAGAGTTTGTGACCAAGACATTCATCCTTCGTGAGTCGAAAGAGGATACTGTCTTAGTGACTGAGCTGGAGCTCATTCTTTTAGATGAAGAGTCCGAGGAATGATCACTCCGATGTCCCTGGCTTAAAAGAGTGGGAGAGTCTTCCTGATGTCTTCTCATCCGGGAGACGCTGCGAGTCACCGGTCGTCTGACACGTATTTTCGTCGCTGACTTCTGGCGTCTTTTGGTTTTACCAACCATGTGGATAGCAGCAACTTGGTCGGGTCTTTCTTTTTCTACCCATTTTTGGGAGATTTGAAGCTCAGAATGCTGGGTTCTTTGCTTCTCTAATCTCTTTTGTCGATATGCCGTGCGGCGACGTATGCGACGAGCAATTTGAGCTTCGGTTAGCTCGGGCTGTGCTCTGGCAATGAAGGATGTGGTCCCTCGTGCGTAGCAACCGAGCTTGTCTTCCTTGAAGACTGGCATGGTCAGGATTTGGACACGGCCCTTAGCCTGTCGCAGCGAAGCTTTAAATTTTGCAAGCTCGTCCCCTGTTGAGATGAAGGGCCGAGTTGCAGGAGAGCAGGCCCTAGCAAGTTCTTGTTGAGGCCTTGTGATGCACGACTTGATCTTGGGCTTGTATGAGCAAGCCGGCTCGTGCTGAGTAGTTTTTGTTGTTCGGTGGAGGGTAGGTTTCTCTCCTTTGATGTAAGCAAGAGGATAAAACCTATTCTCCTTGAGAGGACCTTCTTTGTTTTGGTGAAAATCGCGGGGACCAAGTCTTGGGACAGACTTGGTTTTTTGTAGGTTGAGGCCTCATGGGATTGCAACGAGCTTCAGGTTTCTTGGTGACCGCCTTTGGTGTCGAGGTAGTGACACGTTGGGGGCGGTCTTCTGCTTCTTAGCAGGCACCGTCTCTTCTGCAGGTAGTGGGAATGGTCCCAGTGACCCGAAGACAATGGTCCGGGGAGTGGAGGTCGACCCGGTGTTTTGGGAGTTGCAGAGGGAGGTGATGCTTCGGCAGCTAGCGGGGCGCTTGAAAGTGCCCTTGCTTTGCTTCTTTTGAAGCATGACTTGGCACTTGTTCTCATCGAAGGTGATGGTCAACGAAGCTGCCATTGTTAGTTTTGAAAAAAATTTCTGAAACAAAACCACATCCATTAGTAATCACAAGAATATAGTGATCATAAATGGGTTATACTATGGTTTTGTCTTTTCAAATCGCTCAGGGGCATGGCCCGTTCTGAGCGTAATGAAGAAGGCCAAAAAGCCATAGATGGTACAATTGTTCTAAACGCAAGTATGGTCGGCTCGAAATGAGCGTTCCAGGGACCGCTAGAAGCAATTGTAAACCTTAATTCAAATTACCGAGAAGCGAAGCTCACTCGAGGTAAAATGATATAAGGTTAGAGATACAAATGTGTCGGTCGCGAATACAGTAGACCCGAAAGGGCGTACTAGCACCGCTAGACACAAATGTTGTAAATCGCATCCTTGAAGGACACGAGATGGGATTTTTTGAAATGTCAAGATTGGATTCGCAAAAGAGAGCAAATGGCATTCCAATCCGAATACAGGTTCAAACATTTCTGCGAGCCTATATCCGAAAAAGGAAAGAACCAGGATTTCTCAGATTTGAATCCAATAGTGACGAGAGTTTTTTTTTTTTTTTTTGAAAAGTTAAGATTGAATTCATAAAAGATGGCAAATGGTATTCCGATTCGAATACAGGTTCAAACATTTCTACGAGCCTATATCCGAAAAAGGAAAGAACCAAAATTCCTCCAATTTGAGCACAATAGTGACAGAAGTTTTTTTTTTTTTTTTTTTTTTTAAGAGTGCACATAGGTCTTCCAATACGGTCTTATGAAACCTTAGTGGATAGATTAGCCCCCAGGTAAGGGTAGGATTACTTAATGAACCCGTTTGAAGGACCCTTACCTCGAACAGTTTAGCTGCCTCCACACTCTGGACAAGGCTTTTCTTAGATCCACTTTGGTCAAAGAACACAATTGGTGCAACCTTAATGCTCTCTCTTGTTTTTTGAAAGACCTCCAATGGACTCATCAAAGAGAGGAAAATGGCCCCTCCCAATCCGAACGTTGGCTCAAACATTTCTGCGAGCCATTGTACGAAAAGGAAAAGAACCAAAGTTTCTCTAATTTAAATCCAAAAGAGAGAAATTTGAAAAGTTTTTTTTTTTTGAACTTTTTTTTTGTTTTTAAAAGATCCCCAATGGACCCATCAAGGAGAGGGAAATGGCCCCTCCCAATCCGAACGTTGGCTCAAACATTTCTGCGAGCCATTGCACGAAAAGGAAAGAACCAGAGTTTCTCTAATTTGAATCCAAAAGAGAGAAACTTGATAAGTTTTTTTTTTTTAACTTTTCTTTTTTTTTGAAAGATCTCCAATTGACCCATCAAAGAGAGGGAAATGGCCCCTCCCAATCCGAACGTTGGCTCAAACATTTCTGCGAGCCATTGCACGAAAAGGAAAGAACCAAAGTTTCTCTAATTTAAATCCAAAAGAGAGAAATTTGAAAAGTTTTTTTTTTTTGAACTTTTCTTTTTTTTTTTTAAAGATCTCCAATGGACCCATCAAAGAGAGGAAAATGGCCCCTCCCAATCCGAACGTTGGCTCAAACATTTCTGCGAGCCATTGCACGAAAAGGAAAAAACCAAAGTTTCTCTAATTTGAATCCAAAAGAGAGAAATTTGAAAAGTTTTTTTTTAACTTTTCTTCTTTTTTTTTTTTTTTTGAAAGATCTCCAATGGACCCATCAAAGAGAGGGAAATGGCCCCTCCCAATCCAAACATTGGCTCAAACATTTCTGCGAGCCATTGCATGAAAAGGAAAGAACCAAAGTTTCTCTAATTTGAATCCAAAAGAGAGAAATTTGAAAAAAAATAAATTTGAACTTCTCTTTTTTTTTTAAAGATCTCCAATGGACCTATCAAAGAGAGGAAAATGGCCCCTCCCAATCCAAACGTTGGCTCAAACATTTCTGCGAGCCATTGTACGAAAAGGAAAAGACCAAAGTTTCTCTAATTTGAATCCAAAAGAGAGAAAACCCTTTTTTTTTGTTGAGTAAAGAAAGAATGGAAAAGAGTTCAAAGAAAGAAGTTTCCAAAGAATCCCATCTCATGTTTTTTTTTTTTAGATACAAGATCCAACATAGGCCACCAACTAGAAGGGAGCCAAGGATTCTAAGCATCGTGTTCTCAATTGAACAAGTCCCACCGGGTATGCCAACTTGATGGACCCGTCTTTTTCTTTCTTGCCTTCCTCCGTCCCGGGTCCGCCGGGGTGCGGCGGGGCGAAGAGAAAAAAAAGAGTAAGCATCAACATTTTTTTTGTACGGGTATGCCAAATTTTTTATTCTTCTTGGAATTTGAAGTGGTGATCCGAAGATTCACCTTTACAAGTAGAAAAGGAAATCAACTTTTTTCTAACTTTCCATTGCACATATATTTTAAAGAAAGAGACAAAATTTTTTAATGCCGTGAAAGACGATTTTCATTTGTTTGCCGTGAAAGGCGGTTTTGCCGTGATAGGCGATTTTGTGCCGTAGAAGGCAGTTTACAAATCTCATCAAAATGTAAAGACAAGAAATGTGATTTATATGTCTCTTTTAAAAAAATACACAATACAACAGAAAAGTAAGAAAAAGAATCTAACTTCTCAAGAGATCGTGGGGACTCGTTCAGATCGACGATCGCGAGTCATGTATGGGCTCCGTCATCGTCCTTCAGATGAGAACACTTGATGCTTTGATTCACTTGGCTTGGCTTGGACCTCAGATTTTTAGAGGACAAAGACCAAGGGAAGGTCTTATATCCAATAAAAAACCAAGTAGACGGGCTGAAAAGCCACATCTAGGCCATGTTGGATAGAAGAAGAGAGGAGGTCTTGGGGGGGTGGCCCCCCGATGTCCGATTGACCTAAAATTTGACGGGGAGCCTATTGGAGTCATTTTGAGATAATCCATTAGCTCCGATTTGGGTGCCATGGTCCCGGGGAGCTTCGCCGCCGGTAGGCTTGATTTTGCTTCGGAGCATTAAAACCTGGTCAGATATTGTCGGAATGACCTGAAATTTGACATGCAACCCTTTGGAAGCATGCATAAGCTACTCATGTGTTTTGTTTGATGAGTGGCGGCATCAGAGGTTCTTGCCGCCGGGAGGCTTGATTTCGCTGTTCGAGAGTTGATGGAGGGTCAAACGGTGTCGGTTTGACTTGAAATTTGACATGGAGCCTTTTGGAGGTATTTTGAGACCATCCATAGACTCTGATCGAAGATTTGATGTATTTGACACTGTCGCCGTCGGGAGCTCCTGCTCAGCTGTTGGAGGATTGAAGTTAGGCCAAATAGTGTCGAAATGGCCCGAAACTTCATGTGTACCCTTCTTTTGGCTACTTTGAAAGATCTTGTAGTTTTTGTTTGGTTTTGTCAGATCTGATGCTTGAAGCAGCTTTGCCTGTTTGTAGTAGGATGCGGCTCCATATAGCTTTTGATGTTGATGAGGCAAAGTGACATTTTTGGTGTCAACAATTAGTGGGGAAGGGCCTCTTTGGTGGTCCATTGACAAGAAGAAGGAAGAAGATAGAATGGAAGAGAAAAAAAGAAAAGAAAATGAAATGGGTGAGATGGATGGGTGGGTGGGTGGGGGGCGTGGAAAGTCAAGTCACGTTGACAGTGAGTGGAGAGAAAATGAAATGGGTAGGGGGCTTTATTATGTTGGCAGCAAGGGTGAAGTGAGAGAGAGAATGAGAGGATGAGATGAGAGAGTGGAGAAGAGAGAGGAGGTGCTCGGCGGCGGCCAGGTACGGCGGCGATGAGGCAGCAAGCCGTGAGGGAGGGAGGGAGAACGAGAGAGATGAGAGAATGAGGGGGAGGGGGCTGCTGGGAGTGAAATGAATGAGAGGGAGGGGGGTTTGACCTAGCAGGGAATGGGGAAAAAGGGGAGGTGGGTCTCACGTTGGTGATAAAAGTGGGTGGGGGTTTGCACGTGGGTTAATGGGGGTGGGGTATGATGGGAATGAGGTGAGGTTCACATGGGATAAAGGTGGGGTTTGGCTTAGGCAAATAATAAAATAAGCTTAGGTGGGTTCGTGTCAGGTCAGGTTTTGGGTCGGGTTCGAGGATCCGGATCGAGATGCAATAGAAGGACAAAGTCCGGAAAATTAGGTAATCTACCTGATGGTGCCAAAATCTCGAAAAGCGGAAAAATACTAAAAAGCCCTCGGAACTTTCTGGAAATAGCGACACACACCCCTACTGTACCCAAACACACTTGGACTGCACGAGTCTTTTTACGCTTGATCCACACATCAAACCCGACTCGCTAAGACTCTAAACACACTTAATTAACTAATCAAGCCATCAATTATAATTAATATAGGATTAAGGTCGAGGCGTCATAGAGAATACGATGCTTGAAATGTTATCCAACGGGTCTATTTATAGCCCCCATAAGTGGTTGCAGTAGTTGGACAGGATTTAAATTCAAAATGGCACCAAAGTCTCTTTTTTTTTCATTCAATGGCCGACTGAAGCATTTGGTTGTTCGGCGGTTGAATTGACAAGAAAGCTGCCTAGAACCGCCTGAATTGCTATCAGTAGGTGAGATATCCGACTGCATTGTATATTAAGTGGGTTGACTGTCCAACTGCATCGTTTGCTTTGCAGGTAGACTATCCGACGACATTTTTGTTTATTCAGCAGGTGAAGCTTGTAGTTACATTTTTTTACTCTTTTGAGCTTGCTTTGACCTCCATTTGTCTTGAAATTTCGAAAAGACCTTCTTGAGTGTGTCCTTATCTCTATTTGAACTTTGACTCATACTATGATCTTTAAAGTTGACTGAAATTGAATTCCAATATGCTAATTAGCTAGTGATTTGTTATACTTGCCTTTGACGTAAAATTTGGGATTTTTTATATGTCAAAAGTTAGAATCTCTGCAGGTAGTTAGATTTTTTGTTGATCATGACTCCTTTCATCATGTCACTTAGGCCACTTTAATGTGTTAACAATAGTGAGATTATATCTTTCATGATGGGAATGGTATCCTGGGTCAATGGTCCCCATTTCGACAAAGAAAATTAAAGGAAAAGAAAGGAATTTAACTACATTTATAAAATTAAAACCCCCTCTGAAGGGGTGCTCTAGAGGTTCGAAGCACCTTGAGGTCGTGAGGGCTGAGTTAGAGCTGTTGCAGAATTTCTTTACTGTTTGCATAAGTAGTTTCTTGAAATTTCTTCCCCTTTTGCTAGTCTTTATCTTCTTTAAAATAACCATGATTTTGACCATTCGAATGGATTTGAGAGGGGCTATTTATATCCTTGAGAGGCTTGGGAGTGGTGCACCCAGGTTGTCCCATGACTTTTCCAACTTTCCCCACTAAATAGGTGGTTCTAGAAGGTGGGGTGGCAGGTTGCATGTGCCAATGGGGGGTCGCGGGAGCTTTCTTGCAATCCCAGACTCTAGAACGCATCACGCCCCCCCCCCCCACACACTTGTAGGCATGGGGAGATTGTGGGAGAGTGGTTCATGTGGGCGCCATGTGTCATGATGACTTGGATGTTGTGGGACCCATTTGGAATGAAAAATGACCAAAAGGTTGTAAAATACCTGGGGGTTGCAGACCCAAGCTTCATTGCTAGGGGGGTCGCAGATCCCCTTGGTTCTGCATGGGGGTTGAGGGTGGGGGAGGTTGTGAATCTTGTGGACGTGCCACCCTATCCCTTTTCACTCGTTTCTCCTCTGTTTTATCTCCATTTGCTCTGAAATCTCGAGGGCATGTTTTTTATGACTCTGACCTTGATTTGGAGACTTCAATTCGATTGATCATCCAAAAGGGGGGCCCACCAAATGTGCATTGTTTGCATTAGTTTGGCTTCAAATGTCCTTTGATTCACTTGATTTATCCTTGTAGAGCTTGGGAATGACTTAACATCATTTGAGTGGCTCTTCCTTGAGCTTATGAATGCTTGGCTTTATCATTTGATGGTCAGAGTGAATTTTAACTTCCTATTTGGCTTTGTGAAGCCTGTCTATGGCCTAGTCTTCTGGAACCTTAACTTTTTAGGTGCCAACGATGGCTCTTAGTCTAGCAGTAGATAGCACATTTCTCCATTTTTTGTGATGACTCTCACTCTACTCTAGGTAGCCATTTTATCTAATTTTTTTAGATGACTCTCACTCTACTCCAAGTAGCTCTTCTTGTGACTCGAACTTAAGACGTGGAAGTCGACTCTGCTACCAAATGTTATGGACCCAACCAATTCTGCTACCAAATGTTGTGGACCCAACCAATGTGCGAAAATCCCTAAGACCGATGAAACACGTCAAATCAAATCCTATTATAATATATATAACTCGAGCGTTTTGATTTGAAAATTGAAGTTCAATTTGATAATTTGATTTTAATTTTGACACAATTTTGACTTGAGAGAGATTTTAGGAATTATGGATAAAGATTACACAAATCCAGACTCTTTTTTTTTTAGAACAAATTTGGAGTCTTAACCATTAATTATTAATCTTTTAAAAAACACAAGTGGCCTAAACTCTTATTTCTTTTCGTTTCTGTTGTAAGTGGGTGGGCCTCGTGGATCGATTTTCAAAACTTTTGACCCACTTGACTCAGGGATCAAGTATCCATAAGACCATAAAACCAAATCCAGGATCTAAAAACTCAATCTCATCAACCATGATCAGCAATAACCTCTATCTAGAAGAAAGAAACAGCAGCAAACAAGCAACCACGAAATCCACAACAAACAATGAAGTAGATTATACTTTGGGAGTTGACCCCTTTCTTTGATGAAGAACTCCTCTACGAATCAAATCAGAATCTCCAAGACCCAATTGTCTTCCACGCAATGACCCTTCTCAGATCTCTTTCCTCAAGGAGAATGGTGGGATCTCCAAGAGAAAAACCAACTAGAACTTCTAGGGAAAAACCCGGAAGAGAAACTAGAAGAGAGAAGGGAGGAGAGAAGTGCAACTCTTGCACACAAGGGGGCTAAGTGTGTACACCTATGGGATGGACGTCCAGCCCTTTATCTCTCCTTATTTATAGCCCTAGGCAACCTCTCTTACTAATTAGAATTAGAAATCCAACTTCGATAATAATTAGCAACCTTCTCCTTACTATTACCATTTTAGAAAGTCTCACTTCAAATAGAAATAGTAACTTTCTAATTCCTTTCCTTTTGAGTTCAAGTAGAATTAGTAATGATCTAATCTTGGGCTAGCATGGGGACCATTAGGGATTCCATAGAAAGATGGCTCCAACTAGGACACCGCAAACCCACATCTCATGTGCAATCCTGGCCCACAGTTAATTGCAAGTAACTCCACTATATAAATGTAATTGAACTCCAGTCTTAGGAATAAATTACATGAAGACCCTAAACTTCCCTATCACCACAAGTAGGCCCCTCTATCAATATCCATGGATCAATTGGATTAAACATGTCCCACCAATTTAGATCAACATCTTATTATCCTTGAGACCCAATTAATCACTGTGATCATCAGTACCATCCAATTAACTTTTAATCGAGATGAGTGCGCACTTACTAATGATAAATCCATGAATTGGCACAAGTGGATAACAAAGATAGATTCCATCTTGACCATTAAATGTTCCCACAGTCCTACGACCACCTACCCAAGACACCGAGGTGTTGACATACAGTTGGCATCACTCATTGGTGACTCAAAGCAAATGAATAGATAGAAACTTGAGTTCATCAATGTCTCGGGATTGAGAGCTTATTGCTAGGGAATTATGAGAGCAGACCTTAAAGCAAAGACAGTGTTTCATAAGGTGCTTCTCATGATCCTTTAATACATCTAATGTATCAACACAATGATCCAGAGTCTTACACTCCGATGATCGAGATAGATCACACTATCTCATAGTGATCATAATGTTGCAACCTTATCAGATGAGATGCACAATCTCATCACTGGTTGTGAAGTTATTTAAGTATAAGATTTGTGACACATGTCTCATGTATGTGGATCTCATCCACACAAATGTATTACATTTAATATACTTGTTGACTCTGGTTATCTCATGAACTATCATGTTATTCGTATCGGTTATGTGCAACTAAGTAAATGAAACATCATCCATCTCATGAAAGGAAAGCATAATTATTGTCACGTCCCCCGAACCCGATTAGAGAATAAACCGGATCTGGAGAGTGAAATTTATGGCTAATTAAAATTTTTTCCCTTTAGGCCCAAGGATCGTAAGTCCGCTGTGAGGATATTGCATTTATAACCTCAAGAATATAACACTTTGCGGAAATGATACAATTCAAGGCATATATGGATATTGATAATGAATAATAGTCTCATTAAGAATTTAAAGTTGTAAGAAACAATTAAATCTAATCAAGAAGTTAATTTAATTACAATGGCCATCCCAATAACTAAGGCCATTTAAAAGAACAATGATGTCAATAAATGAAAGGTCCAACGAGAGAATAATAATGTTTAAATAAAATCTAGGAATGTTCCCATGTGAATTCACTCTCGTGTCGGAAGTGATGACGCTACTCTAAGTCATCGGCACACCATTCTCGTTTCTCCTCTGCTGGTTGGAGATCCTCTGGGATCTCCTCACCTGCCTGCTGTCGGATGTGAATTTCGACCCCCCCATTTTCCTCTCCAAGAGAGGCATGGTTTGGGGAAATCTCCATTTATCTATATATGCTATTTAAATTTTACATCGAAAATGAGGATTCCGACTACCCTCAAAATCGATGGATCACGATCGCCAGCTACGGTACGGCCGTAACACCGTTCTTCGACAAAAGTCGAAGAAATATGGGGAGAGAAATAATAAGGTGGGTTCTTCCTCTCGTCTATTGTGCTGCTGACAACACACGACGGTTGTCATGTCACATTAATTTGGGTATCTTTGGGTCTCTTTAATTTGGGTCAATTCAGGGTCATGAGTTAAAGTCCGAATACAGGTTAATCCTCACATAGCATAATCGTAGTAAATCCAAGTAAAATAAAATAACTAGAATAAAGAAAATAAACTAAAAGAGGGGGAGGTGCCAAATATTTAAGAAGATGATCGGCCCCTTTCCCGGGTACCCCCTTCTGATCCCTTGGCAAAATAGGGTTTAAAGGCTGATTTTTCAAACCAAAATGATGATGCAAATGAGACTTTGACTTGTGATTTCTGTGTTTTTTGTATGAGATACACGAGTGATAAAAGTAAAAGGCCGATGGGCCGTAATTGATTGAAGGTGGCCGATGGGCCATGATTGACTGAAAACGGCTGATGGGTCAGTGTTTGTTTTAGGGTGGCCGATGGGCCGTGATTGATTAAAAGTGTGTGCGAAATCACTCATCTCATCTTGTTATTCTCATTTATTCAATTTTAGAAATCAGTTCTTTATTCCCTTTATCATTAAGTTCGATTAAATATCTGGCACCTGAGGTGGAGGAAGAAATTAAAGGAAAATCTTTTTAGGTTTATTTTGTTGGTTTTATAGTTTTTATGGCTTTTCGATATGGGGCTAGAAGGGCCTAACTAAGGGATTTTACTTGGATCTATGTGATTAATGCTTTACTACTGATCATCAGATTAACTCTAACCTAAGGTCCTAGACCGCCCACATCAGCTCTCCCAGTCCCCTAACGGAACAGGAAAAGTGATGGGGCGAAGCCTAATGCGCTAAGCTACCTAATGGGGAAATCCGATATAATCCTAGGGTATGAATAGCCTGAGTTTGATAGTTCAGCGCCTAAGCAACTTATTAATTGTGATTTTTAATTGGTTCGGTTTGTTTTGAGTTGAAGATTGATTAAGAGGTGGATTAAATGTATTTTGGGGTTCTGTTTAAGCTGTTTAAGGTTCTGGAATTTATGGTTTTAATTTAAAACGTGAAATGATGTCGAAATCCGTGAAACAGGGTTGGCAGAAGACTTGGGCGCCAGGGGGGTGGCGCCTAGATTACTCTGGTGACTTGGGCGCCCAGACAGTGGCGCCTAAGTGGTTGTTTCTGGGTGGTTTGGCTAGCGACGATGGTATCGATGTTATTTTCGAAATCCAAGGGGTTCTTACTTGGTGAATTTTAATGTTTCAAATTGTTCTAATTCTCTGATGTTCAAATGTCAAAGGGATTCGAATCCGGATTTTTAGATGAAACCAAGAGTTTGCGTTTTAGTGCAAATGAGAGGATGGGCGTCAAGGGGGTGGCACCTAGGTTGATGGCTTGTGATTTTCAGGTATTCCGGATGAGATTCGATATGAGTTTTCGGATCTAGAGACTATTTTAGGTTTTGGTTTTAGTTCATTTAAGTGGTAAGGTGTTTAGCGATTCGTTTTAAATTGAAGTTGTGAACCAAGGTTAGAGTGTAGGATAGGCGCCACAGGGGTGGTGCCTAGGTGGTTGTTTGCCGGTTCGTAAGGGCTTTGAATGCTACGTCTGAATCGATTAAAGTTTCAAAAGTTTTAAGTTAAAAGTGTTTTAATATGTTGATTCGGATTGGTTTAAATGTTAATTAATTATGTTAAGCTGTCGGTTGGGGTACTTTATGAAGACAGGTAGGCTGGGCGCTCAGGGTGTGGCGCCCAGGTGGATTTTGAGGGTGGGCGCCCAAGGGGTGGCGCCCAGATGAATTGTTTTGTGCTTCGGGTCGGTTCCGTATTTTTTAAGTTGATTTGCGGTTGAGCTTTTACGGTTTGATGTATTTTAAATTAAAAATGTTCTATTGCGATGATTAAGATTAAATTTCGTTTCAATTAATTTGGCTTTAGTGACGGGAGAGGCTGGACGCCCAGAGAGTGGTGCCCAGGTGGAGGTGACAGGATGGGCGCCCAGGGGGTGGCGCCCAAGTGTCTGCCTCGTGAGTCCGAGTTGGTTCGATGTTTTAAGTCTATTCGGGTTTATGGTTCCAATTGTTTTAGATTTCAAGGGTGTTCCGGTGTGTTGATCGCGATTGACTTCGAATTTAATTTCAAGTAGGGTTTCTTAGTGATTGGGTAGGATGGGCACCAGGAGGGTGGTGCCCAAGTGGATGCGGAAGGATAGGCACCAAGGGTGTGGCGCCCAAGTGGATGCGGAAGGATAGGCACCAAGGGGGTGGCGCCCAAATGGATGCGGAAGGATAGGCACCAAGGGGGTGGCGCCCAAGTGGATGCGGCAGGATAGGCACCAAGGGGGTGGCGCCCAAGTAGATGCGGAAGGATAGGCACCAAGGGGGTGGCGCCCAAGTGGATGTTTTGTGGTTTATTCGTTTTGTACTTTCTAAATTGGTTTGAGTCCAAATTGATTAAGGTTTCGATTTTTTTAGGTTAATAGTGTTTTAAGGTGTTAATTTGGGTTTAATCAATTAAGTTTAATTAAGTGGTGGTTTCTAAGGGAATGGGATAAGATAGGCGCCAGGAGGGTGGTGCCCAAGTGTAAAGGCAGGCTGGGTGCCCAGGGGGTGGCGCCCAGGTGTCTGTTTTGTGGTTTCGGGTTGCTTTTGCGTTTTTAGGTTGGTACAAGTCTAAGTTGATTGAGGTTTTAGGCTTCTTAAATTTAAAAGTGTTTTGTTATGTTAACTAGGATTAAATTTGGGTTGTGATTAATTAGAAATTTTAATTAGGGATTCTTTAGAGACGGGATAGGATGGGCGCCAAGGGGGTGGTGCCCGGGTGGCAGCCAAGGGGGTGGCGCCCAGGTGGACTGTTTTGGAGTTGTGTTGGCTTTGAGTTTTTGAGTTAATTAGAGATTAAGTTTATTAAGGTTTCAATTATTTCAGGTTTAAAATGTTTTACTGTGTTGATTCAAATTGGTTTAAGGTCTTAACCAATTATCTTAAGCTTTAATCGGGGTGTTTTGGAGAATGAATAGGCTGGGCGCCCAGAGGGTGGCGCCCAGGTGGCTATGGAAGGATGGGCGCCCAGAGGGTGGCGCCTAGGTGGCTGTCTTTTGGGGTTTCAGGTTTTTTTGTGTTTTTAAAGTTCTTAATTACTTCTAAATCCGAATTAATTAGGGTCTTAAGGTTTTAGGGTTCTTAATGATTTGATGTTTCTTAAGTTAGCTAATTATGATGTTTTAATTAATCTTATGATTTTTCCTACTTAGGCGCTAAACTTAATAACCTAGACTATCTAATTATTATTTTTGGGTTTTCTGGATATCTTTTAATTTGTTTTTGGTTTCTCCTCTAATTTACTAGAGAGTAAGGAAAGAGAAGAAGGGATTTTATGTTTTATGATTTTTTTTGGGATTTTCTATGGTTATGCGATTCAAATGATATGATGTGAAGTGTGACAAAGATGGTAACTCAAAGTTCAGAACAGATCATACAACCAAACATATCATCATCATGCAGTTTCTAAATGAACTAAATGCGGAAGATTTGAAGTTGTGCACAAAAGTGGAGAAATCCACTTGGGCGCCACCCCTGTGGCGCCTACCCTGCTCAGTCAGGGTTTTCAACGGAACACAACGAATGCACAAGAATCTTAGTGTTTTCAACACAACTTCCAATATTTAGCGACTGATGCGAATGTTTTAATTCGAACTACTAATGATGCAACTAACGAACCAACGAGCAAACAATGCAATGGGCGGAGATCTAGAACCCGGACCCTGTCAAAGAAGGGTAGGCGCCCAGGTGGTTCCGGAGAGGGCAGGCGCCCAGTGGGTGGCGCCCAGCCTTTCTGCCAATGGTTGTTCGCGATCTTTTCAATATAAATGATGATGATGATGATGCTAATGCGAGATCTGATCTAACTATGCAATTAGAACTACAAAATCAAAACGAATCTACTATATTAGAATGAACCTAAACATGTTACTAACATGATGATGCACTAATACTATTTTTATCACAAGCTAATGTAGATCTACGATGCTCAAATGGTCCTAAGCATATTTCTAAGAATGGATGGTGATGGAATATAGAAAAAAGAAAGGAGAGATCTAGGAATACCGGTATATGACGTGTTCCTCAAGCTCCTAAAACGAAGCTTTCGCAAAGATCCATAGCTCCAGTTGAAGATATGGAAGCCTCCTCTCTTTCTCCTTCCTCTACTATAAATCTGAAGTTCTTCTCTAATGGTGGCTACCTTTCTTCTTCTTTTTCTATTCTCTCCTTTTGCCTCTTTTCTTAGGGTTTTTGGGTAGCCTCCTTTGTAAATGAAGTTAAGAGGGATTATATAGGTTTGGGACGAGGTTAGAAGGGCTAGGGCTTCATTATTTCGGGTTTCTAGAAGGTCTCACGCATCCCTAGGCGGCTTAAGTTGTTTTAGGGTGAACTAGGGTTTGGAGGGAGGATGGGCGCCCATGGGGTGGTGCTCACATGGCCTGCGCAGTTTGGGCGCCCACAGGGTGGCGCCCAGGTGATCCTGGAGAGAGTGGGCGCCCACAGGGTGGTGCCTAGGTGGTTGTGCTTCGCTTTTGGTCCTTGGTCCCATTTGGAGTCAAGATTGAACGGATATATCTTCAGCTGGGGGACCTACATTAGCACTTAATAGGCTGGGCGCCACATGGGTGGTGCCCAGATGGACTTCAAGGCTGGGCGCCACAGGGGTGGTGCCTAGGTGAACTTCAAGGCTAGGCGCCACAGGGGTGGTGCCTAGGTGGTTCGGTTCGTCTTTCATGGTTGGTCCCTATGTATGAGTGGTCCCGGTCTAATCTCGAACCAAACTAGTAAATTTTAAGGTGGGCGCCCACCATGGGGTGCCTAGGTGATTCTAGGAAGTGTGGGCGCCACAGGGTTGGTGCCTATGTGGAACTTGGTAGGGTAGGCGCCACATGGGTGGTGCCTAGGTGGAATCGATTCATTTCCGAAGTTCGGACCCTACGTTGAGTGGTCCCGGGCTATTTTTAGGCCAACTAGTGAAAGGTGGAGGCTGGGCGCCCACCATGGGGCGCCTAGGTGGCCCTGGGCTGTGTGGGCGCCCACCATGGGGCGCCTAGATGGTTTTCCATAGGATGGGCGCCACATGGGTGGTGCCTATGTGATTTTCATTTCTTTTTAGGACAAACTTCGGAAGCTCATAACTTTTGCCTCGCTCATCGGATTTGGACGTTCTACATATCGCCGGAAAGCTCTCGAAGTGAGGAATTCAATGGTCTAAATGTCTTGACAAATAAAGGTTGAAAAATATGGGGAATCTGTGGACCAATGGATTCGATTTCCTAACTTAAGCTAATCGGGTGACATTTTGGCAAACTAAGTATGGTCTTTGGAGGGATTGGCCTAAGCATGTCTTAAGTGGTCCGGAAAGAGTATAATTGGTGTCATGGTCTGTTCTTTGTGTGAGTGGTGCATTGGGCTCAAGTTCTTAATGCGATTCGGGTTTTTCTTTCACGAACTTCTAGAGATCGTCGAACTAAGTCTAAAATTAACAACAAGCATCTTCATCGTCGTTAATTAATCTGAATTATGTCATTAATCATTCAATTGTGGGTGAAATGGGGCATCGCTATATATGATAGGTATTTAAGGCTATCATAGGGGCCAAATGAGGTGTCTACACCTGCTCCTCATAGTAGTCACCTGGTGTGTTTGCACACCAAGGAACAGAATCAATGACATGTTGAGCAATAGATAAGCAAAGCACAATAAAACATAACATACATCAAGTGTAGGAGTAGAGACAAGTATAAAATCATATGAGCACAAGGAAACGATACTAGGCATACCATATGAGTAATAATCATCAGAAGCAAAGATAGGAATATAGCATCATCTAGCAATCACCACTATCCAAATAATGCAATGCAAGAATCAAGAGGGAGACTCTGAGGATGTCCAACTCCACCTCCCGGGGTACCAGTAATAATCTAATCTAGACTACTGATACCAAAGTTTGGCTCCAAGGGGATCCAAGCTCCCGGTCCTGGGAATAGTAGCACGGTCCAAGCTCGCTCCCAACTATTCAACGCTATGGACGCTGTCCAAAGCAAACTGCCCACTCCGATGTTCAAGTAACCGGCCCATCAATAAACCCCAAACTGCAGTTGGCCGTAACATGCAAATAGCAATAAAGTGGTGTTGATACGGGAGAAAACCAGGACAACCAAATCTGGCTAGTTCAATATTCAAGACATGATCATAGGGGTTATCTCATTCCAGAAAATACAAGACAAGCAAAGCCCATATGATAATTCCTTATAACTAGCCAGTCATGTTTATCAATACTTGATACAGGAGATCCTAAGGTACACTCTAAGTCAGGTCAATGTCCTAATCTACAAGGATTTATATTTCATAATTAGTTAAGTATTCTATGCCACGAGAGTATACAAGGAAATAGTAATAACAGATACAATCCATACATCAAGGAGGAATTACAAACCAAACCTAGGCAAGTAGTGTCATCCCTGTATCCTACTTGTTCTAACGGAGTACGTGTGGAATTGGATCAACGATGCTTCTAAGGAAATCCCTTGGTGTACAATCATGTCAGGCAACTGTTGATTCAGTTTCATACGCATTTGGTTACCCCATATTTGATACACGAATACCTAGACACCCCCATCGAAGCACACCAAGCCACATGCTTTGATTTAAAACCCCATTAATGGTCACATGGAAGTGGGTTAAGGGTTTTCAACATCTAAGGCCCAAACCTAGGTTAACTGTCTTGTTTTCAACAAAACGTGGTCTGAATTATTGATCTCAGTCACTACCTCATTTCCTGATTTCCGATCATTTCAAAACATATGCCATTGGATTCTACATTCAATGGGCTTTCCAACGGTATATGGCTCGCGAAAATCTAACGAACGGTTCAAAAGTTATAGCCTTTGGAATTCTGCCTATCATCAGTAAAATGCCGAGAGCTCGAACTCTTGGAGGAAGAGTTCGAACTCTCGCTCCAAGCCAACATCACCCGAGTACTCAAACGTTCGAACGTCTCGCTCCCAAAGCCCAAGAATTTCAACGTTCGAACGTTCAGAACGAACGTTTGAACGTCCATCACCCCTGTACCATTCACCCGAAGGTTCCAAAGTCTGAACGCTTGGGAGGCGCGTTCGAACTCTCATCATTTCAAGTCATTCTCCCGAACATGCCAACGTTCAGACGAACGTTCATCTTCATCCATCCATCCATCCGCAAGTTCCAACGTTCGAACGTTCAAAGGAACGTTCGAATGCAGAAACCCAATTTTTGACGATCTTTCATTCCGAATCATCCCCAATCCCTTCCAAACCATTCCAAGGATTCACCTGCACAAAAATGAGCCACCGTGCTCTCCCAACAATCCATAATCCATCATCATTACATTCATTCAAGATTATTCAATTACAAATTAACCAAACCATCTCCAAACCTAATCTAACATGTTATTCCACAAATCAAATCTCAAACAACTTGGCATTTGGGTATTCTATCATTTGATCAGTATAAATCAATAAGACAAAGCATTCATGTTATATTATAAATTGCATATCTACTTGCCTCAACAAAAAAGATGGTAGAAATTGAGAAAACTCAAGGAGAAGCTCTACTACCACGGAAATCACAATCTAACCCAACCAAACGTAACCTAAAACGCAAAGGAGAAGAAGAATGGAAAAAGATCAAGAATAACCTAAATCTAACCAAAAGAGAAGATGATTGAAAATACGAAGATGAGAAAAGCTTACCCAAACTGATATCAAATGAAAGAAGAGGTCGCAAGGATGAAGATTAGCGACTCGGATCATCGATATGGTCTTTTCCGGAAGGAGTTCTGAGGCTTTGAGAAACGAAGAAGAAGAGGAGGAGGCTACAGTGTCGTTCGTTGCAAAGAAAATAAAAGGAATTAGGGCTAATCCCTACTTAAGAAGAAGAGAAGAGGAAAAAGACTCATTTGCCCTTAAGTGGGTCCGAAGAAGGAATGGACCACTTGAAGGGTTTTTGATCATCGGATCGCGACAAGCAAAGAGACAAAAATGATTAGCGCGATGAGGCCTTTCCAACGAACCAAATTTATGGCAATTGAAATTTTTTGGAAAAACACTCAATTTTCCCTAAATTGCAATCTACCCCCCTGCTAGAGTCAAACAGACTCGGAATCGCACGAAACTTCGCAAACACTATTATAACATTACAAGAAACTCACTCATGATCTAAACCCACCTAATTATCTAACAATACAGTTAATTATAATAAATACAAAATAAACAGGTCAATGGGCCTACTATTGGGCCCAACTGACCCAGTAAGGTCGCGGACCTTACAGCTCTTACCTCTAAAAAGAACATTTGGTCCCCCAAATGCCTAAACATACCTCATCCGGGAAGAGATAGGGATACAGCTTCTGTATCTGGTCCTTGAGCTCCCACGTAGCTTCCTCCGGAGTGTGATGTTCCCATTGTATCTTGACCCATTGGATGGTCTTGGTACGCAACACTACCTCCTTGGTGTCAATGATCTGTGCTGGCTGCTCCACGTAGGTTGCATCTGCTTGTAACTGAAGTGGCTCATGTTGCAACACGTGAGTAGGATCTTGAATATATTTCCGAAGCATCGAGACATGAAATACGTCGTGCACACCAGCTAGCTCAGGTGGTAGCAGAAGACGATAGGCCACGTCTCCAATCCTATTCTTAATTTCAAACGGTCCCACAAACCTCTTGGCAAGCTTCCCTTTCTACCCGAATCTAACAACACCTCTTATTGGAGATACCTTCAGAAATACCTTATCTCCCACCTGAGACTCTAGAGGTCTCCGCTTCTTATTTGCATAACTCTTCTGACGATCACGAGACTCCTTCATTCTCATCTAAACAATTCTAACTTTCTCACTGGAATCAGCAATCTCTGAAGGGCCATGGAAACTTCTAACTCCTACTTCCTCCCAACACGCTGGAGTCCTACATCTTTGTCCGTACAATGCCTCAAATGGTGTCATACCAATACTTGAATGATAGCTGTTATTGTAGGCAAACTCACATAGAGGCAAGCTTTCATCCCAATTCTCCTTGAAATCCAAAACACATGCTCTGAGAAGTTCTTCCAAAATCTGGATGGTACGCTTTGACTGTCCATCTGTCTGAGGATGGTAAGGTCGCGGACCTTACAATTATATTGATATGAGTCAATTTATTACATCATCTATTAGATTGAGACCACACAATCCAACAGTTTCTTTAGGATGGCAAATCTAATTGGGATTCGTAATTCCTATCCCTGCATAACTCACTCGGAGAAAAGGCACACTCTGGCGGCATGGAACACTACTGATATCAAAGATTGGGAAAGAGTATCCTGATAGGACGATGTAGGTAAGCATGCATACAACCTACTTAACTCAAATGAGCTTAAAAGAAAGGTGGACTCGGGAGAAAAGCTTACCAAAGGAAGGGAAAATGAAAAAGAAGATTGGAGAAGACGATGGTGATGCTTGGAGAGAGCTTGGAGATAGACAATGGTCGCATGAAGAGCTTGGATCCTTTAATGGTGGCAAGGGACTTGAGGGAGAAGAGGAGAAAATGAGAGAAAGATGAGAGAAAGGAAGGAAATTGATGAACACAAAAGTAAGATAGAAAGAAGGTCGATCCTCTTTTGTGCTGGGTGAGTGGTGAGTGAGTTTTTGGGAATTACAAATGAGTCCTTAGCCACTTAAATGCGAGTTGAAATGAAAATGGGGAAAAACGATGGACTTCAGAGTATCGAAATGAAATGCAGAAAATGATGGGAATGAAGGGATCTACCCAACGTACCAAAAATAAAAATTTATGAATTTATGAAAAACCCCTCACAATTTTTCCAAAATTACAACTTGCCCACCCACTAGAACGAAACTCACTCTAAACAAAACCGAACTTCACACACAAACACACACAATTCTAACACTAAACCACTTTCGCTTTGACAATAATCCCACTTAATTAACTATAAATATAATTATATAATAATAAACACATTAATTGGGGTCGGGATTTTACATGTGTGGCCTCGTAGGTAGGGGAGAGGGATCTCTTGTTTGATCGACCTACTTGTGTGCAGTGGAAGTGGATCATGATCTCTCATTTGGTGGGCCACACCTGATAGGGCTGAAATGCATGACAATGAAAAAAGGTGGTCCAGTGATCCAAACCATTCACGTGACGATCCCTATGGTAGGTTCTTATATGTGTTTGAGTATCAGGCAAAACTCTTATAATGAGACACAGAGACATGGAATTTTCTAAAATATGACATTTTTTTCTGAATATGAAAAATATAGTAGAAATAGATTTAGTTTAATTAATTAAAATAATAAATAAACATAACATATATAATTCATAAAAAAAAGTAATTCTCAAAAAGTTCCCATTTAAAAAGGGGAGTTTTTGCCCCTTTTGACTTCTCTAGTGAAACAATGTCATCTCACGTGATGCATGCCACCTCAGACGATGCAAATAAAGCATGCGTGGTTTAGGAAGTAAATATCTTCTTTTTCATGTATCTTCCTTCTTCCTCCAAACTAATACATGCCCGAAACTCTATCGTGGGGCTCACATGATGATAAGCTAAACCGTTCATCTTGAATCCCAACCCCACCAGGAATTTATTCTCACATTTTGACTCAATGAGTGAGTGGATCCCATCATTTGATTGAGCACATGGCATACGTGGTTGATGACCATGAAGAAAAGTAATGGATGCCACATGACAGAAAACTGATCGATTGGGTTAGGAAAAGAGCTAGTTAAAAGGAGAAATTGATTAAGATAAATTAGTTTAATTAGTTACTTTTTATATATATATATATATTAAAGCAACAGGGAAGAAGGATGTGGAGAGCGCCATGTCAGCAGCACAAGAGTTCTTCTTTAAAAAAAAAATATACACAAAAATATATGTTGTTTTGATGTGCCACCTCACTTTTCTAATCTTCATTTCCTAAAATCTAAAATCTTTCTCATTTAAAGTGCCACATCTCCCATAAAATCACTCACAAACAACTCCTAAAATCTCTCATAGAAATAACAATCTCTCTCTCTCTCATATCAATTCTCTACAAATCTGAAAATAACCGATCTCTAGTAATCTGTCAAATCAATTCTCCACAAATCTAAATAAAACTAATATCCTTTTAGATTATTGATTCTGATCATTCATGAGTGTAATACCCCGACCCGAGTTACCGCGATTAGCACTAATTAAGTCATGTGTTAGCTCTAAGTGGGATTATTGGATTTTGTTTTAGGTTTGGGACTAGAATAACTTTTATATAGCTTTGGGGAATTTTGAGAGCTTTTTTTATTTAATGGGACTCTTTTGAGGGTCCTTTTAGTGATTTTGCGTAAGTTTAGGGGGTTATCTGTGATTTTGAAAAATTCGTGTTTTAACTCCGATTGATTGATCTTGTTAACCTTAACAACTCTCGTGTTCACTCCGTCCCCATTTGAGACCCCGAAACCCAGCTTTTCTAATTTCAAGGGCAAAACAAACTTTTTACACAAAATCTGGACACAATTTTCGATGTCTCCAAACCCCGTGAAATATGTACTTTTCAGAAACTATATTTTATGTCAAGCATTTTTCCTTTCTTCGTTGAACTCATTCGAGGCCTGGAAACCTATGTTTTAAGCTCGACAAGTCTTATTAGTTGTGGGACGCTTCACTTTCTATATAAAGAGAGCTCTTTTCCCTTTTTCCCTTTCTTGCTCATGTTTATTGTAGAAGAGTGGATCCAACCAAGCTAGGGTTTCCTTCCCTTCTTCTTCTTGCTTCTTCCCTACCAATTCACACCAACTCTTGCCCAATGGAGAATGAAGCCTCTTCTTCTTCTTCCCCACCATGAGAGCTCTCCATGGATGCCTTTTGAAGAAGAATCCAGTCATACTAGGCTTTTGAGCAAGCTTTGGACATTTGAAGCTCTTCCAAGTAAGCAATCATCCCCTACTCCTAGATTTGTGTTTTTCTAGCCCTAGAGAGTCTTCACCTCCATTATTGTAAGCTCTTTCCTTCTTATTCATTATGTTGGCCATTTAGGGTTCTAAATGGGTGTATTTTTGGGTTTTTTTGCATAACTTGCAGATTGTGGACTTGGAGGTTTGTTTGAACGCTAATTAATCCCATTGGAGACCAAGGCAAGTTGGTGAATTGACTTATTTTGAATGCTAGCGTGTTTTGTAAGAAACTCTTGGTTTCACTCTTTTGGTTCATGATGAGTTGATGCTTGCATTCTTCTCGACTTCTTGCTTTAGTTTCCTTTGATTTCATAAATGCAATTTGATGATTTTTCTCTTGGTTTATTCTATTTTTATTGAATGATGTTCATGCCATAGCTGGGTTCTTGTGTGATGGGTTCTTCTTGTGATGATTGAGGGTGAAATGGATGGATTCTTGTGCGATGTTTGAAGTGTTTGATGGTGGGAGAAATGTTGTTTTGAGTAGGCAAGGAGGCCTCCTTTATGCAGGAAAAAGTGTGATTGAAATGGGGCATGGAAGTGAGGGAGGAAGAGCCCCAAACTGCACTGAAATTTTGGCTCCTAACAGAGTTCGCTCGAGCCAACCCTCCCCGAGGCGAGTTTGCTCGAGCGAACCCCATCCAGAGAGCAGCTGGCTCGAGCCAACCGAAGTTCGCTCGAGCCAACTGACCTTCACGCCTGGGTCAATTTTGGGAACTTGAAAAGGGTGTTTTGAATGGTTGGAGAGGTTTGTTTGGAGCCCTAATGCTATGGTGGGACCTAGGAAGTGATGTATGGAGTGGGAATGGAAAAGAAACCCCATCACGGAGATATATTGAGGACTCTTTTACTTACCAAAGTGTATAGGATACTTGGAATGTTCTTAATCTTTTGGAGTGCCAAGCCAAGAATAAAACTTGACATACGATTGTCTTATACTCACTAAACCAAGTTTTGAAGCCTCAATGTATGGTCCGACCTACATATGGAAAGCCCAATATTATTTCTACTTTTACTCGAATTACATGATTTCTCGTCATTCTTGTGCGTCATAACTAGTTTTATTTTCGAAACTACTATATCACGTGGTTTGAATATTTAGATTGGCCTTGTGTATTCATGACAAGACATTAGTTGTTGCATGTGTATGAGCTTCAAACTTAGATTGTTTTGGTGTTATGCACCTAATTATGCTTTGATTTCATCATGTGACCTATGTGTCGGTACCACTAGGGTTGGGCAACCTTGTTGGCTTGATCCACCGATTGAGGTCCTTCATGACTCTTAGCTAGTCACAGTCTGGTTTTATATAGCGTGTTATATTATCCAGTTCCACGGCCGGTACTTAGCGTGATAGGCAAGTTCTTTGGCATTATTATGTGTATCTAGTTTGCTCTCGTCTTCATGTGTCTAAGACCTATATTTTAGCGTGTTCTCATCACATTAGTGATGGAGGATTTAGCTTCGTGTGGTTGCCATCTTGCTAGTTACCTACTCATTGGTACCTATTCATGTTTTGCAGCAATTATGTGTTTTTGGATAAATTATGCATCGTATTTCATGACAATTATTGTTTAAGCAGGTTTTAAATGTTTTCTAAGTCAACTTGTAAATTATTATATTATCTATATCTCTTCACCCACCTGCTAGACCGCCGTGTCTGACCCACTATTTTGGTACTCAGGTCCAGGTTTCGATGCCGCCAAGGAGAAGCCAGAGGAGGAGGCTAGAAAGCCACAACGTGTAGGAGAATGGCAAGCTGACGGTGTCGTCTAGACATTAGGTCATGCTATGAGTTGTGAAACATCTTTTGGGAGGGTGATAGTCACATTTTGAGACTTTGGATTGTATTGGCCTTTGTTGGCCTTTATTTTTGGGGAATGTGTAATTAAACTCATCTTTTGTATAAACATTTAACGTTACGCTTTGGGAATGCTACATGAACAATGCTCACTTTGACATGGTGTTATATATAATTGTGTTATTAGTCTTATTATCATGGAATGAATTTCTAGATTAGGGTTTGCTACACACTTTCGCACCCCGATTGTGATTTGCTTGTGAGCGTGACATCCTCACCACGGAAACCTATGGGAAATCACGTACACGGATGTTCAATAAAGAAAAATAAAAATTATACACCACCTCAAATCGTTGTCGGATGTGAATTTTGATCCCCCCCCCCCTCGAGAGGGAAATCGCCATTCAACTGTGTGAGATAAAAAAAATTACATTGAAAATGAGGATTCCGACTACCCTTAAAATCGACGGATCACGATCACCAGTTATGGATTCGGCCGTAACACCGTCCTTCGACGAAAGTCGAAAGAATGCGGGAGGAAAATGGGGTGGGTTTTTCCCTCGTTTGATGTGTTGCCGGCGACACACAACGGTTGTCTCATCACTTAATTTGGGTCAAACTTGGGTCAAGGGTCAAATTACGGGCTCCAAGATAGGATCATAGTGAACTAGGCAGGGGAAATCAACATCCAGGGGTGCAGATTAGTTGAAATTAAACCCAAGTACTCTAGAGTTAAATGTAATAAAACGGAAATAAACTAAGAAAATAAAGGGGGAAGGTGCCAAATATTTAGAAGATGATCAACCCCATTCCCGAGTACCCCCTTCAATGTCCTTTGACGACCTAGGGTTTAAAGGCTGATTCTTAGAATCGAAGAAACAATGCAAACGAAACTTCGAGTTGTGATTTTTGTGGGTTTGCGTGCGATACGCAAGTGATAAAAGTGCATGGCCGATGATGGGCAGGAAGTAAGTAAAAATGGCCGATGTTGGGCCGGGATTGATTGAGGGTGGCCGATGATGGGCCGATTGTAAATAAACTAAGATTGGGGTGTGCAAAATCACTCGTCTCGTCTCGTCATTCTCATTAATTCAGGTTCTCGGACTTAGCCTCTATTCCCTTTAATCATTGAGTTCAAATAAATCTTTGGCACCGGGGGTGGAGGAAAAGGAGAGAAAATATTTTTGGGGTTGGTTTTGTTGGTTTTATTGTTTTTTTGGATTTTTAATAATTGGGGCTAGAAGGGCCTAACTAAGGGATTTTCTACTTGGATTCAATCTAACTATTCTATTTCCCTAATGGATCTCTACCCTATCCTAACCGCTCTCATCCCCGTCCCTTAGTGGGGCCTAATTAGTTGAAGTTAAAGAAACTAGGGTAATCTAACATGGCTAGGGGGAAACCTAGATCTAGGTCCGGGGTCTGACCTAATCAGCCTAGACTACTTGTTAATTTCTAACTCCAATTTATTAATATTTTTGAGTTATTAATATCTTTTACTTTGTTTTTGGTCTTTTGGATTTTTATTGTTTTTATTTTTTGATTTTTATGGTTTTGATTTTGTTTTTGTCTTTATTTATAGGGCCTAAGATCCTAATGATCTTTCCAATCCTAATGAAATGGGGGGAGGAGAAGGGAATGAATTTCTAATTTCTAATTTTTAATTTATTTAATCTAAATAATCCTGAATTTCCTAAGTGGTTCTCTAATCCCTATGAGGGAAGAGAAAAGAAAAAAACTCAATTAAATTTAGCCTAATTATCATAATTAATAGGGTAGCTAAAGTCCCAATTTTAATTAATTTTTCTTTTTACTTTTACTTTTGTATTTTTTGGTTTTGTTTTTGGGTTTTTGTTTGATTTTATTTTATTTTTGGTGCTTGGTGTTTTCGTTTTTTTATTCTAATTTTTATAAAGAAGATAACATAAACAGATAAATGGAATGCAATCTCAATTTTTATAAAGAGGAGAAACTAAAGAAACAAGATGTTGTAGTACGATTATAATGCATGGGCATGTTAAATGCATGTTGACATACAAATTAAGACTAATTTAAAAGAATAATAATAAAAATGGCTTAAAACAATAATCTAAATTCATGGCATGTTGGATGCATGAAAAACAAAAGATAGACCACAGTGAATGAAGAATTGAATGCAGAAAATAGATAGCGGAGTGAAACCAGGCTGTGCGTGCATGGGCTGGATTGGTAGCTCCGATGATTGGCAAGGCTAACGAGTAAGTCGGAGGTGAAGAAGGTGCAAGTGGGTGGCAGCAGTGGGTGCATGATGAAGGAGTGCAGGTGGCTGCACAGATGTGATGCACATGGTGCAGGTGGGCAATGGCTCGGTCAGAGGAGAGGGAGAGAGAGTAGAAGGGAGGGGAGCAGAAGATAGAATGGCAGAGAGAGAGGGTGCGGACAAAGAGAGAGGAGAGATGGAGAGAGAGAGAGGGAGAGCAAGGAGAGAGAGAGGCGAGGGAGAGAGCACAGAGACATGTGGAGAGAGGGACTGAGAGAGTGGAGAGGGAGAGGGGGATGGAAATGTGGAGAGGATGAGCGAGAGGGTGATGGAGAGGGCAGAGCGGAGTTGCGGGGCGGAGGGGAAGAGACAGAGAGATGGAGGGGGAAGAATGAGAGGAGAGGAAGAGAAGGAGAGCGGGAGAGAAGGAGAGAGCGAGAGGGAGAGGAGAGAGTGGGGCGCAGGCGGAACAAAGAGGGGAGGAGGAAGGAGAAGGGGAAGAGGGAGAGAGTGGAGAGGCGACAGTGGTGCGTCTGGGTGCAAGGTAGTGCAGAGAGGGGAAGAAGGGCGTACCTAGTGGGGAGGTCTCTGGCGGCGCTGAGTGTAAGGTAGGACGGAGAGGCGCTGTGGAATACGAAAGTGAGTGCTGACGTGGAGGTCCAAGCTTCCGCGGTGTCTCTGCGCGTGTCCGGCGATGCTGAGGAGGGAGATGAAGCAAAGGATGGCGTCTGGGGGGTGTTGCGTGCGTATGTGTGGTGCGGGCGGATGTGTTGCTGCGACTGGGGGAAGGAGATGGCTGTGTCGTCTAGAGTGGAGGCGCGAGCGTGAGAGGGATGAAGGTGGGTTGCAATGGAGACAGAGGTGATAGGTAGTGAAGATGGTGGGTTCTGATGGAGCTTCTGCGTGTGATGAAGGAGATGGACGTGCGTGAGAAGATGATTGGGACGAGGGTGTTGGAGATAGAGAGGAGAAGACAAGGTTTAAGGGAGGTTTGGAGTTTCTCAGATCAAGGACTCTCCATCCCTTATCCAAGTGATGGGTTAGGTTGGGTTCCGAGCCAGGTTGAGATTGGGTCAGGTTCAGGTTAGGCCAGGTTTGGGTCAAGTGCAGTTTTGAGCCAGGTTTAGGTGGGATTGGGTCAGGATAGGTTATCATCTCCGGGGCCCATGTTTCGTAGATTTCAATCCGCTTGTTGGATTTCGACATTCTACACATCGACGGAAAGCACTCGGCGAGTAGTTCACAATGAATATATTTTCAGGGAGATCGGAGGTCTAGAAATGATAGGTGATTTTTCACGGGGGCGCCCCTAAGGTATGGGACCTATTGTTATGATTTTTTATATGCCCGTTGGATCTCAAAGTTCTATATATCGACAGAAAGCTCTCGACGAGTAGATCGCTCAAAGGCCTGGAGGCAATAGGTGACTTTTCTAGAAGGGGGTGCTCCGGGGGCACGAAATCCGTTGTTCTGATTCTTGATCTGCCCGTCGGATCTCGAAGCTCTATATATGGGCGGAAAGCTTTCGACGAGTATATCACAATGAGCTAACTCCCAGGGTTATCTGAGATCCTGAAATGATAGGTGATCGTTAACTTGGGACCTAATCAAGACACCATTAAATAGGGTGGACTGAATTGCCCCTCATAGGGTGCCAAAATGAGGTGTCTACAATCGCGATCCCAGATTAGGAGCGCCCTTTTACACTAACCCGGTCCAGGTTCTCGATAATGAGGTAGGTCATTTTTAAATAGAAAATATTTTGAAAGATCATATGATATGATGCATGTGTACTGCCCTCCATCAGTGGGCTCCCTATAAAGATTTGTAAAGGGTTTTGTGAAATACATATGGTATTGACAATGCATTTTAGTCCGCCTTTGTATGGTATGATGTGATGTAGATGAACTTGAATATTAAATTATTATGAATGTACTACTTCAATCTCTATGTAATTGTCCATATGTTCGTGGTTGTTTGGCTATCAAAATTCATATGTGCCTTTCTCTATGATAATAATGAATTGTGATATGTTTCATGTTGCCTAAATTCATATTTACCTTATAGACGAACAAAGAACAAGCCCCTGAAGCTCCAAAGACTACTATATAACTAATGGTATCATATATCGGAGGGTATCCGCCAAGGCGAGGTAAACTGAGCACAAATTAGACAATAGATTAATTGACGTCATCAATACACTTTATTATTTCTTTTTTGGTTTACACATGCTAACGACCCTTTGTAATTATCGTAACTTCCAGGAGTTCGGCCGCCTAAGGTGGATACCCACTAATCCGGACAAAGTGATATGGAGACTTACAAAACAACAGAAGGTCTAGGTGAGACAGATGGGCCTACATCATCTTGTAGAAATCGATGACCATGCACTAATCACAACGCTTGTAGAGAGGTGGTGGTGTGAGACAAACTCATTCCAAGCAACTGTCACTCTAGAAGACGTTGCTTAGCTATACAAGCTACCGATAGATGGCCTGATGGTGGTTCTATGGACTTTCCCGAGGAAGATGGTTAAAGAAGTTTGTCAGTATGTTCTTGGGATTACCCCACATAAAAAGTTGGGCTACGTGTGGATAACAGTAAAAATTTAAATGGCTTGAAGACTACTTCCAGTCCGTTGAACTAGAGAAGGAAAAGAACTACAAGGACCATAAGAACCTTATGGTACGTTGACTCAGAAGCTATAAAGATTGCTTGAAACTGCTGTTGGAGCTTTGGTAGTTTTGGAGCTATGTCAAATGGTCTATAATGTTTGAGGAGTATTTGGACCCAATTGTTCTACCAATGTCGCCCATTGAACTACAATGACCTATAGTCCCAAGTATTGCCTATGTATTTGTATTTTTTATGTAAATGGAACACCTCCATTGGTGAGTTACAGGATTATGGTGGTTTAGAGGACATCAATTAGTGCATTCCAAATTAAATTGATGGCAGCCTCTAAGGGAAATGATCGATATCGATCAATTTTAATGGTTGATATCGACCATTAACATCAGTACAACAGAATCTTTTTTCAACCCAGTAGTTTCTGGGTTTGAGAATAATAGTTGATATCTGATACCTTGATGATTGGTATCAACCATTTTAAGCAGTACAGCTGAATTATTTTCCAAGTCAGTAGCTTCTGTCTTTCAGAAAAATGGTTGATATCAATCAACATTAATGGATTAACATCAGTACAACAAAATCTGTTTTCAACCCAGTAGCTTCTGGCTTTGAGAAAAATAGTCGATATTGATCAACCTTAATGATCGGTATTGACCATTTAAAACAGTACAAATGAATTATTTTTCAAGTTAGGTGCTTCTATCGTTTAGAAAAATGTTCGATATCGATCAACTTTAATGGTTGATATCAACCATTTAAATGAATTATTTTCAAGTCAGTACTTTCTGTCTTTGAGAAACATGGTCGATATCGATTAGTTTTATTGGTCGATATTGACCGATTTCATCAATACATCAGGAATTAGTGACTACCTAGTAGCTTTTGTCTTTGATGAAAATGGTCGATATCGACCATTTCCATCAGTGCAACCGAATTTGCATTTCAACCCAGTAGCTTCTGTGTCTATTGATCAACATCAGTTTTGAATTCATTAAAGAACACTTGAGACTCATTTCAGCCATACAACATAATCTATGTGAAACCATCCCCTCCATTTCCATTAAATATGTATGTTCATCAACAAAAAATGAAAAAAGGGGAGGAAACAACCACCATCAAAGGAAAGTAAAGTAACCACAAGACCATTACATTTCAAAATTGAATGTGATTACATTCATTGGGAAAACTAAAATATATTCCAAATGTGATTACAACCATTACATTCCCATCATCAAAGACCACACAAAATCCCATATATACCTGTTCAAGGTTAAAAAATACCCATATACATAACACAAAACCCCACAAAATCCAATACAACTGTTCTTACTTACAATTGTCATATATCCATCATCTAAGACCTCAAAATATCCCATACAATCGTTCTTACTTACAATGTTCTATATGCATCATCTAAGACCCCAAAAAATCCCACCCAACTGTTCTTACGTACAATGGACCTATATGCATCATCATATTAGACCCCAAAAAAATCCCATACGACTAGGCCTAATGAACAATTACCCATATACATCATCAAAGGCCTCAAAATAGAATAAAAATATATACCAAGGAATATAAAACTGCACTTGGTATAATACTTGGCTGTCATGTACATCAACTGAGCATTGGAGGATTGCGATAACCTCCACGGTTATACCATCTTCCTTTACAGTTTGAGCACGTTATTACTGTCACACCTCGACCCATGTTTAGTATATTTAATCATTATTTTATCCGTGTTTAGTTTTTAAGTTGGATTAAAGGACGTTTAGCTTGGGTTTTAGCTAGATTAGAAATTTGAAAAGCTTTGTCGAATTTTGAGAGCGTTGAGCCTGATTTGACCGGGCCTGGGGCGGCCCGTGTGACACGTGTTCGTGTGAGAATTTGACTTTGATTTCGAAAAATATTGATTTCGATTTTTTCGGATTTGTTATTTTGGTCCCAACAACTTTTATGTTCGTTTCATTTGAATTCAAACCCTAGAAATCATGTTTTTCGAGAAAAAAAGGCAAAACTGTCTTTTCACACCAAATTTGTGCATAATTTTCGAAATTTGAAAATCATGAAGAAAATATACTTTTTGGAAACTAAATTTTTCGACGATCATTTTTCTCTTCTTCGTCGATCTCATCCAGGACCCACAGATAGGAGTTTTAAGCCCTTGAAGTTTTAGGGCCATTGGGGCCCACAACTTACCCATTTAAAACCAAAACCCACATTGATGTTCTTCTTCTTCACACTTCATTTCTGTTTTTTGCTACAACTGAACCAAAAGGAGAAGTCTTTCTCTTCTTCTCATCTTCCTACCTTTGCATGTCCTACCTAGTGCACTCCAATTGGAAAACGACTTACACCATCATCTTCCCCATCTTCCAAGCTTTTCAAAGATACCATTTTCAAGAGATTTCAACTCTTAATCTTGTTCGAACCATCTAGAGGTAAGCAATGACTTCCTCCTTTTTCCATTAGGTTTGTTTGATCTCTTAGAGTTGTTCTTTCATGCATGCAAGGATATTCCATGGGAACTCCTTTCTTTTGAAAAATGTGGAGATCTTGAGATGGTTTTCATGGGGGGTTTTTGTAGATTGGGAGATCCTAGCTTTGGAGGAGTTTTATTAAGTGATTGTGGTTTCCAATTTCAGCCAAGGCAAGTGAATAATTCAGACAATGAAATGCATGCAACCTATATGTTTGATTTTTCTCACAAATTATGAAATATGGTTCATTCTCCTTTACTAAATTGTTTCTTTCCACAATGAGTTGGTTTGATTTGAAATGTTTTGTTTATGGTCTATGTTTGGGTCGTGTAAGCAATATGGATTTTTACTGCTAATGGCCGATCTCCAGATCCCTAGTTAATGTATCATCGGAATTAGTGCCTTTTGGTGAACAGAAGACTATGGTTGTATTAGATTTTTGGTATTGGAATGGTCCTGTTGTTAAAGATTAATTGGAGTCTTGTTTGATGCTATGAGAAGCTCAGAATTGTGTGGGTGAGGGTGGAAATTGGTGCAGGAGAAAGGAAATGAAAATATGAAGGAGGAAAAACAGAATTTGATTTGAAATGGATTTGCCCGCAGGAAGTTTGTTAGGTGTCGGCTAACCGAATGGGTGACCGAACGCCAATTCGACTAACCGACAGGTGACCGGCCTCAATTTGGACGCAATTCCAAAATCGTGCTTTTCGTCAAGAAGTCTGTCGGTCAGCAGTCGGTTAACCGACAAATAACCGACAGCCAACCGAGGGGTGACTAACCTCTAATTGTTAGTTTTATGGTCTCAATCCATTCAGATCGATAAAATAAATTGATTAATTTCTTTATTTATCAATATATTCATGCTTTCCTTTCATGAGATGAATGGTGTTGATCAATGGTGTTTTATTACTTGTTTGCACATAACTAATACGAATGACATGATGGTTTACGAGATGAACCGGAGTCCATAAGTATACTAGATGCAATACATGTGTATGGATGAGATCCACATATGGGAGACATGTATAGAAAATCTTATACTTGAATATCTTCACAACCAGTGATGATGACTGGACATCTCATCTGACAAGGTTATAGTACTTTGATTACTGTGAGATAGTATGATTTGTCTCGATCATCAGAATGGAAGATTCTGGATCACAGTACTGGTACATTGGATGTATTGAAGGACCATGAGAAGCACCTTATGAACACTGTCTTTACTTTAATGTCTGCTCTCATAATTCCCTAGCAATAGGCTCTCAATCCTGAGACATTAATGAACTCAAGTTTTTATCTATTTATTTGCTTTGAGTCACTAATGAGTGAGGCCAATTGTAGGTCAACACCTCGGTGATTTGGGTACGTGGTAGTAGAGCTGTGGGAACATTCAATGGTCAAGATGGAATCTATCTTTAATATCCCTTTGTGTCAATTAATGGATTTGGCATTGGTAAGTGCGCACCCATTCCAATTAAGAGTTAATTGGATCGGTACCAAATGATCATTATAATTAATTGGGGCTCAATGATAATAAGTTATAGATATAGTTTGGAAGACAGGTTCAATTGATCCATGTATATTGATGGAGGGGCCTACTTGTGGTAATAGGAAAGTTTATGGCATTCCATGTAATTTATTCCTAAGACTGGAGTTCAACTACATTTATATAGTGGAGTTATTTGCAATTAACTGTGGGCCCGGATTGCACATGAGATGTGGGGTCGCGAGTCCCAGTTGGAGCCAACTTTCTAAGGAATCCTTAATTAGTGGTCCCCACGCTGACCTAAGTTATTAAAAAGTTTCTAATTTTAGTTGAACTCTAAAAGGAAATAGAAAGTTACTATTTCTATTTGAAGTGAGACTTCTAATAGTAGTAATAGTAAGTTACTAATTATTAATGGAAGTGAGACTTCTATTTTAATTAGAAAGAAGAGGAAGTTACTAATTCTTTTGGAAGTGAGACTTCTAATAGAAATTAGTAAGTGGGCTTGCAAAAGCTATAAATAGAGGAGATTGTAGGGCTGGACGTCCCATGCATATCCCCACCTAGGGATTCACGCCCAAGCCTTGTTTGTGCAAGAGTTGCACGTGCTCATTCTCCTCTCTTCCCTCTTCTAGTTCTCTTCTAGTTTCCTTAAGAGCTTTCTCTTGGAGATCCCACCCATCTTCTTGAGAAAAGAGAATCTAATATGGGTCATAGCGTGGAAGATCAAAAGGTCTTGGAGATTCCTATTTGATACATGAAAGAGTTTCATCATCAAAGAAAGACGCAACTTCTCCATTAGAGCAAAACCGAGCTCCAAAGGTATAATCTACTTCCTTGCATGATGTAGATTTTTTATGGATGCTTGTTGGCTGATGTTCTATCTTCTTGATAGGTTTATTTACTGATCATGATGGTTGAGATTGAGGACATGGATCCTGGATTTGGTTTCATGGCCTTATGGATACTTGATCCCTGAGTGAAGTGGGTCAAAAGTTTTGAAAACCTATCCACGAGGTCTACCCACTTCCAACACCAATTAGGTTCCATTTCCAGAATGTGATTTTTTTCCTGATTTGGGATCTGATGGTCAGCCGTCAGTCGGCTGGCGGCTAGCCGACTTGCCCTACCTCGGCTAGCTGACAGGCGACCGAGAGCTGACCGGATTTCAAAGTTGGCCTATTTTGTGGGATTTTGATGGAATTGAAAACCCAGAATATCCTAAGAGCTTTGATCATGATAATGTGAACTTGGAACTTGGAATGTTGTCTACCTTCGGGGCACCAATCTATTTATAGAAAATCCGATATTCTAGTTTCAAATCCACAAGAGTCAAATGATGCGGTCTTAACATATGCATGGTGTATGGATTTGAGTGGATCGCCACGTTTGAAAATAATCGATATAACTACTCGTTTGCTTTGTTCGTATTGTTCGTTCGTATTTTAATAAGAGTAGTTCTTTTATCGATTGAAATGTATTTCAATGGTTTGATTGTCTCGTTTTGGACTTTAATCGGCACCACTAAGCTTGGGTCACTTTGTCGGGCTGATCATCTGGCTTAGGATCCTTAAATACTTTGCCAACTGTAGTTTGAACACTTTGTTTGTTTGCTCCGGCCATGGCAACAGTTTTTGTTTGTTCCGGCCATTTCATATGGCGACGATTATTGCTCCGGTCATTTTTATGGCGACGATTTTTGTTCCGACCATTTTTATGGCAACGGTTTTTGTTTGTGTGCTCTTATTTCCTCGGTAATAGGAGAATATAGCTAAATGTGGGTTGCCAATATTTTGATTGTTTCTCAGTTAGTTTGAAATGATTTAATCTGAATTTTCTTGGTTATACAGAAATTGCTTATTTTGATTCGTCTTTATATTTGTTTCATTTTAAATGCATCTTATGACTTTAAATATGGCATTGATAAAACCTTGTATATCTTATCTATTTTATTCACCTGCCAGACCATCATGTCTGATACTTTATTGTTTGGTGCCAGATATCGAACCTGCAGCCGTTGAGGTGGAGCACGCGAATGAGGAGGTAGAGCCGCAGTTGGAGCGCGAGTGGCAGCCCAACGATGTCATGTAGACATCGGGTGGGGTTTTGAGATTGGATAACACCTTTTAGGAGCAAAATGTCTTTTGGGAACTTCGTTATTAGCCATTGTAGGCTGCTTTTGGGATGTATAACTTAACATACTTTTCCTTGATCCTCACAACTTTAACTAAACTTTGGGTTATGCTTACGTATATATTTCTCCTTTTGATGCAAAGCTTGCATAATTATCTTGAGATTCATTTGATTTTAATTTTGCTACATGCTTCCGCACGTCATTATTCACGTGAAATTGATTGACATGTTGTGATGGATCGTTTGGAATCCTCACTGCGGAATCCTGTAGGAAAATAATTGGTGCGCGCGGGCGAAATTTTTTTGGCTTGCCGAGCCACGGCTCGGGATTAAGGACTTGGTTGTTAAGGCCTCGGTCTAGGGGCGTGACAATTACCCTTCGCTAGCGGCCACGATCTTCGGTCTGAATCCTGTTCTTTTTTGGGCGTTCGGGTTGTTTAGTAGCTCTTGGTGGAAGAACCCTCTCGTCAAATGTGTGCTCCCATTGCTTGTTGTCGCGGGTAGCATGCAGAACTTCATTGCACGTGGTATGATACGTGCTTGACAAATACCTATGCTCGCAGAATTTGTATGGATCATAATTTATTTCCTTCATTGAAGCCAATGCGTGACAACACAGGATGCCCAATATCTCCTATTTCTGCAGACTGAACCTAATATCAACCACGTCCACGTACTCCGCAAATTGAACCTGAAATTCAAAGAGGCCAGCTACTCAAACATGCACTTGGCAAGCTTCCTCCATTTCTTGGCTCATGACTTTCTCCATATACAGAGTTAGATGAGTTGTTACGCTTTGGAACATGCACGCGGCGAGCTTCCTCTAATATCTCATCTTCTGCTTTCCTCTATTGTATACCTGACAACTTATATCAAATTCAAAGTCACCATCATAGTGGAATATGAACAACACCTCCCTATCTGACATGTTATCATTAAATCATAAGAAAATAATGAAGATACTAGTGAAATGTAGGTGCGTTCAAAATGAAAGTTACAATAGATCAGGATTAGATAACATTTGTATGTTTCTAAGAGCAGAGAAAATGTCGTCACATTGGTAAAAACTCCAGACGCCATGCCAAATAAAGAGAGTAATAAGATTTTTTCAAACGTTTACCACTGCACTTCACTAAGTAGTTAAAAAAAAAGGCTTTAACATTTAGATCAATAATCTATTATAATCCTGTAACTATGCTTTAAAACCATGGTACTGAGTGCTAGTCTTTGATGAAAACATTCACACGTTATTCCACCAATTCTCCTATTATTCATCAATCATCAAGAGAACCAACTCCAATTAGATGAAATACTAGTTTAAAGTCTCAAACTTTGCGAAATCAGTCTAAAATTATACAAAAACACAAATCCACTTTCACAATATCTTATCAAATGGAATAAGCAATTCCCGATTTTCTCCTACACATGACAAAATCATGTAAAGAAGGATAACATCAACAAAACCCAATGCATGACCCAACAGATCTCCCACTGTCGGATTCAACATAACCCTATTTGCCATTACAAAAAAAGATTCAAATGGACACTTTCACAATCACAAAATAAATCATATCGATCATATCGCAAAACGATAAAAAAAAGGTCGATATCGACCATATCGCAAAACAACAAAAACAAAGAAAGAAAAAAAAAGGCTAAATGATGACCCCTCCCATGTCTAACGTTATACTCAATCTTGGTAGGCCATATAAGGCACTAGGGAGATTTTTCCCATAAATTCCTCATGGAAGAAGAAGAAAAAAAAGTGAAGGCCTTTAATTAGATTAATAAGATGTCTTGTCATAGCGGAGCCGGCCTCCGGTCCTCTAGTGCAGGCTATGAGTTATGACTGACTCTAGTGACCGCTCGTCATTTTAAAAATGCCCCAATTCCGAATGATGAGGGGCCACCCAGCTCTTATGCTAAACTCGGTTGCCCTTCCAATAGGGGAGAAGTTTGCCAAATAAATAAATAAAAAAATAAAATGAGAAGAAGATGCCGATGGAGAGACGACGGACGAAAGAAGGGAGGACGACGTGGCTCTTTCCATCCCTAAGTTTCTTATTACTAATCCCATTAAATTAATAATTCAAACTACATCGTGCCGGCCTCAACGCTTTCTTCTTCTTCTTGCCGTCATGATCATCAACAAACGTGTTGTCGTCCATTTGGCTCCTGCTCTGCAACGACTCTGTCTCCATTGCCATTTCCTTCTCTGTAGGTCTCAAAATCTCTTTCCTGTGGTGGAAGGGGAATGGCGTCCAAGTCCAACACTGTTGTCAGATCCTCTCTTCGTTCCGACCGACAAAACCTTCCAAAGAGTGGCAGCAGCAGCAGCGGCGGCACCGGATCGACGCCTCATCCTTCAACTCGCTCCAAACCCCCTTCTGCAAGGCGCTCTGCAGCACCACCGAATGCCAGATCTTCCAACCGCGATGATTGCACTGGTAACTCTCTTTCTCTCTCTCTCTTTCGATTCATCCACCCGACTACCGACAGATACAAATACTAGGTCACGACCCCAGAACCTGATCATCATATAAATGGTCTGCGAGTCGGGGGCGCTACTATGGGGTTTTTTTAATGGTGATAATATTTCTCCCCAATTTCCACAAATGTGGTGCGCCGCTGGGGTTTTGTAGGCGATAAGAATTCTCCCCAAGTTCCACAAATGTTAGGCTATGGAATATCCTCATCTTTTAAAAACTTTTCAGCGGAAACTTACAATATGCCATGAGGATGGCACAATGAATTACACAATATCACATGAAACCGGCATGGATATTTCATGACAGATAAGATATCAAAGCATGACAATATTCTAGAATTCATTCCTCTAATTCATGAAAATATCAATTACAGAAGTGCGTTAATTATATTCCAATGGCCTCCAAAAGCATGGCCAATAATAAAAAAACTACAAAATATACTAAACCAAAAGACTAGTTCCAAAAGATGTGACGGATCTCATGCACCAGAATGATGCTCTAGAGTACATCGTCTATGCTACACTTTGCATAGCCTTGCGGTTACCTTGGACTGCCTCAATTCCTACTGAGGAGTAGGGATGTCGTTACCTACAACACCAAAGCGTAGTATTAGATTACGAATAGCCTAACAAGTAATCATTGTAAATGACAATAACATGTTACTTCAATGTGGAATTTAATGACAGAAGATTAAAAGAAAGCAATGAAGTCTATCTAAGCAAGATCACGCAAAAGTAGTGATAAATTAAGGGATCATCTCAAAACAAAACTAACAAAATGCTTTGAAACAAAAATGGAAAATTGGCAAACCATGTAGCTAAATTCTCTAAATTCTCTGCATGACTGTAGCATGAAGTCAAACATACAGGGGGTGTGGGGGTTACCAAGGTACCGAGGTGAGCTCTAGGACACCTCCAAACAAGATACAATATTGCAGCGGATGGAATATATATATATATATATATATGAGCAAGGCTCTCCTAAGCTCAAGCTTAGGATAAAATCTTGTAAGCTTATGCTTGTGGGGCCCACCTTTGGTCCATCCAAATGGACCAAACATATGAACCCTCTAAATTGCACATGTCCACCCATTTTCGGTTAGATCCGAATTTACTGGACCGTTGGATTGACTATGTATCAATCCGAATGAACTATTGACCATTGAACTTTTGGGCCCATATGAAGATGATAGAAATCACATTTGTAGCTGATTTTTTTGCAGAGATGAAGATCCTAGGGAGTCCTTGAAATCCCCCCCCACCCCCATCACCATGTGGGTCCCCAGGTGGGCCCCATCATACACTTGAGTTTACCTTATCCTAAGCTTGAGCTTAGGAGAGCTGGCCCTATATATATATATATATATATATATAAAATATACAAGCTTGAGTGGTGCTGACTCGAATTCCAAGGACTGCATAGTCTAACAAAGGGGGTTACTCCAAATGCTAAACAAAATTCGAACAAACTTCCAAAATGGACACCCTTCACAAATTTTGAAATCGATCAACTTAGAAAAAAGCAAAGAACTAACGACGGACAATGCTTAGAGGGTCAAAATCAGGCAAAAGAAGGTAAACGTACCATACTGGACTTGGTCTAAATAAACCAGTTCAATTGCTCCCAAGTCTAACTCGATTTGGGAAACAATTCAGTACAAAAGAGCTAACGCCAAAATGGGTAAGAGGGTTTTAGGCGGGTTCGAGCAACGAGGGAGGTAGTAGTGCAGAATATGCGTGCTTGCCCACCAAGTACAACCCACCGCTGATCCTGTCAAACCCAAGGAGAAAGTGGAGCAACAATTGCGCACTACGTCCTTTAGTAGTGACTCATGCAATGCAAATGACTAAACTTAGGTCGGGTAGGTCAATGGATAAAACCAATAGTACATAGTGCCTACAGGAGAAGTACTCATGTAACACGTGTGAATAAACGAGTACAATGATTATTAGATTGACCATTATGCAAGGAACCATTAAAGGTTGCTAATCTAAGTCTTAGATTGCCATTAACATGCAAGGCAATACCATTCAACTCTATGTGGTTCAAGGATCTAAAATGTATAAGGATTATATTTACTAGTACTTTGGTGCTTTGATGGTCGTTTACATTTGGGGTCCAAGATTCACAATTCTGACTTAGCATTGCACTCCACATGTCTTTGGACAATCGGGGAGTGAAAGTCATCTCAAACATTCACTCCCCAGTAATCTCAAGCATAAACATTAAGTGAGTCTGAAATTATAGTCAACAATCCAAGTTATAGGGTCTCTTGGTCCTACTTTGAAGAACTGGGGTTTAAAATTTAAATTCACTAAGTGGACACTTAGAAGGGGCAAACAATGGCCCACAAGGTGCTTGGGTGGGGCCCATATTCATGCCAAAAAGTAGGGAAGAGATGGGGCCCCAAATGGTTCGGGAAGGGGGGTCTTAGGGTGACCCCCCAGTTCTACCACAGGGGGTTGCAGATGCATTTTGTGGGTGGTGGGCGGGGTGCCGCGGGACTCCCTGCACTTCGGTCTTCTGGGGATTTTCCCCACTTCTTTGGGACCTTTCCTCGTGGTCTTTTTCACCCTAATTGAGTGTCTTCCAACACACATTAACATCCCTTCATTTGACACCAACTCCAATTACAAACCACCAAAATAAACATGAGCTTGAACTAAGTTAATTAAGCAGTAAGTAGAATTTTTCGAGAATCAACAATAGACTAACATTCGTGGAATGAAATTTAAAATGAAAACTTACCTTGGCCTTCTAAGCTCCCTAATCACAAATCCCACACTTCAATTTTAATCAAACTCTTCAAAGATCAAAACCCCCAAATTTCTCAGCAAAAGAGACCTAAAAATACTACCCTTAATAACGTACTAAAATTGGGAATGATACCTTACATTTAAAGGCTCCAAATGACTGATTTTGATGGGGAGAGGGGCGGCCCACCATGGATTTGAATGAAAATGAATGTGGATGATTGCAGCCACGATGCGAATAACTTCTATGGAATAGAATCTTGATTCAATGAAGGAGTGGAGGAGAAAATGGCCACAATAGAATTCAGCTGGAAGTCTTCTTATTTGTTGCAGGGAATAAGAAAGAGATGAATCGGAGTGGTCGTGGTGTTTATATAGACTTGCTTTATGGAAATTTCAAGTTTGCAGTTGGAAACTTGTGGACACGATTATTATGGTCTTCAAGAGGGTTCTCTAGACATCGAAATGAGTCACGTTCTACATGAATGTTACACGGAATAATTTCCTCTTTCCAACAAGATCAAGTTTGACAATTTTCGAAGTCTCAGCCAAAAAGTCAACTCTTCCAAAAAGTGACACTTTGACTCACACTTAAGTGTAAAGCAATCGGCCTAAATGAGGGTCTTCTGGTCGTTGAATGAGTATGGAGTCTTCATGAAAGTTTCTCGAAATAATATTATCTACCCAACTCAGAGCAAACTCGATTTCTACTAAAATGACGACTATGTCCTTAAAGGCACTAATCTTAGTCTAACGGCCATCAAACCTTTCCAATCTCTAGTCGGACCTTCCAAACCAGTGAAACCCTAATGAGGCCTGCCTAATTGCAGCTTAAAGAAAACATCCAAAATACCCTCAACAACAACCTAAGTGACCAAACTACACTTTCTAAGTTAGAACTTAGTCAAAATTTGGTCAAACATTGTAATTTTGATCATGGTCTTACACGGCTTTCTTTCGAAACCTATAATTCCAGAAGGTACCACACCAGTAAGACGTCAGATTTACAATTAAAACGTGGGGGATAAACCTAAGAGCTTACAAGAAAACATCTATTTCATAACAGTCTAAAGGGTTAAGATGTACTACTTGATAAAGATACAAAATGTGCTCCTTCATTCTTAGAGGTAAGCGAACATTGGAAGCCTATGAATATGCTCCAAGTATTACTGCTGAAAAAAAAGTTCAAACAGAAGAGGATGAGGACTAATTCATGGGAATAAGGGGATATTCCGCATGAGCCAAAGCTTATGAAGACAGAAAGAAGAAAAGAAGCCTTTGAAGCCAAAAGTCCATTCAAACCTAATTAAAGATCAAGAAAAGGATGAAACAACATATGAAAAGAGAGGGAACACCAAAAAAAGCCACATCAATAGGAAAGCAATGACGAGAGGAAATAAAAAACAAAGGACACACAAAATAGTGATCATTTGAACAAGCCAATGGATCGTATTACTCCTGCACGTTAGATGGACCCGATGGGTGAGAAGATTCATGATTTTGTTGCAGTCACAACAAAGCCCCAAGAAGATTCATCTGTTGATTGCAGACTGTTCTATCCTCTTATCGATTTCTCTTTTTAGAGGACAAAAGTCGGTCACAAATAGAGAGAAGTGTGAAAAGATGGCCATGGATCTTTGACAAACACTTATATTGGGCAAAACCCATAGGCATTAGATGGAAGAACTGGATTTGGGAGTGTATTTCTTCAACTTCATTCTCTCTTTTTGTTAATGGTTCACCTACTAGGCTCTTCAAGGTGTCCAGGGGACTAAGGCAAGAGGATCCTGTGTCTTCCTTTTTGTTCACAATTGTAGTTGAAGCTTTGAGTGCTCTTTTTCAAAAAACTAAGGAGATAGATCTCATTGAGCCTTTACTGTTGGCAGAGGTGAAGAAGCTATCTCTTGTCTTTAGTTTGCAGATGACACCTTTATTTTTAGTTCCAGGAAAAGGGAGGAGATGGAGGTGATCAAGAGAATTCATAGATGCTTTGAGCTTTCTTCTTGGTTAAATATTAATTTATGAAAAAGTGTGTGTGTGTGTGGGTTGATTGGATGAGGTGATTCAACGGTTGGCTAGTGTGCTTCATTGAAAAATGGGCAGTTGCCAATATTATATCTTGGTTTGTTCATTGCGGCCAAGTCAAGATTGGAACCTATCTGGGATATTGTTTTGTAAAATGTTGAGTGAAAATTATCCATGTGGAGAGTAACTATTTATCTCGGGGAGGAAGGATCACTTTTAAGGCCACACCTTGTCAAGTTGTTAGTGTATTATATGTCCTTGCTTCGGATGATTGTAGAGATTGAGGATAAGTTGGATTGTTTTAGCAGGTTTTTCCCATGGGGGAGTTGTAATGACAAAAATAAATTGCATCTCATGAAATGGCATGAGGTTGTTAAACCTAAATTGGCTGGGGGCTGGGTTTTGGTAACTTGGAGATTAACAATTTGGCTCTTCGAGCAAAGTGGTGGTGGAGATTTGGGGAGGAAACAGATGCCTTGTAGGGAAATGTTATTGTTTCAAAAACATGGGGAGGATGGGTAGGGTTGGGTTCCTACTTCCTAGTCGAGTCCCTAAAGGCCTAGCGTTTTTGGTTTGTGGGTAGCATTTCGAGAATTGGGGATGCGGCTAATGTTTTAAGGACCCATCTATGGTTAGGGGTTTGGTTTTGAGGCAAGGGAGGGGAGTCAAGCCAGTTCTTGTTTCAATGATTGGTTGGGGGTTGGTCCTTTGTCTCTTTCTTTCCCTAGGTTGTATACGCTTGTGGATCCCTCAACCTCACTTGGCTCCACCCCCTGACAGTAGTATCTAATTGAAGAGGGTGGTTTAATTGTTGCCAACCATCATTTCGCGTGCTCTTCTTTTGATGGACACATATTTCCTCCCTAGTTGCTACACTGTTTGCATTCCTTCTACCAAAAATGGAAATTCGTGGACTTCTGTAGAAAATTTTCTTCTGTATCCTCTATCGGAGACACTTTTGCGAAACCGCAAAAAATTGCATTGGTTTTAATGTTTTTTCTATTGAAAAGAGTTAGCACCAAATGATGGAAAAACTTTTCATTTAAATGCACCCTAGGGTTTCGCCGGATAAGATAACTAATTTATAATTAGGTGAGTTTTTTTATGATTTTGTGTGTATAACTCCTTATCAAGCTTGGAGCTGCGTCTGCTGATAAACAATACGGCAGGGAAATCATCTATAGCAAGACATTAGAATTGAAAAATAATAATAGACAAATCTCATAATGAATTAATGGAAACTAAAAACTTGAAAACTAGGACTGCTTAAATTAAATAACTAATTAAGGGCACTTTACAAGGCAAGTAATTTCTAAAAGTTTGAAAATAGGTAACTGAAATCCCCATATCTCCTAACTTCTATGAATTGATGAGAGGAGAAACTTGCATAAGAATGGCTGGTGCAAAGTGTTTTTTTTTTTTTTATTCTTCGTAGATTCCATGTGGACCTCACCCATTTTTTGTCAGAAGCTGCCTCAGCAGTTTCCCTTATGAGCAGTATCCTGCCACATTTGAGCATTATAAGCCCTTCATAGCATTTGATTTGTGAGATCTTCTTTTTTCCCTTTTTATTTTAATCTACCCACCTGTTATATATATAAACAAGCATTCTAGTCTACCCTATTTCTTTAGGCGCTAATGACTGATATCTTTTCTTTCTGTCTGGGGCTCGAACCTGGGTAGATACCACCCCTGGGACTTTTGATGTCCCTTTACCAGCTGAGCTAGGATGGGTAAAATATGTGATTATGTCGCTTTGTGTCAATTGCATCTGAGAAGGCTTTGAAATATACAGTTAGTTCCACAACAGGTTTTACAAATGCGACCTTCCGGAAGTTAATGTCAATAGACTAGAAGGTGACCTAATTTATGTGACTTGTTAATTTCATATATTGGTCTCCTTGTGATCATGCACTTAAGAGGTTTCAATATATCTGCTCAAATACTAGACGGCGAGCTGACATTGGTCTCACGTGCGCTTAATATATATGGCTACCTAGCGAAGTTTATGTATAGATATTGTTTGTCCTTTTATAGTTCTTGAGTTCTGAATTTTTTTACCAAATCCTAAAATTTTGGATCTGATATTTTTGTGCCTTACCACAGATCCAGGAAGAGTGAGAGTGGCGGTCAAACTTCGACCAAAGAATGCGGAAGATCTCACTTGTGATGCTGATTTTGCAGATTGTGTTGAACTGCTGCCAGAGGTGGTTTGGTTTCCTGTTTATGTAACAATTAATAAGTTATTTCCATGTGGATGTTGATTATACTGCATGCTTGATTTCAATTGATTCCAGAGTGTTAGTTTTTCTACATGATTGAATATATAAAATGTTCTTTTTTTTTTTCATGGACATCATTCCAAAGATTACACTTAAGAGCTTCTGTTTGAAATCAAGACTCAAGAGTGCATTGCCTAGTGATTCATTCTTTCCTTGCTGCAGCTGAAGAGGCTGACATTGAGGAAAAATAATTGGAACTCTGAGTCATTTGTGTTTGATGAGGTCTTTACAGAAAGTGCTTCTCAGAGGCGTGTCTATGATGTGACTGCAAAACCTGTTGTGGAGGTAATGGACTGAGCTCTTCTAGACTGCAGAACTGAAGCCCCTTCTGTTGATTTAGTATTCAGTTATGAAATCTTCTGTATACATATATTTCCTTCTGATCACTTTTTTGAGGATAGTTAGTTGGAACTTTCTATTGCCTCTTATACCGGGATGCTTGAAATAAGCAATATATCCATATTGCTTGTTGTTGGATACTTTATTTTATGTTTCAAATCCATCTCCTTGCCATATCCAAGGTATGCCCCTGTTGCAGCAGGCCATATCTGGGCATTATCGGTTGTTGTGTGTTCCTTTTTTATTTCATTATTTGTTATTTGGTTTTTATTGCATGCTTATGTGGTGGATGAATGTGATGGTATCTCATTAAATGGCAAACTAGGAATGGTGTTGAGATTTATTTCTCAATTCTATGGATATGTTGTGAAATATTTTATAAACTAAAGTGGATGAATTGGTTCTGAATTTGTTACGTGATGACGATAATGGCCATGGTAAACATATACACTCTATTTTGATATACTTTTGCAGAGTGTATTAAATGGGTATAACGGGACAGTGATGGCTTACGGTCAAACAGGTACTGGGAAAACATATACCGTCAGCCGACTTGGCAAAGACGATCCATCTGAACGTGGCATAATTGTTAGAGCTTTAGAGGACATAATTTCTGAGACCATTTCATCTGATTCTGTGGCAATCTCCTATTTACAGGTATATGTATTTACTTTTTTTTTTTTTTTTTGAATTTTGAGCATTGATGTAGAGAATTTTGTGCAATTCCTTACCAAAGGAGCTTTCTTTGATGGGACATAGTTTTTCTGCTTTGACTTGTGTCACAATAAAATTCTTTCTCGATAAAATTAGAAAAAAAAATTCTTGAACTTGATGTAGCGTTAGTTTTTATTCCATTGTCATAGTGTGTGTCCCTTGGTGTTGGCATGAATGTATTTATGTGACACAACATGAGGTTCTCCATCCTTTGTCATGTTGCTTGGTTATGGGTATGGGTGTCGAATGAATGATCCTTGACTTCAGGATATGCATAGTACCTCAAGACTGAAGTTTGTATATGTGACTCTAATGATTTAGTCATAAAAAGTCCATTGATTTTAAGGTGCTTTTGGCTCCATTAATAACACCATTTTGAAGATCGTAGCAATCTGGTATTTGTACTATTTTGGATCTTTGATTTGTTCCTTAGAAAACCTTATGTCCTTCCTGCCACCTGCTGGTGCTGAATGAAGGCATCAAAATTTAAGAACTAGTTTGGGAGGCCATTTGCAACGCCCCACCCTACACACAAGCATAACAATGTCCGCTTTGGCCTACGGGCCTCACGGTTTTAATTCTGATAGGCCTGAACCCACCAAACGGCCTCATGCAAGGTAAGGGTACGGGCTCTACATATAATCCCAGTTACTTTCCTTTCTATAGTCGATGTGGGACTTGAGGGCGTTACAATCCACCCCCCTTAGGGTTGCACATCATTGTGCAGTAGCTTGCCTGCCCTATTGGCCCGCCTACATGGAAACCACCCACATGGAAACCACCCACTTGCACCAGACCAAGGCAGGGACCCACACTCGAACTAGTTAAGAGTCGGCTCTGATACTATTTGTAACGCCCCACCCTACATGCATGCATGATATTGTCCGCTTTGGCCCACGGGCCTCACAGTTTTGTTTCTGATAGGCTTCAACCCACCAAAAGGCCTTATGCAAGGTAAGGGTGCAAGGTCTACATATAATCCCAGCCACTTTCCTCTCTATAATAGATGTGGGACTCTAGGGCGTCACAATCCACCCCCCAGTCACAATGATCTGTAACGACCCGGGCCTAGTATCCACATGATATTGTCCGGTTTGGCTCATGAGATTCCAACCCAATCTAACCGCATGGTTTTAGAAGGTCTCATGTGGAGTTAAGGACCAGGTCACACATATATACCCAAGATCTGGACTAGTGTGTTTCTGATGTGGGACTTATGCACCACTGCATACCCAATCCTCGTCGGACCCAACGCCCTTCTACAGGGGAGCCACAAGCGTGACACCATTTGTCCTTAACCTGATTTGTAGACCAACTGAAAGTCCAAGACCTGCGATTGGAAAAAAAAGAAACTACATTTTGACTCTCGAAATGCATAAGATTTTACTTTGAAAAAGGCTTCAAAACTGGTTGGCCATGTCAATCTCTTTGTCACAAGCTTTCCAATGATACATCATTCGGAAAATTCTGATCAACAGTTAAAAAGATATGGCCTCCAAAAGTTGTAAGCACAGATGAGGGAAATTAGTTACCCCACTAGCGAACTGCGCAAGGCACAGGGTGCATGCCTTTCTGTTTCCAAAAAAACAGGGTGCAGGTCTGCTCTCTGCGTAGTTCTGACAATTCTGTTTCTTGTCCCCAAGATCATCCAAAATCTGGAAATATAGCTCTCTACATGATGTTGAGGCTTTCTATTCGCCTTCGGAACCATCTATTGTCTCAAAGAGCTTCTAACACATCCAGAGAAGTTTCAAAATTCAAGAATTAGAAGATTAGGATCTTGGAGGGTTTCTCTTGCATTAGCCTGTGTTCCATCTTAGGATTGTAGTAGGGGTATTAAGACCTTATATCTTCGGTCTTTGGCCTGTCAAAGTGTAAGTGCCATTGTAGCCTAGATTGAACATCGATAAAATTATTAAGGTTTTTCTTTGTTATCTGTTTTACTACGTCTTCATTTTTCACACAAACAATATTTAGTAACTTTACTCCTCCTCCTCTAGATCTTCAACCTGACAGTTTCTAATCTTTGATTAAAGCTGGTACCAAGTTATTGTTTGATCTCAGGCTGGTGGACAAGTTCACCAGGTTTGTGGGGGCCAAACCATGTTCTTGGGGCTCTTTAGTCGAAATGATATAAAAAGAAACCCACAAGACTTAGTCCTAGCATTTGGCATCACACTTGACCTGGGTGGTAGGCGCACAATGCTACACAATGCTCCTTGCGCAGACTGTTCTGTCCACAACACTCCTTGAGAGCATTTTGAGTTTGGAAAACCATCTTTCTCGGGGCCATTATGCTGCAATGACCTCCTAACTTCTCTTCTTGGAACCTATCGCTCAAGGTCATGCTTGGTTTTGAGCTTTCGATTGTGAAAGCATTTTTGAGAAGAAAAAAAAGTGCTCTTCCATGGGGGGTAAATTGAAGTAACCTTATTTTGAGAAACTACAAATTTGCACCGTCTCAGGGCTATGTGACTTCTGCCCCACCAATCCTTAAACTAGCACGAGCAGTGGTTGTTCTTTGGAAAACCAGAACATGGGGTATTCCAGTTTCTTCTGGGACTTTACCAACTTTATTTGAGCACAAACAAGGGAATCTACAAGCCATTCCTATCCAAAGGGTCACCAAAAATAACCTTGCTTATATGAAGGATTACAATAGAAAATCAGATCACAGATAGCATAAGCAGTTTAGTGCCTTACGCCTTTAATGAGCCTCGAGCCTGTGGGCCTTATCTACATTTAGCACATCTTTTTGCAAATTTATAAGCCATTTTGAATCATATTTTTGTGTTACCTTTTCGCCTGATTTACTATTGTGTTTGTGGTTCTAGCCTTTCTATTCTGTTTAATCTTCTATTGATGTGTTCGTATGTCTCATAGACAGATTTTCTTACCTGATCTAATGTAAAATATCGGTAAAACATTTTACCAAACACTCAGTGGATGGGATCCAAAACCTTTGCTTTTGATGCCAAACTGATGTGGGCCCTTGAAAGTTGAAAGGGCATCAATCCCAAAGGAAGGCCTCTAACATAATTGAGGGTAGGGTGGTGTGTCTCTTTACCTCACCAAGATCTACTGTAGGAAACGAAAATGGTAGAGACAAAAGCAATTAACAAGTACTAACCTGAAAAGAAGTAAAAAAAAAAGAAGTGTTGAATCTCCAAGAACTCCATACAGGGTATGCCAAAAGGGGGTGATATTCATTAATATAGAAACCGGTCAGGTCATGAATGGGACAACAAATCTTTACATCTCTTCGCCAAGTAAAAGAAGAAAATCTAATAAATCTGAACTGTTAAAAATTGAAAGTTTATCCTACCCATGTAAACATAATGAAAAGGAAAAAATGACAAAAATATCCTTAAATTCGTAACTCTCTTATACCCTAATTGAAAATTGGCCATGACTTTTCCAGTATGTATGAAAATCATACAAACTTTGGCTTGTCAGAAAGCTAATAGAATAGGCTATCCAATGTATCCAATTTAGGTCATTCTGACATCATTTGATACATGAAATCAGGCCATCATTAAAATATATGAAAATTAAAGTTACAACTCGCCCACCATGGGCAATGGCTTTGGGCCACTTTTTGCGACTTGTGACCAAACGTGTGCCATGTATATGAGCTACATCAAATAGAAGTTGAAATGAGAAAAAAAAAAAAAAAAAAGAAAAATTGCAAAAAATCTGCTGTTCCTAGCCCATCCCAGGACCCTTTTGGCTCTGAGCCCGTGGGACACTCGATTCTGGATAGCCGAGAACTAATCTCTAGGGGGCACATGCAAACCTTCCTATCCACATGCACCAAGTAAAACTATGGGAGGTGGCCAACGGAGGTAGGTGTCGAACGCAAGACCTCTCTGTTTCCTAAGGCACAGATTCCTTGGCCAACTGAGCTACCACTCGTTGGTTAGAATGTTCAAAATTTTCTCTGTTTATTTATTTCCTTATTTATTTATTTACTTTTTGGTCGGGGAGAATGAGAACTTTGGAATGATCCAAGATTAGAGAAGTCTACATTTGAAATTATTTAAGGTTGTTCTAAGCATCGTGTAAGGGGCTAGCTTTGAGGAGGGAACTTATTATTGATTTAAATACTGTATAAGGAATGCTTGAAGAAAAACAATTTTTTATATGGTGATATGGGTTTCTTTACATAGTCACACAATACTGTTATTTTGATACTGTATGCTCAAATCTAGGATGCACTCTGTTTATGTTCCTTTTTTTTATTTTTTTTTTCTTCTTTTGGCCTAATGTGATGACTCAATTGTAATTCACTTGGTTGATCTCAAAACCAAATATATGTATGCTTTGATGTATATTTTCTTTAGGGTGTGAGTTTATATCTAGACTCTCTTGTGAAAGTACCCTGGTGTGCACTAATGTAATTACGTTGTTATTTCTATACTAGTATTATCTTTTTTGTTTCTTCCAGTTGTATTTGGAATCTGTGCAAGATTTGCTAGCCCCTGAAAAGACTAATATTCCTATCATGGAGGACCCCAAGACAGGCGAAGTGTCCTTGCCTAGTGCTTCTGTTGTTAAAGTTAGAGATCTTGACCACTGTCTGGAACTTCTTGAAATTGGTGAGGCTAACCGCCATGCAGCAAATACAAAGCTGAATACTGAGTCTTCACGTAGTCATGCAATTCTTATGGTGGGCAACTTGGTTTTGTTCAATTGAGTTTTTTACTTTGCAATCTCCCTGTTCTAAACCTTTCTTCCATGCAAGGGACCTGATTATTTGATAATTGTTTTTGGGCCTGACTTTACATATAGGTTTTTGTCCGAAGATCTGTGAAAGAAAAACTAGAAAATGAGCTCACTTACCCAGACAACAGGCCCCAAATTGATGTACCTGTTGGCAACAGTCTACCTGTTGTGTTGAAAAGCAAGCTGTTGATTGTTGACCTTGCAGGATCTGAAAGAATAGACAAATCTGGTCTGTTTCCGAAACTCAGCCTTAAAGTTTGTACTTACTGGCATAATGTGTGCCTTCTCCATGATGTGTAATTTGTAAAACTCCAACATTCACATCTTATTAGTGTGATAGGCAGTTTCTGTGAGTAGCGTGATATGCTATTTTATTGATCTTTAATTAGTAGCATGGAAGTGTTTAACAAGTAGTGCTATCTTCTACTCAGCATTCAAAGAACAGAACTGATCCCATCACTATTCACTCATCTGTATATCTCTGATAGAGGAAATTATACGTTGATAAGTATCCTTTATTCTCTGGATTAACTCAGGCTGAACCTTGAAACTTCCCAATAATACCTTTTCACCATTCACCAATAGGCCATAAATGAACATCTAAGTCCTTGATCTCTTCAAGTAGTCTCCACTCGGCAGTCAAACAAGCCATCTGTGCTGATTTCCTGCTTAAGGCATCACCTACAACATTCGCCTTTCCTGGATGATAAAATATAGAGAAGTCATAGTCTTTTAGGAATTCCATCCAGCTACGTTGTCTCCAGTTCAACTCCTCCTGTGAGAATACGTACTTGAGGCTCTTGTGATCGGTATGTACCTCAAATTCTTCATCGTAAAGGTAGTGCCTCCAAAATTTTAATGCAAAGACTACAGCTGCTAACTCAAGGTCGTGCGAAGCATAGTTTTGTTCATGGACTTTTAGTTGTCTGGAAGCGTACGCAATCACCTTTCCGTGTTGCATGAGAACACACCCTAACCCTTGCAACGACGCATCACAGTAAATTACAAATCCCCCACTCCCAGCGGGAAGGGTGAGTATTGGTGCCGATGTTAGGTTACCTTTCAATGTTTGGAAGCTATCTTCACATTTCTCATCCCAAGTGAATGGGACATCCTTCCTTGTGAGTCTGGTTAACGGTCCATCAATTATAGAAAATCTTTGTACGGACCTTCGATAATAGCTTGCCAGGCCTAAGAAACTTCGAACTTTTGAAACATTTGTAGGTTGCTTCCTGTAGGCGGTAAAAACGACACCTACTTAGTTAGAGATGAGATCAGGGTTGAACTTCTTAGGAGGGGGAATGCTGAACTCCGAGAACCTGAAAAGGGAAGGAGAAAGACTTGGGTCAGAGGCCCTGGCTGCCGTGAGCCGAAGGCACTCCGATGCCTGAGTTAGCTCTGAGAAAACTAAGCAGGAGGAGGAAGAGAGGAATGAGGGCTTGTGTATTCTGTGGTGCGTACCTTTCATGGGGCTGATCCCATGCATATATAGGCGAGTGTTCCTCGTTCATTCTCTCTGTGAGTGGGGGTAGGTGAGGTGAGGTCCCATCGCTCCATACCCTGACAGGCAGCAGTAGGTGGAGCGGACAACACCCCTACCTCACTTTCCACGCCTTCAGCCGGCTGGCGTACAGGGATGATAAAGCACACCTCTTATCTCCATAAATGAGCGATCCTATCGCCATAAATGACCGCCCATATCTGTCAGGGCGCGCCGTATTTCCAGAAGGTAGATGGCGGCCCATTCTGACTCTAGGAGGAGAATGGCGGCCCACCCTAACTCTAATGCTGTGGCTGGGGGTGCTGTGGCCTGGGACCAAGGATAGCTTGGCCGTGGCGCGCCTTTGCACCGGACTGGCACTCATACCGAGCTGCCGAACTGCGGTGCTGACCTCGCAAGCTAGACTGCTCTACCGAGCTGCCAAGGTATTGACCGAACTGCCGAGCTGACGATCTTCTACCTCGGAAGCTGAGGAGCTCGGCGAGTTTAGCCGTGATCATTGCTTAACTTGGTCATTACGGTGTTTTTACCCACACAATTGCCCCCTAGCTTTTGACTCCTGAGAGCCTCCTGGCTCGAAGGGGTCAGAAGCTTGATGACCGTATAACTGGTTCTTCTACCGAGCTCAAGTGAGGATGACCGTCATGAAGGTAGTACCGGGACGAGGGAGCTTCGGACCAAGAGGGCCCCCTTGGGTCTGGGGGTCGCTGCTATCACGCGGGCCCCTTGGAGGTGTCTTTTCGCCTGTCCTGGATATTAAATAGTCTTCGGATATCGCGCTAGCAGTGACACGTGTTGCTTCCTTGCTGTCTTGCCATTACTTCGAGGAGACGTTAGGGCTGCGAGACGGGACATTAGGTTTGATTGAGGAGACGCCTCTTAAAGGCTCTCCTCGAAAATCGAATCGACGCCCCCAGGCTTTATAAATCAGGGCGCCCCCTTCGTCTTCGCTTTCCTCTGGTTTCTTCAGATTTCTACTGCGTTTTGCAAGAGATCTTTCTCCAGCGCTTACGTCCTTCCGGTGTCTTTGTTTGGGCAATCTCCATTAGGAGTCTTCTCCGTCTTCTTCTTCTTCGTCTTCTTTAGGTAGGTCTGTCTGAGTCGAGAATGGGAGTCTATAGGCATCTGCTAGGAAACTCAGACTCCATAGTCCATTTTAGGGATTTATACAAGGTCCCCTCCAATGTGGAGGTCAGACCGGATACCCCCGATGACGGCCTCACCTATCGTGACGGCTGGATGCCCTTCTGGTTGGTATCTGTAGTGGAAGGGGGAGTTCGCTTTCCCCTGCACCCACTGGTCCGGGATTGCCTCTGGGAGTGGAGGTTGTGCCCTTGCCAGCTACTCCCCAACGTATACAAAATCATAATGGGGGTAGTGCGGCTCAACCAGATTCTGGGAATTGGCCTTGGCGTCCCAGATATTGAGGACACCTATGACCTCTGCAAATCCGCAGAGGGGGATACATATTACCTCCGGCTGCGGGTTCGCCGGACAGGGTTTGTAACCGCGCTAGAGGACTCCAACCGATATGCTGGCGAAGACAAAGTGCTTGTCAGAGGCGGATGGGAGTTCGGCGAAGTAGAGCCTGCTACCACGGTCCGGGTCCCTCGAAAAATAGGGATTCCTCCAAGTAAAGGCCGAAGTTCTTTCGGTTTGCAGTTCTTTTCTCTCCTTTTCTGGCTTCTGACATGGTTTTGTCTGTGCAGATTTTCGCGAAAAGAGGGAGCTCGCGAGGAGGAATCGCTGGAAAGTGAACAGCGCCTGGCACGAGCTGGTGAGGAACTACCGCGGCCACAACTGCCGTGCTGCCTGGTGCCTTTTGGGGTACGTGCCCCACTATCGGTCCTTCAACACTTCCAGAAAGGTGTCGGGGATAGACTCCGTCCTTAGCGGCGAAGGTGCGAGTCAAGGAACAGAGGCGGCCGTGGTACCGAGCTCGGCTACAGTGACCGTTGCAATTCCCGCCGGTCGCCTGGTCGAATTGGCAGAACGTGCTCCAGCGGTCTCTGCCGCAGAGTCCGCCAGACCCTCGAGGGCCAAGCCCCCGTCTTCCCGAACGAGGCCAGCAGCGTTCAGTTCGGAGGAAGAGGAAGAGGAAGAGGAAATGCTGCGCCAGCGCGGGCGACGCTATGCCGCGGAGGACCTGTCCGCGGCGGCCTTCGGAGACATCGGAGGCGAGGTCCGGGATCCTCCGCAGGCAGTGGCCGCGGCGCCTCCGGCATCCCCAGGTGGCATTCCTGCCCCGGATGTCGAGGCGGTTAGTCCTGCCGTGGTCGCGGCTGCTCGGCCTGACGAGGCAGGGGTCGTCACAGCTCCGCCTCCGCCCGTGACCACAGTCGTCCCACCCTCGGATCATGCCGCTGGGGCTGGACGTCGGGCCCGTTCGGCCGAGGCTGCCGAGGGCGGACGACCCGAGAAGAGGGCAAGGGTCGAGGCCTCGCCTGGCCCTTCGACTTCGTCTGCTGGTGGGACGATCCTGCCCCCTCCTCCGGCTCCGTGGAGGCCGGCCATCGAGGGGTCTCTGGGGAGGCCGCTGGCCGAAACAGACCGCGCGACCAATCCCCAAGTGGTCGCAGCGCTAGGGCGAGCCTGCGCCCTCCCTCAGGACATGGCGAGGTGGGCGGAGATGGACAACGAGTCTCTCCTGCTTTCCTCGATGCAATCTGTTGTGCAGGTAGGTGCAATTGTCTTTCCCTCAGCTTTTAGTCCCTGTCGTGTTATTGACTTCGGGTTTTCGTCTTGCAGCTGTTGCAGAAGTGCCAGGTGGGCATTGAGAGGCTGGACGCGGCCGAGGCGCGGGCAGCTGAGTGGGTGGTCGAAAGGGACGAGCTGCGGGCGTCCTTGGCGTCCAAGGATGCGACGCTGGCGGAGGTGACGGCCAAGAACGCCGGCCTCGTCGTTGATTTCGAAGAGTCTAAGGTTGAGGTCCAGCGCCTCAAAGATGAGCTGGAGGACGAGAAGGTCCAGAACCAGCACCTTTCCTCCGAGCTCGATGATCTCCGGGCTGCGGCGAAACAGCTGGAGGACGAACTGAAGAGCACAAAGGGGACGAACAAGAGACTCCTCTCCCAGCGGAACCAGGCGCAAAGTTCCCTGGAGAAGGCGCTGAGGGGGAAGGCAGCCGAAATCGAGTCTGCCCTGGCAAAACAGGAGGACAGGCTCAAGGGGGAGTTCCTTGCCGAGCATGACTCCATCATGGAGGAGGAGGTCGGCAAGCTGACTGCTGATTACAAGGCTCAGCTGCCGGGGATCCGGGACCGAGCCTGGGAGCTCGGGTGGAAGGCAGCCTTGGAGAAGGCTGGAGTACCCGAGGACAGCCCATTGTTCCTGAATGCCTTAAGGTTTTCCTGCTCGGACCCGGGACTCGCAGCCGTGTCTCAGGTCTCCTCCGACCCTCCTTCGCAGTCGTGCCCGGAGGCGATCGCCGCTCCCGAGGTGCCTCAAGAGGCTTCGGTTGTCAGCGCTGATCCCGGGGGCTGCCAAGTGGCAGCGGCCGTCGAGGTCCCTCCTGAAGCCGCCGTGGTTTGCCATGAAACTGCCCCAACTGCTACCGAGGCCAGCACGGTCGCAGCCGAGATCCCTCCAGAGATCGACTGCAATGCGGAAGCTGCAGCCCCCTGAGGGTTTTTGTAATTTTTTCTTTCTTTGATTGTATCTTCATCCGTCCTGTAATCAGGAGCTGTGATCAATAAAAATTTCTGATTTTCGCTCGCATTCTGATGCTTTCTTGTTCTTGGTGAAATGTTTGTGGTTGATGGAATTGAGTCGAAACTCCTTGCTATTCTTTGGATTGAGACGTCGGCCAACGACCGAGACCCGATGCATGACCGTGGTCTCCGACGGCTGTTCCGTACCCATTATTTCCCCCCCAGCTTTTGGCCTGTGGGCTACTTGGAGCAGGTCGGAAGCTGAGTGGTTTTAGTCAGGCCGGTATTGTCACTAACCTTTTGGAAGTGCCCGTTGTGTCGAACTGCCGAAACGGTGGGGTCTCGGTTCGATGGGGTCTCCTCATCGCCTTTTGCTGACGTGGAGTGCTGCATTAAGTTCTTTCCGTCAGTCGAGGCGGTTGCCCTTCCGCCTGTCGAGGCATTGAATAGTCCTCTGAGAATGTGGCACCGTGCCACGTGTCACCTTTGTTGAGGGCGCGCAATCAAATCTGCAGGACGACTGGGCTGCCCGAGGCGACTCTAGGGCTACTCGAGGTAGGGCCATATTGAAGGCTTCTCTCGAAATCTGAAACGGCGCCTCCATCCTTTATAAGTTAGGGTTCCTTCTCCGTCTTCCTTCTTTTCGATCCTCAGAACTTCTGCTGCAACCTACTGAAGAACAATACTTTCCTGTTGCCTGCGACCCTTCCGCTCGCAGAGCACTGTAGGAGCTTCACTGTAGGACTTCTCTCTCCTGTCTCTTCCCTTCTGGTGGGTAGTCCTCCTGGGTTAGAATGGGTGTGCACAGGCATTGGCTAGGGGACGCATTGTCCATAAGCCTGTTTAGGAAGGAATACAAAGTCCCTGCAACTGTAGAGATTAGACCAGACGGACCCGACGACGGTTTCACATACAGCGACGGCTGGATGCCGTTCTGGCTGGTGGCCGTCGTGGAGGGAGGAGTCCGGTTCCCCCTCCACCCACTCCTCAGGGAATGTCTCCGGGAGTGGGGGTTGAGCCCCTGCCAGCTGCTTCCCAACGGATACAAGATTATCATGGGGACAGTGCGGCTCAAAGAGGTCCTGTCCATCAACCTCGGTGTCTCGGACATCGAGGAGGCGTATGACCTCTGCAAATCCGCAGAGGGGCATACGTACTATCTGAGGCTAAGGCTCCACCGGACCGCCTTCGTGACCGCGCTGGAGGATTCGTATAAATACGCGGGGGAGGACCGTGTCTTCGTTCGCGGGGCGTGGGAGTTCGGCGAGGCGGAACCCAGCACCACGGCCCGGATACCGCGCAAAATTGGAGTCCCTCCAAGTAAAAACCGAGGCCCCTGGATTTTGTATTTTTATCATCTGTTTCCCTCGCTGACACTGTTCTGTTCCTGCAGGTTTTCGGCAGAGGAGGGAGCTTGCCCGAAGGAACCGGTGGAGGGTGAACAGCGATTGGCACGAGAGGGTACGGAAGTACCGCGGCCATAACTGCCGAGCTGCGTATTCGCTGCTGGGATACACGCCGCACTACAAGTCATTCCTTGCTCCGAGGCGGGTGACTGGGATCGACTCCGTGCTTCACGGGGAAGAAAACGGACCGGGCACCGAGCGGACTCAGGCTCCTGTTCCGGAACCCGTGACTGTCGCAATCCCTAGCGGCACTCCGGTAGAGTCGGGAGGACAGTTCCCTGTCCGTGAAACAGCTGCGACCAAGAGAGCCGAGACCGGGCGCAGGCGACTAAGGCAGAAGTTTGTTGTCTCCAGCGAGTCCCGGAGCACATCCAGCTCGGAAGAGTCCGAGGTCGAGATGTTGCGCGGTCGTCGCAAGCGCTTTGTCGCGGAAGACCTCTCCGCTGCTGCGTTTGGAGGCACAGGCGAAAGCTCGGTTCCCGCCCGAGGTGCCGACGTCGACCGAATTATGTCGGCGGTAGCTGCTGTTGAGGTAACCGCGCCCGGGACCGGGACCGTTCCGGAAGCTACAGATGATGTTCAATCGGGAATGCCTGCTGCAGCAGAGGTCGGGGCGAGCGCTCCGGAAGTCATTTCTGAAGAACCGCACTCCGACTTGGGCAGAGGGGATACTGCCGAGGTCGTCGAGGAGCGCAGGCCGGATAAGAGGCCCAGGGTCGAAGCCCAGTCTGTCCCTGAGCCTGCCATGTCGGTTGGGGGGTCCGCCGCTCCTTCCGACTTCATACCCTGGAGACCGGACATCAAGGGGGTGCTGGGGAGGGAACTCGCCGAGTCGGACCGAGCGGTCAGCCCCGAAGTGGTTGTCGCTCTGGGACGAGCGTGCGCCCTTCCCCAGGATATGGCAAGGTGGGCGCAGATGGACAACAAGTCCCTGCTGATGTCCTCAATGCGATCACTGGTAACGGTGCGTATACGCTTGACTCAACTTTCTTTTTCTGCTGTGTTTCATTTTGTGATATTTCTGTTTCCACTGCAGCTCTTGCAAAAGTGCCAGACTGGCATGGGGAGGCTGGATGCAGCCGAGGCCAGCGCAGCAGATTGGGCAACCGAAAAGGAGGAGCTGCTGAAGTCCCTGGCGGCGAGGGACGCGGCCCTGGAGGAGGAGGCGAGGAAGAAGGAAGATCTTCTTGCCGAGCTCGACGCAGAGCGGGCCTTGGCCGAGCACCTCAAAGAGGAAGCTAAACAGGCGGTGGATCAAAACGTCCAACTGTCCTGGAAGCTAGACGAGGTCCGGCTCGCGTCGTCGCGGAGGGAGGAAGACATGAAGATGCTGCGGGGGACCAACAGTAGGCTTATCTCTGAGAGGAAGCTAGCTGAGAGAAAACTAGAGATGGCTCTGGACGGGAAGGCGGCCGAGCTCGCGCGGGCTCTGAGAGATCAAGAAGCTAGACTCAAGGAGGAGTACGTCGCCGAGCACGAGTCCGTGATGAATGAGGAGGTCAGCAAACTGGCAGCTGACTACAAGGCTCAGCTGCCAGGAATCCGGGAGAAGGCGTGGGCACTTGGGTGGAAGGCGGCCCTACGGAGGGTTGGTGTCCCTCCGGACAGCCCCATCTTTCAGAATTCCCCCAGGTTTCCTCGTTCGGACTTGGAGTTGCGGGCCGTCTCGGGAATCGCCCCCCCCCTTTCAGCCTCGGAGGTCCCTCCAGCAACAGTCGCCCCTGCTCCTCCGGTGGTTCCCGAAGCTGCGTCAGCCGTACCTGGCGAGAGTGCTGCCGGGACTAGCTGTAATGAGGGAGCAGCAGCTCCCTGAATTATGTAATATTTTTTTTTTTTTTTTTTTTTTTTTTTTTTTTTTTTTTTTTTTTTCGCCATACCTTGTACTTAAGCTGATCTTAATAAAACAACATTCTTTGCATATTCTGTGTCGTCTGTTTTGCTTGTAGCGTATCGTTGCAAGTAACTTGCCGAGTAGATCGATAGGTACTAAGCGAGAGAGGATCCGAGCCGTGAGGGGGGTACCGAAACCGGACCATGACTCCGTTGGCTGTGCCGCCAGAGCTGGTGAAGGCACCGAGCTCAGGACGGTTGGACCTCCGAACAGAGGTACCGAGCCGCGAGGGTGGTACTGTTACCGGACCCTGAAATGCTTATGGCTGTGCCGCCAGAGCTGGTGAAGGCACCGAGCTCAGGACGGTTGGCCCTCCATGCAGAGGTGCCGAGCCGCGAGGGTGGTACTCTTACCGGACCCTGAAATGCTTATGGCTGTGCCGCCAGAGCTGGTGAAGGCACCGAGCTCAGGACGGTTGGCCCTCCAAGCAGAGGTGCCGAGCCGCGAGGGTGGTACTCTTACCGGACCCTGAAATGCTTATGGCTGTGCCGCCAGAGCTGGTGAAGGCACCGAGCTCAGGACGGTTGGCCCTCCAAGCAGAGGTGCCGAGCCGCGAGGGTGGTACTCTTACCGGACCCTGAAATGCTTATGGCTGTGCCGCCAGAGCTGGTGAAGGCACCGAGCTCAGGACGGTTGGCCCTCCAAGCAGAGGTGCCGAGCCGCGAGGGTGGTACTCTTACCGGACCCTGAAATGCTTATGGCTGTGCCGCCAGAGCTGGTGAAGGCACCGAGCTCAGGACGGTTGGCCCTCCAAGCAGAGGTGCCGAGCCGCGAGGGTGGTACTGTTACCGGACCCTGATGTCGGAGCTGGCGATGGAGCCGAGCTGACAGTTGACATTCCGAATAGTGGGATCGAACCGCTGCGAGCCTTGGAGCAATGCAAACATTCATTCCAGAAAAGTTGCCTTTTATTGATATCTGATTTCTTGAGTACATTTTTCAGAAATAGAATTTTTTTAGATGTGCTGCGTTCCATGGTCGCGGGAGCGGCTTCCCGTCCATATCTTCGAGTCGGTAGGCAGATCTCCCCGCTGTAGAAGTTATTCTGAACGGTCCCTGCCAGTTAGGCGCCAGCTTGCCTTCGTTGGGATCTCGGTCGGCTGGAAGTGTTTTCTTCAAGACCAACTCTCCTATCACGAACCTTCTCTCTCTGACCTTCGGGTTGTACCCCCTGGCCAACTGCTGCTGATAGGCGGTCAGGCGGATAGCTGCCGCCTCTCTTCGTTCTTCAGCCAAGTCCAGCTCCCGTGCTACATTCAGATCGTTTAGACCCTGGTCACAGAGTTCGGACCTCAAGGTCGGGAGGCCGACCTCAAGGGGAATGACTGCTTCCATGCCGTAAGCAAGGGAGAACGGGGTAGCCGAGGTGGAACGCCTCGGCGTAGTTCGGTAGGCCCATAGGACGCTTGGCAGCTCCTCCGCCCACCGACCTTTGGCTCGGTCGAGTCTCTTTTTGATTCCGTCGAGGAGCACCTTGTTTGAGATCTCGGCCTGGCCGTTGCTCTGAGGGTACGCCGGGGTAGAGTAGATGTTGCGAATGCCGTACTCCTGGCAGAAGCTCTTGAAGAGGTTGGAGTCGAACTGTGTCCCGTTGTCCGAAATGAGAGTGCGGGGAATTCCGAACCTCGTGATGATATTCTTCCACACGAAGTTCTTTGTGTCCAGCTCGGTGATGGAGGACAAAGGCTCAGCTTCGACCCACTTCGTGAAGTAATCCGTGGCCACAATCAACCATCTCTTGTTCCCTGGAGTTCGGTGGAGTGGTCCGACGATGTCGAGGCCCCACTGGGCGAAAGGCCACGGACTGGAGAGAGGACTTAGGTCCTGGGCTGGCTGGTGGAGAGAATGGGAGAATTTCTGGCACTTCTCGCACTTCCTGGCGTAAAGCTGGGCGTCCTTCTGCATGTACGGCCACCAGTAACCCTGGCTGATAGCCCGGTATGCAAGTGACCGACCTCCTATGTGACTGCCGCAGACTCCTTCGTGGATCTCGTAGAGGAAGTCGTCGACCCTGCTGGGGTGCACGCACTGGAGGTATGGCCCTGTGAATGATTTTCTATAGAGCTTGCCGTCTGGGGACAGCCAGAACCGGGACGCCTTCAATCTGATCTTTCTGGCTTCAGTCCTGTCTTCCGGCAGCTGGTCATCCTTCAGGTAGGCGATGATGGGGTCCATCCAGCTCGGGCCGAGGTCCAGGCACATGAGTTGCCGGGGTTGCTGGAGGTTGATGCTGGGCTCTTGCAACGTTTCTACTTCAATAGTCCTCCTTTCGCCAGCTTCCACAGCCGAGGCGAGGCTAGCGAGGGCGTCTGCATGGGAGTTGCACTCTCTCCCGATCTGCCGGACCACGGCCCTTTCGAACTGGGAGAGGAGTCCCCTGGCGTGGGCAAGGTAGGCAGCCATCCGGTCATCCCGGGCCTGGTAGTCTCCGCTGAGCTGGCTTGTCACCAGCTGAGAATCGCTGAAAATCACAACGGACCGGGCCTCCAGGATCTTGGCACTGTTAAGTCCGGCAATGAGGGCTTCATATTCGGCCTCGTTGTTAGATGCCTTGAAGCCGAGGGTCACAGCTTGCTCGATGACGAGGCCCTCGGGAGACTGGAGAACCACGCCAGCGCCAGCTCTCCTGGATGTCGAGGATCCATCAACGAAGACTTTCCACGACGAGTCTAGTAGTTCTTTCCAGGAACGCTCTTGCTCCGTCTCGGTGACAATCTCCGTACCGCTATTCATCTCAGTGATAACCTCCGTACCCCTATCGTCCCCCAGTTCGGTGTCGAGCGCGGTCGGTGCCGAACTCTGAGGGGTAAACTCCACAATGAAGTCCGCGAGAACTTGGGCTTTGATGGCCGTTCTGGGTTGATAGCCGATGTCATATTGCCCCAGTTCGACAGCCCATTTGGAGATTCGTCCGGAGAAATCTGCCTTCCGGAGAAGAGCCTTCAGTGGGTATTCGGTCACGACCACTATTGTGAAGGTTTGGAAGTAGTGGGAGAGCTTCCGAGAGGCGCTGACGAGCACCAAGGCGAGCTTTTCAAGCTGCAAATACCGGGTCTCGGCGTCCAGCAGGGTTTTGCTCGTGTAATAGATGGGCCTTTGCTGGCCGTTGTCCTCTCTGATGAGTACCGAGCTCACTGCATGGTCCGAGACTGACAAGTACAAGAACAGTGATTCTCCAAAGGTCGGGGTTGACAGCAGTGGTGGAGAAGAAAGATATTGTTTTAGCTGCTGCAGCGCCTCAGAGCATTCTGACGTCCACTGGAACTTGGAGCCCTTTCTCAAGAGTTGGAAGAAGGGTCTGCACTTGTCTGAAGCGCGGCTAATGAACCGATTCAGGGCGGCGGCCATTCCGGTCAGCCGCTGAACTTGTTTCGCCGAGGTCGGACACTGAAGGTCCTGGATCGCGGTGATCTGGTCGGGGTTAGCTTCGATCCCCCTTCTTGTGACCAGGCTTCCCAGAAACTTGCCGGAACCGACCCCAAAGGCGCACTTGGATGCATTCAGCTTCAACTGGAACTGGCGAAGGATGTCGAAAATTTGGCGGAGGTCGGTCAGGTGGTCCTGCGACCTCTTGGACTTGACGACCATATCGTCGATGTAGACCTCCACCGTTTTGCCGAGCTGGGCCTGGAACATCTTCGTCACCAACCGCTGGTAGGTCGCTCCCGCGTTTTTCAACCCGAAGGGCATCACCTTGTAACAATAGGTGCCCCGGGGAGTGATGAAAGCTGTCTTCTCCTGGTCTGCCGCGTACATGGGGATCTGGTGGTACCCCCGGTAGGCGTCCAGGAAGCTCATCCGGTCGTGTCCGGCAGTGGCGTCAATGAGTTGGTCGATTTTTGGAAGAGGGAAGCTGTCCTTTGGACAGGCCTTATTGAGGTCGGTGAAGTCCACGCAGACCCTCCATTTGCCCGTCTTCTTCTTGACTACCACGGTGTTGGCTAGCCACTGCGGATAGTGGACCTCTCTTATTGCACCTGCCTCAAGGAGTTTCTGAACTTCCTCAGCCACGGCCTCAGTCTGCGGGACCCCAGTCCGGCGCGGTTTTTGAAGCACGGGCTTATGGTTGGGATCCACCTTCAGCTCGTGACAGATGACTGCGGGGTCAATGCCGGGCATTTCGTACGGTGTCCAGGCAAAGACCGCCTTATTCTCCTCGAGGAGGTTCAGCAACTCTATCTTCTCGGTCTCGGGGAGCTGACTTCCCACGAGAAAGAATCTGTCGGGGTCGGCGGGATCAATATTGACCTTGGTGAGGTCCTCGATGCTCTTCTGCGCCGGAGCCCTGCCGACGTCCTCGAGCTCGGCTTCTCTATCCAGCTCGGTCACATTGACTTGGGACGGCCCTGCCTCGTCAGACAGCACGGCCAGCAGACATTGCCTGGCCATGTGCTGGTCGCCCTTGACGGTGATCACTTCCGTCCGTCCCGATCGATTCTCCAAAGGGAACTTGAGTTTTTGATGCCGGGTGGAGGGCACCGCCTCCATGCTGTGCAGCCACGTCCTCCCCATTATTACATTGTACGGGGAAGGGACATCGACCACTAGGAAGTCGACCTGTCTGCAGGCGCCACCGACTTGGACTCTAAGGGAGATCCTGCCCTTGGGATAGACAGGTTTGGAACTGAAGCCGACCAGAGGGGTGCGGCATGCCTGGAGGTCCTCGTCTTTCAGGCCCAACTTCTTGAAGCAGTCGTAGTAGAGGACCTCGGACGAGCTGCCAGGGTCGACGAGGGCTCTCTGAACCAAGAAGTTTTGTAGCTTCAAGGTGAGAACTAGAGCGTCGTTGTGCGGGAGCTCGACGCCTTCCAGGTCTTTATCAGAAAACCATATTCTGACCCCCTCTGTTTTGGCCTTCTTCGCGGCCGGCTCTGGCGCCGCGGTCAGCACCTGTTTCTGATGTGAGGCGCGCCGGGCCTCAGCGCGGGCCTGAGAGCTCTTCTTAGGTGGGGCGGCGAGGTGGATGACGTGGATGATGCCTTCCGGCTCGCTGTCCTGGTTATCAGCCTCCCTCCGTGGAGGTCGGTCATCACCTCGGCCCTCCTGCTTGATGTACTCCCGTAGGTGCCCCTCCTTCACAAGGTCTTCCAGGTGGAACTTGAAGCTCTTGCATTCGTCGGTTCTGTGCCCGTTCTGCTTGTGGTAGGCACAGAACCTACTCTGGTCCCGGGAGGAGGGGTCGGATATCATTGGGCGCGGCCATTTGAAGAACGGCTGCGCCTTTATTTTGTTGAGGAGCCTATAGATCGGCTCCTTGAAGATGGTGTTCACTGCCACGTAGGAGGTCGGCTCGTGGCCGGACCTTCTGCTGCTGCGTGATCCTGACGTCGAGGCGGAGGGGGTTCGGCGCTGCTCCGAGGACCGGGCTTTGCGCCGATCCGGGGATGGATCCCTGCGGCGATCTTCCTTCTTGGAGGGCCTGTTGTCTCCCTTGGCCGGTTGGCTTCTCTTGGTGAGGCCAAAGTTCTCCCGTCCTCGCGCCTCGTCTTCTTCTGCCAAGATGAACCGGTTGGCCTTGGTCATGAGCTCCTTCATGGTGGTCACGGGATACATGACCAGCTGGGCCCGAAGTGGGATACCTGGCTGCAGGGCCAGTTGGAAGGATCTCACTGCCAGTTCTTCAGAGGCGCTCTCGATCTGGCTGTAGACAGTCCAGAATCGGCGGGCGAACTGGGTGACGTTCTCGTTCTCCTGCATCCGGAGGGCCATGAGGTCGGCATCGGTCTTTGGGATGACGCGATGAGCCTGGAATTTCCCCAGGAAGGAGGCCCGGAGTTGTCGCCAACTGGAGATGGACTCTTCGGGAAGCGAGCAGAACCATCGCAGGGGGAGATCCGCCAAACTGGAGGAAAACACTCGACAGTTCAGGGAATCGTCATCCCCCCAGACCGACATCCTTTGGACGTAATGCCGGAGGTGGGCAGCAGGATCCGAGGTTCCGTCATATAGGGTGAACCTTGGGACGCTGAACTTCTCGGGGAGCGTGTATCTTCTTATCTCCCCAGAGAAAGGAGACGCGCCAGTATCTTCAGCCTCAAAGGTGGCATACTGGTCTCGGTCGGGACCAGTAGCTTCCATATTTTGGCGGATAGTCTGTTTCACCTGCTGGTCGATCCACCTCTTCAGCTCGGCGTCTTCCAGCCCTTGGCGCTGCTTCTTTGGCTCTTCGTGCATGTGGCTGCTGCTCGAGCCTTCTTCTTTTTGGTCTCGGTCACGCCTCTTACTGTTGAGGACGTGCCTCAGGTCTTGTCCGTGGCCCGGACGCCTGGGCGGCGGGCTCTGATCCTTCTTTCCTTCGAGCCGTTGCGTGAGCCGTTCGATAAGCTCACGCTGTTCCTGGATGAGGAGATTTTGTGCTCTGATATCCGCCAGGCGGGGGTCTTCGTTGTGCTCAAGGCTGGCCTGATGATGAGACTGCGACCTAGCCCGGGCCGACTTCTCGTGCGGCTTGGTGACCGACTTTTCGCCCTGCACCGTCCGCCTATGGCTATGGTGGGGTTGCTCTGGAGGTGGAACGTCACGAAGGGAGAGCATGGTTACTTCCCTGGATTGTGACGCTGTTTGGACCGTGAGAGACCTCCCGCCAGACCTCCTTTGCCGAGGGGGAGGAGGCGGAAGATTTTGCGCCAGCGTAGGCTGTGTGGACACAGCCTTGCCCTTGGAAGGTCCTTCGCCATTTCTGGTTTTCGGAGGCATGGTGTTTACAAGCTTTTTGTTCAGTTTCCCACAGACGGCGCCAAACTGTAGGCGGTAAAAACGACACCTACTTAGTTAGAGATGAGATCAGGGTTGAACTTCTTAGGAGGGGGAATGCTGAACTCCGAGAACCTGAAAAGGGAAGGAGAAAGACTTGGGTCAGAGGCCCTGGCTGCCGTGAGCCGAAGGCACTCCGATGCCTGAGTTAGCTCTGAGAAAACTAAGCAGGAGGAGGAAGAGAGGAATGAGGGCTTGTGTATTCTGTGGTGCGTACCTTTCATGGGGCTGATCCCATGCATATATAGGCGAGTGTTCCTCGTTCATTCTCTCTGTGAGTGGGGGTAGGTGAGGTGAGGTCCCATCGCTCCATACCCTGACAGGCAGCAGTAGGTGGAGCGGACAACACCCCTACCTCACTTTCCACGCCTTCAGCCGGCTGGCGTACAGGGATGATAAAGCACACCTCTTATCTCCATAAATGAGCGATCCTATCGCCATAAATGACCGCCCATATCTGTCAGGGCGCGCCGTATTTCCAGAAGGTAGATGGCGGCCCATTCTGACTCTAGGAGGAGAATGGCGGCCCACCCTAACTCTAATGCTGTGGCTGGGGGTGCTGTGGCCTGGGACCAAGGATAGCTTGGCCGTGGCGCGCCTTTGCACCGGACTGGCACTCATACCGAGCTGCCGAACTGCGGTGCTGACCTCGCAAGCTAGACTGCTCTACCGAGCTGCCAAGGTATTGACCGAACTGCCGAGCTGACGATCTTCTACCTCGGAAGCTGAGGAGCTCGGCGAGTTTAGCCGTGATCATTGCTTAACTTGGTCATTACGGTGTTTTTACCCACACACTTCCAATTCGTAACCGCTTCTATTTTAGCAGGGTCTACAGATAATCCTTCTCCTGAAATAATGTGACCCAAAAAGGGTACTTGCCCTACCCAAAAATCACACTTGCTTAGCTTGGCGTAAAGCTGGTTGTCTCTCAATAGCTATAAGGAGGTATGTAGATGCTCACCATGTTCTTCCTTTTCCTCAGAGTAAATGAGGATATCATCAATAAATACCACCACAAATTTATCCAAAAAAGGTTGAAAAACTTGATTCATAAGTGCCATGAATGCGGCTGGGCCATTGGTCAAACCGAAAGGCATGACTAAAAACTCGTAATGACCGTACCAAGTCCGGAACGCCATCTTGGGAATGTCCTCCCTCACTCTTAGTTGATGGTAGCCAGACCTTAGATCAATCTTGGAAAAGTATTTCGCACCTTGCAGTTGGTCAAACAATTCATCAATACGGGGTAGAGGGTACTTGTTCTTGATAGTCACCTGATTTAACTGTCGATAATCAATGCACATTCTCAGGGTTCCATCATTCTTCTTCACAAACAGAACTGGTGCTCCCCATGGAGACATGTTAGGTCGGATGAAACCCTTGTCCAATAATTCTTCTAATTGATCCTCAAGTTCTTTTAGTTCTGCGGGGGCATACGATAAGGTGCCTTAGAAATCGGGGCTGTACCCGGCATCAATTCAATAGTGAAATTGACCTCCTGAATTGGGGGTAACCCGGGCAAGTCATCCAAAAACACATTGGGGAATTCCCTAACAATGGGGATGTCTTCTATGCTTGGTTTCTGTTTATCCTCTGTAGTGAAGGCTAAAAAGCCTTTGCACCCACTCCTCAATAGCTCACTGGCTTTGATGGCTGAGATAATCATTTCCTTTTTTCCACCAAACTAACATGAGTAAAATCTTCTAGGTTAAACTGAACTACTTTGTTAAAGCAATCTAAAATAGCTTGGTAATTAGCAAGCCAATCCATTCCTAATATAACATCAAAGTCATCCATACGTAACAATACCAGGTCAGCCGGCATCCGGGCTTGCCCAATTTCTAACATACAATTATAATATATGGTTCTAGTACATATGTTCTCACCCGTGGGTGTTGACACTACTAATGCATGAGTCAAAGTTGAGGGGGAGTTTTCTATCATAGCAGCAAAAGTATGAGAAACAAACGAGTGTGTTGATCCAGAATCAAATGAGGTACTATCTTCATGATTGGAAATTAAAATCATACCCTCGACCACATTGTTGGCCGCGTTTGCATCCTGATGAGTCATGGCAAAGACTCTCCCATTCTGCTGTTGTCCTGCTTGGTTCCCCCCTTGATTGTTCCTACCATGATTGTACTGCTGTCCCTGCGGTGGGTTTTGCTGGTTTCCTTGGTGTTGATATGTTTGATTCTTTTGATAGTGACGCTGGTTCTGTGGAAGCTCTTGCTGGCGATCCTGTTGATTTTGCCTAGGTGGTTGTCCTTGTGGCTGGGTCTGGTTCCTTGTTTTTTGGGGGGCAGTCTTTAACCTGGTGCCCTTCCTGCCCATAACCGAATCATCCGCTCTTCCGTTTGGCTTGATTTTTTTTCTAGCCTCTGGACAATCCTTTACCCGATGACCTTCCTTTCCACAGCCATAGCATACTCCTGGTCTCTTCCGACATTGATTTGTATCATGGGATCCCCCGCAGTGGTTGCAAGCTGGTTTGGCTCCTGTTTTCAGTTTCTTATAGGAAAGCCGGTGTTTGAGATTATTTGATTTACCTTTGGTGGACACCAGTTGGGTATTTCTCTTTATATTCTCAATTGCTTATTCTGAGACGAGCTTTCCTTAAGGCTTCTTCATAAGTTTTCGGCTCATTTAGCTTCACTTCTTTCTTTATGTCCGGTCTAAAGCCATTAACAAATCGTTCCGGCCTTTCCCCTTCCGTAGCCACTAGTGTTTCCGCAAAGTGCGACGGCTGAGTGAACTTGAGGGCGTACTTGGCTTCTGTTAGATTGCCTTGCACTAAGGTTTCAAATTCTCTTTTCTTCTAGGCTTTGATATGGTCCGGTATAAACTTCTTTATGAATTCCCGCTTAAAGAAAGTCTAGGTGATCTCTGTTTCTTGCCCATTGAGCGACTTCTTAGCCTTCCACCATTCCTTTGCGTCGCGTTCAAGTTTGACTGTTGAAAGTATAACCTTTTGATGTTCCGAACATCCTATGACTTCGAAGATACCTTCCATATGTTCTGCCCATTTGTTTGCATCCCAAGGGTTAGTAGTTTCTTCAAAGCACTTAGGGCGAAATTCATTGAATCTCTTATATAGAGTATCCCTCTCACGATTCCTACCCCATTATTGCTGCCTTCGCCCGAACCATCTCTGATATCGCTGTGTCCTTCGCCATTCTCACTTTGGTGATGATGAATAGCGGAGATTTGCTCTTGGAGCTGCGCATATGCCTTCGTAAAATTCTCAAACATTTGCCGGGCGTTTTTTGGCATTTCCATAGGTCCCACCGTTCGGCCGAACATTGCCGTTCTCATTCTCATTCCCGATAGCGTTATTCATTGCCTTAGTTCCTCTGCAGAAGGAAAATTGTGAGTCAAAAGATCAATAACAACATACCCTACATTTATTTCTACTGTTGACAACCCGATGTCCTCACCACGTGACCTATAGGTTGCTAATTCTTTTAATTGAACAAAACCTTATGCTCTGATACCACTTTGTCACGACCCAAATTCCGGGGCCTTGTCGGATTCTGGATCGTGATTATTTGACAGCATTCACCATACATTCAATTAAATAATTTCCACAAGGAATTAGGCATTGAGAATTTGAGATCAAACTATAATTTCAATTAGCTTATAAAAGTCAAATAACATCAATAATCCCTAAATAAACAAAATTCTCGTGTTCTTACTCAAATAAATGCTGTCTTAAAACATTAAATAAAATTTCCTAACAAGGCTAATCCCTCTATCAATTAATTAGGAAAATCAGTTGTGTGGATCCAACGGCTACACAATTCTCTGATTGTTGCCCCACTTCTAATCATAATTGGTATTGATTGGTATTGGCGTGGCCCACACTGTATTATAAACACAACATTATATTCCATTAATTAATCATAAAACTTCAATTCATCTAAGTAAGAAAGTACATAAAGTATTTGTACGCAAAGTCCAGGTCTATCTCCATTAATAGACCCCTTCCAGAACTCATCTTATCACACATAACACAAAACAAACAAACGGTTCACGCCTGATCTCTTGATGTAAAATCCAGTGGGTCCCACTGGATCCAATCCATGATCAGGCCTAGTCTAAATGGTCGCCTAGGGTTAAACTTCCATTCTATGGAATTGGATTCATCATCAGATCATACCCTGGAGCCCACAAGTCAAAACAGTTTCAACAGAGCTTTGTGAAGGTAAGTCACGTAGGGAATAGCATGGTCAAAAGATGGACCACCACATGGGACCCACTTCCCTTTGGTCCACCAGCACTGGGGTCGCCTAGAGGTCCCCTAAAGGATGTGTGGTCTTGATCTCAGATTAGGTCCACTGATAGGTCCCACAATAGATGTCGACCTTCTGCCCTATTTTCATCAAATTCACGCCTGTAATATTAAAATCAAGTGGATGGTGGCCCAAACGGGGCCCACCTCCCTTGGGTCCATACCCTCCTTGGTCGACTAGGGGTAGGCCTTCTACTCCCTGGTCCAGATCATCCATACAGTGGGCCAGGGGGTCCCACAACCCCTGACGTGAGAAACTCTCTTCATGTGACAGAGAAACAATAGTGCAAAATCTGCAAAGATTCATTATCTGATCTTCTTCTTTCCACATGAACCATCATCAAAGGCCAAATTATTAATGGAAATCCAAACTATCTTATTTCACCATGAAATCAACCCTTTCTTACCACAACCTAGTGTTTGAGTGTGTCGATTGCCATTGAGACAGTTACACAGATAACAGTCCCCTCAAAACTGGGTTCCTCAAGCATCTAACGCAACAACTAAAACATGAATTGGAGTCATCAAGGAAGATCCACTCACCTTCGGTTTGTGATCGTTCCGTTCGCGATGTGAGGGCGCGAGTAGGACATCCGCTGATCGTCTTCTCACCACCGATTGACTTCTTCTTCTTCCCCTGGATTCGAGCTACAAAGCTCCCCCTCATATTTTTCTCTCAAGAATTAGAAGAGAATAGAATACCAAAGAATGGTCAATGGTCTATAATAAACACCCTTGAGTCGTAGTTCTTTTCAAACTACTTGTTGAGTCCCACTCAAACTGGACATATAGACCTACTCACATGGGTCACACGCACGACACCCAAATTGAGTTGATATACAACTCTATCCTAATTCCAATCAACGTGTGATTCTTGTAATACATTAAAATAATTAAACATCTAAGGGTCCCACCTGGGCCATACTAATAATGCTAATCCTGGGGCCCAAGTGACTCAGGACATTACAACCTCCATCCACATCTTCTTTGGCCCACCCCTTCTCCTTGGTGGGCCATTAACCTTCATGTCCAAACTTTTTCTTACTGACGCTGTTATTGGCCTACGTCAGACATGCCCAAACCATCTCAAACGAGTTTCTCTAATTTTATCCCCAATTGTTGCTGCCCCTAAATGCTCTCGAAAGTGCTCGTTTCTAATTTTATCTTTCCTAGTTTTACCACACATCCACCTGAACATTCTCATCTTTGTTACATTCATTTTGTGCATATGCTGCTTCTTGATTGGCCAACATTCTGCTCCATAGGTCATAGCTGGTCTAATTGCCGTCTTATAAAAATTTCTCTTCAATCGTGTCGGCATTCGTTGGTCACAAAGCACTCCAGAACCAAGTCTCCACTTCAACCATCCCAGTTTTATCCTATGTTCGACATCTTCATCAATCTCCTCATCCTTACTAATTATAGAGCCAAGGCAGTGGAAAGAACCACTTTGTGGTATCTCATGGTCTTCAATTCTTATAGAAGTTTCAGCTATTCCTGTATGCCCACTGAAGTTACAATCCCTATATTCCGTATTTGTATGGCTTATTTTAAAGCCTTTGGATTGTAAAGCCTCCGGCCATCTCTTGAGTTTTGCATTCACACCTTCTTTTGATTCGTCTACCAGCACAATATCATCTGCAAATAACATGGTCCAAGGTACCTCTTCTTGAATATGAGCTGTTAACTCATCCATAATCAGTGCAAAGAGATAAGGGCTTAGGGCTGACCCTTAATGCTAACCTATGGTCATTAGGAACTCCCTTCTCTCCACAAGTACTCATACTCACTACTGCTCCTTCATACATGTCTTTAATAATTTCAATATAACCTCTTAGAACATTCCTATTATTTTAAACCCACCAAATTAAATGTCTCGGCACCCCGTCGTAGACTTTTTCTTGACCATTGAAGACCATATGCAGATTTTTCCTCTTTGCTCGATATTTTTTCATTAATTGCCTAAGTGAGAAGATAGTTTCCATCGTTGACCTCTCTGGCATAAAACTAAATTGATTTTTAGATATCTTGGTCTTCTGTCTAAATATATGCTCCATTACTCACTCCCATAGCTACCTAGTATGACTCATAAGTTTAATCCCTCGATAGTTGGTATAGTTTTGTATATCTCCCATTTTCTTATATATAGGTACTGCAACGCTTCTTCTCCATTCATCTGGTATTTTCTTTGTCATTAATATCTTATTGAAATGTCTAGTTAGCTAAATCTCCCCAACTTCTCCTAAGCATTTCCAAGCCTCAGTCAGGATGTCATATGGGCCCGTAGCCTTTCCTGTCTTCATTTGTTTTAATGCTTTCCTCACTTCCACCACCCTAATTCTACGAAAAAAGTATGCTTTGCTGCTGAAGAATCCTCTTTTGTTCTTATCTCTCCTTTATAGTCTTCATTTAAAAGTATGCTAAAATATTCTCTCCACCTTTCTTTGTTACCATTGTCCTTCACTAGAGCCTTTTGGTCATTGCTCTTAATACATTTGACATGATCTAAGTCCCTACTTTTCCTTTCTCTTATTTTTACTAGCCTATGTTGCTTGGTCGAACTCTCTCCTGGAATAACCTTACAATCTTTACAATCCAATCAGTCATGTTTTCTAACTAGAAAAATGTCTATCTGGCTCCTGTTAGTTCCACTTTTATAAGTAATCAAATGCCTCTCTCTTTCTAAAGCAAGTGTTTGCTATTACAAGGTCAAATGCTAAAGCAAAGTCTAAGATAGTGTCTCCTAACTCATTCTTTTCTCCAAATCCTTATCCTCCATGCACTCTTTCACAACCTCTATTATCTTTTCCTACATGCCTATTTAAGTCCCCTCCTAGGAAAATCTTTTTACTAGTTGGAATTTCTTATAGTAAACCTTCCATCTCCTCCCAAAATTGGCTCTTGACACTTTCATCTAATCCTTCTTGGGGAGCATATGCACTAATGATATGAATTATGTCTTCCTTTTTACACTAGTTTAATTGCTATAATTCCATCACCCTATCTCTTTATCCCCACAATTTTCTCTTTCAGATCCTTATCTACAACTATACCCACTCCATTTCTTGTGGTGTTCACTTTTTCTCACCTGCATAAAAAAGTTTGTAACCATCAACGAGCTCCTTAGTTTTATCCCCCTTCCACTTTGCTCCTGTAGACAAACTACACTAACTCTTCTTCTTTTCATAACTTCAACTTAGCCCATGCTCTTGCCCGTCAAGGTTCTTATATTCCAAGTAGCAAGACAAATCTTCCTCTTTTGCTGTGGCTGGACTAACTTCTTTAGCCGCACTTGTCCAGAATGGTGCGGTAGCCCTTGCCCACTTTCCACTGCAACCGGGCAATGCTGCAACTCGTCGCTTAAAGCGGGGAATGCCCTAACATGATCTTGGAATGTTGTAAGCTCAGAATCCATGTTTGGGTTGTGACAAATTTTTATGTTGGCTGTCAACCTACTTGACGCAACCCTCCTCCATTACCTGGGCGTGGGACCGGTAGTAAAAAAACTGGCAGAGTTGGCTTAATGGCGTTACATATGAAAACAAATTGGCTATGACCATATAACACATCTTTTTGACCTATATTACAAGCGGCATGAGTGATCTCTCTCTCTCTCTCTCTCTCTCTCATAGTACCAGTATGTTTAGTCATGTGTGTAGAGAGGAGCACACGAGAAAATATTGGCAAAGGATAAAAGATTGATGGTAACATAGGATTGGAACTTAATTGCCATTGTAGTCTAATATGAATCTATTTACGGTTACCTTTGTGAGTTCTACTTTTTCTCCCAACCCTATTTGAAGCCATTATCTTCGTAACTCCTGTCTAACATGTTTTTCCACTATATCACCAAAGTCTAAATCCTAGTTCCTTCAACTCGTAACTGATGCAGCCACGAAGGTCTACAAGGCCTGGCTGCGAACACCTCGATGCATAGAGACTGCTATAACAGTAGATCCGTGGCCTGGTTCTCTTTAAAACAGTGACAAGAAGGATGACTTAAGAGAAATACAGCAAACTTTGATAACTCATAAAGGAAAAACCCGTGCTAGAATGCTATAAACTCATTTTCATCCAATAAACACGGTTTTCAAGGATTGGTCACGGCAATCGAGACTTCTATTAACCAACTGAAACCATTACATGTGATAATGCTGGAAATCTAAGAAAACCCTAATAAAACCATCCTAAAATAGTTCTATAGAGATTTTCTAAATCTTCCAAGATTACTACTGCTAATTACATATTTACATTATCTTGTTAGAGAAGAAAACTCAAAAAAAGAAAATTTGATCTGTCTTGGCATCTGACATGTCTGGATGTTTCCAACCATTTGTCCCACATTGGCCGACCTTTTCTTGAAAGAACTTGTGCGCTGAAAGTCTGAAACTAGCCCATGGGCTACCCTACTGGAAGTAGGCTTGTTTGGATCCGGGTCCATTAAAGCAATTCGGGTCCAAAATGAGCCTGTGAGCTGTATTTCCAAACCCAACGCCCCCCCCACCCAACTCACCCCCACCGAAAAAAAAAAAAAGGGGGAGAATTTTGAATTTCATGGTGTTGTTACCGATCTGAGCCTTTCACACATGGGTTTAGGACCCCATGTGCACGATCAAAGGCCTCCAGAAAATGACTATGCTTGGACCACAATGTGATCTTCGTTTTGGTCTGCATCAATAACCCTTTGAAATGTCCTATAACGGTTGATTTTGGCCTTGTATGAACATGCCCAAACTATCTTAAATGACATTCTTGATTTTTTTTTTCTTCTTTCAACCTACCTGTGTCTCCTTTTCCTTGCTCATTTCCATTCTATCGTTTCTTGTGACACCACACATCCATCTTAGCTTGCTTACATCAGCCATATGTACTATAGCTTCTTCCCATTTATCCATTTCCAACATTCAGCTCCTATAACTAAGCAGGTCCAACTGCAGTCTTATAAAAATAGCCCTTTAACTAAACAGGCACACAACAATATGGTACAGACCACTAAAATAACTTGATAATCGAGTCCTTTCGAGGAGACTCACCTTCCAAGTGCAGGCATCAAAGTTTGAGATATGAATTTGTTTGTCTTTCATTGATCAATTCCTCTCTTTAAATAGAGACTGAGTACAACTTTTGGATTGCAAAATTGGAGGAAATCCCATAATTGCCACCCTTGATTTTATGCTTGCCAACAATCAATCCTAATTGAGATAACACTCATCAATCTTAAGCTTATCCGCCTAACAAATCATACTTTAGAGTAAGATAATTGTTTCTTATCCTAAGCATCTCTCCTACTTGGCAGTGCTAATCCACTGGATTCTTGCTAATGGACATATCCAGCATGGGCTGACTTTTGGCCTGCCCAATGGTATAATGTGGGTTGACGCACTGACTCCTAGGTAGTAACATTCTCCTCCTTGACAATCAACCTTGTCCTTAACGCTGAGTTATGGGACACACTCTTGCAGTGTTGAGAACTGGTCCCACGAAGCATCTTCTGCGGGTAGATTAGCCCACTGCACTAGGGCCTCCTTCATAAATCTTCCTCATCTTGGGTATCATCGAAGATAAATGATTGATTTTGGCACATCAACGTCATAGATTGTCGGCTGCTTAGGTATGACGAGCTCCAATGTTTTTCTAAAGCTATGATACATGGAAGAAGTGGTCTAGTCGTGACCCTTCGTAGCATTCGAAATGCAGTGTTTTGCACATTCTCTTCCTGCATCCTGATTTGATGGTAGCTTGATTGAAGATGAAGTTTGAAAAAGAAGCCAGCCCCATGTAACTCGTCCAGCAGCTAGTTGATCACTTGGATGGGATCGAAATTTGGTTGAGGGCTTGATAATCTATGTCCATGTTCCATCCCCTTTCTTCACTGATGATACATGTGAAGAGAAAGGACTCACATTGGGCGTTAGGATACTCTATCCAAGCATCTTGCTGACAATCTTCTCAATCTCTTTCTTTTGGGTATTTGGGTACAAGGCCTTTCATTGGTTGGAACAGGTTCATGGTCGCAACTCGATTCTATGGTCCTGTGTCCTATTTGATGATACCCCTTTGGATTCTCCAAACATGTGAATAAAAGAATGTAATAGTGCTAGTAAATCAGGATGTGTATATATATATTTTTTTGGTAACTCCTTCCTTTCTGCCAGTTTGTGTGAAAATTGCTGTTGGTGAATTTTGGATTAGTTGCTCCATTGAATGGATACTAGAAGAATGAATCTCAGTGGCCTGTCTCCTTATAGGTGGTAGCTTTGGTTAGCCACCATGAAGTCCATGGTTAAAATTTTGAAATCACACCACATCGGCCTGAGTTATTGCAACCATTTGCTCGGCATGGTGTTGGGTCTGTGTAAAGGTTGGACTTTGGAGAATTATAGTTGTGTGAAAATGGTGGCTTTGAACTGTGAGATCCAACCCATTGTAGTGTCCCTTGCAGGGCAATTGGTTGCCATCAACTACCAGTATGTCGAGGATGGTAGAATGTTGCACTTAGCATCCTAGCCGCTGGACTAGGTGGTGATTTTTGAAGGGATGCATGCTGCCACTATTGATCGATAGTGGCTGATGCTTGTTCAGTCATCCAGTTGAATGGTTAGTGGTGGTGCCATGCCTGAGCGAGCATAAATTGAATTTTCAAGCAATTTACTCTCCCCCCTATCTCCTCATCCTTCTCTTCCTCTTCTTTCACGTCAACTAAGAAGAGTTGGGGTTTCTTACATCGGTGGCCAGGAGAGAATTTCTCATTGCAGAAGCAACGAAGTCACATCTCCTTATGCTTGCTTCTTCGCCCAGTTTCTTCTTTTCATGTCGGGCTCATCACGTGGTTTTAGCATTCAAGGTTGGTGTTGGGCTGGCTAATCGGCACTACACAACTTGGGGTCTGTAGGAATGAAGTGCTCGACTTGTTGTAGCTTTTCTTCTTGCATGTGTGCCAACCCCATTGCTACAGATGAAGATTGGAGTAGGAACATTTTAACATCAATAGCGATCTCTGTTGAAATATTAAGAGAGATGTTAGGAGAGAGAGATCAGGAGATGTTAGGAAAGTTTACATTTTGAATATTTGAAGTTTCTGTATCTGTTCTTTCTTTCATAAATTGAGATATTCTCCTTAATAAAGCTACAATGAAGTTTCTATCAAAATGTGGCCCCTCTTGAGTTACATCATGGTATAAGAGCCATGGCCCAGCTGCGATTTTGGTTATCTTAAATCAAAATATAAAAAGTAAAAATAAAATCCAAACCATCAATCTTACACATTAGTATATCTATTGAAGTTAAGAAAGTGGTCATAAATAAATAAAAATCTAAAAAAGATTAAAAAAGAAGAAGATAGAGACAAGCACCATACGTACAATTGAACGTTTTAATTAAATGCATGTTCTCTATTCACCTCTAAAACGTCTCCAAAGCCGCAAAAATTCTTAAGAGGGTTCCTTAACTACTAAATAACTGATGTAATCGTAGATATGATCGCAAGTGCCGGGGCACAATTAGGGTTCACATGGGAACAAACACTCGAAGAAGAAACTCTCCAACGATAAAACCCACACAGGGAATTCTATTAATCTTCAAATCTCTGAGATCATTGATCTTTACAATGCTATATTTATAAGAAAAGAAACTTAGGGGCTAAGAAATCAATCCTAATCAAACTAGGAAACCAAATAATAAATCAATCCAAATTAGAAACTAATCCTAAATGCAACTTCTTAAATAAAAATTAGAAACGAATAACAATTAATAAAGAATTCCTAAACTTGCTTGGGTCCCACAATTGGACCACGAGTCTTGCCCTAATGGATAGATAGTGCTGCTGCATCATTCTCCCCAGGTTGGAAAAGAGTTCGACCTCGAACTTGATTCTTCTTCTTGACATTGCTTTTATATACAGTGTGAACGTGAAGTGCTTCCTTGGTGAAATAAGAACTTGATCATTTCTTTGGTGGTGTCGGCTTCATAGGAGAGAGTGTGACTTGCTTTTCACCATGCATGAATGTGTATGTGTTGTCGCGCATGCCATTAGTGCCATTCTTATCATACATCCATGGACAACCCAATAAGATATCACAACTATCCATGGGTATCACATTATATCACACGGTATCTGTATAATCTTCACCAATAGAAAAGGTAACTGAACATGCATACCGTACTTACACTTCATCGCCCGTCATTAACCATCTAGCAAAATAGGGATGATGATGTTTTCGAACTTTCAGATGCAATCGATCCACAAGACCTTGAGATACAATGTTTTGACAACTTCCTCTGCATTCTTGACCCTTAACTGTTCCTTTTGAGCGGAAAATATTTTCTTGCAACCATTTCTTCTTAGTAGTTGAGGTAGTGTCAGTAATGACCATTAGAGAATCAAGACCCTCCTTGGGCATAATGTCCTCCATCTCCTCTGTTTCATTTTCTTTAGGATCATTTGGAGTATCTCTCACATCATTTTCATTCTCAATGAGGTGGATGCGTTTTGGACATTCGGCTGCATGATGCCCTTGTTGTTTACAATTAAAGCATATGATCCTATTTTGACATTCGGGCTTGGTGAAAACTTTCTCTGAGGAACGACACGGTTTAGAACCTGCAATTGAGGAATTCTTCTGCATAATCCATTTAGATGCATTAAATTTTCTTGCTTGATGATTTGCAATCCCCTCAGCTTTGATAGCATGCTGAACAATCTCATCAACATTATCAAAATTCTTGAATGTGAGGATATCTTGTATGTCAAGTGTAAGCCCATTAAAGTATGTGTCAACTAATACATTCTCATCTTCATTCAAACCACAACGAGCTTGCATGGTCATAAATTCCTTAGAATACTAAACAACTATCCTAGATCCTTGTTTCAAATATTGAAAACTTAAACATAGATCTCTGGAGTAATTGACAGGGAGGAATTTTTGCTTCATCGGATTTTTCATCTCGGTCCATGTGTCAACGGGGTCAATTTGTTGGTTTCTTCTCTTCTTTTGCAACTTGGCCCACCATATCGCAGCATAATTGCGAAATCGAGTTGCCACGAGTGTAATTTTGACCAGCCATCATTGGCTTGTGTGCAAAAATATTTTCAACACATACCAACCAATCTATGAATTCTTCCGGCTTCAATTTTGCATCATATTCGGGAATCATGAGTTTAATACCTAAATCACAATCAACATTGACGGCATGTGGATCTCGTTGATTCCGATTATGTCCTCCATCATTTCGATGATTATCCTCACGCTGATTAGTTTCCAAATTGGTTAATTGGGTTTCAATCCTTGCAAGAGTCTCTTGCATTTGAACCATCGTTACGGATAGTTGATTAACAGTTACCGATAACTCTGCAACGGTTCCCCTCAAATTATCATCATTATTGGAGGAAGACTCCACTTCTACATGCTTCTTGGGAGGCATTTTTGTTTAATGCAAATTTAAAATTTTTGACTGACCTGATGTGTAGCTCACAACAAATACGCTGGCGAAGATGGATCAGAAATCAAGCTTCAGATGGTTCCAAAATCGCAAAAAGAAATTGTGACCCTTGATTGTTTATTACTGATGTCCGGAATGATTTCAACTTACTAATGCTTCAAAACAGGTTAGGCTTCAATATTGACCGGGTCGGATCCACCTGATCCAAATTTGCAAAAAGATGTACAGCAAAAAGTGGCTGGAAAAGTGATGTTGCTGACTTTAGCACTTGTATTAGCAGCTACTGTTTGCTGCTATGGGCTTTCAAATATGGGTTTCTCTAGTGCAGGTAAGGCCTAACTCCAAATCCTATCAGGCCCAAATCTTGTATTTGCTTCGATTCTAGCGCCCAAAAGAAGAAGAAAAAAGGTTGAAATCTCCTCAATCTCTCGCTCTCTGAGGTTGAAGCCAAAGTAAGGGGAAAACGCTGCTGCTCGCCACAGACGAAGAAGACAGCGATGGTGCTGCTGTTGGTGATCTGGATTGGTTCCTATGCACTTCACGATTGTAGACGCTGACTGATGGGGACGCTGACTGATGGGGACACTGCCGGTGCTATGCGACGGTGGCGATGGCTCTGGACGCTGATAGATAGGGCTGTGGCGACAACAATGGTGCACCCCTTTCTCTTTCCTTCTACCTTTTTTTTTTTTTTTGGGTTTCTGTTGGTTTCTGGGTTTGGAGGGGAAGGCGATGGGATTGGGATTGGCAGAATTGGAGGGGAAGGCGATGTGTTTGGGTTCGGCGGTTTGGGTTTTTTTTTTGTTTTGGCGCAGGGGGTTCATCAGGGGAAGGGTTCTAGTTGAAAAAGGAGGGGCTGCGGTGAGGGGTTGATAGACTGGATGGATGGCTGGGGCCTTTTTAGTGAAAAGGGGACGGATGGATTCTGTGAGTAGCTTTCTGGTTTGCTGGAGGTGGGATGACGGTGATGGTTGGGATTCGGCTAAGTTGGAAATTGGATTTTGGACGAGGATTGAGGTTGAGGTATTGGCAGAGTCTGGATTTGACGGAATGATGGGATTGGGTTGTGGCAGCGGGTTGTGTTTTGACGGAAGGGAAGAGGAACGATGGGTAGGGGTAACCAAGGCCGACCGATTGGAAGATTGTTTGGTTTTGATACCAATTGATGCAATCGTAGGATTCACACGGGAACAATCACTCGAAGAAGAAACTCTCCAACGATAAAACCCACATAGGGAATTCTATTAATCTTCAAATCTATGAGATCATTGATCTCTACAATGCTATATATATAATAAAAGGAACTTAGAGGCTAAGAAATCAATCCTAATCAAAATAGGAAACCAAATGATAAATCTATCCAAATTAGAAACAAATCCTAAATGCAACTTCTTCAATAAAAATTATAAACGAATAACAACTTATAAAGAATTCCTAAACTTGCTTGGGTCCCACAATTGGACCATGAGTCTTGCCCCAATAGATAGATAGTGCTGCTGCATCAATAACCTTTTTAAAAGCAAAAATGTTAGACGGAAGAAAGAATAAAGAAAGAGAAAAGGTAAACAATTGGTAATATTAACTTAACGGTTGTAGCTATTCTCGCTTAGCCAAATCGCATGAATAGTAAGCTTTGATGAAATGAGTATCGAATCGTAAGATTCACACATGAATTTCATCTGTAAATAAGATTCATTGCATAGATACGAATCGTTTTTCTTAGGATTTGGGATACGAATCGGGATTCAGGATCGTAATCATAGGATTTTGGTAACTATGTTTAAAATATCTTCACACCCTAGTGTGTAGAGGCTGTAACTTTTGATCCGACCATCAAATTTTCAAATATAATATATCGTTGGAAAGCTCGTGCCGAGAATGACATGGAAATTGACTGTATTTTTGGGTCATTTTCATGGAAAATTCCACCTTTTAGTGGGTCAAATCTCCACTTTTTTGTTTGACTCACTATCATAGTAACTTTTGGATTTTTGATGGGTTACAATGATGTCACGGCAAATGGCTACCTTAACTAGTTCTTTGAAATTTTGATGCCTGCAATGGGGCATATGGATCAAATTTGTAAAGAGAATTTCTGTAATTATTGAAAGAATACCGAACATGTTATTTTTTTGTATACTCGATTGACTCAGAAAGAGGTAAAGCACAGACATGCAAAATCTGAATTTTGGACTGAGACAATATTGGAAAGTAATCCTCAAGCTGGTTTAAATCTTTCCTCCGTGCTGATTAAGCAGATGATGTAGCAGTCTGTTGCCCTTCAGTTGTTTCAGTTTTCTCTGCCGTTGGTATTTCTTGGTACTCTATTTTCCTGGTTTAGTAATTCTTCATCTTGGTATATCGATTCTAGCTCCTAAGATCTAATGATCTCTACTTCTGAAAATTTTGGAGACTGCATTCCATAAAATGAAAAAATTTAAGTTGTGAGTGGTGAAAAATTATAAATTTTTGGAAGTATAGAATTACACAGATAGTAACTTGGTACAATGCATTATACAATTTGGCACCTGGATGGTGGATATACTCAGTATCCTGAATTAGTTAAATTTTTTACTTCAGATTCAGAAATATCACTATGAAAATTAAAATTTGCACTGTTCATTTGTTTCTTTTAAAATAAAACGTGCGACTTTGCATGATGATAACTTTTCATGATGCAGGCAGTGACGGCTTTGTGCGCGAAGAGGCTAAATTCATTAATCTTTCCCTCACATCCCTTGGAAAATGTATAAATGCATTAGCTGAAAACAGTCCTCATATACCTACAAGGGACTCCAAGCTTACAAGACTGCTTCGTGATTCATTTGGAGGTTTCTTATGTTCTCTTTTTAAGTAAATCTTGCATTATTCGCATTCTTTACCTGTACTTATCGTTAGAAGATTCGAAATGGTTTTGAGAATGATATTCAGTGATTTTGATGTTATTTTTTTTGGAATGCTATTTTGAAATTGATTATTGGTGTTGCCATTAAACTTTGTTCTTGTAAAACAGTATATGATTTGATGTTTTTGCAAATCACTCCTTTTTTAAGAAGTCAATAGGTTGGCATTAGACTCATTCTGGTTGAAAATTAGTGGATTTCTCTGCCATCCTTAAAAAGCTTTCATTCCAATTCATTCAAAGAGTCAATGCAGAACTAATAACACAATTTAAAGTGAGTGACATCCAGAAGTTGGAAGTTTAAATTAGACATTTTCCTAGTTCCTACACATCATGGACTTCCAATGAAGAGTTATTAAAATGCTTAGGTTACCCTTTAAGACTTGCTGGAAATAAAGGAGTATTAAAAAAACCAAACTGTAGAAGATTTCTCCATTCTTTGCTCTAGTAGTGTCACGCCCCCGAACCGGACCTCGGATAACATCTCCAAATTTCCGGGGACGACGGGTGCGGGTTGCACAAGTTATAGAAGTTTTTGCCCCGCACCGCTCCCGTAGGATATAATGTGTGAGGATTTGCACATTTCCATCACAAATTTACCATATCTCACAGCATGTTTCCGTAGAAGCAATAGTAATCATGATATAAAGTAATAACAAAATCCAGAAGGGGCAGAGTCAACTGATAAGGTGGAAAAGAGGGAGGAAACTGAGAAGATGCCATCACGAGAAGGGGCCCAAAGCCTATTGTCTTGCCCTTCGCCGGAGATGTTTGTCCCGTTAAGAACCGCGAAGAGGTTAAACAGATGAGCTTCTTTTACCTCGTTTAGGTTCCTTCTAAAGATCGGCCACCACTGACTACTGTTAGGATCATTATGAAGATAATCCTTTACCTTAGCATTGCTGTTTCTTGCACATCTATAGAGATTAGGGAATTGAAGTGCTAGAGGAGAATCCCCGACCCAAACATCGTGCCAAAAGGATATTTTCTCCCCATTACCAACACGGAAGCGAATCGATTGATCGAAGATAGCTTTAGCGGAGCATATCCCTTTCCATAAGGTAGAAAAACCTTGGGAAGGAAGGGAGGTGTCCCAACCGTTTTGTCCTCACTCTGTATTTGGCTATAAAGATGCTTCTCCACAAGCCATCTGAGTCTTCCCCTAGTCTCCAAAGCCATTTTCCCAGCAAAGCTTGGTTCATGTTCCTTAAAGGTCTTAAACCTAGGCCACCAGAATTTTTAGGTGAGCAAATCGATTTCCAATTGACCAAGTGAATTTTCTTTGAATCCTCACGGCCATGCCAAAGGAAATCGCGTTGAAGCTTCTCGATGCGATTAATGATAGCTGTGGGGCATTTGAGGATGGACATGTAGTAGGTTGGGAGGTTGGCAAGGGAAGATTGGATCAAGGTGATCCTACCACCCAAGGATAGGTGCCTAGCTTTCCAATACGACAACTTTTTCTCAATTCTCTCGAGGACAGGATTCCAAACAGAGATTGGCACCCTTCGTAGGCATAGCGGAAGACCAAGATAGGTGGAAGGGAATGAATCTACTTTACACCCCAAGATGCCGGCCAAATGAAGAAGCGAGGAGGCATCGATAGAAACCCCTAGAATTGCACTCTTAGGAAGATTGATGTTGAGACTAGAGACAGCTTCAAAGCATATGAGGATGGCTACCATATTTTTGACTTGGTCATCAATTGCATCACAGAAGAGCAGGGTATTGTCTACATATTGAAGGTGGGAAACTGAAGGAGCACTTGGAGAGGGCTTAAAGCCTCTGATCAGATTGCAATCTTCTGCTTTAGAGGGCATTCGACTTAGAGCTTCCCCAACGATGACAAAAAGGTTCGAAGATAAAGGGTCCCCTTGACGCAAGCCCCTTTCAGCCTTAAAGAATCCCTTTGGAGAGCCATTAATAATCATTGAGTATGTTGCGGATGAGATGCATTCTTTGATCCAGTCTCTCCATTTTGGTCCAAACCCCATCTTACGCATCAGATAAATTAAGAACTCCCAGTCCACTATGTCAAAAGCTTTTTCTAGATCAAGTTTACAGACAATGCCCGGATTCCTCTCTTTGTCCCTAGAGTGAATGCATTCGTTGGCTACTAGGACCCCGTCTAAGATCTGCCTGTCGTGGACAAAAGCACCTTGAGAATGGGAAATGATGGAAGGCAGAATCTTTTGAAGCCTGGATGCTAGCACTTTGGCTAAGATTTTGTAAATGCTTTCCAGAAGGCTGATGGGCCTGAAGTCTTTTATACAGTCAGCCCCAATCTTTTTTGGGATTAGAGCGATGAAAGAAGCGCCTATGGATCGTGACAGTCCGCCTCTCAGGTGGAATTTTGTCATGAAGGCCATAATATCAACCTTTAGAAGATCCCAATGCTTTTGAAAGAAGAAGATTGGATAGCCATCTGGGCCTGGGGCTTTATCACTGGCAAGGTTAAAGACAGCGGTTTTAACTTCTGCGTCTTGGAACTCTTCTTCCAGCCAAATAGCAGCCTCCCTAGAGATGGTGGAGAATTGAAGGTTATCAACGGAATGTTTCACCCTTTTGTTTTTGCTGTAAATGTTTTGAAAGTAGTCAATTATGTGGCTAGTGATCCCCTCTCGGTCCTCTATTCTGTTGCCATTGACTGTCAGAAAGTTGATTTTATTTCCCCTCATTCTACCCGTAGCCATGTTGTGGAAGAATTTAGTGTTTCTGTCTCCTTCTTTTAGCCACCTGCACCGCGATCTCTGTCTCCATTTGATTTCTTCTTCTCGGACTGTGCGTTGAAAGAGATCTTTAGGGTGAAATCTCTAAGCAATATCCGTGTAAGACAGAATCTGATTTTCTTCCTTTGTGTCAAGAGATTGCATTTCTTCAAGAATAGATGCCTTATTGTTAGTTTTATGGTCTCAATCCATTAAGATTGATGTAATAAATTGATTAATTTCTTTATTTATCAATATATTCATATTATCATTTCATGAGATAAATGGTGTTTATTACTTAAATGCACATAACCAATACGAATGACATGATGGTTCATGAGATGAACCGAAGTCCATAAGTATACTAGATGCAATACATGTGTATGGATGAGATCCACATACGGGAGACATGTATAGCAAATCTTATACTTGAATATCTTCACAACCAGTGATGAGATTGGACATCTAATCTGACAAGGTTGCAGTACTTTGATTACTATGAGATAGTGTGATTTGTCTCGATCATCAGAATGTAAGATTCTGGATCGTAGTGCTGGTACATTGGATGTATTGAAGGACCATGAGAAGCACCTTATGAACACTGTCTTTACTTTAAGGTCCGCTCTCATAATTCCCTAGCAATAGGCTCTCAATCCTAAGACATTAATGAACTCAAGTTTCTATCTATTCATTTGCTTTGAGTCACCAATGAGTGAGGCCAATTGTAGGTCAACACCTCGGTGATTTGGGTACGTGGTAGTAGAGCTGTGGGAACATTCGATGGTCAAGATGAAATCTATCTTTAATATCCCCTTGTGCCAATTAATGGATTTATCATTGGTAAGTGCGCACCCATTCCAATTAAGAGTTAATTGGATCGGTACCAAATGATCATTATAATTAATTGGGGCTCAAGGATAATAAGATATGGATCTAAGTTTGGAAGACAGGTCCAATTGATTCATGGATATTGATGGAGGGGCCTACTTGTGGACATTGGGAAGTTTAGGGTCTTCATGTAATTTATTCCTTAGACTGGAGTTCAATTGCATTTATTTAGTGGAGTTATTTGCAATTAACTGCGGGCCCGGATTGCACATGAGATGTGGGGTCGCGGTGTCCCAGTTGGAGCTAGCTTTCTATGGAATCCCTAGTGGTTGGTCCCCACGCTAGCCCAAGATTGGATCTTTACTAATTCTATTTGAACTAAAAAAGGAAAGCTACTATTTCTATTTGAAGTGAGACTTCTAATAGTGGTAATAGTAGAGCAAAGGGTTACTAAGTGTAATGGAAGTTGGACTTCTAATAATACACTAAGAGAGAAGGTTGAAAAGCTATAAAAGGAAGAGAAGGGAGCACTGTTGGACGTCCATGCACAATTCCTCCTAGGGATCCCCCCCCTCCCCCAAAGTGCAAGAGTTGCACTACTCTCTTCTTCTCTCTCTTCTAGTTCCCTTCTAGTTTCCTTAGTGATTCTAGAGAGACTTTCTCTTGGAGATTCCACCATCTCTCTTGAGGAAAGAGATCTGAAGTGGGTCATAGCGTGGAAGACGATTGGGCATTAGAGATTCTGATCTTAGAAGAACTCTTCATCAAAGAGTTGAATCAAGTTCTCCATTAGAGCACAACCAAGCTCCATAGGTATCTTCTACTCCTTGTATGTTGTGGAATTTCGTGGTTGCATGTTTAGTGCTGTTTCTTTCTCCTTCATAGGTTTGTTTGCTGATCATGATGGCTGAGTTTGAGGACATGCATCTTGGATTGGGTTTTGATGGCTTTTGGATAGGTGTTCATCACTTCTAGTTGGTGAAAAGTTTTTGAAACCTATCCAAGAGGTCCACCCACTTCCAACACTTATGAGATTGCACAGGTCGATGATTAATCTTGATCTAGTATTTGGTGCTGAGTTTCAGCCTTTTCAACTTCGAAGATAATCGATAAGTAGCCCAACCACTAACATCATAGCTGTTCCACCAGATCTTAATTGAATCTCTAAAATTCTTGTCCTCTAACCACAAAAGTTCAAAGCGAAAGGGAGAGGGTCCCCACTTCGCGTTTTTGGGGTCGAGAAGGATGGGGCAGTGGTCTGACGTGGGCTTGGGGAGAGCAATTTGGCTAACTTCTGGGTACAGATCCATCCAATCATTGGTGACCAAAAATCTGTCAAGACGGGACAGAGAAGGTGGAATCTGATGGTTGGACTAGGTGAAGTTGGTCCCTCCTAGGTGGAGATCCATGAGAGTGGGAATTAATCCAATCAGAAAATGCTGCCATGTGAGCTGTAGTGTTGCCACCACCAGATCTCTCAGAGGGGAATCTGGTAATGTTCTAGTCACCATCTATACACCAAGGACCCGCCCATTTACTACGAATGGAATCGAGTTCACACCAAAAGCTACTTTGGTGACTGTGATCTGTTGGGCCATAGACGGAAGAAATGATCCAAGTGCAGCCATTGTCTTTGTCCTCAAGCACTGCCGATAGAGAAAAAACACCTCTAAAATTATCTTTCATGCTGAGGAGTCTACTGTTCCAACAGAGAAGAATACCCCCAGAAGATCCTTCAGCATCCAACAGAGAAGAATACCCCCAGAAGATCCTTCGGCATCCAAAGAGATCCAACTACAATGACTATTGCCTAAAATATCTGTGACAGTAGCTTGATTCATTGAACTAAGCTTTGTTTCTTAAATGAGCAGAATGTCAGTTTTATGTCTACGAACTACCTCCTTGATGATAACCCGCTTCACAATCAAACATTCCATGAGAGGGCTTTCATTGATGACTATTGACGAAATCTCTGACTCGAATTGCAGCATTGAGAGAGGAATTCTGGGAAGGGCGGTTGTCGTAGTTGATGGAGCACGTCAGATTTTGAAGTTCTTTGCCTCCCTTCCTTTTGAGCCCTGTTTTCCTACCGACATATTTATTAGACATTTCTCTTTCATTGGCAAAAGCAATGAGACTGTCCCAACCTTCTTTGACATTGTCCACAAATACACCTATTGCCTGTCCACACGTCCTGACTTTCTGAGATAGCCAATAATTCGGAGGAGACTGATAGGAGTGAGAAGATGCTGCGTTGGGACTTGTTTTGGGGGAGGGAATGTGAACTCTGTCCTCAGTATTAGGGGAAGGCCTCGTGGGGAGAATTTCTGCCTTGCAATTGGCCTCTGTGGGGGTCGAGATGCCATTGCTGGGAATCTGCCGAGGAGAAGAAATCGGTGTTGTAGCCTTAAGAGCAGATTGAGAAGTGGTAGGCACACAGCAAGAAGTGGACGATGAGGAGCAGTCGCTGCCATAAGGGGCGGGATTGGTGTCTGAGGCATAACAACCGACAAGGAGATGAAGGGCGCCTGCCTCCGCATGTCGCTTGAGTTGGGTAGCACTATCAGAGTGGCTGGAGCGGGTCGTAGGTGCCTTATGATGTTGATTCCTAGTCGCCATGGCCCTAGAGAAGCTGTCCGAGGAGGTTGCATTGAAGGAAGACGAGTTTCCTAATCTCCTAGGAGAATCGAAGTCCCCATCATCTCAAGAAGGAGGGATTCTGGAGGTGGGCTGATCCAAGGAGCTTTTGAAGGAGCACAGGCTTTCTCCGTTAAGAGCCCGTGGCCCCCAGGGATATTTTTTTCCTATGGGCCAAGTCCAGGCTTCTTGTTGGGACGAGGTCGAGGAGGTGGGCTTCAGACTCATGGCCTGTTTGACTTGTTTGGATAAGGCCGAGGAGGTGGATCTCTGACTCGTGGCTTGTCTGCGCACCTTGGCTCGCCTGCGAGCCCTAGATCGAATCGATCTAATACTTTGGTCTGAGGAAGATGATCGATCTGAGGGAGAAAGCTAAGCAAACTCTGGATTTCCTTTAGCGACCGGAGTAGCGATTGAAGCCGTCTGTGGAGAGGATACGCCGGAGGTGGGAGAGACAACGCCTTCCACTTCTGCCCGTACAGAGATGACCAGGTCCTCCACAGATAAAGGGATATCTATGGGTAACTTGCAGATCTTGTTGATTAAGACCTTGACGCGGCCATAGGCGATCTCCTTCTCTGACGTGCAATGATCTACTTCAATCGTTGAGCCGATGAAGTCCCCAAGTAGACGGAAGACACCTTCATTTCAGGCGTGCAGCGGTACACCATGGAAACGAATCCATTTGGGTGTTGGAGGAGAACCGATGACCTCCATCCATCTGTCGAGGGCGACGAACGGAGATGAAGGTGATTCGATGGCACACCTTAGCACTTGGCTGAGATCATCCTCCGAGAGAAGCTGGATGTGAATGATGTCTTCTTCAAGCAATTTTAGGGTTGATGCCGATTTCCCCCAAAATTTCTTAGACCATCTATCTGCATCAGCTACTCCTTGATGTGGCCTGAGGAAACCGATCAGGCTGCAGGAGAGGGTTTTTTTTTAGACTCTACAACCCAGGGGGCCGCCCAGATGAAGTTAGCTTGGCCATCTCTGACAATCCACCCTACTCTAGGGTTGGGGATGCAGGCAGGAGGATGACCCTATGCTGAGGTTGAAGGATGGCAAAAGGGTAAGATATCTTTTTGGGCAAATGTAGTGGGAGTAAGGTTAGGACGACACCAGGCTGTGGATGATCGATGGCAAAAGGATGAGATCTATTTTTGGGCAAATGCAGAGGGAGGAGGGTTAGATGAGCGAGGATGAGCAAAGTCCACTCGGATTCGCCGGCCGCCCCAAGATTTGCCGTTTACAATGTCAATCCCCAACTTAGCCTCCCTTTCCGATCTGAATCTGACGAAGCCGAATCTGCTCTGCTTGCCTGTTTGACGTTCAACCGGAATGAATGAGTCTACCACTTTACCGGCCTTGCAGAACATTGCTTCGAGCTCTGTCTTGGAGATGGCTGTAGGCAGATTGGAGACGAATAGGGAGACGATGGTAGAAGGGGGTCATCTTGCCATGTGCTTTCCTTTTCCATTAACTTCTTTGCAAGAAATGTAGATATCTAGGCATGATAGTGAAAATAATAGATTAACATCAATGAATCATGTGAGGCATATCTAGCATGTGCAAACTAGTAAAATAACAATCCACATGAGCTCATTTGCCCAACCGTACAATACAAGCAAGATGTTCATGGCGAGAGCTAGATAATATAAGGCAAAACAAAGGGTACCGCAAGTCTCCACAAAGGAATTAATCTTGTGTCCAACAAGTAAATAAGAAAATGGTACCAGAGTATAATCACTCCAAACAAGGCATTACTGCAGTCACTGACAACAAAGTTAAACCCATACAAGCCGGGTTTGATTATGCATGGACCGAAGCTAAGTGGCGCCAACATGTGGATCAAAGGTAACTCTAACCGGATACAATGCAAAGTGACCGGCTCATCTGGCAAGGGCGAGTACATCAAGGGTGTAGCATGAACTGTCAAGTCACTCTAGTTCTATGTTTTCAAGATATTACTACACAAAAAGGGATACAACAAGTCCATACTAGTTCAAGGGTCACTAGGTCCATCCTATGTCTAAGGTACAAGTCCATCATATGAGAGCATCAAGTATAAAAGCAACAACAATATAAACAAGTGTTAACATATGGAAACGATTAAAGAAGCATGTACAATCCATGTGAGAATAAAATATCATGATATATCTATATATATATCATGAGTCAATGCAAGACATGGACAATGACAAAATCCAACCTAGGTCTAGATTGCTCAAGGTCAATACCATCCAACCCAACGTAGTTTTAGGGTCCCCGATGCCCCATCAGGCTTATACCATTGGCGTTCCGAAGTTAAGAGACATCAAAAGGCCCTAAACCTTTGTACACTTGACCTAGCATTGAGCTAAACGAATTTGGGCAACCCTTTAGGTGAATGCCAGCTCACACACCGCCTACGAAGGTCTTAGAAGTAATTAATAATAGAGCATGACATGGTTAAAGGGTCTCAAGCTAGTCCTAAGGTCTGAAAGTATGAATTCTGCACTTCAGGAAAACCCAGGCTTATGGTTAGTCGTGGTCCGAGTACGGCTAGCCGTGAATGTACTATAGTTAGCCTTACGGCTCATCGTGGGTAGTCCTACGGCTAGCCGAGAGGTGACCATAAAACAAAATGGGCATTGTTGGCTCTTTGGAAAACCTAGCATTAGTACATTTACAGTTAGTTGTTTTGTAGCTTATGGCTAGTTGTAAAGGGTATACGGTTAGCCATAAATCCCCAGTTTTGAACTCCAAAATGGTGAATTTAAATAATTACAATGGGGATCTCAAATCTAACATCAAAACCCACATAATTCCATTTCTAGCATCACAATACAAGTCTAATCCATCGCACGCAAGACCTAATTCTACCAATTTAGCCATTAACAACCCATAAACATGTAATTAGCATCAAGACCATACAAACGAGCTTGAAATAGGGTTTTCTAGGGTAGATTCAACATCAAATCAATGAAATCAAGCATGCATGTTATGGAACTATAATTGTATACCTGCCTCAAGCTAGAACTAGCTGAATTCCCTCAAGATCCCCTAAGAAACCGTCAAGATTTCTAGCAAATCATCAAGACAGCCCAAATCTAAACCCCAACAAGAGATTCTACACCAAAAGTAAGGGAATTGGGGCTAAAAGCGTATGTATGCAAAGTACTAGTAATTAAATCATAGATCTAGATGAAAGAAAGGGTTTAGGAAGGAAATTGCTCACCAAATGAGATCTAACCTAGTGAATTAAGAAGGGGAAGGAGATCTTGATGAAGAAGATGATGATCAAGGGCTCTTGATGCTTGGATTCATCTTTCCTAACTTGGATTGTTGAGATCTTGGTCATCTTGCTTGCGAGGGATGGAGAGTAAGAGAGAAGAGAAGGGTTTAAAAAAATGTCCGTTACCGTTATGATTTTTACACAAGTAAGGCCAAAATATCGGCCTATTTCATAGATATTCTCAAAATAACGGCCCATATAAAATAACGGCCCTATCCGTTATATCGGCCATTATTTTGAAAAATAAGGGACGACTGATTTTTTTTTCTTTCCCATTTTCTTTCTTTTACTTCTTTCTTCCCCAAATAGTATTCAAACAAGATCACATGCAGATTCAAAAGATAGAAAAGAAACTAAAAAAGAGAGGGAGAGAAGACACAGGGACAGTTTATGGCTGCAAGAAAAATAAAAAAAGGAGAAAGATAGAGAGACAAAGAAAGGAGCGAAGTACCCGGAGGCCGGAGCATAGATCGCCGTCTGCATGTCGCCACCCGCTGCTACCCCCTTGCACTTCACGCCCACTGCCGCCCTTGAACATCGCGCCCATCGCCGCCGCCGCCGCCCTCGCTCATCACGCCCATTGCCGCTTCTCCCCTCTCCTCTCTTTCCTTTTTCCTCTCCTCTCCTCTCCTTTCTTTCCCTCTTTGTTTTCTTTTCTCCCTCTTCTGTTTCGATTCCAGTGTTTTACCCTGTTAAGGGCTTGTTGAATGTTAATCCAGTGTGTTGGACCTCACACACTCACGAAGGATTTTTTTTAAGATAAGTTGTATTTCACAATGCATCTTACACCTATTAGATTGACCTTTTTAGTACGTGGGCCCCCCTTTCCTTTTATTTTGCTAAGACCCATTAGGCTTTTAATTTTTAATAGAAGGGCTCTATTTTACTTTTTTTTCAATTGTTAGATGGGCTCAATCAATGTTCCTTTTTTCTAATTATAAATCTTAATACAAAATCTAAATTATAACTTAATACACTTAAATAAATTTCAACCACTAAAAGGATGGCCTCCTTCTATAATGGGCCCTTAACAAATTTTATTACAATAACATGTAGGCCCCACTATCACATCAATCACTCTTATAATATATGTGAATAAAATATTAAGAAATTCGATTGAGAATCTAAACTTTTTTATTATTAATCTTACACCATCTAAATAAGGCTTACTTAAGAAAAAGGGCTTAACCACTAAAAATAAATGCCCCCTTCTCAAATGGGGTATTACAAAAATTAACTCCATTAAATGGAAAGTAAGCATAATTTTTATTTTTCCAGATTAATGACATTTGAACATAAAAACATTTGATAAACCTACTTTCTTGTAATAGATTAATTCCTGCAGTCTCATCTGATAGGCCAATGATTCTTATAGTGTGGCATGGTCAATTTGATAGTGGGCCCAACTATGATTAGAGTAAATTTTTTTACAAAGCTAATATAAATCATGATAATTATTTTTGAGTGCTTTGGGTTTTAAATATGAATTACATTGATAGATCTATAAAAAGGATTTTACCGGAAAAAACACTTAATCCGCACATGTGACCCGATTAAGCATTCTCGATGGTGTTGCACCAATTAGAGCAATTGGGCCGAAATTTCTTTTTCTTTTTTTTTTACCCATTTGGCACTTCGTCCGTGCCTACCTTATTTACACTACTTAAGGTCGGTGCCGACCCCGTGCGCGAACCCTATATAATGCGATTTCGAGCTTCATTCTTCCTAGTTCTCCAAAATCACAAAGAGGCCGTTTCCTTGTATTGGTGCGAAACGTGATATCTGTCGTTTGTTTCCACCCTTTACTTCACCATTAGTTGTGTATCAGTCTTCTCTTGCTATTCTTTGGGTTTCCACAAAGGAGGTAATGAGAAATTTTCTCTTCACATGTTGGTACCGTAGAAATCTATCTCCTCTTTCTATTGACACTGTATCATACATATTCTCTCATTTAATGCATGGACAACCGTAGTTATCAGAATCCTACGATTCGTATCCCGAAGCCCGATTCGTATCCCGAATCTTAAGGAAAACGATTCGTATCTATGTAATGAATCCCATTTACAAATGAATCTTAAGATTCATGTATGAATCTTACGATTCGATACTCGTTTCATCAAAATTTTACGATTCAAGCGATTCGACTAAGCGAGAATGGCTATAGCCAATAAGCTAATATTAATGATCTTTTACCTTTTTTCTTTCTTTATTCTCTCTTTCTTTTATCGATTGTATTTTTAAAAGGTTATTTAGTAGTTAACAAAACCTCGTAAGAATTTTTTACGACTTTGATAAGGTTTTAAAGATGAATAAAGAACATGCATTTAATTAAAGCATTCGACTGTCCGTATGGTGCTTGTTTATATCTTCTTCTTAATCTATTTTGTTTTTTTTTTTCTTCATGAATACGTTCTTAACTTTAAGAGATATCCTACCACGTAAGATTGATGGTTTGGATTTTATTTTATTTTTATATTCTGATTTAAAGATAATAAAAAAATCTATATTGATACTTTAAACTTATTCAACTATATGTAATAATATATGTCATAATGTTCTTGATATGATTGTATGATAAACTTACTTGTTATTATATTTATACTACTATAAATGGTTATGAATAATTACTTTTTCCTTTTTCTTTTAATTTTTAATTATTTTTCATTTTTAGTAGAAAAATAAAAAATCATACGATTCATGATACGATTCGCGATTTGATTCGATTCATGGGTATGAACGTTTACGATACGATTCCGATTTTGAAAACCATGTGGACAACTAATTCTTAGGCAGAATACATGTTCTCTTTCATTGTATGCCGTGTATTTTAGGTGTCATTGATGATGGTATATGTTGCATAAGAGCCCTATTGGCTTTTTTGCAATCCACAATATACATATGACTACATTCACTTAAATGTCAACAACGAAAGTACTTTATATGTAATAGTTTCTAATAAGGAGGGAATCGTTCACAATTTTAACCTAAACCCCGTACATTGTTGTGTGAGACGGAGTTGCGAATGTAACTTTCTCTTTATTTCATTGAAACATGTCATTTGAACTACTTAAGTGAATTAGCTCTTGAGTACCTAATAATCTCTCACCCCCGGATGGTCTCACTAATTTAACTTTTTTATGATGTTGTAATAGCATGTCAAACGTTGAGCACCTAATAATCTTTGCATTGTTTTTGTTTGTGTTGAAATTAGCATTAGATTTGAAAAGAGGCGTGGATGGTTATTTTCAAGTGGAAGATGATGTACGGTTTGTACGTTACATAATGAGTTTGCATGGAATTCCAACCTCATGACGTAAATTTGAGTACAGGGTCGGTGATGACCTTAGCAGTTCATAATAAGGTCGGTGATGATGACAGCATCGTATTGTTAAGCCACAGAGTTGTAACTTTCCCAGACCTTTTATGGAAAAAATTCTGAGTCCCGGTCGGTGATGACCTAAGCAGTTCATAATAAGGTCGGTGATGACGCATGCATCCTATTTTTAAGCCGCAGAGTTGTTACTTTCCCAGACCTTTTTTTTGAAAAAACTCCAAGTCCAGGTCGGTGCCGACCTTAGCAATGGAAAAAATTGTTATAGCGTTGGTGCTGATGATGTGCAAAGGAGAAAAACAAATCTTCCCCAAGGAAGGTCTCACTGAAATCGAAATACATTATACATCAAAAGACCTGCATTCACTTCAACTTCCACATTCATGGATTTAAATGCAAACAAAACATTCATGAGTTCAATTGACATTCACTTAATTTGACAACATCCCACATACATTTACGTAAATTGACAACATCTCCTAAGTTTATAGTTACAAATCTTTTACAGTCCAATAACATCCACACCATATCCACTTCAATTACAAGTACTTTAACATGATATTACGTTCACTTTCACTTCAATACCCAAGAACACATAACACAACAAATGGAGGGGGAGATTCACTACAAGTTGGGCGGCAAGACCGGGAGTTGAGGGAGGTTAAGCTTTGGTGCATTTCGGATCCGTAGATGTAAGCTACGTCCTCAAGTGTGATCGTAGCCTCGTTGAGCATTAGAGGTACTAGCCTCGTTGCGACTCAATTCATTGTTGGCTGTATTGTCTTGAGACATCTGTGTACATCCAAATTAGAGATGATATAAATGACCTACATAGAAAGAAAATTAGAACTTGCAAGTTTTTTAAGCTAATGAGTCACTAGGCTCTTATGTAATACATTTTACAAAAAAGGATGGGAGTAATATATGTTCTTTTGACTCATGATCACAATATATATCACAATGGCATGCTTGGTGACTGACATGCGGATATAAACTAACATGTTAATCTGACCATCCATTCCCTACGGACGGCCCAATTTGCAACCAATAAGAAATCTGGGCACTGGATTGATAACTTACAACACCACCATTTATCTAATGTCTAAATAAGGACTTGGATCTTTTTCTGAGAGGTAAAGACATGGATATTTGATCTCATCAATGTATATTATACATGTATGCCATTAAAATTTAAGGACAATATGTATTAAAAAGTGGGGCAGTAAATGCTTCAACTTAGTTGGGGACTTCAATTTATAATTTAAGCTCTAGGGTTTGGGAACTCTCCAACTTAAACTGAGTCTCAACCATAACTGTGATACTAGTCCACAAAATTCAATAAATATACATGGTACAAACTTTCTATCATACATATTAATTTGTAAAACAGGGGGTGATGTATGAAAATAAATTAGATTGATTAAAGCTTGGCCTCATCAAATTTGAAAACTAAAGAAAACAAGAAATAAGTGGTTTATCCGAGAACTCCACGGTGACAAAGGTCAATGGGAGAGGTTACAATGTACTGAAATTGCCATTTTCAATTGCATCTTCTATTGCATCTTTTGTGTTTTATGACCTTGCCATTTTCAATCTGTAGTGAAAGAAGTTTAAACAAATTTAATTGCTCAAAGCATAGCAACTCAAATCAACTCAATCCATTTCAACAAACAAGACAAACAAGCAAGGAGAACAAATTCATGACAATTGCCAAAGATAGTATCTGCTCCGGAACCACCATCCTTCTCAAGTCACAAAAACCCCAGATTCGAAATCCTACAAACCCTAATCCCTTCAAACGAACAATCTAGAGCAAATCCCACAATGACGTTGCAATTCATGTACCATCCACTTTGCTATAGCATGCGGGATGGCGAGAAGAACAAAATGGAGGGAAGATACAGAAACATAATGAAAGATTCAAAAATGGATGGAGAAAGATACCTCTGCGAAAAGATCCGAAAAACAGTCAATGGAAACGTTGGTCTGGAACAAAGAGATGAAGTTGAAACGTAAGTTTGAAGCCTGGTGTAAGAGGAAATGGTTGTTACCATGCCGGAGCACTCGTTCAAGTTCGGACTTGACGGTATAGGGGAATAGAGAAGAAAAGAATGAGAAAAAGGGTAGTTTCGAGCTCTAGTTGAATTTGCAGATAGGGTCGGCACTGACCTTAAGTAGTGTAAATAAGGGCGGCACTGACGATGTGCCCAATAGGTAAATAAATAAATAAAGAAATAAATTCGGCCCAATTGCTCTAATTGGTGCAACACCATTTAGAGTGCTTAATCGGGTTACACGTGCGGATTAAGTGTTTTTTTGGATAAAATCCTCATCTATAAATTCTAAGGATATGGAAAAATATTAAATACTAAAACAACATATTTTAACACTCAGATTAAAGAGCAGCGATACAAAATATTTTGACTTAGGGGGAACCATTATTGTGCTTTATAGTGTGTACTGATGAAAAAAGAAATTGTTTTCTAGCATTTTATAATATTCTGGATTTTTTGATATTTTTTTGGATTTTTTGGGGTTAAAATTAAAATTCGCACTATGATGACTGCGATCGCGACCGTGACAGCGATTTTAAACCATGGAGAAAGGGAATAGAAAGAAGAGAGCTTCGTTGTAGTTGAGAGGAAAATGAAATAAAATGATTTGAGAGTAGTCTTATATAGTTTTATTGAGTTTTTTTTGTATTTACAAGAAAGTCCTTGGCTCTAGTCCTTTAATCAAAATGGGGTTTAGAAGGGATTTGAGTCCAACAAGAGGGGTCTAAATGCAAGGCAATGTTGTTGGGGCTACAATTCCCTTGCCCAAGGCGTCCAAGACCCTCAAGAATCTAAAATTACAAATTACCCCTGCACTTAACAAGACTTACAACTAGGTCCTTCTAGGTCTCCAACGAGGGCCAAACCCTCCCCAAACCATCTAATCTCTGTTCTAACCCCCGGAAAATAGCTAATTGCCCAACTAATCCCGGCTAATTAGCAGAAAAAAACACAATTAGGATACGGGGCCTTACAAGTAGGTCTATTGTGCACATTTTTTTTACTACATACTTTCTTGTCTGTTTCCATAAATAAAATCTAAATAAAGTGAATGAGAGTTTTCTGATTGGTATTTTGTGGTTCTAGTCCAACCAAGTCCTCTTGGGCTCTTTTCTTGCTGGTCAGGCAAATGGAATCCTATTAAGGTCTTTTCTCATGCTCCTTTTTTTTCATGCCTTACAAGAGACTAGAACTCATGCACCTATGCATACTACTCAATGTCCCTAACCAGTTGAGCAACAGACGGGGACTCTCCCTATTGCTCTATAGGAGATCATCCATATCAAATATGACTATATTCTCAACTGTCTTAGAATAAAAAAAGGAATTCTTTATCAATATGCTGACTTCTTTAGCCTGACACTCAGCAGTCTCTGCTCCTGCAACCTTATGGATTAACTAAAATTTAATCTCATTAAGAAGTTACGTCAGAAAATGATATTGATTTAACTTATTTTCATATAGGTTCAGGAAGGACATCACTTATTATAACCATTGGTCCATCTGCACGACATCTTTTAGAGACAACAAGCACGATTATGTTTGGCCAAAGAGTAAGAGCAGCAAAATACTTCAAAATTTTTCCGGTGAAAGAAAAATATCAGTCAACTGATATATTTTCTTTTCTTTACTTTTTGTTTAAAACATGCAATTTACTACTCTTTTTTTTTTTTTTTTTTGGGTAATCATGCAATTTAGTTCTTGATTGCTTTATTTCTGTTTGTTGCAGGCTATGAAAGTAGTAAACACAATGAGGCTTAAGGAAGAGTTAGATTATGAAAATCTGTGTCGCAAACTTGAGTCTCAATTAGATTACCTCACTGCAGAAATGGAGAGGCAACAAAAACTGAGTGAAAATAACAGAGGGCAGATGGAGCAGAAGCTAAAAGAGTGCCAGCACTCCTTTGCTGAAGCAGAAAAGGATTATTCTGCCAAGATTCAAGTAGTTTCTTCCTCTCTCTCTCTCTCTCAGGGTTTTCATGTACCATTTGATGATATTCCTGTGGTTTCTAGCTCTTAAATTTCATTTTAATTATTTCTTAGAAAATAGAATTCTTTTGCCATTTCATAAGTGAGAGAGAGAGAAGAGAGAAGAATGCTTCAGCCATAACCAACTAACATGCAGATAGATGGTTACTATTACTTTCAGACTGTCTGATCATTTGCTTTAACGTGATTATCATCAACTAATCATCATTGTCGTCTGAGCCTTTACCCATCAAATTGGGGTTGGCTAAAGAGTTCTACCCTAGGAAGCACGGACACTGACACGACACTACACGGACACGCCAGCACGGCATTTCTAAAAAAAGTAGGACACGAATATGTCGGGTACATGTTAATATTTAATAATAATAATAATAATAATAATATATCTAATCATATACTAAAAGACAATATCATTTAAACTTTGTAATCAATTTAGCAATCAAATCATAAAAAATTCAAGTACCATCGTACCACTATACCAACTAACAAACATATCAAATTCAAGTACTAGCGTACCACTCGAGTCAGGTCCTCTTGAAGCCATTCGTCACTATAATACCTTTCACAAAAGAAAGAAGTATTTCAAGTTTACTTGATAATAAGAAAATGTGTGTTATGATGTAAGAATAAAAGAAAGTAATAATTTTCTTCCAACTAAAAGAGGTTTTTTTACAAACGGCCCTCTTCTCTTTTCTTTATTATAACTTATATACTTTTCTCCAACTAAAATAGCTAGCGTGTCCCCAGCGTGTCCGGGAAATAAAATATAAAAAAATAAGCAGGACGCCATTTTTGGCGTGTTGGACACCCTGGAGAGGTGTCCGTGCTTCCTAGGTTCTACCCTAAGGGTGTGTTTGGTTCGACTTGTTTGAAGGCAAATGTGCTTTTCTAAAAGTAATTTTGTAAATGCTTCTTTTTTAGAGAAGCACTTCAAGAGAAAAGGTTATTTGGTTAGCTCAACATCTACACTGAACTTTTAGCAGTAGAAGCATCCTACATAGTTTGGTTATATATATACAGCAACTTTTAACAAAAAATAATCAAGAAAATTACATTACTTAAAAAAAAAAACACAAAATGCATAGCTAGCCAATCACCACCCCCCTCCTTTTTTTTTTTTTTTTTTTTGGGTATGCCACTGGCCAAATAGGGTTTCTTTGTTATGATCTAGAAGTTAAACGAATTCAGGTTTCTCGGAACGTTGTGTTTTTTTAAAACCAGTATTTGTTTTCAGAATTATGTTGAGTCTGATTCCATCACTTCCTTTCCTTATTTTTGTGATCTTCCCACTTCTGTTTTTCGATTTAAACCTAATTTCATGATGACAATATCGGCCGCTACGTAGCATTGCGGCGGCTACGCCCCGCTACGGGGCCGCTACGACCGCTACGGGGTGAGAAAAATTCCTACTTTTCAAAATTTTCTTAAATGCATAGTAAGACTTATTTCTTTTCTTCTTCTCTCCCAATAACATTTCTACACAACTCTTCTACCCTTTTATGTTTAAAAGAACACAAAAAAGCACATGATCTCACCGAATTACAGTCGTTCCAGAGAGTTCTTCTCAAGGATTCTTCTCTAAATACACCCTATTAGACTCCCCCTTTGGTAGATGTATTTTTTTCTCTAGTTATTCTTAAGTCTTAAGTCTTGACTTCATGATATAGTTTTTTTCTTTTATGGGCTTTTTATTAGTTTCTAAGTTAGCATAACTAAGCAACATGAACACATGTGAAAAAAAATAATCATTACTATTATTTTCTATTTATACAGCGATACAGGACCTCATACAATGAGGGGACCGCAACTTCCCCTTATCTTAGTTACTTCTGCAAAACAAAAAAAAAAAAAAGCATTTTCTCTCATTTTCCAATATTCTAGATTTTCTACAACTTTTTCACATTTTTTTGCGATTTTTCCAAATTGCACTGCTACGCCGCCCGACGTAGCGCTTTGGCAGCAGGCCGCTACGCCCGCCGCTACCGCTCTTTTCATCTTTGCCTAATATTGTGTATGAAAGGCGTAAGTTGCTAAGAGACACTACACCAGAGCCACCTAACACTTATACTACATCCACACCTGATTAGGCTTCTACATCTCAAGAAATTATTGTTGCTACTCTCTGCAGATCCACTCGCATCTCACGACCTCCTGATTGTTTTGGTTTTACTCAGACCTCCCTGCTTACCTCTCTTTCTATTGTTTAAATGCCTAACTCTTATTCGCAAGCCTTGCTGCATGAATGTCGGTGATGATAGGCTATGTAGGAATAACTTAACACACTCAAAGCCAATGACACTTGGGATATCGTGCCTTGTCCTTCTTCTGTTAAACCCATTGGGTGTAAATGGGTTTACTCTATCAAGTTAAATCGGGATGGTTCTTTAGCATGATATAAGGCTCGATTAGTGGCTTTGGGTAATCGACAAGAGTATGTTATTGACGATGAGGAGACCTTTGCTCCTGTGGCTAAAATGACCACTGTCCGGACAATCCTTGCCTTCGCCGCCTCTCAGTCCTGGCTTTTATTTTAGATGGATGTGAAGAAAGCCTTTCTTCATGGGGATCTTAATGCGGAGGTGTACATGCGTCTTCCTCAAGGATGCACCTCTACCTTCAAAACTGATGTTGCTCGGTTAAGGCGCTCTTTATATGGTCTTAAACAAGCACCCAGAGCTTGGTTTGAGAAGCTTCGCAGTACACTACTTGGATTTGCCTTCTCACAAAGTCCTTATGATCCATCCATGTTTACTCATAAAACAACTTAGGGTGTTACCATACTTCTTTCGTACGCGGATGATATCATTATCACGAGTACTTGGAACGATATGATATGCAAGCTTCAATCTTCACTTCAAGATGCCTTCCATATGAAAGATTTAGGGCCATTGACATATTTCTTGGGCTAGGAAGTTAGTCAAAGTAAAAAAAGGTCTTTTTCTTCATCAACATAAATGTCACTGATCTTGTTGAACTCGCTGATGTTCAAGAATCTACTCCAGTGGACACACCTTTAGAAGTTAATGCAAAACTTTGAAAGGATGATGGCGACCTTCCTGATCATACTACTTATCGGCGCTTTATTGGAAGCCTCGTCTATTTGACCATTACTAGACCTGACATATCCTATGCAGTCAATCTAGTAAGTCAATTCATGACAGCTCCGTGGCAGCTTCGTTTGGTTGCTGTCAAGCGCATTATTCACATTCTTCTTAGATCCCCGATAAGAGGGCTATTTTTCCAGTTGGGACACCTCTCACACTTACTACTTACTTTGATGCAGACTGGGCAGGATGTCCGGACACTTGCCGGTCTATAACTGGATGGTGTGTTTACTTTGGCGAAGCATTAATTTCCTGGAAGTGTAAGAAACAAGAGAAGGTTTCTAAATCATCTGTTGAATCTGAGTGTCAAGCTATGTCTTCTGCTTGTTCTGAAATCCTCCGGCTGAATGGGTTACTCTCTGAGATTGGTTTTTCTCAAATTGCATCCACTCTTTATGCTGACAACACTAGTGCGATTCATCTCACTGAAAATCAAATCTTTCACGGGCGCACCTAATATATAGAGGTTGATTGTCACTTCATTCCTGATGAATATGATCGTAAAGTCGTCAACCTTCCACATGTCTCAACAGAACTCCAGCTTACAGATAGCTTCACTAAAGGTCTACCTAGACCACATAATGAGTTCTTGGTTAGCAAATTGCTGTTGGTGGACCAGCATCAATTTGTTCAATTTGAGTGGGGGGTGTGGGGGTAATATTGTTATGTTCCATGTTGAATGCCTTGCGGGTTCTAGATCTTCATCTTGGTTGTTATTTTAACTTTGACGATAGTAGTGAGTAACATCAAAATGAAAGAACCCTTGCCTCGCTCTTGGAGTTATAGGACCTTCTCCATAGTTTGATGATGGAGCCATAACTTGAAGTTGAGGATATTCATATGGCGGTTGCACTTGTGGGGGTGTGGCCATAGGTTCTAGTAATACTCCATACTGTTGTTGCCCATACCCATGCGAAGGACCACCGTATCCACCATACTGCTGCGGCTGTCCATACTCAGACGAAGGATCATGAAATTGATGTCCATATTGTTGCCCATATCCGTATGAACTATCAGAACTTGTGATCCAAGGGCTTGATGCCATTTGATGTGGGTGAGGATATTCATCCGTTGGCTCATTTCCTTCACCTCTGCCCCATCCACGTGACCCACCAGCAGGCTCATTTGGACTATAATATACATTAATGTTGTCATGTCCACCACCACGTCCATCATCACTACCTTTGTATGCCTCATCGTTCTGGCCCTGTTCACCTCCTTCTCGTGAGCCTCTTGCTAGAAGATGATGTTTTATGTTGTTCATCTTCTTCTTCATGAGTGGCCAACCTTTGGCTTTGTCTTGTCTTTGCATGAGTGCTCTTATCCTTTGACTTTCGTGTGTTTTGGAAAGTTGGTTTTGATCTTTCTCTAGCCCCTGCGACACGTTCTGAAGTAGAACGTGTCAACTCTGGCTCACGGTTATGACCACGTCCCGAGCCTTGCGATGACGAGGTTGCTACACCCTTACCCTTATCGCACGCTGATCGCACTGTTGAAGTAGGTGTAGCAGATCTGGAACTCGGATGCCGCGGTGGGGAAATATGTCCTTCATTCGACTGAAAGTCTTCAACATCAGCCATTGCTTCATCGAGGAATGTTGTATCATTTAATACTGGATCCGCTCTTTCAGCCAACCATTCATCAAGAGGGTCTTCTTCCTCGAATATATAATCCAAATTTATTGGTTGGTAGTTGCCGTTGTCTCTTTTCATCAGATTCCTTGCCCGTAACCTCATGTTGTAATGGACAAAGACCAACTTCTTCAACTTGGCCATAGTAAGGCGATTACGGGTCTTACTGTGTATCAAGCTGAATGTGCCCCAATTCCTTTCACATCCCGAAGATGAGGCTGTTTGGCTCAATATTCCTTTTGCGAAAGATCTTAAATGGGGAACCTCATCACCAAATGTAGCCCACCATTTAGCTGTGTTAAAAGACCAAAACAATAAAATCAATTGTTTGTTATAATTCATAAATTACTATATTTCATCTAACTTAAGTATTGAAATTTGAAATAATACCTGGATCCATCTGCTTACGACCCAATATGGCTGCGTCTGATCCAAAACTACCTAGAGCGCCCTTGTAGTTTTTCAACTATAAAAGTTAAGATTTAGAAATTAGCACTTAGCAGTTAGCACATAGCCCACTAATCTGTGAATAATAATGTCATGATCTATGACATCCTTACCTGGTTAAGAATTGTAACTTGATATTGCGCGTTATCTGTCATAGCCTCTAACGTTTTTTTCAAGCCACGGAAAACTTCTTCATGGCTAGAAAAGTGTTTGCTATAAACGCAGCTTGGGTTCAAGTAGTACGCTGCATGCCATGACGTCATTAAGTAATAAGTATTGATTATTAGATTCCAAAATAAAGTAGTAAACAATAACTAGTTAGTATTCTATTTATAATAACCATAATAGATTAATAGTCAAAAATTACCTGCCGCATGTATGTCTTGATGCATTTGGTTGTCCCATCGATTATCAATGATTTTCCATAGATTCTTATAATAAGTCCCATACTTTCCTCTGGACCTTTGCTCTATAGCTAGTTTTGCTCTATCCATGGCATCATACACAAAGCCTATTGTGGGCTTCGTATCAGCATCCACTAGTTTCAAAACCAAGACAAGAGGCTCGAGTAAGTCAGTAATTCATTTTGCCTTGTTCCAAAAACCCTCCCCATGGACAATCTGTTGTACACGGCGTGCCAAAGGTTGACGTGAAAAATATGATTTCACATATGCTGACTGGTCCACATTTGCATTATATTATCCTTGGCACGGCAAAGACTCTCAAGGGCTATGAAGTGCGTAGCAAAGCGTGTGATACCGGGCCTCAAAATCTCACGACCCTCGTTCATTTCTCTTAGCAGATCTGTCATGAACTGATGGTTATAGATCAAAGATGTCACCATCTTTCCCTCATCAATAGTATTACGGACATCATCTAATTTGCCAATGTCCTCCAGCATGAGATCAATACAATGTGCCGTGCACGGCACCCAAATAATACTCTTATGCTTTTCACGCAATTTCTTCGCCGCGGCCTTAAAGTTAGGCGCATTATCTGTCACAATTGCAACAACATATTATCACGAATAAGCAAGAAGAACCCTAACACATAAACAAGACTACTGAATGGAATTGGATTGGATGCCTTTCACAAGGATCCATCACTGTATTTATAACTCAGAGATGCCTACAATCTATCAAATCTCCTAGTTTAGTATGTCTTTCTGTACAAGTCAAACTAGTATCCATCTATGTTTAGTATGTATTGCTGTACAAGTCTACAATATGATGGGCTTTGCAGATGGGTCGTGGATGGGCCAAACTGATATTATAATGGGCCTTTGTTACCACCCCCCCTCAAATTGATGTTGTGGAATCGGTAAGCATCAATTTGCTGGGTAAGAATTGATGACATGGGCGAGGAAGTCCCTTCGTGAAGATGTTCGCAATCTGGAGGCCAGAGGAAATGAACGGTAAGGAAATGACATCCCGTAGATATTCATCACGAATGAAGTGACAATCAACTTCGATGTGCTTGGTCCGTTCATGAAAGACTGGATTTTCTGTAATACGAATAACACTAGTGTTGTCAGCATGGAGAGGTGTAGGTGAGTCTTGAGGAAAACCGAGATCGGAGAGTAGCCCATGGAGCCAAAGTATTTCAGAACAGACAGCAGACATGGCTCGATATTCTGCTTCGGTGGAAGATCTTGATACCTTATCTTGTTTCTTACATTTCTAAGATATCAACGCATCGCCAAGATACATACACCACGCAGTTGTGGAGCGACGGGTATCAGGACAACCCGCCCAGTCAGCATCGGAAAAAGCAATGAGATTTAGTGGAGAGCCTGCAGGGAAGAATAGACCACGAGTAGGCGTACCAAGAAGGTAACGAATAATTCGTCGGGCAGCCGCCAAATGAAGATGCCGTGGTTGAGTCATAAACTGGCTGACAAGATTAACAGCAAAGGAAATGTCGGGGCGAGTATGAGTCAAGTAGATCAAGCTACCAACCAATTGTCGATAGAGCGTGGCATCGGGAAGAAGATCCCCACTATCCTTTGAAAGCTTCAAGTTCACTTCAAGAGGAGTATCAACTGGAGTTGAGTGCTGTAGTCCTGCTAGTTCAATTAGGTCTAGAGCATATTTGTGTTGGTGCAAGATTATGCCTTTTTCTGTGTGACGAGCTTCAAGACCTAAGAAGTAGGTTAAGGGACCCAAGTCTTTCATATGGAATGATTGATGCAATGAGGATTGAAGCTTAGATATCATTTCGGAATCAGTTCCAATAATAATGATGTTATCAACATAAACAAGAGGGATAGTGATACCGCTTGGAGACTTATGTAAAAACAACGATGGATCATACAGACTTTGCTGGAAGGCCAACAGAAGCAAGGCGTCCCAAAAATTTTCAAACCAAGCGCGAGGAGCCTGTTTAAGGCCATAGAGGGAACGCTTTAGTTTAGCCACATCGGAACTATTTGAAGGGGAATACCCTGGAGGAAGGCGCATATAAACCTCTTTTTTAAGATTACCATGAAGAAAGACATTCTTTACATCGAATTGAAGAATGGGCCAAGCTTGAGATGTTGCAATGGCAATAATCATCCGGACAGTAGTCATCTTAGCAACCGGAGGAAATGTTTCATCATAATCAATGCCATATTCTTGGCGATTACCAAGAGCGACCAGGCGAGCCTTGTATCGGTCGAGAGAGCCATCATATTTCAGTTTGACCGAGTAAACCCATTTACACCCAATAGGTCGAATTGTGGGTGGGCAGGGAACCACATCCCATGTATGATTAGTCTGTAGAGCTTCTAATTCCTCGGACATAGCTTGCCGCCAACATTCATGTTTCACAGTGTGAGAGTAGGAAGTGGGAATGTTAACAGAAGCGAGAGTGGCAAGAACGCCGAATGAGAATACCCATATTTATCAGGAGGCCGAGAAATACGCGTGGTGCGTCGAAGAGTGGGCATCATAGCTTGTTCTGATGTAGTGGCTAGGGGAGTTGGATCAGGTGCCGGATCAGGTGGGTCTGGAATGGGCTGTATCGTAGCAGTGATTGGTTCCGTGCGTCGCCGATATACAATTCCAGGTTTGAACCGTTCAATAGAAGATGAAGTAGTATCGGATGAAAAAGGTGGTAATATAGCCATGGGAAGTGAAGTGAAAAAATCAGTTGTGTGAGAAAAAAACTATAAATTTTCAAAAAACACAACATTTCGAGAAACACGAATTCTTTTGAGAGATGGATCATAACAAACAAATCCTTTTTGACGAGTTGTGTAACCAAGAAAAGCGCATCTGGTAGCTTGCGCAGACAATTTTGTCTATTCAAAAGGAGGAAGATGAACAAAACAAACACATCCAAAAGGACGAAGATGTGTATATGTAGGATGAGAGTTAAAGAGACGGAAATATGGAGACTAATTTTGAAGTTTGGAAGACAAAAGCCGATTAATAAGATGAACGGAAGTGGAGAGAGCTTCCGGCAAGAATCTAGGGGGGTCAGATGATTCAAGTAGCAAGCAACGAACCATGTCAAGCGAATGGCGATTCTTCCGTTCAGCAATGCCATTTTGCTGTGGAGTATGAGGACATGTTCGTTGGGAGATAATCCCCTTAGATTGGAGGAATTCTTGAAAACTGTGTGACACATATTCTCCACCTGAATCAGATCGGAGAAGTTTTATGCAGGTGGAGAATTATGTTTCAACATAAGCCAGGAATGTTTTAAAATCCTTAAACACCTCTGATTTAGCCCTTAAAAAATAAACCCAAGTGAATCGGCTATGATCATCGATGAATGTGACAAAGTATTTAAAGTGAGAATGAGAAATAACAGGTGTTATACCCCAAACGTCACTATGAATCAAATCAAAACATTTTTCTGATATAGAGGTATGCGCATAAAATGGAAGGGCTTTACTTTTTCTAATTTGCAAACAGAACAATCAATATTGACATCAGAAGTAGAAAACTGCATTTTATTAATCAAACCAGAATTTTTCATAGATAACAATGTGTGGATTAGGATGTCCTAATTTTTTGTGCCACAGATGCACATTATTTTGAAGAACACATGAAAAAGCTAAAGTAGATTCATCCCTAGGTTGTATAGGCAGATTGAGCGGAAACAACCGGCCGCACTTAGGCCCCTCTGCGATCGCCTGCCTCGTCCCCTGATCCTGTACAACACAACCAGAAGAAGAGAATGACACATTACAATGATTATCTACTAGTTGGCCAATAGATAACAAATTTGTAGAGAGGCCAGGTGAAAGAAAAACATGATTCAAAGGCAATTCGTGTGGAATATCTCCTATGGCAGTGATAGGTAAATGACCCCCATTGGCGGTTTGAACTTGGATTTTCCCATCATATGATTGAATATTAGACATGAGTCTGGAAGAGGAAGTCATATGATTTGCTGCTCCAGAATCAAAATACCACATGGAAGGAGATGGAAAGGTTTTACCTGAGAGGCCCAAGGTGGAGAATGCTTGGAGAATCATTTGTTGAATCATTTCTGGATTGATGGGAGGGCTGGGTGCAAATTGCTGTGAAGACATAGATGAAGATGGAGAAGCAGGTGCCACAGAGCGAGAATCTGAAGAAGCAATAGCAGAATAAGCACGGGAATTCCGAGTTTCTGGTCGTTTCCTTCATTCAGAAATGATATGCCCACTAGCTTGGCAGTAGTTACAAACTTTTATCTTGCACTGAGAAGAATAATGTCCATACTCCTTACAATTGAAGCATTGAATTTTGCTCAAATCCTGGGTCGAAGTGTCACGTCTGGGAGGTTTCCCTTTAGCCACATAAGCAACTTCGGTTGGACTAATGGATGATTGTTGGGATAGTTGATGCTGAGTGAATATCCGTTGTTCTTCGCGGAGCACTTCATTGAGGCATGTCTCCAAAGAGGGAGATGGATGTTGACTCATAAGATTGGAGCGGACATTTTCAAATTCAGGCTGAAGTTTCATTAAGAATTGATCTCTCTGAGTAATTTTATGAACTTCTTGAACACCAGATAGAGTTTCTCCGGTGAGAGTAGCATAGGCAATATCTGTGTAGTCAGTCCAAAGAACAAGGAAGCCGGAGTAATACTCTTGGACAGCCATCTGTCCTTGAGAATATTGAGCAATTTCAAGTTCCAATTGGAATTGACGGGCTGAATTCTCTTGGTGATAGATGCGTTTCAGATATCCCCACATATCTTGAGCAGTTTTATAAGGCTTAAGATGGAAGAAAAATTGGGGTTCCACTGCGCCCAACATCCTGCTCATAATTTGTGCTTCCTTGGTTTCCCAATCTTCCAATTTTTCTTTTTCCGGTGGCTTTTTCATAGAACCAGAAATGTGGCCCCATTATTTTTTCCCTTTCAGATATAACTCAAATTGATAGGCCTAAGCAGAATAGTTTTTTCCGTTGAATTTGATTAATTGCATTTCATTCTTGTCCATTTTCAACCCACAGATGATAATAGTAATGGATAGACGTCAATAAAAGGCACAAACAAAGAAAGCAACAACCCAACTGAAGCAATAAACAGCCCAGATTAATTGTAGATCATAGAAAGCGCCGATTAAAGATGACAGCAGTAATAGAGAAACAAGCAACAGCCTAGAAACTATTCTGAATCAACATCGACAGATCACAACAGATCTCAGATCTGTATAAATAGATACCCAAATCTGGTCCAGACGACCAACAGATTCTACAGAAAACAGTAGGTGGGGCCCACTGGTGATTCAATCTACTAGATCAGGGTGATCAGATAGATGCTTCACAGAATAAGTTCAGTACTACACAATCACAGCAGCGAGCATAAACAATCTTGAAGTAATAGTCTTCCTGGGCAGATTTTCAAAAAAACTGTGCACAAAACACAGTTTATACAAAAAAAAAACAGGTCAAACGACCTTGTTTTTGTGAACGGGATAGACAAGTGGGCCCCAAAGAATGATCTGATCGCTGATCAGTGCTGTCTGCAAACTAGGAATCCTGTTTTCTTATCAGAAACTTCAAGTTTCATCCAATTTGGTTGCAAATCCATGACAGTGCCCATTTGATGAAAACTAGTACACAAACTGAGAAATCACAAAATCGATCAGACAGCCTACCTCTGATGAGCCAAAAATCCTGAAAAAATCTTCTAAATTCCCAGAACAATTAGTCGATCACAACAGGTGTGATCCTGCAGTTGCTGTGATGATCGTAGGTGGGCCTCACCAGATCTGGTATCTGAAGACGTGACTGTCGACTGCTGATTTGAACCCAAGATGTCGAACACAAGATGGCTGGAACAAATATTCTTTTGACTAGAATGGCTGATCGATCAAAGAACAAACTCTTTATGGCTCTGATATCATATCACGAATAAGCAAGAAGAATCCTAACACATAAACAAGACTACTGAATGGAATTGGATTGGATGCCTGTCACGAGGATCCATCACTGTATTTATAACTCAGAGATGCCCAAATTGGGCTACAATTACAATCTATCAAATCTCCTAGTTTAGTATGTATTGCTGTACAAGTCTACAATATGATGGGCTTTGCAGATGGGTCGTGGATGGGGCCAAACTGATATTATAATGGGCCTTTGTTAACACATATTTGTGCCAATTTTTAACCATACACAGGGTATCATCAATTCAACTGTACAAATATTCAGCATCCATTTAATGTCTGCTTGTATCTACAGACCTGACAAAAACTATTCCCGTTACATAGTAAGCCATGAAATTAATAATGTGCCACCTATTGTTGCTTGTCCACCCATCACACATAAGTGTGCACCCATACTCCTCCCAAGTTTTGAAGTGATCTTCCAAGTATCTCCAATAATCAGAAACTTCCATGTCAAGATACTTTCCGCCAATCTCATAAGCGGATGGAGGTTTAATTCCGGGCCCCACCTCAGCTATAGTATCAACCATGGAGCGATAGTATGGTGAATTAGTAACATTCGGTGGAATCCGATTATAATGGAAGAACTTTGAGATGGCTCTCCCCATTTTCATGGCTCTAACTTTCATATCACCCATGATAGAGCTACTAATCTTTGGTTGTTTTGTACTTTGAGACTTATGTAAGAATGGATCCATTGTCCCTCTCCTTGTTGTGTCCCGATAAGGGTCAGGAGGAGATCTGGAAGAACCAGCCCCAGCCCGTGTCTCATCCATACGAGCCTGCTCAAAAGCAAATTGTTCATGGCTCGCTCTCATAGCCCTCCTTAACTCCCTTGCCTCAACATTACCATCACCATCACCGTCAGAGTCATCCTCAGAAGTGTCAATCCTCTGCATATTTACAACCCTCTCATCAAATTTTTTCTTTTTTTCCTTCTCATTCTTCTTTTCAAGCAACACGTCTCTCATTTGTTTCTTCACTTCAGTGGGGACGTTTGCACATGGTTTAGCTTCCCCTTGTATACCTGCTAGTTGTTGTTTAAATCTGTGGATCCCACTACTGAGAATCTTATGACACCATTTGCATTTGACCTTATGACGGTCTACTGCAACCATCTCCCCATGTTCCCATTCGGGGTCAACTTCTTTCTCTTTCTTTTTTGGGGCCATTTGTGATATAATCTAACTATCTAAGTGATCGTAATCTGCACAATCAAGAATTCAAGATTCTACACAATGAAATGTTTATTTATACTTTAAGAATGTAGAAAAAAAAAGAACATATTATTAATTCATAGATCCATGTTAGATACACTCCCAAAATAATACTCATACAAAAAACATAAATAAATAATGAAAAAGAATTTGATTTTTTTTTAAATTACATCATAATCATGAAAATCACATTCTTTTAACCAAACAATAGTTGAAATTTCATCTACAAGCAACCCACACATGTAATCATCTACTCTACATAATTTAAGAATGTAAAATGCAAAAAATCCATATTATTAATAATTATTTTTACAAGAAAAAGTAAGGAAAATATTATTATTGGACATATATGCGTAGATCTGGTGTTAGAACCATAGATCCATGTTATATACACCCAAAATAATAATTTCATACAAAGAACATAAGTAAATAATAAAAAAAATTCGGTTTTTTCTTTTTTTTTTAAAATTACATCATAATCATGAAAATCACATTCTTTTAACCAAACAATAGTTGAAATTTCATCTACAGACAACCAACACATGTAATCATCTACTCTACATAATTTAAGAATGTAAAATGCAAAAAATCCATATTATTAATAATTATTTTTACAAGAAAAAGTATGGAAAATATTATTATTGCACATATATGCATAGATCTAGTGTTAGAACCATAGATCCATGTTATACACACCCAAAATAATAATTTTCTACAAAGAACATAAGTAAATAATAAGTTTTTTTTTTTGGATTTCTTAATTAAAAAAAAAAAGACCCAAAAATTCAAAAAAATGCATTTTTTAGAAAAAAATAATGATCCTCCAAACCATCTTCAAGCAATATCTTCATCTTAGCATCTTCTCTAAACCATATATGCATGTAGAATCAAGAAAACAAACCTCAAAGTTGAGAAATAAAAAAACCCTCTTTGATGTGAATAGTGGTTGGATTCTTTGGTAGGCTTGATCTTATAAAATGGATGGATTTGATGATGTTAGATGCTTGAAACACAATTTGGAGGCAGTTTCCTTCACTCTCCAACAAGTAGAATATGAAAACAATGAAGATTTTAGGGTTTCGGGGCACTCGACTCGGTACCGAGTCGACTCAGACTCGGCCGATTTTTTATTCCCTGTTTGTTCCCTTTTTAAGAAGTGCTTATTGTTTGACTTTGACTTCTTGCTTGCAGTCATTAGAAAGAGAGAATATTTGTTTTGAAACAGAGATTAGAAAAATGTTGAATGCAATGAATCTACAGAAGGATCAAAATGATCAGATATGTGATGAAGTTGCACGCTTGGAAAAGAGTTTAACTCATAGCCAGGTAATTTACTTCACATTTTTCTTATACTTAAAAGTTAAAACCAACTGTATTCTTTGTTTCACTCTTTTCTAGCTAAAATGAACTTTTGATTAGGTTTCTTGAACATTTTTCTTTATAGATTCAAGTTATTTTCATTGCCTCGTGATTTCATCTGAGTGTATTACTGTATTTTCTTACGCTTAGTCCTGGGGTTATGATATATTTATTTATTCAGTTTTTCCTGCTAAACAGTAAAAATATCCTACAGTCACCGAAGCTTTCGGACATTTCTCTGTATTGCTTTGATTCCGTGGGGTTTATTGGACAACTGCTACGATCTTATCTTCCTACAGGTTGATTTTATTTATGGTCCATAGCAGAACCTTGATATTATTGTTTCGGGAGGGGATTGATGAATTATCATTTTGTGGTTACAGAAGACACTAAACGTCTGGTAGGTTTTCCCTCTGAAAGGGGGTTGATATCTGGCATTCCTTATACAATTCAGGATCAATGGCCACCGAGGTTGGGTTCGCCAACCCCAACATCCATTTAATTCCAGGAACAAGAAACCCCAGCCTGTGCTTTAGATCCCCTTACATAGGGCAAGGATCATGTTTTCAAAAGAAAAATTGAAGTGGGAAATGGATGCTGAGTTTTCTGATCTGTAAGTATTGAAGAGAATTCCATCGGGCATCCCTTTGTTGACCTCAGTACTGGTGTCACCCTATGGAACGGCGCACAGAGGTGGGCCATGGACTTTTTATCCTAACTGTATTTCTTGGGCACAATTTGTCGAAATGTGTAGATTTTATCCACTGCTTTTAGCTCCTTAAATCATTGCAATCTAAATTGTAAACATCACTTCCCATACTGTGTCAATATAAGATACAGAGTTTTCGAGTTGGAAGTATCTTGATTAGAAAATCCTCATATGTTTGGCTGCAAATTGGCATGTAAAAGGTCTACAGACTTTGATGATGAATTTTTTGTCTCCCCCTTGGTTAACACATACAGTCCCTTCACATAGAAGATAAATTATAAGAAGCTGATAACTAAAGTTTGTCCAGCAGAAACAAAGGTAGCACATCAGTTCTCAGTAGTGATGTTGATCTACTATTGTGCCAAATTTCACAATAAACATCACTTGCTGTACTGTGTCAATATATGATTTTATTAGTTCTCTAGTTTAAGCTTTGAAGTATCTTGAATAGAAAGTCCTTTTATGTTTGGTCGCAAATTGGCATGTAAAAGTCCTCGACTTTGATTATGAATTTTTTTGTCCCTTAACACATTAGTCCTTGGTTCACAAAAAGACACTCAGATGAGACCAGGGATGAAAAAAAGGGACTTGGGAGTCGACTCGGCTGACTCGGTCGAGTCCCATATTTAGTGTAAAAAAAAAAAAAAAGGAAAATTTGTTTTCTCCTTTTTTATTCCCTCCATCCATCCATCCAATCCATCCATAATTCCATATATATAGTTTTACTCTCTTCATTGATCATTCTAATACGTTATTTAAGGATAGAATAATAACAACATAATCGCAAGCCATTTTATAATTTAATTGCAATTAAAATTTAAAATTTAAAACTAAAAAATAAAAAATACAATATACATGTTTCCAACTTTCAATATCCACTCTCAAGTCTCAATTATCAAGTCAACTAATAAGATCAATCATCAAAGATGTAACTAAGCTTCAAATTTCAATTATATTTATAGCATATAAAAATGTAAAACCATACCTTAGCTCTTTCTTGTTAAAATTTAAATGCTAATTCCATGTTGAATGCCTTGCGGGTTCTAGATCTTCATCTTCATCGTTATTTTGACTTTGACGATAGTATTGAGCAACATCAAAATGAAAGAACCCTTGCCCTGCTCTTGGAGTTATAAGACCTTCTCCATAGTTTGATGATGGAGCCATAACTTGAAGTTGAGGATATGCATATGGCGGTTGCACTTGTGGGGGTGTGGCCATAGGTACTAGTAATACTCCATACTGTTGTTGCCCATACCCATGCGAAGGACCACCGTATCCACCATACTGCTGCAGCTGCCCATACTCAGACGAAGGATCATGAAATTGATGTCCATATTGTTGCCCATATCCGTATGAACTATCAGAACTTGTGATCCAAGGGCTTGATGCCATTTGATGCGGGTGAGGATATTCATCCGTTGGCTCATTTCCTTCACCTCTGCCCCACCCACGTGACCCACCAGCAGGCTCACTTGGACTATAATATACATTAATGTTGTCATGTCCACCACCACGTCCATCATCACTTCCTTTGTATGCCTCCTCGTTCTGGCCCTGTTCACCTCCTTCTCGTGAGCCACTCTTGTTAGAAGATGATGTTTTATGTTGGTTCTCTTCTTCTTCATGAGTGGCCAACCTTCGGCTTTGTTTTGTCTTTGCAAGGGTGCTCTTATCCTTTGACTTTCGCGTGTATTGGAAAGTTGGAGCTCCGGAAGAACTAGCCTCAGCCCGTGTCTCATCCATACGAGCCTGCTCAGAATCAAATTGTTCACGGCTCGCTCTCATAGCCCTCCTTAACTCCCTCGTCTCAACATCACCATCACCGTCAGAGTCATCCTCAGAAGTGTCAATCCTCTACATATTTACAACCCTCTCATCAAGTTTTTTCTTCTTTTCTTTCTCATTCTTCTTTTCAAGCAACATGTCTCTCATTTGTTTCCTCACTTCAGTGGGGACATTTGCACATGGTTTAGCTTCCCCTTGTATACCTACTAGGTGTTGTTTCAATCTGTGGATCCCACCACTGAGAATCTTATGACACCATTTGCATTTGGCCTTATGACGGTCTCCTGCAACCATCTCCCCATGTTCCCATCCGGGGTCAACTTCTTTCTCTTTCTTTTTTGGGGCCATTTGTGATATAATCTAAGTATCTAAGTGATAGTAATCTGCACAATCAAGAATTCAAGATTCTACACAATGAAATGTTTATTTATACTTTAAGAATGTAGAAAAAAAAAGAACATATTATTAATTCATAGATCCATGTTAGATACACTCCCAAAATAGTACTCATACAAAAAACATAAATAAATAATGAAAAAGAATTTGAATTTTTATTATTATTTTTAAATTACATCATAATCATGAAAATTACATTCTTTTAACCAAACAATAGTTGAAATTTCATCTATAAACAACCCACACATGTAATCATCTACTCTACATAATTTAAGAATGTAAAATGCAAAAAATCCATATTATTAATAATTATTTTTACAAGAAAAAGTAAGGAAAATATTATTATTGCACATATATGCATAGATCTAGTGTTAGAACCATAGATCCATGTTATACACACCCAAAATAATAATTTCATACAAAGAACATAAGTAAATAATAAAAAAAAAATTCGGTTTTTTCATTTTTTTTTTAAAATTACATCATAATCATGAAAATCACATTCTTTTGACCAAACAATAGTTGAAATTTTATCTACAAACAACCAACACATGTAATCATCTACTCTACATAATTTAAGAATGTAAAATGCAAAAAATCCATATTATTAATAATTATTTTTACAAGAAAAAGTAAGGAAAATATTATTATTGGACATATATGCGTAGATCTGGTGTTAGAACCATAGATCCATGTTATACACACCCAAAAAAATAATTTCATACAAAGAACATAAGTAAATAATAAAAAAAATTCGGTTTTTTCTTTTTTTTTTAAAATTACATCATAATCATGAAAATCACATTCTTTTAACCAAACAATAGTTGGAATTTCATCTACAGACAACCAACACATGTAATCATCTACTCTACATAATTTAAGAATGTAAAATGCAAAAAATCCATATTATTAATAATTATTTTTACAAGAAAAAGTATGGAAAATATTATTATTGCACATATATGCATAGATCTTGTGTTAGAACCATAAATCCATGTTATACACACCCAAAATAATAATTTCATACAAAGAACATAAGTAAATAATAAAAAAAAATTCGGTTTTTTCATTTTTTTAAAAATTACATCATAATCATGAAAATCACATTCTTTTGACCAAACAATAGTTGAAATTTTATCTACAAACAGCCAACACATGTAATCATCTACTCTACATAATTTAAGAATGTAAAATGCAAAAAATCCATATTATTAATAATTATTTTTACAAGAAAAAGTAAGGAAAATATTATTATTGGACATATATGCGTAGATCTGGTGTTAGAACCATAGATCCATGTTATATACACCCAAAATAATAATTTCATACAAAGAACATAAGTAAATAATAAAAAAAATTCGGTTTTTTCTTTTTTTTTTAAAATTACATCATAATCATGAAAATCACATTCTTTTAACCAAACAATAGTTGAAATTTCATCTACAGACAACCAACACATGTAATCATCTACTCTACATAATTTAAGAATGTAAAATGCAAAAAATCCATATTATTAATAATTATTTTTACAAGAAAAAGTATGGAAAATATTATTATTGCACATATATGCATAGATCTAGTGTTAGAACCATAGATCCATGTTACACACACCCAAAATAATAATTTCATACAAAGAACATAAGTAAATAATAAAAAAAAAATTCGGATTTCTTAATTTTTTTTAAAAAAAGACCCAAAAATTCAGAAAAATGCATTATTAGAAAAAATAATGATCCTCCAAACCATCTTCAAACAATATCTTCATCTTAGCATCTTCTCTAAACCATATATGCATGTAGAATCAAGAAAACAAACCTCAAAGTTGAGAAATAAAAAACCCCTCTTTGATGTGAATAGTGGTTGGATTCTTTGGTAGGCTTGATCTTCAAATATGGATGGATTTGATGATGTTAGATGCTTGAAACACAATTTGGAGGCAGTTTCCTTCACTCTCCAGTCTCCAACAACTAGAATAGGAAAAAAAATGAAGTTTTTAGGGTTTTGGGGGGCTTTAAAAGCCCACTAACGAAGCCCCCCACTTCGTCAGTGGGGGACTCGGATGAGTCCAGGGGGACTCGTCTGAGTCGTAGCATTGGACTCGGACGAGTCCCCGTGGACCTGTACCGAGTCCAGGGGACTCGACTCGGTACAGACTCGGACTCGGCCGATTTTCTATTCCCTAGATGAAACCCATATGTAAAGTTCTTATGTGTGGTCCACCCTTTTTTTGGGCCACCTAGCACCTGGTGCACCTATAGCCATCTCATCCCTCTCACCCACTACTCTCCATAATTGTTGCAAGCCTTGATCTGACACTCATCCAACTGTAGTCACCATTAGATTGATAAAAAAATGATGCTTTAAAACCATTGAACTTGAGGGCCATAGTTCAAGGAGTTAGGATGATGTAAAGCGGTTGATATTTTGCACACTTTTAGATCTCATTGAGATCTTTCTATTCCCTGCCTCCTTCATCATTGACATGGCCTCAAGGCTCAAGTGGACCCCACAGGTGAAGTTTGCAACTTCGCATAATACTATGTTCGAACATTTTTCACATTTAAGATAAGTTAGAAGAAGCTGATAAATGATAACTGAAGTTTCTCCATCAAAAACCAAGGTAGCACATCAGATCTCAGTACTGAAAAGTCTAATTTTGTGTCAAACACCCCAAGAATGGAGCACACTATTTCAATGTGAAGGTACCTAGAGCATTGAAGAAGTCAAAATGAATGCCATTTTTTAAGAAAAGAAAATTAACTTCATAATACAAGAAGTTAGTTAAATTGCTGTCCTAAGTTATAAAATCAGGATAGCTCTATCATTCATCCTTTTCATGTTCTATATGGATGGAGCATGTTATAATTTAAGGCATTTAGGATTCTCTCAGAAGTGAGGGTTTTTTTTTTTTTTTTTGCTACATAAGTGAGGGGGTGGACTGTGGAGTATGTTACAAATTAATGCATTTAGGATTTGCTCAGAAGTGGTGAAGTTTCTTTTTTTCTTTTTTTTTTCTTTTTCCTGCTACATAAGTGGGGGAATTTGTCTTTACATGCACCTATGTAGAGTTTGATTCAGCTAAATTGTCTTCCCTCTCAAACTATTCTCAAGTTGGATGCCTTCGATGCTATGTCCAAAATATCTATGTTGTGCACACTGTACGTTACTTTCTAGTTATCTTTGTTTGACTATTATGTTGAATGACCGCTAAAATTCTTTAGAGTTGACAACCACTTACTCTAAAAGATTAAGCTGATAGAGAACAGTTTAACAATGTATATCAAGGTTAAAACACCCCCCCGCACGTGCAGGCTCCTTGATGGGAATTACACCCTCCATGGGAGAATACAGGGGTTATGCATGGGAATCACACCCTCTGTGGGAGAATACAAAGCACAACATCCTAGGCGATTCGAACACCCGACCTCCTGCTTTGATACCAAGTTGACAACCACTTACTTTAAAAGCTTAAGCTGATAGAGAGCGGTGTAACAATGTATATCAAGGTTACAGCATTTAGACATGCATTTTTTTTTTTTTTTTAAAGTGTCAGCTGGCAATTCATGTTCTTATAATACTTTCTTTGCTACTCGAAACACAAGCTTTTAATTTCTACTTACCAAAAGGTACTTGCTGATACTACTCAAATGTATGAGAGAAAAATTGCTGAATTGATTAAGCAACTAGAAGATCAACATCTTCTTTATAGAAGTGAACAAGAAAAATTGGTTGAAGCCAAGAAACATTTGAATGAACATCAACGATCAATGCAGGTACTCATACTCCACCTTTTAAAATCTCAAATAGTTTGCAGTTATAGTTTCAGAACCTTTATCATGTTATGGATGATGTTGCTATCCCTAGTTTGGGATCAGCGAATGTTGCTATCAGTTTGTCATAAACATCTATAACTTCAACTGTTTGGAGATATGTTTCAGAGAGGGTATTGATATTGTTACTTGCATGAGGTCTTCTTGAAATTCTATTATGCAGATTGATTTTCCTTGTTAACATGATTCATGCCCACACAAGTCATACAGAACCCTTTGCTTACGCCCCCCTTATATGGATATGTTTTACTCGGGTTGGGTTTGTGTGCGGCCGTGTGGGTCAATGACGTATATGATCCAAGAAATGGCCCATGTTTTTATATGAAGGGGTCCCAGATGGATGACATTAAGATACGTGTTTTTTGTAACTCTTGCATGAACCAGTGTCTTCTTGTTTTTCCAGGTTGTCTGATATTGAGAAATATTTAGGGACTGATTTGTAATTCTACAGAAATTCAGGGACTCTTTGTAATTATGTAAAACACATGGCTGGTTTTATAAATACCAAATAGAATATTAGCATAAATGTGATAGACTGGTCTCCCATTCCTAATCGGAGAACCAGAAAACTCAGATTCTTCGTTATCTCTTGTTTCCACTTTCTAAATCTACTTCATGTATCCATTCTCTCTCTCTCTCTCTCTCAAATCTATCTTTTTGCTCTTTATTTTTATTTCTATATTTAATTAGTGCTCGTGGATGGGTGTGAGAGCCTCTTTAACCTAGGATGATAAATAAAAAAAAAAAAGGTAAAAAAGGACTTTTACAAAGTTTTTGGTGGGTATTTTCAAGCCTATGTGCTGATGTGGACATAATCAATACATTATCCAACGCTAATTCCAGATGCCCAACCCATTTTAACATCATCATCAAAGGCTTGTCCCATCCATGTTGGGTGCCCGGCCAATTATAACCAATAATAATAATAATAATAATAATAATAAAAGAAGATCAAGACACTGGCCTTTATCTTGATTGTGGAAACTGTGATAAGCAAGTTGGGATTTTCTGTATTTCTACTGAGACCTATCCTGTCCATATGAGTTCCTGCTGAGGCTACCCTAGTATTGATCTTCTCAACAAATATTTACTTATTACTTTTAAGGTTAAACCTCTATCCATGAATCCCATCTAAACACCAAATAATAAGACCCAGCATTTCAATATTCAGATAGGATTTTATGTCCACAATATCAACTAACAAACCTTAAATGAATTTTGGAGGCGAAGTGATTCACTATAAAAGAAACTTAGAAAGGGCCGAGCAACAACATAAAGGAGCAAATAAGGGTTTGTAATCATGGAGATAAGTAAGTAATAGAAGGAAGAAAACTCATTAAGCATTCACCCGTGATGTGTATCGACCCACATCTGTGATGATGAGCAAGAACAACGAGTAGTGGATCAAGCCTCTCTATATTTTCCCCTCTTTTGGCCATCATCCTTGGGATCTTTTGCACACAATTAAGAGTCTATATTCTACCATCAATTCCATCTAACTCAACACAACCCATTTACAAAATTAACAAAAGAACATGTGCTCACAAGGTTTCTAAGCCAAAAAGCTAGAATTTGATAGAATCAACAAAATCATTGCATGCATGTTATGGAGCTTAAATTGATCACTTGCCTTGGTCTCCCTCGGTTCCAATTACACTACCCAAGCCTTCCAACTCAGCTAAAATCCTCCGAGCACTAAAACCCCAAAAACCCTACACAAAAGTTCCCAAAAATCACAAACGGAGAAGGGTTGGAATCAAGGCTTATATGTCGGATCCACGGGTAAAATGGCCTCCCAAACAACACTCTAAAAGATGGGTTGAATTGCTTACCTCTAAATGCTCCATCTGAGTTGCAATCGACAGAAATGAGGCAACCAAATGGTGAAATTGTATACAAAGGTGACTGGTAGGGAGGGAATGTTGAGGCGGATGCGGTGGTACAATTTTCTGGCCAAAACATAGAGTCCAATCTCAAGTTATGAAGCAAGAAAGTAAGAAGAATGAGAGAAGAGATAGCCAGCTGAGAATGAGAAGAATGCAAGGAAATGGTCATTGCTTTAGAAAAGAAACAAATGAGGAAATGGCTTCCATGTCCCAATTTAAGTGAAAAGCAAAACGACAAAACAAGGGACTTATGGGCGTCAAATGGGTATGGGCCATGAACGAAAGTTTCACGAAACGATCTCCTTTGTCCAACAAACTTAAGAATGACCCATATATGAAATTCACGAAATACCCGACTTTTCTCGAAATTCCAATGAGGCCTTGAAAAGCACTAATCTAGGTCCAAAGGCTCTCAAAACTTCCAAACACTAAACTAACACCCACACCTAGTTGATTACCCTCTAAACACACTTAATTAGCTACTAAACATAATTAATTAGTACTAATTATGCAATAAAGGGTCGGGTTCTTACAACTCCTTACTATAATATTCTTCAATTTAGAAAAATATGCAGAAAATTGATTTGCATCTTATGTAACGACCCGGGCCTACTATTGATGTGGATGGATTTGATGATCAAGCGGTCGAACGGGCTATGACATTCATGGAAGCATTTGATTAAACACATGGTGTCCGAACCCATGTGTAGATGTCTCAGGTATAAAGAGCCCAAAACATTCCACCTATACTAATTTTAAGTCATTCAGGGGTTGTTTTATTATTCATAAATAAGGCAGGGTATTATTTGCAATTCTAAGTTTCAACTCAGAAGATGTATTTAAAGAGGGCGGTACGTGTGAAATTCTTGGACTGCATGTTGCAGGTCCAGTTGGACCCAACCCAAGTGCAATTATGCACCTTAGGGTCGCCCATGGGTGTGTATCCAACGGGCAGGACCCACTCCTCGATCTGGTGGGCCCGTCCTACGACCAATCTTGTGAAAAGTGTTGTAGACGGCACTATTATGGAAAGTTGCTGATTTCCTTCAATTCCTTTGCAATTCAATGTTTTCTTTCCTTTGAATTAGATTCTGAGTTATTATTTAATAATTATTGGCAACATTTGGGGATTGCTTTGGGGTGACATTAGGATTTTCTTTGACTATATGTAAATGATGAGGGTCGACTGTGTAGTTCAGTTTTGAACAATCATTTGTGTTTAATGGAATAAGGCACAGTTGAAGCCTTTACTTCTGTTTTCTTCTCTTCTGTGAAGCTTCTATCAAAACCTCGTCTATTGATGTCTGTTGGCGATTTGAGCATCCAGAGGAAGTCGATCGTTATTCTTTGCATTGTCAAGTCTGGAAGAAGCATGAAAAATCTCTAAATACTGTTGTAAAAGTAGGATTGGACGTCGTAATGCTGTCTACGGTTTCCATTTACACCTGTGACTGCATCAACTATCCACATGATATTGTCCGCTTTGACCGGGTTAAGGCCAGGTCGCACATATATACCCAGGGTCAGGACGTGGATGTTTCCAATGTGGGACTTGGACAAGGCCTAACAGTGCTAACCAAAGCACTCCACCCTTTCCCTGGGCAGATATTGCGTCTTGGCTCACCAGATCACTTGAATTGGTGTCTTTCCCAAATTCAGATTAAGCCCAGTTGAATTGAATTCTCAACTGCATAACTTTTCCAGTTTATGATCTTCTCAGAGTCATTCCATTCATGAATCAGTAAATTGCTCCGGCTTGAAACCAACTATATTGTTAAAATCTGTAACAGACTGAAATCTTACATACAGAACTGTTCTCAGTACTTCTGCTTTTATATCAACATACTTCATCTGAATTTCAAATGGTAAACCTTAATATAGTAGAACAGTTGTAGCACAAAAATCTTGATATCACATTCTACCTCCAATACACTATCGTTCCAATGATGCTATCAAACTTACTGAGATTGAATACTAACCAAGTCTTGATTCTCACTGTGTCTTGATTCTGAAATTCCAAATTAATTACTGCAGATATATGTTGACTGAAAATTACTTATGTGATATATCTGACCGTATGTCCTTATCATGCGTCCATTTGAAAATCATATCTCTCTAATTTATTTTTATCAGATCTGCATCTTTCAGCTTTCTCATTTGCTTCTGTACCAATGGGGTCTCTTATCTTTATATCTTATTGTTTCACAAACAAACTTCATTGACCATCTAGAATATTTGTTGGAAAACTTCCATTGCCTAAACTTGTTACATAAATGAACAACTGTTGAATTGCTTCAATGCTCAATGGAATCATTCTCATGTTTATTCGCAGTTTCCAATCGAGCTCACAGTCTTAACTTTCCTCTATAAAATCAAACTAACTTCTCTGACAAAATAAAGATACAGCTTTCCTGATCCATATAATCAACAAGGCTAATAAAAGAAAATCTCTATATCCTTCTTTCTGGAAACTCCAAATCTCAAGCACACTTATTCTGGACTTTCTCCAATTTACCACTTGTTTCAATCTTGACTGACATTTCTGTCTGTGTCTCTGGTTCTAACTATAAGTCACATCCACTGTAACCGATGATCTATCAAATTTCATTCTCAAATGTTGATCATGTTGCTCTTTTAACTCAGATCACTAAATCATCATCCAAAGTATATCACCAAAAACTCATAATAATCATATCTTGCTTTGATTATAGTATTGGTATTCAAACTTCTCAAGACAACACAATTCTCAAATCTATTTTAGAGAAATACTATGTACCCTGAAATTAATCAAACAAATCATCAATCTTGATTCAACAGACTGTAATCAATATACCTTCTCATTACCCCATCACACTTACGCTGTGTTTAATATACTAAGCCGCACAAAATCCTTATCCAACAATTCCTGTAATTGCACCTTCAATTTCTCAACTTTACTGAAATCATGCGTTAACAATCCTTAAATATTAATCTCATCCCTGGTACAAAATTAATTATGAATCTATTTCTCTTCCAAATTCCAACAATAACTAGCTGAGGAGATTCAATACAACACCTGACATCTTGGAGAAGTTGAAAATATCATTCTGTCATCATGAGTCTTACCTTAATGCAAAGATCTTAACTATGAGTAGAAGCACTTAACAAATACATCTAACAAATCCTGTTGTCAAAGTTCAATTCATATTCATTCAGTACACCAATCATATTCATACTTGTTAATACTGTATGTCATATCATTACTTAACCGATTCACATTGTATAGAACTTCCAATAATATTCCAATAAATATAAAATCTCCAAATCTACTCATTCCAAGAATAATGATCTGGAAATAAACTGCATAATGATTACCTTACTATGGTCAAAGATCATACCTTCAAATCTCATTTAGTATTTGGAATCTCCGAGGAAGTTGCTGTTGTTAGTATAGTTTCCACTGATGAAGTAATACTACTGCTCACATTTTTCTTCCTTTGACAGTCTTTAATAAAATGTTCCAAAGAACCAAATCGAAAACAAGATCCTTTACGACGATGACACACTTGAGTTCTATGCTCCTTTCCACTACAATCACAACTCAAAACTTTCTTATGAGTACTTTTCTTTGCCTTCACAGGTTGCTTCTTACTCTGATCATCTCGTATAGATGTTATCGGTTCAATAATTTCTTCCTTACTTACCTTAGCACAATTCTCATTCTCCACTTCTGACCAAAATGCTCTTCTTATTGCATCATTAAATGTCTGAGGGTTCACTGATGCAACATCATGTTGTACTGATGATTCAAGTCCCTTCACAAAACATCTGATCTTAGTAACATCTGAATCAATTGAATCAGTCTGATAAACTTCCAAAAATATTCTGCCACTGACATATCTCCTTGCTCCAACTGTTCCAATTCTGTTGGAATTGTAGAGGTAGCTTGCCGTTGTCTTTGAAGACCTTCAAGGATCTGCACTTGATTCTCAAACAATTGAGTTTGACTTTCCTATTGTACTCTCATAGCTTGCAAGAATGTCTGAAATTTACTTTCATTGTCTCGGTTGTCAGAACCATTGTTATTATTTCCTTCTGGTCTAGTTGTTTCCATCTTCCTGCACATTAAATAACTTTAGAGAACCAAACATCTACTTAGAAATGAATACTACCCCATTGAAATTTTATCGAATACTCACCACGCATTCCTACAGGTCCAGTATCTTTTAAATTTCAAGAACTACTAATGCTGCATTTATTGCTCCATTGCTCTGATACCATTCTGTCACGTCCCAAATTCAGATTAAGCCCTTTAATCCAAATATGGAGACGTGATTTGCCCACTAGATAAAATTCCCAGTTTTAGAGCAAAACAGAGCATAAACGAAACTGTTTATTTACAATATTAAAGTTTATAACAGGAAACATGAGTATTTTTTAAATACAACCCAGACAAAAAGACCAACAAAGGTCAGTACAGATAATAGAAAATAAAACATCCCATGTGATAGCGCAGCTCATGGAACCCGATGTCTATATGACATCTGCAGATCATAACAGGAATCCTAGGGTTTTCGGTCGACCACCTGAAACGCCAAAGGATGAATCAGATAAACTGACAAGAGGTTGGTATGCTAAGGGTCCGTTTGGATGTTTACAGAATAAAATATTTATAGATTTAAATATTGCAAGAATAAAATAGTATAGAATACAATACTGCTATATTATAATAGTATAATATTTTTACTGTTTGGCAATTTTTGAAGAATATTATAGATTTTAAATTGAGTTGTTTGGAAGCTGCTATGATTAAAGTAAATTAGATTATTAGAATAATTTTTTATTAAATATTTTAACTTATATGTAAGTTGCCAATTCTAGATAAAAAAGTAATATGGTAAAGTAAAGTTCAACTGTCATGTTTTTACAATAAGTTACTTTTCTTTTATGACATAAAACCATAGTAAAGTATAGTAAAGTCAATAAAAAAAAAAAACTACTTTATAACTTTCTCTCCCACTTTGCTTTACTATATATTTCATTTGACCTTACTTTACCTCACTTTTTACCACGATATGATATCAATTTTTATTTTACTTTACCACACCTTTAAATAGGTCACTTTTTATTTACCATATAAAACTCCGATAAAATGTGATAAAAGTAAAGTAAAAAAAAAAAAAAGAAACTATTTTACCATTCCTTCCCACTTTACTTCACCATATACTTTATCTCTCCTTGACTTTACCCCACCTTTACCGTCATGTGACATTGACTTTTACTTTACTTTACCATATATGTAAACAAACATGTCATGATGGATTTGGTGAACTAAAGTCTTTACTTTACTCTACCACTTTGTAATCGTCATTTTGAAATATTCTTATCTTGTAGAAAGTTTTCTACAGGGGGGAGCTGTAGGAGAAAATATTGAGCTTTTTGAAAGAAAAGAATCTTTTCTCCAAATTTTTCTTGGGTTACCAAACGCACAAGATTTTCTTCTTTAGAAAATGAAAGATTATATTCTATAAAATATTATTTTCTTGTGTTTTCTTGTGCATCCAAACAGGCCCTAAACAATAGTATAAGAATAATAATATCTGAATAAATCGGATGATAATTTGAAATATATCTCATACTGACAAAATAAAAAGAAAACTATTAAAAACAGGATAAAACAGAAGTCAAAACCTGATAATAACAGAAATATCAGAATACCGATAAACGGGATAAATCTCTAATAAACATGTCTGAGAACCAAATATCAAAATATTGATATAAACAGAATACTGACCAAAGCTAAATATTGAGTAAAGTGGAATACATATCAAAGTAGGAAGGCAATACCACCTTAACCAATAATCATAATGCAATATATAAAAACAATGGGTACCATGTATGTCATGAAGTGGCCACGGACTTTATAAAAACAGAATGCAGAGGTACCGGGAGTATAATTACTCCACAGAGAACGGAACTAAGCTGCAACTGGTGTTGGAACAGTACAATCCAACTTTACCACGTCTAATTTCAGAAGGACCGGGCTAAGTGATGCAAATTAGTGTGTACTCATGTACATATATTAGTGCCCAACAAAATACTAACTTGTCTTGTCAAACAAAACTAGATACTTGCAAAATACTGAAAACATACTAATAATACAAAATGGAGTATTAAATCGGGACATCAATCCACATCCCTAGTCGGTACCCCAGGCTTGAGATTCCTGGTTAGTGGTCCTGGACAGATAGGATTGAGTACAACTAATAAATTTACTAAAAAGTCCATCAGTCAGTCAAATGTACTGGATATCATCACTAAACACTCATGTGTACCATAACTTGGCGTTTCGAAGGTTAATTCAATAAACAAAACCCCATTGGTAACACATTGATATTTAATTGTGGTATTTCCGGATAAATGGCAATCTAACAGAATTGTAGGTCAATGTCAGTCATAGACATCACCTACCATGGTCTCCTAAAGTTTCAGGGTCATTGGACTATCATAGGGTACATCTCTAGGCTATAATAATCAGTAACTAAATTCATAAACTAATTGGGATAATTATAGTGTATCCGGTCGACATCATAGTCAACTTACAGTGTATCCGGTCGACCTGGTACAAAGGAAATTCGATACAGAAGGGTTACAGTTGCAGAAATTGCAACTGTTGTAATTCATGTGTGTCTGGTCGACATCTTACCCCAGGCCGGTCGACTGGGTACACTGGGATTCCAAGAATCCCAGTTTCGGGGTTTCTCTGTTCTGGGTCTGTTTCAACTGTTTTGGGTTCCTTTTCACTTCTACCATTCTAAGTCTCATCTCTAACATTCAAAACGTGTTCTAAAACACAACTTGTTCCTTTAAATCTTTTAAATCATAATCTATACAAATTAATCTAAATTTAGTCTAAAACTTGGAAATTTATGGAAATAACTAAAATTCATCATAATTCTTGAAATCAAATGAAATAACATGTTTAGCAAATCACCCACTTTCCTCTAGACTAAGCTGTAATTGATCTCCTCGAGATTTCCCTCAAAACACCTCAAACCCCCTTGACTGAGCTTTCCACAGATTCGAACGAAGAGAGAAACAAGAAGAAGAAGAAGAAGATGATGATGATGATGATGATTTCCTTGAGATGGAGGACTGAGCAGAGAGAGATGGAAAGAGAGGGTTGAGCTGAAGCTGGCTGAAAGCGGGAGAAGAAACGAGAGTGAGAGAGAAGGAGCTGGAATTCCCCTTAAGAGGTGGGACTTATCCTAGATTTTGCAGATGGCCCACATGGTTTAATCTAAATACTTGCGAGTCCTCCCTGAAAATGGAATTACAAATAGGTCCTATAGAATAAAAAATCTCAAATCAAATGATTAATCAAGGTTAATTAGGCTAAATAGGACAATTAGGACTAATGACCCTAATTAAAAATCAAGATCTCACACCTGGTCTCGCCGGAGTGCTCCAAAGACGAGTTCTCACACTCTCCCCCACCGAAAACAAAACCGTCCTCGGCTCTGATATCATTTTGTAATGACCCGTGCCCACTATCCACATGATATTATCCTCTTTGACCGAAGTCTCATGGTTTTAAAATGTGTCATGTGGGGTTAAGGCTAGGTCGCGTATATCTACCCAGGGTCAGGACTTGGACGTTTATGATGTGGGACTTGGACAAGGCCTCACGGTGCTAACCGAAGCACTCCACCCTTCCCTTGGGCAGATCATGCCTCTTGGCTCATAGGGTCACTTGACCTGGTCTCGTCTCAATGGAGTGCTCCCAAGCTGGGGTCTCACATCTTAACTGAATAGAAATCTAAACAATTGTTTTCTAGTATAGTTTATTAAGCTCTTGTCTCCTTATGCATGAAATATTGGGTTGAGATAGCAAATGTCATGGCTGAAACGAAAACTTTCCCAATTCCATGTCAATTTTCTTTACTGTCATATCCGTGCACTCTGGCTGTTGGCCTACTCCCCATGGTTACTGTTCTGATGTTTTGACATGTCAAAGGAGTATGGACACATATTGTCCAAGTCCTGTACCTGCTTTGTCCTTATGTATGTTTATGAATTTCTTGTTTTATTGTGAATGATCTGCCAAAAGTCCTCACTGGGTTTTTTTTTATATTTTTTTTTAATTTTTTTTTTTTCAATTTGATGTAAAGATACAAGGGCAGAAAGAGATGGAAGAGCTTAGATTGAAATTACAAGAGATGTCTCATCTCCATGAGAATGCTGTAAATGAGCTTATATTTTCAAGATCAGAGAATGCGGAGCTATCATCACAAAAGGTACGATACTTGATAGGCATATTGGATGCACTGGAAAATTACCTTATTTACATGGTTGGACAAGCTGCTAAAAGTTAATACTTGCCCTGATATTTAATTTCTCCCTTGAATACATAGATACTTAAGTTCATTCTCCTGTACTTATGCAGGAAACGCTACACAAAGAACTTCAAACTGTGTGGACAAAGTTGTTAGACGAAGAGAAGCAAAGAACGTGCCTAGAAGAGGAGTTAGTCAAACTAAAGAAGCTTGTGTCTGAGAACAGCGACGTCGATAATGATGTAAGTAATTGTAGACCAATGATATTAGAAAGGTGGTTACTATTATCTCATTTTATGTCTGCATTCTGTGTTTCTGTTGTTCATTTAATTATTTGGCAGGCTAAAAGATCATATATAAAGGACAGTTGTGAGGAAGTAGCATCTGCATTAATAAGGCCCATGAGTTTTATTAAGTCAAGCCAATCGAAAGAGGCTATGTCTGGTCGAAGGGCTATAATTGCGAAGATATTTGAAGAAGGCAAATTTATTTCGATATAATGCATTTGGATTATTTATTTGCAACAAATTTCTTCTTACATCCTATAATCCTGTTAATTGATGTTGGTGCTTGACATTCAGTTGGCCTTCAGAGGATTTTGGCATTGTTGAGATCTGAAGACTTGGATGTCCAAATTCATGCTGTTAAAGTTGTAGCCAATCTCGCAGCAGAAGGTGCTACAGTATTTCATATACATATACACACATATATGTGATTGCTAAAACTCTTGACAATTCATGGACATAAATATATATATATATATATATTAAAGCTCTTGACAATTTCCTGGTCCATGTGAGATTTCTATCTTTGATAGAGCCCTTAGATGTCTTCGTTCTACGTCTTACAGACTCATAGATATATGTTCAAGTCAGTTCCCTTCTGTCATTTTATTTGCTATCCTAATGCCTTCACGGCTTCAAAAAGCTCTCTTGAATGAAGGGAATTGCTGGCTTGAAAGTTCTATGTATATGTTTGACTAAAAGGATGCTCAATTTCTCATGCACTCATTCTGATAGGTCACTGTATTCTTTTGCTTGGATCACGAGTCCATATATTCGGTCTTTAACATGAATTGCAAGAAACAAATGAAAACAGTAAGCTCATTGTTTGTTCTTCGTTCTTGTTGTAATGCAAATGAATTGCAAGAAACAAATGAAAACAGTAAGCTCATTGTTTGTTCTTCGTTCTTGTTGTAATGCAAATGCTGATTTTTAATTCTTGTAAGAGACCACGGCTTAGATAAAATTGTTTTATTAAAAGGATGCTCATTTGGGTTAAAATGTTGTGACACAGCTACCTCTGTTGCCCCATCCATTTTCAACAGCCGAACTCCACTACAATGCCTCTCATTCACAGGAGAGAAGCAAAACAGAGCAGTGTCGTGTTTGCGATCTACTGAGGTCTACAAGTTTTCTATTCTTCTCTTTGTTAAAGTAGTTCGGACAGTTCTCTTCTGATCTGGAGCCGTTCTCTCCAGTCTTTTTTGAAGGATGCTTGCTCCTTCCCTTGATTCATCATTTACGACATTCACTCCAACCTCCTGCTACTTCAATGTTTTAAAACTTGGATTTGAGGTGTGACTTGGTCACCTGAGCCAAGTTGTATTAAGACTTGACTCAGACAACTAATTTTCAAAACCGTGGTCCTGTTACTACTTCCAATCTAGTTTCATCCATCAGTTGCGCTATCTGGGAAATTACAGTTGCACAATTGCTGCGTGCGGACGTCAATTTCACGTCTCTCTCTCTATATATATATATGTGTGTGTCGTGATTCTATTCCTCCATTACTCATTCTATGGATTTTGGTCAATGTGACGTTTGTTTGATTGTCACCATTGCCTGAGGGGGACTTGCAAAACATACTTGTTTGTTAAATGCTGAAGTTGTGTTTGTGCAAATGGCAATAACAAGTCTACCAATTATAATTGTTTGCATCCAGGGTTAGAGTTTGTATTTGAATAAATGAAGAAGAGATTGATGGAGGTTGTTGTGCATGGTCACTAGGTGAGACCATGTGCAATTGTTTTTTTTTTTTTTTTTAATATATATTACTATCAGATTTTTTTCAGTGATTATAGTGAGCCTCAATGTTCTCATAATTGCTAATGAGGACAGAATCATAAACAATTTACATAGAAGTCCTTTATTTCTCAACACCTCTCCCTCAAGCTTGGCGTTGATATCAATTATGCATAACTAGGACAAAGTAGGTTGTATTAGATCCTGAGGAAGTATGTAGTGAAAATGTCCCATCAACTTTGTTGATCTAATAACCGGAGTACTAATACTTCCATCCTCAATTTTCTCCTCAATGAGGTGGCGGTCAAATTTAATGTGTCCAAGAAACTCATGGAGCACAAAATTGGAGGTGATATGAATGGCTGCCTAATTGTCATAATTCAAATTGAAGTTCATTGAATCATGTAAAAATTTAAAGAAATATTCTTGTAGACATTGCTACATTGCTTGGTTTATTTCCTTTTTAGTTTTCTTAATGATGTACACAATACTGATTAGGATTGTTTTTGTTTCTAAAGATCTAAATCAGGAGAAGATTGTTGAGGAAGGTGGGCTTGATGCACTTCTCATGCTTTTGAGGTCATCTCAAAACACAACAATTCTTCGAGTCGCTTCGGGTGCTATTGCTAACTTGGCAATGAATGGTATTGCTTTCCAACATTTGTTTGTCACCTTTAGTTCTACTATTATTTCCCGTACTCATGATTTTGGATGAAAGGTTCTCTTGCTTCTTGTTTGCTATAGATTGGGTAGTTTGGTGTAGACAGGCAGCTACTAGCTGCACCAATCTGATAAAGAGAGGCTCCAATGATAATTTTACTAATTCAAGAGTGATCTATGGAAAAAATTAGCACACCCATATCTTTATCCATATCCTAGTTTCCAAAACTGCAGATTTGTATCCCAGATCCCCATATCTATGTTCGTATCCATATCTGTATCTTGGCCTCATAGGCTCAAACCATCTATTGCTGATCACATAGGCCTAAGTCCAATCTTCATCATCATTGAGGCTTGTACGCAAGCAACCTCAGTTGAGAAGCACCACAAGTGGAAGCGGGTACTTGTTCTTGATGGTGACTTGATTAAACTAACGATAGTCAATGCACGTTTGCAATGACCCAACCCCTTTATCGAACAAGATTGGCACTCTCCATGGAGAAACATTGGGTCCTGTGAAGCACGAGTACGTAAAAATGGGTCCCGAATCTGTACCCCGGGCGCATCGGACATGGATATGCAATATATACGTCTGGGATACGCAAAAAGCGTATCTGATTAAATTTTTTTTTTTTTTATTATTTCGGCCACGTGCGGGACACGTCCGGGATACGAGCGGGACACATTTTCAGTGAAAAATAAAAAGAAGGGGGAGAGGAGAAACAAAGAAGAAAACGTGGGGGAGGAGAAGAGAAGGGGAAAAAAAAAGAGAAGGGAAAAAATGAAGAGCAGAGAACCCTAACCTCGCTGTCGCCTCGCCATCGCCTCTACCCCTCTGATGAGATCACAACGGCCAACCTGCTACATCGTCGTCGTCAGCAAACCCTAACCGCGCCGCTGCAGCCTGCTTCATCGTCATACAGCAACTGCAGTAGGAAAAAAAAAAAAAAAGAAAATAAAAGAAAAGAGAAAACGGTTCATACCTGTGCCGCTGCAGCCTCGCCGCACCCTGATCTCCACCTTCATCGCTGCATCACAGGAGAACCAGCGCCTATCAGCACTTTTCAAGTTCTTTTGTCTTCTTTCTTTCCTTTTTTTTCTTTTTTTGCTCTGCTGCTTCATCAGTTGTGTCTGAGAATGCAATGTCTGTGATTTTGAGATGATAGTTTTTTTTTTTCTATTTTTAGAAAGAGATAATTTTTGAAAGGGTTTTTAGGGGTTTTTTCTTTCTTGTACGTAATTTCGAGAATGGAATGATATGAAATGCTGATTTTCTGGTAAGTTTTTTTGTATTTTTTGGATTGGAATTTGTGTGTTTTGATGTTCTGGTAAGCTACATCCTTTTTGGTATGTTTTCGTTGGAGCCCCTTTACTAGCAAATGAAAGAGTTCATTCCTTTTAATGACATCAATGATATTAAGGGCCTGTTGATTAAAAGATATCTGAAAATTCTTGTGCTGACAATATCCAAATTCTTCAAAAGTTGTCCCCATTCAGTCATTCACAAATGAATAGATATATAATGTATTATATGTGTGTATATGTATCCATCTTTTTCTTTTATTGTTAGATTATTCTTGTTTGTTTGGAGTTATTTTAGGTAGCTTGATGGGGCCAATATTTTATGTTTCTAGCAACCAAAGTTGACACTCACAACCCTCTTTGAAGGTATCAAGGATGAAAATAGCTACGCCCGCTGCCAAACTGCTACGAAGCGAGGGATACGTAGCGTAGCGGGGCTACGCAGCAGCATAGCGGTGCGATTTGAAAAAATCGCTCAAAAAATCTGAAAAAATTTCAGAAAATCCAGAAAATTGTAAATGAAAGAAAATGTGTTTTTTTTGCAAAAGTAAGAAAAGGGGGTGTAGCGGTGCCCTCAATATATGAGGTCCTGTATCGCTGTATAAATAGAAAATAATAGTAATGATTAGTTTTTTCACATGTATTCATGTTTCTTAGTCATAAAGTAATGAAAAGCTCATAAAGATTTTTTTGTTAAAAATTAAATTTGATTAGAGCCTATTTCCTATTAAAATCAAAAGGGCTCCTTTTCTATTAAAGTGTACTTTGGTCAAGGCCTTATTTAAGTATTTCCTATTAGATTGAAATTGGCTAAAACCTATTTCCAATTAATGTGAAAGGCTCATGACAAAAAAGAACCATGTCATGAAGTTAAGACTTAAGAATTAGGATATATGACATCACTATCCTCATCCCATCAGTGTTATCATTTGTAGTGCCACTAGTAATATTTTTAGTTAGTGTGACCGTGTGAAAGCTGGATATGCCCCTATTTCCAATTAGAGTGAATTTTGACGTAGGCATTAATTTCAATTATGTTATATTTGGCTAAGGCATGACTTTTTTATTTTAAAATCCTGGCCTCATGATGGAGTCCACCAATGGTTAAAAAGACTACATAGTTCTTTAGATTTTCTTGTTTTGGATGGGCCCAGTTAATATTTTTGAATGGTCTTTTTTAGTGGTTTTTAAAAAAATTTGGATGATTTTTTTGAATAATTTTTTAATGAATTTTCATGGTTGTTTTTTTTTTTTTTTCATGGATTTTTTTTTCAATGGTTTGTAAATCATTTTCTTAATGGTTTTTTAAATGTTATTTTAATGGCCCATTTAGTTCATATATATTCCTTTCATCAGGTGGGCCCATCATGGGGCCCATAGCAGACCTTTAAATAAAGTGAAAGAGGGCCATCATGCTGCCCTAGATTTCGCCCAAAACAGAAGCAGCGAGAGAGAATGAGAAGAGGGAAAGGAGAAAAAGAAGAAGAGGAGGAGGAGGAGCCTGTAAGTCCGGCGTCTACTGGTGCGTGCTGCTGCTGTGTGATGATGATGCTGTTGCTGCGTGGTGCTCCTGCTGCTGCTTCCAGGGATGTGTATATAGCTGCTGTTCTTTTTTTTTTCTTTCTTATTCCTCCTTCTCTTCATCTCCCTGAGCCAACAGGGGGATTTTTTTTTTTTTTTTACATTTCATTGTTTGTAGCGGCCGATACGTACCGTATTGGTCCGTATCGGCCGCTACGGGTAAATAGCAGCCGCTACTGGTGCGACTGCAGATAAATCGACCGCAGCGTGGCAGTGGCCACCGCTATGGCCGTTGTAGCGTAGCGGCCGATATTTTCATCCATGGAAGGTATGTTACAAAACAACAAAAACTTGGTGATGGAGGGGGAAATGTGTCGTGGCAATCCAATTTTTGCCATCAAACTAGGAAAAGCTCATACACAAGGGTGAGGGCTCATTTGATACATGAGCCTGGTCATGCTGTTGTATTTTGTCCAAAACTTAAGAGCAGTGATACTGTGGAGATGAAAAGGTTAGCAGACGAATGCAATGAGAGATTGAGGAAAAATGCACCCAAGAAAGTACCATCGCCAACTTCTAATGTGGATAATGATTCAAAAAAAAAGGAAGGTGAGTGGAAGTGAAAGTGGAAGTTGGAGTGGATGTGACAGTAATACGGCTATTGGGAAGTCATTTAACCTGAAGTTGCGTGACCAAATGGATGCGGAGATTGCTAGGATGTTTTATGCATCGGGCTTACCATTTCACCTAGCAAGGAGCCCTTATTATGTGAGTTGTATCCGATTTGCGGCAAACCAGGCTCTTGCAAGCTATGTGCCACCAGGGTATAATAAGCTAAGAACAAGTCTACTCCAATAAGAAAGGGATCATGTTGATAGATTTTGCTACAACCAATTACAAGCACATGGAAAGAAAAAGGTATAAGCATTGTGAGTGATGGATGGAGTGACTCATAGAGGAGGCCCTTGATTAATTTTAGGGCGGTGACGGAAAGTGGGCCTATGTTCCTTAAAGCTGTGGATTGTTCGGGTGAAATTAAAGATAAGTACTTCATTTATGGTTTGTTGAGAGAAGTGATAGAAGATGTTGGTCCTCAAAATGTGATTCAAGTGATAATTGATAATGCTAAGAATTGCTCGGGTGCGGGGCATCTCATTGAAGCACAATTTGAAAATATTGTTTGGACACCATGTGTGGTCCATACACTCAACCTTGCCTTGTAAAACATTTGTATGGCAAAGAACATTGAAAACAATCAACTAACATATGAGGAGTGTCGTTGGATCACGGACTTGGCCGAGGATGTTGTGTTTGTTAAGAACTTTATCATGAATCACACCATGAGATTGGCTATTTTTCATGAATTTGTCCCTTTGAAGTTGCTTTTGGTTGCAAGTACACATTTTGCTTCGGTCCCTGTCATGTTTAAGAGATTCAAGCTCATAAAAGGTAGTCTTCAAGCCATGGTTATTAGTGAAAGGTGGAATTTCTACAGAGAGGATGATAAGGAGAGCCAAAGCTGTGATTCTGTGAAAGAGTTTGTGTTAGATGACATTTGGTGGGACAAAATGACTTACATACTTTCTTTTACGACTCCTATATATGATATGCTAAGGGTTTGTGACACGTATAGGCCTTGTCTTCACTTGGTGTATGACATGTGGGATACCATGATAGAAAAATTATAGGGTGCAATATATAGGCATGAAGGAAAGAGACTCGATGAGACATCTACCTTTTATGAAGTGGTGCATAGAATTCTTATGGATCTTGGGAACAAGAACAAGACTCCTCTCCATTGCTTAGCTCATTCACTAAATCCAAGGTGACTTCTAGTCTTGAACTTTTTTTTCTCCCTTTTCGTCTTAGTCATAAACTTATTCTTAATTCATTTTTTTCCTATTCAAGGTACTATAACAAGCATCGGTTTCGTGAGGATCCTAGTCGAGTTGCTCCACATAGAGATATAGAGGTTGCTAGAGAAAGAATGAAAATCCTAGAAAAATATTTTCCTAATTCGGAGGAGCGCAAAGGGATAATCACATAATTTGCTTATTTCTCTAGCAAGTCGGGAGAGTTTGTGGATGTTGATTCCATTCGTGATTGCTATGAAATCGATCCTAAAAGTTTGGGTTACCTATGGTGGGTGTGCACCTTTGCTTCAAACTCTAGCTTTCAAGCTACTTGTGCAACCTTCTTCGTCGTCATGTGCAGAGAGGAATTGGAGTACTTATTCCTTCATGCACTCGGTGAGAAGGAATAAGATGACACCAAAACGTGTTGAAGACATGGTTTTCATTCATAACAATCTTCGCCTTCTTTCAAGAAGAACTCCACAATATATGAAAGGAGAAACCAAGATGTGGGATATTGCTGGAGATGCTTTTGATTCATTTGAGGATGTTGGAGAGCTTGAGATTGCACAACTCTCCCTTGATGAACCGGAATTGGAGGCCATACTCTTTCATGAAGATGGTGATGGAGGTGATGGTGGTGGACGTGGTGGTCAGACAATTGAAGTTTAAGTGGATGCACTGTCTATTTGTTTGGGTTATATGCTTATGTTTCTATAGTAGTTGGTAAAACTTGGATTTTGAACTTGAAAGTATCGAATGTAATGTTTAATGATGATTAAATCAATGGAAGTGCATATTTTATTGCTATTTTGATTGAAATAATGTTAGATTTTTATTAAATAGTGATATAAAAAATATTAAAATTTTTTTTTTCAACATATCCCCGACGTATCATATCCTACTTTTCTAAGAAATGGCGTATCTGCGTATCCGTATCATATCATATCTGTGTCCGTGCTTCATAGATCGGGTCTAATAAACCCTTTTTCATGTAACTCTTGCAATTGTTCCTTGAGTTCCTTCAACTCGGCAGGTGCCATAAAGTAGGGGGCTTTAGAAATTGGCGTATTTCCTGGTACCAATTCTATAGCAAAGTCCACTTCCCTAACCGGTGGTAGACTGGGCAGGTCATCTTGAAACCCATCAGGAAATTCTCTGACTATGGGGACTTCTTCCAGTTTAGGCTTCTACTTTTCTTCTGTAATGAAGGCTGTGTACCAATCACAACCACTCCTCAATAATTTACAAGCCTTAACTATTGAGATGACTGCTGTGGGTACTGACCTTCTCCTTTCTATGACGCATACATCATTGTACCGTTCTAGATTAAAGCGGACACGTTTGAGAAAACAGTCCAACACTACCCCATACTTGGCTAGCCAATCCATTCCTTGGATGATGTCAAAGCCATTCATAGGTAGCAATATAAGGTCAACGGGCATGTTGGCTTTCCTGATGATTAGTGTGCAATCATAAAATACAGTGAAAGTGCTCATGTGTCCTCCAGTGGGGGTCGATACTACGAATGCTTTGTCAAATGTAGAGGGAGACTTGTTCGTCTTGGAAGCAAAAACATGTGACACAAAAGAATGTGTCGAGCGAGAATCAAATAAAGTATAAGCTTTAACATCGGAGATTAAAATCATACCCTCCACAATATTATTTGCAACCTGAGCTTCCTGAAGGGTGATTGCAAAGACTCTGGCATTTGGCTGCTGTCTTCTCTGATTCCCGCCGTGATTGGGTCGCCCTTGATTGAAGTTCTACCCTTGAGGCAGATTGGGCGGTCCCCTCTGCTGATTCTGTTGGTTCCGAGTGTTGTACTGAATTCTTGCTGGTGGATTCTGCTGATTTGTCGGCGGGGATTGGCTTGGTAACCTTGCTGCTGATTTTGCCGTGGTGGTTGTCCATGTTGCTGATGCTGATCCCTATCTTGTTGCTTTGGACAATCTTTGATCAGATGGCCAACCTAACCACAAGCAAAACACGCGCCCCGAGACCAATGGCATTGATCCGTGCTATGGTTCCCTCCACACTGCTGGCATTTTTTTTTTTTTATTCACTTTCTACTTCTTTTGTGGCGCATGGTTTCCCTGGTAGTCCCTCTTGGTTCCTGCCGTTCTTGCGGAGAGTGTCCCATTCATTTCATCTGTCGTTTCTTCGGATACTTCTTCGGATACAAAGGCCCTTTTTAAAGAAGTTGCGAAAGTAGCAGGGTCGCCCAGTTTTACATCCTTCTTGATATCTGGTCGCAACCCCTTGATGAATTTATTCCGCTTCATTTCATCGGTGGCTATTAGTTCTTCTGCAAAATGAGACAGCTCCATAAATCTTTATCACTTGTGGGTCGCGCGGGTGCTGAGACAGATTACGGGCCCCATACGCAACCTCAAGGGGACCATTAGTTTGTTGTGACAAGACAGACTGAGTTAGCTGCCTTTGTTCCTCTCGCAATAATTCACTACCCAGTAGCCCAGATCTGACAGTTTCATGCTCTGGTCATAATTTCATGAGAAATTCATCCATATGAAGTTCCTGTATTTCAGGAAGGGCTGCATCAGAGACATTTGCATACTTAATTTCATCATATTCGGTCCATAAAGCAATCTCAAACTCCAACTGGTATTGGCGTGCATAGTTATTTTGATGGTATACTTTCTACAAATATCCCCACGTCTTTTGCTTTCTTGTAGGGTCTCAGATTCAAAATGAGATGTGGTTCAACGGTACTGAGGATCCAAGATTTGATTTTTGCATCTTTGGTAGTCCAAGAGAAAATTTGTTTCTCATCCTCCGATGGTTTAGGATCAGCCCCAGTAATATGCCCCAACATTTCCTTTCCTTCGAGATACAGCTCGAACTGGAAGGCCCAGGATGGGTAGTTTTTTCCATTCACGTCTTTTGCTTTCTTGTAGGGTCTCAGATTCAAAATGAGATGTGGTTCAACGGTATTGAGGATCCAAGATTTGATTTTTTCATCTTTGGTAGTCCAAGAGAAAATTTGTTTCTCATCCTCTGATGGTTTAGGATCAGCCCCAGTAATATGCCCCAACATTTCCTTTCCTTCGAGATACAGCTAGAACTGGAAGGCCCAGGATGGGTAATTTTTTCCATTAAAACGAACAACCGGAATCTCAGATTTCTCTATCGCAATTAAATAGATAAAAAAATTGGATCTGATTGATCACAACAAACAAAAACCAGCAAGGGATACTGGTTACACGCAAAAGAATCCCAAAATAGTTTTTTTTTTTTTTTTTTTTTGAACAGTTTCCACGGAACACTGATTTGTTAATCCCTGATTTCAGAACTGATAAGTATGTGGGGTCCAAACTCAGATCAGATGCTGCAAACACAAAGTCTAGAAGCTGTAAAACCTGAGAACTCAAGTCTGCCGAAGTCCAGAAACTCCATACCGTAAAAAAGAACCCCTGGTGACCTTGTTTCTTGACTCTGTTGGAGTGCGTGGGCCCTACAAATTGGTTGGAATCAGATCAGGATTCAATCCTGATATCGGACTACACCCAGCCTTCTACTGGCGAATTATGATTGAATGACCTCAGATCCAAGATTCTGGACGGTTGTGATCAAAACAATGCATAAAAAACTGAAAATCACAAAAGTGATCAGAACACCAACCTCCAAGTGTCGAAAAATCCTGAAAAAATTACCAAAACCCAGCAGGAGTGGTCGACCTTGACTGTAGTGGCTGCCAAACGATCTGATCGTTCACAGGTGGGCCACTAGAGATCAGAGGTGTCTACAGTAGATGCACGATCTGCTGGTTCAAGTTTTCTTCATAAAAAAGATCCCAGATCTGTTATTCTTCAAAAGAGAGACTGATTTCCCTCTATCACAGGCCAGGGAATGGAAACATACGTCTTCAATGTAGCTCTGATACCATGTCAAACAGACGACAGGCACAAGCTTCACAATATGGGAAGAAAACGTAGATGATTTTGTGGAAATTTGGTTCACCTTTGTTAAGGTCGACCTTGGTATTAATAGCTTTGTCATGCCTATTTTAGTATACATTGGAATTGGGCCTGTATATATGGGCTATTGGTCCATGGGCTATATATAGATGGATCCTTTGACACTTTGACAGACTTGACCAATGCTGTGACGCGGTTGGAAATTCCATTTAGAATAGTTATAAGATCATAAGAAACCCCCATAAGATACATTTTCTCATCTCATATCAACACTTGAACCCCTTCTTATCAATGCGTTATTGAATTATGTGTTATTAATTTGATTTATCGATTTAGAAACATTGCTCACTAGTTTTACCGACAAGTGGTAGGCCCCACTTCAGGTGTGGACCACATGGGGGAGCAGTGTGACGATGATGATCGGCCTCTGAACTTCAATCTACGTGGCCGATGGAGAGAGCATCCACACTTTTCTAATAGTGACAGGAGAATTTAGAATTGAGAAATGAACTTTTTAGTGAAACAGAAATTTGGAATTTCTTTATGCTTAGAACTTTTGTTAATGTTGATTTATTTTCCCTTATTACTTGAGTTTAAGTGATATTTTAAAATAAATTAGAGGAATTGCCTAATTCTTTGATATGCAGAATTTGACCTACAATGTGATGATGATTTATATACAGTAACGTTCTGTGGATCTGAAGAGCTCTAGATTCCGGAGCGTTGCATCAAATGCACCAATAATTCCAAACATCAATTGGAGTTTACAGGTCTAGGATCACGAACCCAACTTTAACAACAAGCATAACTTCAATCATCAATGATCTTTGGAGGATGCTGAAGCTCACTGCAACATGAAAACCAGCCACACTTGTAGAACAAGTGTTGATTCCAGCATATGTGACTAGATAAATGGGCAAGAAGAAATGAAAGGAGGAAGAGGGAAGTAAAATAGAGAAGAAAGGAGAAAGGAGAAAGAGGGGAAAAGAGAGAACCAAGGATTTAAAGCTTCGATACCATGTTTATACCCCTAGGGTTAGGGTTTAAGAAGAGGAAAAGGGAAAATGAAAGAAGGATAAAATAAGTTCACTGACATGATGTTCATGCAGTCCCTTACCGACAACCAAGCACTCCCCCTCCTCCCTCTCTCTTTCTCTCCTCTTCCCATGACAGAAAATTAAATCCAGAGGGGAGGGAGGGATTTGAGAAGAGGAACTCTTTGTGTTCCCTTGTATTGTATTCCTTTATATAACATTGGGCTTTCCATATTTATGATTGATATTAATCAAGGAAATCTAATGTAGGAATGAAATTAAAACTTTCAGTAAATTCATAATACAATAGATGATTTCCTTTGACCCATGATTTTGGGTTAACCAGACCCCTTGGGTTGACTTATACTTTGACACTAATGAAATTCTGCATAATGAGAGAATTTCCTGCAATCAAAAGTTACATACTGGGAAATAAATTGAAATATTTACAGAAAAGTGCTTTCTACTCGAGCATTTTTGGATGGTAACATGAGTATGACACAAGCTCTCTGACCTTGTGGTTGCGACAATGAGAACCTTCCAACTTTGTTAGCCGCTCTTTCTTACTGTCCCGAAGTCTACAAGGGGTCATGCAACTCTTTAGTCTACCTACATTTGAATTACATTGCTTAAAGATTGTAGGATTGGTTGCTTAATATTTCTATTCATGTATTATTATTATTATTCTCTACTCAGAATCATTTAATTTTGTTTTGACCAACTTATGATGCTTTCTAATATATTTCAGAGATGAATCAAGGCTTGATAATGAGCAAAGGAGGTGCACAACTATTAGCAAATATAACATTCAAAACAGATGATCCTCAAACCCTACGGATGGTTGCTGGAGCACTTGCAAATTTATGTGGAAATGGTAAAAACTGGATGGTCTGTTTTTTTATTTTTTTTTCCATTTCTCCTTTAATATTATTTAATACTCGTAGAATATTAAATTCCAACATTTCTATCGTATCGTAGTTCTGTTGTACATTTCATTTTTAATTTTCTTCATTTCTTCCGCCGGTGTGGGGGGGACACTTTCATTTAGTTGTTTTGTGGTCCAATATAAGTACACTAATTTCATGCTCAGCATTATTGAATTTTTTTTATTCCATTGGTTGTTTCCAATTGATAATAATAATAGTTTTAATGTTGCATTTTGCTCATTATTTATTCTAAAATATAAATTTTGTGGGATCTTGCTAAGCTAGAACTTTCATCCCTTTTATTTGTTGGTATATCTTCATCGCATGGTTCCAAATAGGGAGTAGCCTTGGAAAAGGGTTGCAAGGAGAATCCTGAAATGGAATCTGTTTAGGATCCAGGTAACAATCGGCCTTGGGATCTTGTTGCCATGGACTTGTTTTTTGGCCCATCCCTTTCTATCATGTATACCTTAATGGCTGTTATCTGTTCCATCTAAACATCAAGCCAAGCATTTAGCCTTTAAGAAATGCTGAGTGGAAAGACCAAGGCATATAGTTGTTCTTATCCAATTTTGCTAAGAATATCTCCATTTTATCTACTCACAGCTAAAAAGTACTACACTGATAATCACACAACAATACCAAGTTTTAGCAATGTCCAAAATGTTGTAATAGACAAAGACAATGCTACTTAGATTTTTAGAATAGGCAAAGAGAAACTCGAGTGCAAAAGCCAAAGATCGCCTTGGGACACTTCTGACAGCAGGTTTTCACCAAAGTCATTGTGATCCTTCCCTTCTCTCCAAAAATCTTGGGGAGTTACTATCCTGTTGATGACATCATTATCTCAAGAGATGATCCCGATAGCATTTACAGCTGCAGAAGTCACTCCATGCTTCCTCTCACATGAAAGATTTGAAGTTCACAAAATTCCCTTGGGTGGTGTGGGGGGGGGGGGGGGAGGAGGGGGATCTATATTCATTAATTAACACAAGTATACACTCGATCTCATCTCTCAAGCCTGAATCCATAACACAACACTTGTGGATACACCCTTAGGGCTCAGCATGAAATACTACAAAGACGATGACACTTCTCACTCTGATCCAACTATCTACAAAAACCTTATGGCAGTCTTATATACTTGACAATTACCACACCTGGTATATCTTATGCACTCAATATTGTTAGTCAATTCATGTCCGAACCGGTACAAATTTTTTTTTTGCGGTTAAAAGGATCATTCAGAGATCTTCCTGGTACACCGGCACGAGGCATCCTTTTTCCTCGCACGTCCAATCTAAATCTTCAACTAGTGATGCCCAAATACAAGAAGATCCACTACCGGATGGTGCGTTTATCTTGGAAATGCATTGATTTCTTGGAAATGTAAGAAACGAGCTCAGGTTTCTGAGTCATCCACACAGGCTGAATATCACTCCATGTCATGTGTGATTTGAAATCGTTTGGCTCCGTTGCTTCGTCTCTAAGCTTGGCTTTTCTCTATCCATTTCCATACCCCTACATGTTGACAATACAAGTGCGATACAAATTGAAGCCAATCTAGTATTTCATGAATGCACAAGAGGTCGATTGTCACTGCATCCACAAAGCATACATTAATAAAATAATTACTCTTCCTCATGTAAGCACGGATCTTCAGGTTTTGGATTTCTTTACAAAGGCTCTTCCTTGTGTGGCCCATCAGTTCTTTGTTAACAAATTGATGTTGGTTGATGGAGTTGGCATGTGGGGTCAGAATGAGTTGACCTTAGCAGCAAATGTTTCACCAATATAATTGATTTTAGTGATTTGTACAGAGCTCTTGTTTAGGAAATACATTTGTAATATCACCCTAATTAAAGAGATTGTATCTTGTCATTAAGGAAAGATAATACTATAAAGTGGAATCCCCGCCGCAAGGAGGTCTCATGGAGACTATTCATTCTTCTTTAATTTCTTCACTTTACCTGCCATGTCAATTCATCCTTGTTATAAATTGACGGAAGCCTATCAACGCGCAATTGCCATTGAAGAATCACATGCAACTAAGATCCTTTCTCTTGAGCATCAATTCCACATTGTTCTAAATGTCAGTGATAAGAGATTTGAAGATGAATACATGAAATTGATGAATTCAGTAAATCCCTTAAGGGACGACTGTTGTGTTCCATATATAGGGGTTGAAAGCCCTCTTTACACTCAATTCATATCTCAGATCCTACACTGTAGCTAACAAACTACATATTATCCTTTGACTAAGTCTATAATACAATGACTGGGCCTAAATGGGCCTGCCTAGATTGGGCTTGGATTGGCACCCCCCCTCAAATTGATGCTGGGGAGTCATAAAGCAGCAATTTGGAGACGAGAAATTGATGTCGAGGCCGAGGAAGACCCTTCGTGAAGATATCGGCAAACTGAAACTTTGTAAGAGCATGAGGTAGACTGATGACATCACGCGTATATTCATCTCGAATAAAATGATAGTCAACTTCGATATGTTTGGTGCGTTCATGGAAGACAGGATTTTCAGTATTCGGATAGCCCCAGTATTGTCGGCATGCAAAGCAGTAGGAAAGGTTTGAGCGAACCCGAGTTCCGAAAGAAGGCCCCGTAGCCATAAGATCTTAGAACAAGCAGAAGACACCGCCTTATATTCAGCTTCCATGGAAGATCTGGACACACGTTATTGTTTCTTGCATTTCCAAGAAATGAGAGAGTTTACAAGGTACATGCACCAACTGGTAGTAGAACAGTGTGTGTCTTGACAGCCTGCCCAGTCAGCATCCGCATAAGCGGTCAGATGAAGAGGATTATCCTTTGGATAATATAAACCACGAGGGACAGTTCTGAGCAGATAGCGGATAATGCGCTTCAGAGCTGTCAAATGAAGGTAGCGAGGGGCTATCATGAACTGACTCATAAGATTAACAGCATAGGATATGTCAGGTCTTGTGATGGTGAGATAGACAAGATTTCCCACCAGGTGCCGGTAGGTATGAGGATCAGGTAGAAGATTGCCATCATCTTTACTCAACTTGAGATTGACCTCAACAGGCGAAGAGTCCTGTAGGTCAGCCAGCTCGATAAGATCTGATGTGGATTTGTGTTGATTAACCAATAGACCTTTGGAAGATTGATGCACCTCTAAGCCCAAAAAATAATGCAATGGGCCTAAATCCTACATATGGAAGGAATCCCAAAGAGAAGCTTGGAGAGATTTGATTATGCCATCATCTGTGCAGTGATAATGATATTGTCAACATACATGAGAAGCACCGTAATTCCAGTAGATGTGTGGCATAGAAAGAGGGATGGATCATAAGGGCTCTGAGTAAAACCAGTCTTGCATAAGCGATCCTTGAAGGTTTCGAATCATGCCCGAGGAGCTTGCTTTAGACCATAAAGCGACTTTCGTAGGTGACAGACAGTGTACTTAGAGGGAGCGGGGACGCCTTGTGGTATCCGCATATAGACCTTTTCTTTCAGATCCCCATGGAGAAGTGCATTTTTGACATCCATTTGGTATAATGGCCAAGATTTAGATGCAGCAATGGCGAGAAGTAATCGAACTGATGTCATTTTTGCCACAAGTGCAAATGTTTCTTCATAGTCAATGCCATATTCCTGTCTGTTGCCAAGTGCCACACGTCTAGCTTTGTGTCTATCCAAGGACCCATCATATTTAAGTTTGACCGAGTAGATCCATTTGCAACCAATGGGTTTAACTGCTGAAGGACACTCCACAATTATCCCAGGTGTGATTCTAATTCAATGCATCCAATTCCTCCTTTATGGCCTGGTTCCAACTATCTTGTTTTACAGCCTGCAAATAAGAACTTAGGAGAGCTACAGAAGATAGGGTTGTCATAAAAGAAGAGTCGGTAAATCCATACCGCGTAGGCGGTCGTCGATAAGTTCTGGAGGAGCGATGCAAGGATTGAGTAGGCGCGGAACCATTTGCCGGTGGAGGATCAGGAGGACGGTCATCTGCAGTGGTAGGTTTGTACCATTGGTGATATACAAAATCATGATTAAACCTAGTAACAGTTGTTTGACCCGAAAAACCAGGTAAGAGAGCTGGTGAAGATGGTTGAGGACAGTCCATGTGAGTTTGGAAAAAATACTGATTTTCAAAGAAAATAACGTTTCGAGAAACCCTGATACGGCGACCAATAGGATCATAACAAACAAAACCTTTTTGATTAGTGGCATAACCCAAAAACGCACACCTGCGAGATTGCGCGGTTAGTTTCGTTCGTTCCGTGAGAGGTAGATGAACAAAACAAACACAGCCAAAGGTATGTAGGTGATCAAACACAGGATGATGACCAAACAGTTTAAAATGAGGTGTGAGATGAGTAATGGTAGGTGTTGGAAGGCGGTTTATGAGATAGATGCTATGGTGAGAGCTTCAGTCCAAAAACGAGAGGGAACGGATGATTCAATCAGAAGTGTTCTAGTTACATCAAGGAGATGTCTATTTTTCCATTCCGCGACTCCATTTTGTTGTGGAGTAGATGGACAGGTACGTTGAAAAATGATTCCTTTATTGTTTAGAAAAGATTGAAACTCATTGGACACATACTCCCCCCCTGAGTCTGAGCGCAAATTCTTAATGCATTTGGAGAATTGGGTTTCAACATAGCTAACAAAAATTTTAAATGCATGAAGAACATAGACTTCGAATGTAATAAATAAATCCAAGTAAATCTCCTGTAGTTATCAATGAAGGTGACAAAGTACTTGAAATGACTATGAGAAAGAGTCGGAGCAATGCCCCAAACATCACTGTGAGTTAAGTCAAAACATGCAGTGCTCCGTGTTGTAGAGTGTGGAAAAGGTAAAGTTTTACTCTTTCCTACTTTACAAGCATTACATTCAAAAGAAGCAGAGTCAATAGGTTTATTTAACAATCCAGATTGAAATAAAATAGACATTGTAGAGGCATTCAGATGACCAAGTCTATTATGCCACAACCGAGAATTATTCTTAATGAAAAAACAAAATAACTTATGTAATGGTTTATTCTGAATAAATGAAGGCACTGGTTAAGGAAAAAAGTCGTCCACGCTTAGGCCCCCTCACGATCACTTCCCCCGACTCCTGGTCCTGCACAACACAACCAGAAGGAGAAAAGGAGACATTGTAGTTATTGTCAACAAGTTGACCCACAGAAACCAAATTGGTAGCAAGATGAGCAGAAACTAAAACATTGGTTAATGGTCAAGGGCCAGGGGTATCACCAACAGAGGTGATGGGAAGATGATCTTCGTTGGCAGCTTGGACAGTGCGATGACCACTGTAAGGAACGACATTTTGTAATTTTAGGGGTGAAGAGGTCATATGGTTACTTGCACAAGAATCTAAGTACCATGTATTTGAAAGAGATGAAGCAGAACCTGCGATGTTCATCGATGCTAAGGCATTGATGATCATTTGGTGTACCATCTCAGGTGTGAGAGGAGCTGGTGATGCAGATTGTGAGGAGGAACCAGGTTGGGAGGAAGAATCATACTGCAGAGAACCACTAAAGTCAGAGGATGCATATGGTGGAGTGGTCACTGTGTAAGCACTAGGAGTTGACGACACTGTGTATGTACCAAGGGCAGACTGTACATAGTTGCGAGAAGTAGAATTACGAGTTTTCTTCCGACATTCTTCAATAACATGACCAGTGGCCCTTACAATATCTGCAGATTTTTGCCTTGCATTGATTTGCATAGTGACCATATTTCTTGCAGTTATGGCACTGAACTTTACTGATGTCCCGATGAGGTGGTCTGGTTGTAGCAACATAGGCAAGCGGAGCCTCAACAGATCTCTGTTGTTCCAGAGTAGTTTTAGTGACCAGACGTTGTTTTTCCCGTAGAAGCTCTTGAAGACGGTCATCCAACCTAGGAAGAGAAGCCTTGCTCATCAAGTTAGTTCTAACTATCTCAAACTCCAGACGAAGTTTCATGAGAAACTGATCCCGATGTCTACTTTGCTATAAGGGAAGTAGTTCAGGTTGGAGAGCTTCAGATACCGTGGCAAACTTAATCTCATCGTATTTGGACCACAGTCTGCGAAAGCCATTGTAATTATCCTGAACAGACTGGGTGCCTTGATTCAATTGAGAACTGTCAAGTTCTAATTGAAATTGATGAGTAGCATTGCCTTGTTGATAGATCTCTTTTTAAGATAGTCCCACATTTCACAGGGAGTTTTACAAGGTTTGAGGTGGAGGATAAAATGTGGGTCAACTGAGCCCAATAACCGGGTTTTTATTTTAGCATCCTTAGTTTTCCAAGCTAAAATCTTCTTGTCATCTTCCTCGGGTTTAGGTTCAGATCCATCAATGTGTGCCCAGAGTTCCTTTCCTTCTAAGTAAATTTGAAATTGGAAGGCCCATGAGGTATAATTTGTTCCATCAAACTTAACCAAGGTAATTTCAGATTTGTCCATGACTACCCGGAACAAAGAAAGTAGGAACTAGATCAATCAGCAGTAATGGCAGTAACTAGTAGAAGGATGAACAAGCAATCAACCCAACAGCAATAAACAATCAGAATGATGAATTACTAGCAGAAGGATGATCAATCAGTAGTAACAGCAGTAACTAGCAGCAGTAGTTGAAATCTGACTAGCAGTAGAAACTACCAGAATGATGAATTACAGAGTCCCTAACAGTAACCAACAATAATCAGCCAGAACAGGTAGCAGCAGCAGAAATTTCCAGCAAATAACTAGAACAGACAATCAGCCAAAAAATTCCAGAAACTAGCACCCAGAACCCAAAAAACGTCCAGGTCGTCAGGGAGATGAACTGAACCTGGGCCCCACCTGTTGATCTCTTGATAGATCAAAAAGTGGGGATGGCTGAACAGGATAGTTACGCAACTATTGGAAGTGGACTAAGTCAAATCAAATCTAGATCCAGGATTTTGGACGGCCGAGATGAAAACAAGTGGAAAAAATTGAATTTCCACAAAAATAGGTAGAATACCTACCTCTTATGAGCAATAAATGTTGGACAAATCTTCTTAAACAAGAGAATATTCAGGCGACCAATATTGGAAGAAGACGCTGAGATGGTGGTGATGATCACAGGTGGGCCACGTCTGATCTGAGATGATCAGGGATGATCAGAGAGTATCCAGCTAAAGAAGATGATCACAGATGATCACAGATTGGCTTCCAAGGCTTGGAAGATGACTTAGGTGACGATCACAGATGATCATGGTTTAAAAAATCGGCCGAGTCCGAGGCGACTCGGACTCGGCACATACTGAGCTGAGTCGCATGCGACTCGGCTGAGTCTCCTGGGACTCGGCCATGCGACTCGGCCGAGTCCCATGCGACTCGGCGAGTCAACTCAGACTCGGCCATGAACGAGTCGGGCCCCGAGTCCGGTTTTTTAAACCTTGCAGATGATCGATTTGGCTCTAATACCATGTCAGTGATAAGAGATTTGAAGGTGAATACATGAAATTGATGAATTCAGTATATCCCTTAAGGGACGACTGTTGTGTTCCATATATAGGGGTTAAAAGCCCTCTTTACACTCAATTCATATCTCAGGTCCTACACTGTAGCTAACAAACTACATATTATCCTTTGACTAAGTCTATAATACAATGACTGGGCCTAAATGGGCCTGCCTAGATTGGGCTTGGATTGACACTAAAGACAAGGGCAGATCAAAGAAATATGGGTTGCAATTTACTTTAAACAAGGCTGTTGAAAAGTATTTAGGCTGCTTCTACCAACGCCTAGAGGTTTTTGTAGGAATGTTTAGCTAAGGAAACCTAATATGGTATCGCCGGTCGGCCATTAATTAATCGCAAGTGTCACTTGATCGTGGATGGAGGTAGTTATGAGAATGTGGTCTTGCGTGAAGTTATCACCAAGGTCAAGGTTCAGACGGAAAATCATCAAAATCCTTACAAGATTTCATAGTTCAAGCGTGACAGTGAGGTTCTGTTGACTTTTAAAGTGTTGTTTCTTTTTTCTGTTGGTAGTGGATATCATGAGGATGTGTGGTGTGATGTAGTTCCCATGGATGTCTGTCACATTATTGGGTAGCCCGTGGCAATATGACCATCAGATGCTTCATGATTGTTATTAAAATACATGCACCTTCTACAAAGACAATTCCAAAATTGTTCTTGGGCCTACTTGTGTGAAATAGTTTGAATCCTAGATTGTTTTAGATCTAGGGATTTATCTCAAGAGGTCAAGAAACTCTCAAAGTGGAAGTACGAATGAGTGAGAAATAGAGAGAATGGAAGAATTACAGAAGAGTCGAATAATCCATTCGGTTAGAGAACTCTTCTTATGTTGTTATTTCTCTATTTTTGAAAATTAAAGAAAAGCCCCTAAGTTTCTAGTATTTACATAAAAGCCCCTCAAGTTTGAAAATTACATAAGACCCTCAAGTTTCTAGTATTTACATAAGCCCCTTGCTCACTACAAATTATGAATAAGCCTATTCTTTAACTCACCATGAAACCTACTTTGTTAGGATATGTCAGTAATTTCTCGGATGTTATATGTGATGGGCAAAGCCACTAATGATAAGGATGTAAAAGAGGATGTGCTAGATTCTCCGCCAATATTTGATGAATATGTGGAAAATGATTGTCAAGAAGTGAATTCTAAAAAATCAGATTTTTGACAAAGACTAAGATAGGCAGGTGGTTGTAGCTGAAAATAAAGTTACTCCAGAATTTATTCACAAGCAAGAATGGAAACCGCCGTGACTCTTGGAGCTTGTTTTAAGTATGCATATGTTGATCCATATTGGGGAGCTGTACAATGACTCGAAGCGGGGATCAGCACCCACATATGAAGTCACACTACAAGTTGGAAATTCAATTTCATCAATTGCGAGAGAAGCTGCACGAGAACATGATGACAATTTCAAGTGAAGGTTAGAGATTCAAGCTCCACTGCGGAAGTGTTGCAAGAAGAGAAAGCACCAACACAAGTGGCAATATGATGATGCAACTTGAGGGCGAGTTCCTTCTGACTGAGGGGGAATGATGCATCATGGATTTTTATTCAAGAATTTGAAGTGACCAAAGCGTACTTGAAGCAGGATGAGCATCCTAAGAGGGCCCCACAAGGGTCCCTCAAAACAATGATGAAGTTTGGATCCCCAAACAGTCCCCAAAATTAATTAAAAACATGTGTCAGGGACTGTTTTAATATAACAGCAAATAATGGGAACTGTTTTGCAATTTTTACCTCTTCTACAGATCAAAAGTGGCTGTACGTGCAGTTATTTTTGGCTGCAACTTGGTGGACCAAATCGGCCCCAATCCAAGAAAGGAAGACATGACTAGGGTTACCCATGAGTCTGCTGGCTGATCGTTGAGTGCTTTCGATCAAAGGATGGGCAATGTGGGTCCCACAGCCAATCTCCTGCAATACTGTAGAGACAACTAGAGAACTGAGTTTTTCCCTTTTTCGTTATTTCTATTTTTTTTATTGGAAACATTGGTAGAGACTTCTATTGTGGTAGGACTCTAATTAGGACTAACTTTAAGTGGTTTTGTACCGTTCAACATAAAGCATAGTAGTCGACTGCTTTATTTTATCAGTAACAAAATATTTCATTAATAATGAGGAAACCAAAACAAAGGAGGTGCCGGTCAAAAGATGGGGTAAGAAAGGCATAGAAAAAAAAAAGCATTATACCATCAACACAGAAATAAATTACAAAAAAGAAGGGAAACAAAGGAAAAAGTCTGTCCATCGCTCGCTTAACCAAGATATCCGCCAAACCATTATCTGACCGCCTCACATGCTTATAAACTACTTGAATAACTGGAGCCAAAGACTTAATCTCTTCGAGAAGGGAATGAAATCTCCACAGTGCAATCATGGAAAAAGAAGCCCAAGAAACCATTAGCTGACTGCCCCACAGTAGTTGACTGCAACAAGGGATGTTCAACTGTTTTGAGTTTTAAATAGAACTGCAAGTTCTGGTTACCTGTTTCTCTTTTCTCTTGGTCGTACAGTGCTGTAGGGATAGAAAAGACTACTCTATGTTCAGTGGGTTGATCATTTGGTGGTTCCTTCCATTATTTTCAATTCTGCATTTCCTATGATTTATTACAAATCATATTGGTTGCTGGAAATTATTTCTGGTTTGTTTGTTTGGGCCCTAGACAGTTCGATTGATCAAATTGGAACTGCATCAAGGTCACAGCCAGAAAAATAGCAACTCGGAGTCTGAAATATTGGGAGTTTGTAGGGCTTATGACCGTATCAGACTGAGAGTTGGTAATCTTATATCAATAGCATAAGCATAAAAGGTGAAGGTGAATGAAAGAAAGTGGCTGCCCAAGTTGTGTCATTGTGAGAGGGCACCTATTTACAATATCTTACAATGAGCACATGGAACGATTAATTTTAATTGCAGTAGTTACTGACCAGGTTGCTAGCCAGTAGTCTCAAAACCAATTGGTGCTAGGAAATTGCACAAACGACTATTTAACACCCCCCTCGGGCAGGATACCCCCCGGATCTGAAGCACATGCCCGCACAAGACTACAACGTGGTATGGGGCCCTCTTAGGGCTGTCAATCGTGTCGTGTTAACGAATTCGGGTTACGGGTTGCCAAATTCGTGTTAAAATCACCTCAACCCGTACACGACCCGTTAACTTAACGGGTAAAAAAATCCAAACCAAACACGACCCGTTAATTTAATGGGTCGTGTTAACCCGTTAAGTAATTAAGTCATTTCAAAAATTAAAAGAAAATACATACAAAAATATATATGGAGAAAAATATATAAGCCACACGAAATTGTTAGTGAGGATCTCGAGTGGATCCCACCTAAAACCCCATTGTAAAACAATAAATTTCAATTTATTCTTTTAGAATATAAATTAATTCTAGCTACACATAGGAACTAAAAAAAAATTAACGGGTTAAGCAGGTTGTTAACGGGTTACTGGTTTAATTCGTATACGACCCGTTAACTTAACGTGTTAACGGGTTGGACCCGTTAACGACCCAAACCCATTAAGAGCCCACCCGAACCCGTTAGTGTCGTGTTAACGGGTCATGTGACATTTTGACAGCCCTAGGCCCTCTTGCCCTGTGCACCTGCGCCCGCACAAACACAAAACGCGGCATGGGGCATTTTTTTTGCCCTCCGCGGTTTCAAACTCGAAACCTCTGGCTCTGATACCATGACAGAGTTGCTAGCCAGTAATCCAAAACCAATTGGTGATAGGAAACTAAACTAACAACTATTTAACAAGTACTGTTCTAATCGCATCAGTTATAATTTCCTTGAGATGGGGGATGAAATTTGAACATTGATGCTACAAGAAAGTGCGAAGATTCTGTGCTCCTTCACAATAGCATGTATCCGGTTGTTCACTACATTACAATAACCACACAGCACAATATTGCTACCAGGCTTCTGGGTTCTAGATTCTGTTGGAGCATCTGTTAGTCATTAGTAAAAGTAACAGTTGAATTAATCCTAGATTTTTATTGCTCTAATTGGATTCTCTCTCCAACAGAAACGTTGCATTCAATGCTGAAAGAAGATGGTGGTACGAAGGCACTCTTAGGGATGGTCAGATCAGGGAATAGTGATGTCATAGCACAGGTTGCAAGGGGAATGGCAAACTATGCAAAATGTGAATCTCGAGGAATCAATCAAGGTTTGTTTACACAATTTGTTTAAATAGCTAATTTGATCCCTATTCCCTAATAGCAAGCTAGCTCACATTGCGAACCCTACATCTGTTTTGCTTCCATCAAATTTGGTATTGCACAATTTGTTATAATTATTGGATAGATTAAAAATTAAAAATTTTAAATACTAGATATTACTGGAAGATGACATTGTGTTTCAGTTACTCAATGCATGTTTCCTTTGTTTCCTATTGTTATGTGACATTCAGAAAGTTGTAGTGGTGGAAAAGATTGATAAAATCTATTTTGTGCTTCAACTTCATACACTTGTCAGCTCATGTACTGAAGGCAACATGTAAAATCATTGCCTCCACTACTCATGAAGGTCTTGACACTGCTAGTATTTCTTGAGTGGTTAAAATGTTAACCCTTGCCATTGTAGGACAAAGGAAGGGACGTTCACTTCTGATCAACGATGGCGCACTTGCTTGGATGATTGCTAATTGTTCTACTACCCTAGCTTCAACTAGACGCCATATTGAGATTGCTCTTTGCCATCTGGCGCAAAATGGTAATTTAATCTCGAAGTTTTCATTTTATAGTCTTAAAATATTATATACTTGAATGGAACTGCTCATCACTCATACCAAAGCATGAGCAAGTATAAATTCACTTGAATGATGTCAATAGATGGTATCTGCATGGAAGCTTCATACCAAATACATCTTTTGATATGAAAAAAATCTAATAAAGGATCTTTCATGTGAATTATATGTTTGCCAAGTTTTATTGTTATAGGAGCCCTTCGAGAAATTTTTTTTTCCAATGCCTAAATGGATTTCTTTATCCAAAGAGCTCCAAACATCTTTTTTCTTTCTTATTCTGATATATGTGAATATAATATATATATATATATATGTTGTTTATATGTGTGTGTATGTACATATGCATTTGTTAGTACTCCAGGCTCAGCACATCAATTTATCACCTAATTGCTTTGTTACAAACTGAAATTGTTGAGATCACTTTTGACTGATCTTTTTTGAAATGGTGACTATATTCATAACTCGGAAAAGGCTGTACAGCATTAGAGATCTATGCTGAACCAAAACCTCGTGGAAAAACAGTGCTAAGGCAAAACCAATGCTAAATACAAAAAAGAAATATCCATTGATTGTCTGGACACTCCCTCTTTTGCCAAAAGATCCACATCCCATTTGCACTGTGCTTTAATTGATGGAATGAAACTTCCATGCTTTTACAAAGATCTACCACCTCTTCTATAATATCTGCCTAATACCAAGGAGGATTAGCTTTCTCAGCAGCCCACTGAACAACACAAAAGGAGTCACCCTCAATACAGAGATGCTGAAAGTTGAACTGCCTAGCTTCACGCAAACTAATCAATAACCTCAAAAGCTCCGCTTTGTTTATAGAGAAAAAACCAGCTGGTCCAAAGTAGGCCAGCACTACAGATCCTTCATTGTTACAGGTAACACCTACCACCCCAGCCCTGCCTGGATTACCTGATAAGTTCCCATCAAAATTCAGCTTCAAGGATCCTAAAGGAGGGGCACTCCAGCTGGGATTGATGCTCAATGCCATTGGGTAGGAAAAGGCCACTCCCTTCCAATTGTGCAAGATCATAGACAAAAAAAAGGCTTGGAATTGAGGCAAAGCTGAAGACCAAAGAGCCACTAAATATTTCACTTTATCCACTACTTGTGAATCATATGTTGAAACAACTTCAAAGCACTTCCTGTTTCCTTCATTCCAAATAAACCAAACTGCCACCAAAAAAGAGTCTCCACACGATCCTCCCTCTAATAGAACCTACTCTAATCCTCCAAAAGTCATATAGAAGGGGCAAAGAATTTGGAAGAGGGCCTCTGCACTCAAACCAGCCCATAATCGACTTCCACAAAAATTGCGCACTTCTACAATTCAGCAGGAGATGATCGATAGATTTTTCATCCACTAGACACATCGGAAAGCATTTATTATCACTGTACATTGCTCTAAAAGATTGTCCTTTGTTAAAATACCTCCAACAAGAGCCGACCAACCAAAAGCAATGTCCCTAGGAGCTTTCGATTTCCACAAGCCAACCAAATGAAAGTGCCTAGCTACTGTATTTCTTGTGAGATATAGGAAAAAGATAACACCGAGAAGATACCGTCTGCTGAAGCCATCCAAATTCTTTTGCCGTTTCCATTCCTAGGAATATATATACACACTCGCAATGAGAGCCATCATAGAATGGAATTGAGATTCCTCCAACTCATTTAAGTTTCTTTTAAAGATAGGCCCCCAAACAATTTGATCACCCAAGCTTTCCATATAATCACACACATTGGCATTTCAGTCACTAGCACAAGAGAAAAGCTCAGGGAAAGAAGCAGCACACCAAACAATTGAAGGAAACAGGACCTAACTCAATTCCCAACACCTGACTCTTCTCCAGAAATTACTCAAGTTTATAAGCGGCACACCAAACAGCTGCCTCCAGCTACTCTCACTAGCGATCAACCAACCATGCCAACTCCTCGAGGACATGACACTCCTAGTGAAGGTAATCCCATTTTGCAACGCTCTAGTCGTATTTCAGTTCCCCTAGATCGGTATGGTTTTTCCGCATGTTTGCTTCTTCAAATTCCATACCTATTCCAACTTCTTATTCCCAAGCTGCTAATATCCCATAATATCTCATGTTGGCAAGATGCAATTGCAGATGAATTGTTAGCTCTCGAGAGGAACAACACTTAGGATGTAGGGCCTCTTCCGTCGAATACATCTATCATTGGAAGCAAGTGGGTCTATTCACTCAAGGTCAAGTCTGATGGCAGTATTGATCACTACAAAGCACGACTAGTTGCCCAAGGTTATAAACAGGAATATGGCATTGACTATGAAAAAACATTTGCCTATGTTGCTAAAATGACTACAGTGTGGTGTCTAGGCGTCGTGGTAGCTCGTAACTAGCCTCTGTAGCAAATGAATGTCAAGAATGCCTTTTTTGCATGGCGATCTCAAGGAAATTGTGTATATGCGTCCTCCACCGGGATATACATGTCCACCACGACATGTCTGCAGACTAAAAAAGTCTTTATACGGGCTCAAACCGGCAATCCCCCTCTTGATCTTCCTCCAGCATACGGTCCACCTCCGGCACTTGGTCCATCTGGACCTCCTTCATTGCATTGCTCCACTCACATCTTGGTACCACCAAACCGCTATGGGTTCTCACATACTTCCTTAATTGCCACTTTGTCTTCATCTCCCATCCCACAATCCTATTCTCAGGCTGTGCAGCACCAATGTTGGAACAAGGCTATGCAAGATGAATTGGAGGCTTTAGAACAAAACCATAAGTGAGATATTTTCCCGTCAACTGTGGTGTCAAACCTATTGGCTGTAAGTGGATTTTTTCTCTCAAGTTAAAATCAGATTGCACATTAGATTGATATAAAGCACATCTTGTCGCTCTTGGAAATCGGCAAGAATATGGCATTGATTATGATAAAAAATTTTGCTCCCGTCACCAAGATGACCACAGTTCGGCCCATTCTTGCCGTTGCTACATCTCTGTCTTGGCCTCTCTATCAAATGGATGTAAAAAATGCATTTCTTCATGGTGATCTTAAAGAGGATGTTTACATGCGTCTTCCTCAGGGGTTCTCATCAGGGAAGGGTATGGTTGCCAAAATCCGTCGCTCTCTCTATGGTCTGAAACAAGCTCCTCACGCATGGTTTGAGAAGTTTCAAGATGCTCTTCTCCGCTTGGATTTTCATCCAAGCTATTATGATCCATCCATGTTTTTACACCATGCTCCGTCCGGGATTACAGTGCTTCTTGTCTATGTTTATGACATAGTCATTACTGGTCCTAATGAAAAAATGATTCAAGAGATCCAAGCTTCTCCTAATGAGACATTTCATATGAAGGATCTCGGCCCCTTAAAACTATTTCCTCGGTCTTGAAGTTCATCAATCGACTAAAGGTATAGTTCTAAATCAGCACAAATTACGTTGTTGATCTCATTGATTTGGCTGGCCTTACTGCTTCCGCTCCAGTATATACCCCGATCGAACTGAATGTCAAACTCAGTCAGGAGGATGGTGACCTTGTTCCCGATCTTACAGTAAATCACCAGTTAGTAGGTAGCTTGATCTACCTCACGATCACTCGTCCTGATATCTCCTACGCAGTCGGCCTAATGAGTCAGTTCATGACTGCTCCTCGACACCTTCATATGGCTGCTGTGCGCTGATAGAATGCATAGAATGCATGGAAGAAGAAGAAGAAAATAATTGCAGTGAATGTCGTAATTCCATTGAGGATCGACCTTATATTTATAATCTCTATGGGCCTTAATCAAGGCTCTATACATGGCATGAATACAAAATCAGAATCATAAAAGAATGAAAGAATATCTCCTAATTTGAGAAGAATCAGCTATATTATCTCCTAATTGATATCCTAGATCCCACGTGAGAGTGAGTCGTCTGTACAATAGCCTTAGTGGGCTGGGCCTGGGCCTAACCACACTATCTTCTACACTCCCCCTCAAATTGATGTGGTGATGCAGAAAACATCAATTTGCAAGTAAGTTCATGATGACGCGTTTTGGGAAGAGCCTTAGTGAATATATCCGCCAACTGGTTAATAGTAGAGACATGAGGCAAAGATATCTTCTCAGTAACAACATGCTGACGGATGAAGTGACAATCAATCTCAATGTGCTTCGTCCGTTCATGAAAAACCGGATTGTTGGCAATTCTGGTAGCACTTGTGTTGTCACCATGAAGAGGAGTAGAACTACCAACACGAACACCGAATTCACAGAGAAGGCGGCGTAGCCAGATGATTTCAGCACTAGCTAATGACATTGCCCGATATTCTGCCTCAGCAGAAGACTTCGACACAGTGGTTTGCTTCTTACACTTCCATGAGATTAGAGAGTCCCCAAGAAACATACACCAGCCAGTGGTAGAGCGCCGAGAATCTGGACAACCAGCCCAGTCAGCGTCCGCATAAGCAGATAAGCGCAAAGGAGTACCAGAAGGATAGAAGAGACCATGGTGAAGAGTGCTTTTAACATAGCGGAGTATACGTAAAGCAGCAGCAAGGTGAGGTTTGTGTGGATTGCTAACAAATTGGCTAACCGTATGAACTGCATGAGAAATATCCGGCCGAGTCATAGTTAAGTAGAGCAAACTACCAACTATCCGCCGGGAAACAGAAGGATCATCCAGTGGAGGGCCATCATCTGAATTGAGTTTGCTGTTTAATTCCATAGGTGTATCAAAAGTGTGAGCATCATGAAGCCTGGCCGAAGTGATCAAATCTGTAGCATATTTGCGCTGATGGACCCTAATGCCAGATTTGGTACGCACAAACTCAAGCCCCAGAAAGTAGGTGAGAGGACCGAGATCCTTCATTCGGAAATGGCGAGTAAGATGGAGTTTGAGATCTGCAATTCCGGCAATATCATTGCCACTGATAATCATATCATCAACGTAGACTAACAGAAATGTGTAGCCATACTCCTCAGCAAAATGGAGTTGCGGAAAGAAAGAACAGACACATTCTTGAAACTGTTCGTACTCTTTTACTTGCGTCATTAGTTCCTCCAAAATTTTGGTGTGATGCTGCACAGACTGCCGTGAATCTACATGCGCTACATTATTCGGTACCTTATTCGAACACTGACTTGCGGGTTATTTTTTCCATCAGACAATCTTATATCTCTCAAAGCTTATTCAGATGCTGATTGGGCTGGTTGTCTGGATACTCGCAGATCGACAACAGGATGGTGTATGTTTTTTATTGATAGTCTGATTTCCTGGAAATGCAAGAAACATGAAAAAGTTTCAAAATCATCTACTGAGGCTGAGTATCAAGCCATGTCTGCTGCATGCTTCAAAATTCTTTGACTCCGAGGTATGCTCTCCGACATTGGGTTTCCAGCAGAAGGTGCTACCCCCCCTCTATGCAGATAATGCAAGTGCAATTTGGATTACTGGCAATCTGATTTTTCATGAACACGCTAAACACATCAAGGTTGATTGTCACTTCATACGTGATGAGTTTAAGCGTGATATCATTAGCCTTCCGCATGTCTCCACTGAGCTTCAAATTGCTAATATTCTTACTAAAAGTCTTCCACAACCCTGCCATCAGTTCTTGGTTGGCAAATTGTTGCCGTTGATTCTCCCGCATCAATTTGGGGGGAGGGGGGGGGAGGGGGTGTTAAACAGGCCCACGACCCATGAAGATCCAGTCCAGATCATATTATATCACATGGATTTGATTGGGTCAATGATACAGTTGTACATATTCTATTTTAGTTGTTGTTTACATAACTTAGAATAGTAATTGATGTACTTACCTAGATTAGAGCCTTGATTAAGGCATGTAATAGTTATATATAGAGGAGAGATCTCCAAAGGAGGGACACTCGAATAATACAATTTAAACATTCAGAGCTCATGTTCTATTCTCTTAGTTTTGTCATTGTGAGAATGATAATACACCCGAAAATGGAGAAAGTGGAGGATAGGGCCTATGCATGTCGGATATTGGGGCCTCCAAGCACTGATTCGAGCTATAACAAAGGGAAGATGATTGCCTACCTGGAGGGAGCGAGAAAGAAGTGAAAGGAGAGATTGTCGACTGGGAATTTCCACAGAAATGGGTTCTTCTTGCAGAGGGGGGGGGGGGGGGGGGGGAGGAAGAAGATGGTAGCTTCCATGTCACGACCCAAATTCCGAGGCCCTGTCGGATTACAATTTGTGGTTCTTTGGTAATATTCACTGAGCATACATCAAATAATTCCCTCAAGGAATTAGGCATTTAAATCAATCTAATATTCCAATTAAAATTTATGAAAGTCATTAAAACATCCATCGTCTCTATATTGAATAAAAGTTCTTAGGTTCTGACTTTAATCAATATAGCACTAAACATTATTGAAAGGAATAAATAAAATTTCAGCTAAAAGGGCTAATCCACTATCAATTGTTTTGGATTTTCCAGCTCTCTTTTCAGCCACGCGTGCCGAAATCTGCGGGCTGAACGTCGTTATGCTCTGGCCCTCCCGTAATGCGATTACCAGAAAGGGGCAACCCAACATCGATAACACTAGTGAATGAACTTTTCTATCTACCGACATAACACATAACATAATGTCAAATAAAATACACAAGACTAGAATAACATATAAATTGCAATTCAAAATTAATCCAGTTACCGCCCCCATAATGCAAATCATGAATGCATCCTTGTACTCTATCCACATTCCCATGCCTCCGAGGCTATACACACAAATCTAGATGCCACTCTGGCATTATCTCGTTATCCGTGTCCACCAAGTCCTTATCTCATTACCCCCGAACATACTAGAATCATCGGATAAGGGTTTTCGGGGCTCCGAATGGCCATGGCATGAACACAAAAGTTGCGGGAATGACATTCTCTGTCTAATAAGCTCAAGAATGGAATTTTCAGAATTTGCGAATAACCCCCCAATCTTTCCCGAAATCACACAGGACCCTATAGGTCTCCAACTAGATCCAAACGCTCTGAAAACTTCCCAAAGCTATTGATTTTTTTTTATTATTTTTTTAAAGTTGACTGTATTAAAGACAAGGGATAATTACAGTATAAGAGAACTATACTAAAAAAAAAAAAAAGGGAGGGGCGGTTGTGGGGGAGGGGGGCGGGGGCAATAACAAAAGGAACAGGACCAAAGGCCCAAAAAATTGGGCAGTAGAACCAAAAAAGGACGGAACAGATTAACAAATAAAAAAGATCAAAGAAGGCTTATTGACTCCTTTAGCCAATTTGTCTGCTTCCGCATTTGCCGAACGTCTAATATGGGAAAAGGAAATGTTCAACTCCCTAGACATCTGAGCCATCTCTTCACTTAAATCTGCCAGGTACCAAGGAGCAGTAGAAGGGTTAAGAGCCCACTGAATGACAGAAGCCGAGTCTCCCGTAACCAATAATCTTTGAGGATTCATGCGAGAAGCTTCACGTAGGCCAACATTCAAGGCCAACAGTTCAGCCTTATTGATGGAGCAGAACCCCGCTGGACCCGAATAGGAGAGGATGATTCCATCTTCTTCTCTAATAACACCCCCAACACCTACCTTTCCTAGGTTGCCCAAGGCACTCCCATCAAAATTGAGCTTCAACACACCTGGAGGGGTCGGCCACCATCGAGGTGAGATACACTAGTGAGGATTTGAGAAAGCAACCTCTTTCCAATTGTGAACGATGGAGCTCACTGAGATCCCCTTGAAAGGTGGCAATGGGGAAACCCAGTGCGCCACTATCAGCTTGACGTAATTAACATCTAATCCCACTTAATAAGCTAACAAGCAATTAATTAGCACTAATGACACGATTAATGGGTCAGGGTCTTAAAATCATATCAATCAATTTCTTGAAATGCAAATATCCTAGTCTCAGATGCCACAAATAAAGCTAATGTTTTCTAAAATCAGGAAAACTAGAATCATTGTAAATAGTTGTACATTTTTTGACCCGGCCCAATTGCCTTTCTAGTTAACTGGTCATGTATAAGACATCCATTACGAGAAAAAGATACATGGTAATTTTCATAAGAAAAGGAAGATCTGCAGCAAGTTTGGGAGAAGAAAAGGACAATTTTCAAATTAAGGGAAGTAGAAGAAAGATTACTCGGCAATACAAATATGATGATTATTGATCCGTAAGGGGGCGTGAGATTTGAAGTTCTGTTTCTTCTGAAAATTGTTGTAAACATTCCTCTAGTGAGGGTTTTGGGTGTCGATTTAGTAAATCTGCACTAATGGGTTTATGTTCTTGTCATACCAACAGATTGATCCAGTACAGTAGCATAAACAAGTGAAGCATATTCCAATCACAATCACATAAAATCAAAATAATATTTTTCTCCCCTGATTATGCTTAGCAAATTCATTCTAATTAGAAGCAACGAGAATCATTTTATTAACAGTATACTCTCCATAAATGTTCTGCGGTTTGTATGGCTGGAGATTGATCGCAGTGGATGGATCAACAGAACTAGGAATCCAACTGGCCGGGGTATTCTTGGTAGGTTATTTGGCCAACCCATCAAGATCATCAGATGAGAGTTTTTTGCGTGGACCCATCAACAACATTCCACAATTCCTTTTGTTCATATTTCTGAAATCTACTCACAAAAAAAAGTAATTTTTTCCATCATATTTATGACCAAGATTTCTGATCTATCCATGGTACTACAAGAATCTTTTTCAGAAAAAAAAATAGCTAGTTGAAAAAATGACCCAAAGCACTGCAACACATCGTTTCTTGAAATGGTTGGCTTCAGATTAGAGTAGTAAATCCCACTGATGTGCACACCTGCTGATCAAAGGATAGATGTGCAGAAGAGGGTACTTCAAGGTAGAATCTGAGGCAATCAGCTAAGATAAAAAGAATCAACAGCCAAGATAATGGCTCAAAATTCTGTTGAAAAAGAAAAGTTCCCAAAATACACCTCCAAAAATTGTAGCAGAGATTCCAAAAAATTTGGGGATATTTAGAGATAAGGGCCAACCAAAAGTGCAGAAAAATCTGACATAGTGATGAGCCCACCAAACGAAACTGAAAATGCAGACGTGGAGGATCCTGGTGCAAACAAATGGCTTGAAATCTGATATTTTAATGCTGGATTTGATCCAGAATTTGTAGATATCCCTATTAGGAGGGGCAAACAGTTATCCAGAGCTTTTTCAGCGATCAGGTGATCAAAGTGGAAACCAAGATGACACAGCCCCAGACGAAATAAGGTTTCTTTACTGCTGCTGCTTCTAGGTGAAAAATGGTAGGATGGCCTTCAGTTGACCAAATTATCTCTTCCCATGACAAGCGCCCCTTTAAATACTATTTAATAGGATAATTAAGTTACAATCCCTTTCATTGGGGAATTACAGTCAACTACAATTTATCTATCCTAGTCAACAATATATCTAAGATAATTATAATGGCATGATGCTCCTGAGGGTACATAAAATTATCAATATTTTACAATATAGCGTTTGGTCTATAATGGATTTTACATTGAATTTCCTTCACATAAAAGAGGTCAGGTCTTGTCATGGTGTAGTGCACTGAAAATCCACACGGTTTTTTATATAAGCCGTCTTTTTCACTTTATTTGTTTAACAATAGTTTAGGGTTTGTTTGGTAAAAATATTTGTAGGGTGAAGTGAAGTGTGAAGATTGAAGAGAGAATAAAATATTAGGGGGTCTAATCATAGCATGATGGAAATTTTATTTTTAGTGGCTTGATGAGGAATCCTTTTGACTTTTGGGTAAAAAGTAGATGGATTTTTGTAGTCAAGCAGAAAGAAATATCCCTGTTGTAACCCATCAAGCTTTTTATGCATGATGTCACATTTCCTTCATCAAACTTGATAGTTTATGGTTCTCTTAGAATTTTTCAGTCGAATAGAAATATATATTGCTATAATTCCACTTTTTCCAACTAATTAAATGTTTGATATTTATAACATCATTTTTTATCAGTATATTTATAACATCATTGGTTTGTTTGTTGTACAATTTCATTCCGAACTTACTTTCTCTGAACATGATTTGGACCCACATTCGCCTATGCTCATTAACTTTCTACAATGTGTGAAGTCCTTTTGCGTGTCAAATTTATCCTGATGTGTGAGAGATGGTAACTATTCGAGATTATGGATGTTTATTTACGTAACGTGATTAATTTTGATGTGCATGTGTATGTTCTTGATAGAAACAATGAGTGAATAATCAAAGCTGCTATCTTATTTGCAGAGGACAACGTCCCTGATTTCATTTCTTGTGGAGCAATGGAGGAGCTAGTGCGTATATCGCAGGAGTCCTCTAGGGAGGACATCCGTAACCTTGCCAAAAGGACACTGAACATGAACCCAACATTTGTAGCTGGAATACAAAGAGCATGAGAAAATATTTGTGTTCACATGCCTCTACACCTTTTTCCAATTAACTGGTATATTTTCTAATATTGTTGGGTTTATGTCTAGCATTTTGAGTAATTTGGATTGGTCCATTGTCGCTAGACATGGATCAGGTTTTAGGTAGGTTATTTTGGTAATTATATTTGTCTTTCCTAGGGGCTATGTAAGAGAAAGTTATATATGATGTAACTTGTAAACCCTAGACCTAAGAGTGCTATAGGGTGAGTTCTTTTGGCCACATGGCCGTAGGCATATCATTGATTGACGTAAATTTCCTTCTTATGTGGTTGATTGTCAATTGTAAGTTTCCACTTACACATGCACGCTCATGATATAGGGTGAAATCATTGCCAATTTTGGTGTTCATAGGCTGTTTAGGCGGCCCTTCACAAAGTCTAAGGGGATTTTTCCATTAAAATCTTCTGGAAACAAAAGGCAAATTTTCTGAAGACTTTGGATTGATGTTGATATTAAAAAAAATTGGATTGTTATTTATCTATTATCTTTGCAGTTAACATATGGATATCTATATATAGAGCAGGGCTTTCATAAACTGCAGCTAATGTTATCCTAAGTTGAATTAACAGTAATGGTCTCACAAATCAAAGTCGACAATCTCTGTTTTTGGCACGATGAACTGGAAAGTCCAGTTCTGATTAGATTTATCTTGATTTTGGAGACTGACTTGAGGCAGTTTACGATGAAGATTTTGCAAACGATTTCAGCTTAGGATAACATACGCTGCAGCATAGGAGAGCCCCTCTCCTACTTATATGTATACATATATATATATATATATTAGATTGTTCATTTAGGTTTGATTGTTTGACCTTTTTCTTTAATATTGTATTTGTTATTTTAGCCCATTCATTGCCCCTAGTTTTTACTGGTCTAAAGGCGAAAATGAGACCCATGAAGATTGAGTATGACTGATGTCAGAAGTAAGTGCTTAAGTGTCTCGTGGCTGTGCACATCCTAAACTTGATTTGCATGGAGATTTTGATGAGATTTCCAAACTAAATATATCTTTTGTTCTATGAAATACTTGATTCTTAAATGGGTTTATACAGGGGAAAATTTTATTACCATTTGAAATCGGAAAACCTGATATCTAGGTTTTAGAACATACTTGAAACCAACAAAATCTTGATTACAACGGAAGAATTCCAAAATTTGACTACATTTTCAAGATGGGTTGGATTGGTGAGGTACTTCAATGCAACACCTCAACATTGAGGATCGGGAGAGATTTGGATTTACTTACATACCTTCCAAAATAGAAAAGCAATAAAATAAAATATTTATCTTGGTACAGAGGATTTCTATTTCATAAAACATATAGTATATATCCTACAGCAGTGATATTAGGTCCACTCCCTAATATGATATAAGATCTAAAGTAATCTCAGTGGGCGATCGTATGACTTATAAGCCATGTGGATGGAAAGAAAGGTCCAATGGCGCAATTTGTTATTTAATCTCTCACCCAAAAGTTCGTGTTTATGGAGTCCAAAATGGTCTATACTTGGATTTTTTTGGATTCGACTCCTTTGGGTAATTAAGGTGGGGTCCAAAGTAACGTGGACACCCTCCGTTATTAAAAATATATATATGTTCCTATTTTTATTTTATTTTACAGGTTGTTATACATTACTTTTCCCTATTAAGAAAAGACTTTCTTTATTTATTTCTCTATTACTTTTTTTTTATAAGCACGAACTTTTGAGACGACCCAAGCCATTTTCCAAAATCATAAATTCTTTTATTATTATTTTATCTAATAATGAAAATTTAAGAAAATATTAAGTTTGAGAAAATATTAAATTTAAGTGAGTTTCTAGTTTGATGTTAAAGGAAATGGAAAGGCCTGCTTGGAATGGATTTGGATTTGGGCACTCACGTAGCTTTACAGTTGCTTGTACCGGCGTTAAAGTTGCATTTGCAAGATTTCCTTCGCTTTGAGGGGAGGAAGACTGGCATTTGCCATACCGCTGATGCATACAGCGGTAAGGTGTAATTTACAGTTGCCGTGGAAAACCTGCAAATAGATTATTATTATGTTTTGCCTTTTTTTACATCTTGGTTGTGTCACGGGTTCAGGCTTTGGTTCACACAGTGAGGGATGGGCATGTATAATTAACATTTAAACTCTACTATCAAATCACACTATAAATCACATATTTGGTCACTTTACTTTACCGGTAAAGTAAAGTGAATGGTTAAATGCAAAGAGAGAACAAAAGTAAAGGTCTGGAAAAATCAAAAGGTGAGAAAGTAGCTCTTTGAAATTTTATTTTAAGAAAACTTTTTTGTTTGTAAGGGTGATCGTGAACAGGGCCGGCCCACGTTGGTTTGGCGATGGGGTTTAGGTTATAATAGATGGGCCGTGCTTAGAATTTTTTTATTGACTCGGTTGTTGAGATTTGGAATCCTTGCCCGGCCCAAATATATAATGTGGGGACTCAAACCAATGACCTCTCATATAGGGTGATATGACAAGGCTATGTGAGCTACAACCTAAGACGTTATAAGAATTTTTCTTTCTGTTTTTGCTATTATTTACGTTAAACTATGGATATGCTAGGGCTTCATGATTTACGGGCTGGCTGGTCTTGGGCAAGCGACTTCTGGCCCGACCTAGGCTTTAGGCGGGGTCAGGCTTCTAATTTAGAAGTCCGGCTGGGCGTGGAAATTCCTCGGCCCAGGCCAGCCCGTCAAATGCACAACATTGGTTTTTTTTTTTTTTTTGGTTATTTAGTGGCAAGAGAGTCTCTTTTTAACCCTTTTTTTTTTTTGTTAGAAGGGAGAGGTGAGTTTTGAAATTTAGTAGCGTTTGATGTGATCTGTTTCTTTTTTGGTCTCTTGAATTAACCCTTTACTTCACATCACTGGTAAAGTAAGTTTACTAAATACAAAATAGTTAGTGAGTGAGAAGTGAACACATAGGGTGGGGTCCACACTTGATTAAATCCTACTGTAAAAAATCAATATCGTCTCAACTTTTGGGTTCGGATCCTTACACATGAAAAGTGATTTTCATTATTTTTATAATGGGGGAAATGAGCTCTCTAAAACCAAGTAGAAGATGAACTCAATATGAAGAATTGGTACGGTAGGTGCGTGCGTGCGTACCTCAATTTAGGTTGAGTATGGGGTAACCTCATTGATCCAGTCCGGACTTGACCACTTTCCATCTATAGGATAAGCATATCTCATTTATCGAAAAGGCTTCTCATGGTCTAATCCAGCCCGAGCCTAACCTATGTCTAGCCTACTATGGACTACATTGGGCTCTGACTTAGGCTCATAGTCTTATCCGTGGAGAGGGGGCCTTTATCGTCTATATTGGAGTTTGAGGGCCATTCAGGCGGCCCTTCACAACGTCTAAGGGGATTTTTCCATTAAAATCATCTGGAAACAAAAGGCAAGATTTTTGAAGACCTTGGATTGATGTTGTTTTTTAAAAAAACTAGACTGCTATTTATCTATTATCTTTGCAGTTAACATATGGATATTTGTATATAGAGCGGGGCTTTTCTTAGCTGCAGCTTATGTTATCCTAAGTTAAATTAATAGTAATGGTCACACAAATCAAAGTCGACAATGTCTGTTTTTGGTACGATGGAACTAGAAAATCTAGTTCTAATTTGATTTATCTTAATTTTGGAGACGATGACTTAAGGCAGTTTACGATGGAGATGATTTCGCAGATGATTTCAGCTTCGGATAACATAGGGTTGCAGCTTAGGAGAGCTCCTATCCCACTTATAAATATATATATATATAAATATTAGATTGTTCATTTAGGTTTAATTGTTTGACCTTTCTTTAATATTGTATTTGTTATTTTAGCCCAGGCATTGCCTCGGGTTTTTACTGGTCTAATAGCAATAATGAGACCCATGAAGATTGTGTATGACTCATGTCCGAAGTAAGTGTTTTTAGTGTCTCGTGGCTGTGCACATCCTAAACTTGATTTGCATGGAGATATTGAAAAGATTTCCAAACTAAACATATTTTGGTTCTATGAAATACTTGATTCTTGTACAGGTTAATATAGGGGGAAAAATGATTACCATTAGAAACCAGAGAACCTGATATTTGGGTTTGAGAACATACTTGAAACCAACAAAATCTTGACTATAATGAAAGACTTTCAAAAAAATGACTACATTTATAATATGGGTTGGATTGGTGAGGTACTTCAATGCAAAACCTCTACATTGAGAATCTGAAGAGATTTGGATTTACTTACGTACCTTCCAAAATAGAAAAAACAATAAAATAAAATATTTTCTTGGTAGAGAGGATTTCTATTTCATTATATATATATATATAGTATAAATCCTACAGTAGTGATATTAGGTCCACTCCATCATATGATATAAGATCTAAAGTATTCTCAGTGTGCCCCATAGATATTCTCAGTGGGCGATCGTATGACCTATAAATCGTGTGGATGGAAAAAAAGGTCCAATGGGGCAACCTATTATTTAATCCCTCACCCAAAAATCGGTGTTTATGGAGTCCAAAATGGTCTATACTTGGAGTTTTTTTGGATTCGAGTCCTTTGGGTAATTAAGGTGGGGTCCGAAGTAATGTGGACACCTTCCGTTATTAAATATATATATATATATATTCTTTTATTTATTTTTTGTTCATGTTTTTACACATTACTTTTCCCTATTAAGAAAAGATTTTCTTTATTTATTTCCCTATTGCTTTTTTTTTCATAAGCACGAACTTTTGGGACGACCCAAGCCATTTTCCAAAATCATAAATTCTTTTTTTAATTTTTTTATCTAATAATGAAAATTTAAGAAAATATAAAGTTTAAGAAAATATTAAATTTAAGTGTTTCTAGTTTAATGTTAAAGGAAATGGAATGGTCTGCTTTGAATGGATTTGGATTTGGTCACTCACGTTGCCCTACCGCTGCTTGTACCGGCGGTAAAGTTGCATTTGCCAGGTTTCCTCAGCTCTGAGAGGAGGAGGACTGGCATTTGTAACTATACCGTCGATGCATACATAGGTAAGGTGTAAGTTGCAAGATTCCCTCCCCTCTAAGCCGTGGAAAACCTACAAACGGATTCTTATTATGTTTTGCCTTTTTTTACATATTGGTTGTGTCACGGGTCCGGGCTTTGGTCCACACAATGTGGGATGGGCCTGTATAATTAACATTTAAACGCAATACTATCAAATCACACCATAAATCACATATTTGGTCAATTTACTTTACCGGTGAAGTAAAGTGAATGGTTAAATGCAAAGAGAGAATAAAAGTAAAGGTTTGGAAAAATCAAAAGGCGAGAGAGTAGCTCTTTGGATTTTTATTTTAAGAAGAGTTTTTGTTGTAAGGGTGATCGTGGACAGGGCCGGCCTGCATTGGTTCGGCGATGGGGTTTTGGTTATAATAGATGGGCCGTGCTTAGAATTTTTTTATTTTGACTCGGTGGTTGAGATTCGGAATCCTTGCCTGGCCCAAATATATATATAATTGTAAGAGAGGCAGTAGTAATGGGGGGACTCAAACCCATGACCTCTCATATAGGGTGATATGACAAGGCTAGGTGAGCTACAACCTAAGACGTTATAAGAAATTTTCTTTCTTTTTTTTTTTGTTATTATTTACGTTAAACTATGGATATGCTAGGGTTTCATGATTTACGGGCTGGCCGGTCCTGGGCAAGCAACTTCTGGCTTGACCTAGGCTTGAGGCGGGGTCAGGCTTCTAATTTAGAAGTCCGGCTAGGTGTGGAAATTCCTCGGCCCAGGCCAGCCCGTCAAATGCACAACACTAGTTTTTTTTTTCTTTTGCTTATTTAGTGGCACGAGAGTCTCTTTTTAACTTGTTCTTTTTTTTTGTTAGAAGGGAAAGGTGAGTTTTGAACTTTAGTATCGTTTAGAGTGATTCGTTTCTTTTTATTGTCTCTTGAGTTAACCCTTTACTTCACATCAATGGTAAAGTAAGTTTACCAAATAGGAAATAGTTAGTAAGTGAGAAGTGAACACATAGGGTGGGGTCCACACTTGATTAAATTCTACTGTAAAAAATCAATATCGTCTAGATTTTTGGGTTCAGATCCTTACACATGAAAGTGATTTTCATTATTTTCATAATAGGGGGAATGAGCTCTTTAAAACCAAGTAGAAGATGAACTCAATATGAAGAATTGGTACTGTACGTGCTTGCGTACCTCAATTTAGGTTGAGTATGGGCTAACCTCATTGATCCAGTCCGGACTTGACCACTTTCCATCTGTAGGATAGGCATATCTCATTTATCGAAAAGGCTTCTCATGGTCTGATCCAGCCCGAGCCTAACCTGTGTCTAGCCTGCATTGGACTACATTGGGCTCTAACTTAGGCTCATGGTCTTATCCGTGGAGAGGGGCCTTTATCATCTATATTGGAGTTTGAGGGCCGTTCAGGCGGCCCTTCACAACGTCTAAGGGTATTTTTCCATTAAAATCATCTGGAAACAAAAGGCAAAATTTTTGAAGACCTTGGATTGATGTTGTTTTTAAAAAAACTTGGACTGCTATTTATCTATTATCTTTGCAGTTAACATATGGATATCTATATATAGAGCAAGGCTTTCCTAAGCTGCAGCTTATGTTATCCTAAGTTAAATTAATAGTAATGGTCTCACAAATCAAAGTCGACAATGTTTGTTTTTGGCATGATGGAACTGGAAACTCTAGTTCTGATTGGATTTATCTTGATTTTGGAGACGATGACTTGAGGCAGTTTACGATGGAGATGATTTGGCAGACGATTTCAGCTTAGGATAACATAAGGTGCAGCCTAGGAGAGCCCCTATCCTACTTATAAATATATATATTAGATTGTTCATTTAGGTTTAATTGTTTGACCTTTCTTTAATATTGTATTTGTTATTTTAGCCCCATGCATTGCCTCGAGTTTTTACTGGTCTAAAAGCGATCATGACACCCATGAAGATTGTGTATGACTCATGTCAGAAGTAAGTGTTTAAGTGTCTCATGGCTGTGCACATCCTAAACTTGATTTGCATTGAGATATTTAAGAGATTTCCAAACTAAACATATTTTGGTTCTATGAAATACTTGATTCTTACACGGGTTTATATAGGGGAAAAATTATTGCCAAACATATTTTGGTTCTAAACTTGATTTGCATTGAGATATTTAAGAGATTTCCAAACGAAACATATTTTGGTTCTATGAAATACTTGATTCTTACACGGGTTTATATAGGGGGAAAATTATTGCCTTTAGAAACCAGAGAACCTGATATCTGGGTTTGGGAACATACTTGAAACAACAAAATCTTAATTACAATGAAAGAATTTTAAAAAAAATGACTACATTTATAATATGGGTTGGATTGGTGAGGTACTTCAATGCAAGACCTCTACATTGAGAATCAAAAGAGATTTGGATTTACTTACTTACCATCCAAAATAGAAAAACAATAAAATAAAATATTTTTCTTGGTAGAGAGGATTTCTGTTTCATTATATATATAGTATATATCCTATAGCAGTGATATTAGGTCCACTCCCTAATATGATATAAGATCTAAAGTATTTTCAATAGGCCCCATAGATATTCTCAGTGGTCGATCATATGACCTATAAGCCATGTGGAGGGATAAAAAAGGTCCAATGGGACAACCTGTTATTTAATCTCTTACCCAAAAGTCAGTGTTTATGGAATCCAAAATGGTCTATACTTGGATTATTTTTGGATTCGAGTCCTTTGGGTAATTAAGGTGGGGTCCAAAGTAATGTGGACACCCTCTGTTATTTAAAATATATATATTCCTATTTTTATTTGTTTCATGTTGTTACACATTACTTTTCCCTATTAAGAAAATATTTTCTTTATTTATTTCTCTATTGCTTTTTTCTCATAATCACGAACTTTTGGGACGACCCAAGCCATTTCCCAAAATCATAAGTTCTTTTATTAACTTTTTTATCTAATAAAGAAAATTTAAGAAAATATAAAGTTTAAGAAAATATTAAATTTGAGTGTGTTTCTAGTTTAATTTTAAAGGAAATGGAAAGGCCTGCTTGGAATGGATTTGGATTTGGGCACTCACGCGGCTTTACCGCTGCTTGTACCGGTGGTGAAGTTACATTTGCCAGATTTCCTCCGCTCTGAGAGGAGGAAAACTGGTAATTGAAGCCGTACAGCCGATGCATACAAAGGGAAGGTGTAATTTGCAAGATTCCCTCCCCTCTAACCCGAGGAAAACTTGCAAACGGATTCTTATTATGTTTTTCCTTTTTTTACATCTTGGTTAGGTCACGGGTCCGAGATTTGATCCACACAAAGAGGGCTGGCATGTATAATTAACGTTTAAACGCATTACTATCAAATCACACCATAAATCACATGTCTGGTCAATTTACTTTACCGGAGAAGTAAAGTGAATTGTTAAATGCAAAGAGTGAACAAAAGTAAAGGTTTGGAAAAATCAAAAGGAAAGAGAGTAGATCTTTGAATTTTTATTTTAAGAAGAGTTTTTTTTTTTTTTTTTGTAAGGGTGATCGTGGACAAGGCCGGCCCGCGTTGGTTCGACAGTGGGGTTTAGGTTATAATAGATTGGCCGTGCTTAGAATTTTTTTTATTTTCACTCAGTGGTTGAGATTCGGAATCCTTGCCCGGCCCAAATATACATATATAATTGTAAGAGAGGGAGTAGTAATGGGGGGACTTAAACCCATGACCTCTCATATAGGGTGATATGACAAGGCTAGTTGAGCTACAACCAAGGCCGTTACAAGAATTTTTTTTTCTTTTTTTGTTATTATATACGTTAAACTCAGTATATGCTAGGGCTTCATGATTTACAGGAGGGCCGGTCTTGGCCAAGCAACTTCTAACCCAACCTGGGCTTAAGCCGGGGTTAGGCTTCTAATTTAGAAGTTGGGCCGGGAGTGGAAATTCCTCGTCCAAGCCCACCCCGTCACCTTCACAATCCTAGTTTTTTTTTTTTTTTTTGGTCATTTAGTGTCACAAGAGAGTTGATGTTCTCAAAATAATTAACCGCAATCGCACAAATTTCTATTAAGTAGATAATGGCAAATACGGGTCGATCCACATAAATTTGTAGAAACAAGATCCAAAAATCCACAATCAATTTTCACACTAGAGATTTTAAAACCACGATTAGTCAAGAAAATAATAACTAAAATGATATCAAAGGAAATCTAAACACAAACTTGATCAGAGAAAGAGAGATTAGGGTATCGGATTTCACCAAAACAGATTTAATCTTTCAAAAATTACTTCATAGTCTTATCCCAATAAAACTCAATCCAATGTTCAAGCAATTGACTTGGATCAAAAGATTTAGCTTTGAAAACCCTTTTTCTTAAAAATCAAGTTCTCTAATTAGCACCTAAAACTCCATTCACTTCAATATGTTGAAACTCTAATCACTATTTGTCAAGATCAAGCACAAACCATTAAAGGTATTTAACCTAAACATGATATGTCAAGATCAAGCATAAAAAGTAAAAGACATTCCAAATAACATTTGCAAAACCAGAAGTTGAATAACATTCATGAAGGAGAACCTATTAAATCATTAAGCATAATTAGGGCAAGAAATAGAAAAATAATAAGGAACAGTCTCACCGGTTTTGGTTTCCTCCTCCACCCTAATCAACGGATTAGCCAAGCATTGTAGAACAAACAATAATAATGAAGCAAATCGTCATTATTGAAAGCCTTCAAAGTTGTCTATTACACCACTCTATCTTCACCTTCACTTTCTAACAAAGATTAATGAAAACATAATATATCTCTCTAGAGCAAAAGAGAGCCTCCCCTTAAAAAGAAAAAATACTAAAAAAAAAGAAAGAAAGAGAAATCCCTCCACTTGACAGCCTGTTTTGACCCCTAAGACGTCAAAATTAGGTGATCTTCGTGAGACATGATGTTCCTCTCCTTTGAGTCCTCTTTCGAACACATCTGACCTTGCCTTAAGCTTGCACAGGATGGCTACAATTATGAAAATCTTCTTTCCTTCATAATTTGATCACTTGCTAAACAATAGCATTCTTATTGATGTCCATGAGATTCCTTCCCAAAATAAACTAATTGTGCCAAGTCTTGAACTCATGACCTCTAACTTGAAATTCTAGCTCTCCTCCAACAAGCCTATATGCTCTTTGTGTATAACTTTTCTCAAATAGGGTTTTAGCTTGAAACCTCTCCTAATTAAGCTCAAATATGCTCAGCTCCTTCTACTTCCTGCATAATAAGAAAAAGGCTATAAGTAGAACATTTAAAAAAAATAAACAACAAGAAAATTCAAATAAAAGGGTAGTTATTTATATTATGCCATGCATATCAAATACCCCTAAACCTAAAGTTTGCTAGTCCTAAAGCAAAATAAAGTAAAATTAAATGTTGAAAGCAGGAATCCTAACTCACTTTCGTTGGAATCGCGGTTGCATTTAGCAAATGCAATAAGCCGCTAAACCACTAGATTACCTCTAGTGGACGAGTGTTGTCTCGTGAGGGTTTGCAGTGAATTTACCCACAAAATTCTATCTTTTTTTTTTCAATCAAAGTTCAAACCAAAGGAAACTTTTCCATAAGAAGATTTATAAACACCTGACATTCTCGATTCTCAGACTTTTCAAAGTTAAATCTGAAATTCGGTTCACAAATCATATCTTTTGGTCAGGAACTCTCAAAATCATGCTAAGTTGATCGTGCACGTTGAAAAGTGTGTATACATAAAAAGTTATAAGTCTCAAATGATCAGCTAGAAACTTCTGTGGAAACGATTTTCAATCCAGAATTTTGGGCAACCTAACCTCAGCAAAGGAAAATAGTCTTCCTCTCAATGCGACAATGACGGCATTCGCACTACTGTTTCTTTCAAAGGCTGTAAGTTTTTTTTTTCTAGCACATATATGTGACTGTGCAATGCCTAGGTCCCTGAAGCTTTCTAATTAACCCATGTAATGAGCATTAGGCCAATGACTCCCAAACCAGATGTCTTTAGGGAACTAGGTATGTAAATACCCCTACCGGCTTACTGGCTCGGGTTAAAAAGGCTACGAACCCAAGCTAGTCACAAAACCTTTTATTCTTTTCAATACTTCTAACTAAACATATTTGTTTTTCCGTCCCCAACAACATGCACCAATTTCCATGTGCCCTCATTAATTCAACGGTTTGTGGATAAAATCCATCCAGTTGAACCAGAAAGCTATAAACTAAGGATCAGTTTTCATCATATTTTCAATCCAATCGTCAAAGAAAATTGGAAATCATAGCTTCACATTCAAAACCTTGAAAATGTATACCACCTATGTAAAAGTAAAGGATCAAGATTCAGCACTTTTCCAAAAATCCTTTCCTTAAACAAAACTGTAAACCATTGTGTTCTTTTGCCCAAAGCATCGAGAATTTCAAAATTCGAGGTATGTTCGTTTCAAAAAAATCCTCTTTGAAGTTTCCTTTCTCAAACACAAATAGCAAACTTTATTTTATTTTTTGAAAATTTTCCTAAAAAACCTAGAAAATCAAACAAAAATAGCTTGAAATTCTTGTCAAAAGATGGACAAGTGTGCTTGCTCTCACCCCCCAACCTAGCATGAACATCGTCCTCGATGTTTAAATAAATGAAATGCAATGATCAGGGGTTGGATTGAGCATAAAGATATTGAAGAGATTTCCAAACTAAACATATCTTTTGTTATATGAGATACTTGATTCTTAAACGGGTTTATACAGGGAGAAAAATTATTACCATTAGAAATCAGAGAACCTGATATCTGGGTTTGAGAACATACTTGAAACCAACAAAATCTTGATTACAACGAAAGAATTTCAAAAAATGACTACATTTATAATATGGGTTGGATTGATGAGGTACTTCAATGCAAGACCTCTACATTGAGAATCAGGAGAGATTTGGATTTACTTACTTACCTTCCAAAATAGAAAAACAATAAAGTAAAATATTTTTCTTGGTGCAGAGGATTTCTATTTCAATATATATAGTATATATCCTACAGCAGTGAAATTAGGTCCACTCCCTAATATGATATAAGATTTAAAGTATTATGAGTGGCCCCATAGATATTCTCAGTGGGCGATCGTGTGACTTATAAGCCACGTGGATGGAAAAAAGGTCCAATGGGGGAACCTATTATTTAATCTCTCACCCAAAAGTCAGTGTTTATGGAGTCCAAAATGGTCTATACTTGGTTTTTTTTTTGGATTCGAGTCATTTGGGTAATTAAGGTGGGGTCCAAAGTAATGTGGACACCCTCCGTTATTATATATATATATATATATATTTATTCATATATATATTCTTTTTTTTGGTTCATGTTGTTACACATTACTTTTCCCTATTAAGAAAAGATTTTCTTCATTATTTCTCTATTGCTTTTTTTTCATAAGCACGAACTTTTCGGACAACCCAAGCCATTTTCCAAAATCATAAATTCTTTTATTAATTTTTTTATCTAATAATGAAAACTTAAGAAAATATTAAATTTATGAAACTATTAAATTTAAGTGTGTTTCTACTATAATGTTTAAGGAAATGGAAAGGCCTGCTTGGAATGGATTTGGATTTGGGCACTCACGCAGCTTTACCACTGTAAAGTAGCATTTGCCACATTTCCTCCGCTCTTAGAGAACCAAAATAGGCGTTTTCAGCTATACCGCCGATGCATACAACGATAAGGTGTAATTTGCAAGATTTCCTTCCCTCTAAGCGGAGGTAAACCTATAAATAGATCCTTATTATGCTTTACCTTTTTTAACATCCTGGTTGGGTCATGGGTCCAGGCTTTGGTCCACACAATGAGGGATGGGCATGTATAATTAGCATTTAAACACAATACTATCAAATCACACCGTAAATCACATTTTTGGTCTATTTACTTTACCGGTGAAAGAAAGTGAATGGTTAAATGCAAAATAGAGAACAAAAGTAAATGTTTGGAAAAATCAAAAGGCGAGAGAGTAGCTCTTTGAATTTTTATTTTAAGAAGCGTTTTTTTTGTTAGGGTGATGTGGACAGGGCCAGCCCGCGTTGGTTCGGCAATGGGGTTTAGGTTATAATAGATGGGCCATGCCTAGAATTTTTTTATTTTCACTTGGTGGTTGTGATTCAGAATCCTTGCCCAGCCCAAATATAAATATATAATTGTAAGAGAGGGAGTAGTAATGGGGAACTCAAATCCTTGACCTGTCATATAGGGTGACATGACAAGGCTAGTTGAGCTAAAACCTAGGACATTATAAGAATTTTTTTTTCTTTTGTTGTTATTATATACGTTAAACTCAGGATATGCTAGGGCTTCATGATTTACGGGCTAGCCGGTCTTGGGCAAGCAACTTCTTGCCCGACCTAGGCTTAAGCCGGGGTCAGGCTTCTAATTTAGAAGTCGGGTCGGGGGTGGAAATTCCTCCGCCTAGCCCATTCCATCACAAGAACAACCCTAGGGTTTTTTTTTTTTTTTTTTTTTTTTTTGTCAATTAGTGGCACGAGAGTCTCTTTTTCACTTTTTTTTTTGTTAGAAGGAAGATGTGATTTTTGAAATTTAGTATCGTTTGATGTGATCCGTTTCTTTTTATTGTCTCCTGAATTAACCCTTTACTTCACATTACTAGTAAAGTAAGTTTACGAAATAGGAAATAGTTAGTGAGTGAGAAGTCAACACATAGGGTGGGGTTCACACTTGATTAAATCCTATCGTAAAAAATCAATATCATCTCGACTTTTGGGTTCGGATCCTTACACATGAAAAGTGATTTTCATTATTGGGAATGGGCTCTCTAGAACCAAGTAGAACATGAACTCAATATGAAGAATTGATATGGTACGTGCCCGCGTACCTCAATTTAGGTTGAGTATGGGCTAACCTCATTGATCCAATACGGACTTGACCACTTTCCATCTATAGGATAGGCATATTCTCATTTAGCGAAATGGCTTCTCATGGTCTAATCCAACCCGAGTCTAACCTGTGTCTAGCCAGCATTGGACCACTTTGGGCTTCGACTTAGGCTCATAGTCTTACCTGTGGAGAGGGGGCCTTTGTCATCTATATTGGAGTTTGAGGGCCATTTAGGCGGCCCTTCACAAAGTTAAGGGGCTTTTTCCATTAAAATCATCTGGAAACAAAAAGCAAAATATTTTTGAAAACCTTGGATTGATGTTGTTATTAAAAAAAATTTGGGCTACTATTTATCTATTATCTTTGCAATTAACATATGAATATGTATATATAGAGCATGGCTTTCCTAAGCTGTATCTTATGTTATACTAATTTGAATTAATAGTACTGGCCTCACAAATCAAAGTCAACAATCTCTTATTTTGGCACAATAGAATTGGAAAATCCAGTTCTGATTGGATTTATCTTGATTTTGGAAATGATGACTTGAGGCAATTTATGATGGTGATAATTTCGCAGATGATTTCAGTTTCGGATAACATAAGCTGCAGCTTAGGACAGCCCCTCTCCTACTTATATAGATTAGATTGTTCCTTTCAGTTTGATTATTTGACCTTTTCTTTAATATTGTGTTTGTTATTTTAGCCCATGCATTGCCTCGAGTTTTTACTGGTCTAAAGGCGAGAATGAGACCCAAGAAGATTGAGTATGACTCATGTCAGAAGTAAGTGTTTATGTGTCTCATGGCTGTGCACATCCTAAACTTGATTTGCCTGGAGATAATGAGATTCCCAAACTGAACAAATCTTTGGTTCTATGAAATACTCGATTCTTAAAAGGGTTTACACAACGGAGAAAATTATTACCATTTGAAACCGAAGAACCTGATATCTAGGTTTGAGAACATACTTGAAACCAACAAAATCTTGATTACAACGAGAGAATTTCAAAAAATGAATACATTTATAATATGGGTTGGATTGGTGAGGTACGTTAGTGCAAGACCTCTACATTAAGAATTGGGTGAGATTTGGATTTACTTACTTACCTTCCGAAATAGAAAACCAATAAAATAAAATATTTTTCTTAGTAGAGAGGATTTCTATTTCATAATATATATAGGATATATCCAACAACAATAATATTAGGTCCACTCCCTAATATGAAATAAGATCTAAGGTATTCTCAGTGGGACCCATAGATATTCTCAGTGGGCGATCATATGACTTATAAGCCATGTGGATGGAAACATGTTATTTAATCTCTCACCCAAAAGTTTTTTGTTCATGTTGTTACATGTTAGTTTTCCCAATTAAGAAAAGAGTTTCTTTATTATTTCTCTATTTCTTTTTTTTCATATGCACGAACTTTTGGGACGACCCAAGCCATTTTTCAAAATCAGAAATTCTTTTATTATTATTTTTATCTAGTAATGAAAATTTAAGAAAATATTAAATTTAAGTGTGTTTCTAGTTTAATGTTAAAGGATATGCAAAGGCCTACTTGGAATGGATTTGGATTTGGGCACTCACGCCACTTTACTGGTGTAAAGTAACATTTGCCACATTTCCTCCACTCTGAGAGGAGGAAAACTGGCATTTGCAGCTATACCGCCAATGCATACAGCGGTAAGCTGTTTATTTGCATGATTGCCTCCCCTCTAAGCCGAGGAAAACCTGCAAACGGATTATTATTATGTTTTTCCTTTTTTTACATCTTGGTTGGGTCACAGGTCCGAGCTTTGTTTCACACAATGAGGGATGGGTATGTATAACTAACGTTTAAACACAATACTATGAAATCACACCGTAAATCACACATTTGGTCAATATACTTTACCGGTGAAGTAAAGTGAATGGTTAAATGCAAAGAGAAAACAAAAGTAAAGGTTTGAAAAAATCAAAAGGTGAGAGAGTAGCTCTTTGAATTTTTATTTTAAGAAGAGTATTTTTTTTTTGTAAGTGTGATCATGGACAGGGCCAGCCTGTGTTGGTTCGGCAATGGGGTTTAGGTTATAATAGATGGGCCATGCTTAGAGTATTTTATTTTGACTCGGAGGTTGAGATTCAAAATCCTTGCCCAACCCAAATATACATATATAATTGTAAGAGAGGGAGTAGTAATGGGGCGACTCAAATCCATGACCTCTCATATAGGGTGATATGACAAGGCTAGTTGAGCAACAACCTAAGATGTTATAAGAATTTTTTTTTCTTTTTTTGTTATTACGTACGTTAAACTCAGAATATGCTAGGGCTTCTTGATTTATGTTGGGGGGGGGGGGGGTGCGGGTCGTCTATCTTGGGCAAGCAACTTCTGGCCCGACCTGGGCTTGTGACGGGGTCAGGCATCTAATTTAGAAGTCGGGCTGGGCATGGAAATTCCTCGGCCCAGCGTAACCCGTCACACACACAACCCTAGGTTTTTTTTTTTTTTTTTTTGTCATTTAGTGGCACGAGAGAGTTGATGTGATCAAAATAATTAACCGCAATCGCAACCCGTCACACGCACAACCCTAGGTTTTTTTTTTTCTTGTCATTTAGTGGCACGAGAGAGTTGATGTGCTCAAAATAATTAACCGCAATCGCACAAATTTCTATTAAGTAGATAATGGCAAATACGGGTCGATCCAAAGAGTTTTGTAGAAACAAGATCTAAAAAACCTCAATCAGTTTTCACACTAGAGATTTTAAAATTACAATTAGTCAAGAAAATAATAACTAAAATGATATCAAAGGAAATCTAAACACTAACTAAACACTAACTTGATTAGAGAAAGAGAGATCAGGATATCGGAGTTCACCAAAACAGATTTAATCATTCCAAAGTTACTTCATAGTCTTATCCCAATAAAACTCAATCCAATGTGCATGCAATTTCTTTGAATCGGAAGATTTAGCTTTTGATGGACCCGTCTTTTTCTTTCTTGCCCTCCTCCATCCTGGGTCCGCCGGGGTGCTGCAAGGCGAAGAGAAAAAGAAGAGCAAGTATCAACATTTTTTTGTACGGGTATGCCAGATTTTCTATTCTACTTGGAATTTGAAATGATGATCCGGAGATTCACCTTCACAAGTAGAAAAGGAAATCAACTTTTTTCTAACTTTCCATTACACATATATTTTAAAGAAAGAGACAAGGTTTTAAAATGCAGTGAGAGGCGATTTTGTTTAATTTGCCGTGAAAGGCAGTTTTGTGCCGTAGAAGGCGATTTTGTGCCGTAAAAGGCAGTTTACAAATCTCATCAAAATGTAAAGACAAGAAATGCGATTTTTATGTCTCTTTAAAAAAATACACAATACAACAGAAAAGTAAGAAAAGGAATCTGACTTCTCAAGAGATCGTGGGGACTCGTTCAGATCGACAGTCACGAGTCATGTATGGGCTCCGCCATCGTCCTTCAGATGAGAACACTTAATGCTTTGATTCACTTGGCTTGGCTTGGACCTCAGATTTTCAGAGGACAAAGACCAAGGGAAGGTCTTATATCCAATAAAAAACCAAGTAGACGGGCTGAAAAGCCACATCTAGGCCATGTTGGATAGAAGAAGAGAGGAGATCTTGGGGGGGGGGGGGGGTGGCCCCCCAAGGGACTTTGATCACCTTGTGGTGTTTTCTTGCAGCAGAGTTTCTTCAGAGTAGCTGAGCTTCTTTGCACAGAGATTTCTCCGAGAGTTTTTTAGCAATTTTTGGGGATTTTCAGGACCACTTCAGACAACTTTTCTGGACCCTTTCTCCTTGGAATGACCACCTATTTATAGGCTTTTAGTGGCCATTAGGAGGGTTTTATGGGCATTAATTGTATTAATGCTCCATGATGGGAGGAGTTACAAGATTTAATTCTTTATATTGTAACTCCTTTTTCTTGGATTTTGATTGGCCGATGGAGAATAATGGGCATTTAATCTCCATGATGATGGGAGTTTCATGATTAATTACCATGATTAATCTCCATAATGATAGGAGTTACATGGATAATTGCCATAATTAATTGGACTTGTAACTCCCATTTCTTGGCTTCTGATTGGGCCATTCAAAATAATGAGTTAATGACCCTAATAAATTGCCATAAAAGGGTCATTTAACTTCATTAATTGGCTGCCGAGTCGCTTGAAGAGTCGAGGGCCGCACCGCGTCTTTTGGAATTCTTCTTGCGATGATCATCGATGGATCCGTACGTTGTTTGATGTCGGATGACGATGAAAATTCAGACATTGGTTACCACTAATGGGCTGGTAACATCTGTCCAGTCGATTTCTTGATCGGTCGGGCAGAAAGTGTGCTTTCTTGGTCGGCCAGTTGGCAGTTTCGGAGTGTCCGATGATGATCAAATGATTTCGATGGCGGATCCGTGATGTTGACGAAAATCAATGGATATCATGCCTCAAAAATCAGATTTTAAGAAAATCACAGGGGCCAAACATCGCGAAACGCGAAAAAGAACGGAAAAACGACACTTTTGGCGGAAATCCGGAGACCCGGATTTCCAGGGTCGCCGGCGACCATGCACCCATGGTCGCTGGCGACCATGGGGCTGGCGACCTTGGACTTTGGTCCACTTTTCGGTCGCCGTTTCTTGGTCGTTTCTCTGGCTTTTTCGCTTCTGTTTTCTCCTGTATTTTTCTTTGACATTTCTCCTCATTTATTGGCTTAATTCCTCTGAAGAAAACCTGTTGAAAGGCTGTGCAAATCAGAGCACAAAGTTTCCTATTTTTTGGAAAAGCCGAAGACTTTGTAGCTGATTTTCCGCCAAGAGTTGAAACTGGGTCAAACGATGTCGGAATGACCTGAAATTTGAGGTGAAGCTTCTTGGGCATTAGATAGGACCAACCATGGGCTTTTATTTGAGTTTTGAAGCCGTTTTGGGTCCCATCGATGCTTGACTTGATTTCACCGTGCGGAAGATGTCGAGCTTTGATGTACGGTCATCCGATGTCCAATTGACCTGAAATTTGACGAGGAGCCTATTGGAGCCATTTTGAGATTATCCATTAGCTCCGATTTGGGTGCCATGGTCCCGGGGAGCTTCGCCGCCGGTAGGCTTGATTTTGCTTCGGAGCATCAAAATCTGGTCAAACGTCGTTGGAATGACCTGAAATTTGACATGCAGCCCTTTGGAAGCATGCAGAAGCTACTCATGTGTTTTGTTTGATGAGTGGCGGCATCAGAGGTTCTCGCCGCCGGGAGGCTTGATTTCGCCGTTTGAGAGCTGATGGAGGGTCAAACGGTGTCGGTTTGACTTGAAATTCGACATGGAGCCTTTTGGAAGTATTTTGAGACCATCCATAGGCTCTGATCGAAGATTTGATGTTTTTGATACTGTCGCCGTCGGGAGCTCCGGCTCAGCTGTTGGAGGATTGAAGTTAGGCCAAATAGTGTCGTAATGGCCCGAAACTTCATGTGTACCCTTCTTTTGGCTACTTAGAAAGATCTTGTAGTTTTTGTTTGGTTTTGCCAAGATCTGATGCTTGAAGCAGCTTTGCTTGTTTGTAGTAGGATGCGGCTCCATATAGCTTTTGATGTTGATGATGCAAAGTGACATTTTTGGTGTCAACAGCTTTGAAAACCCTTTTTCTTAAAAATCTAATTCTCTAATTAGCACCTAAGACTCCTTTTAATTCAATATGTTGAAACTCTAATCATTGTTTTTCAAGATCAAGCACAAACCATTAAAGGAATTTAACCTAAACATGATATGTCAAGATCGAGCATAAAAAGTAAAAAACATTCCAAATAACCTTTGCAAAACCAGAAGTTGAGTAACATTCATAAAGGAGAATCTATTAAATCATTAAGCATAATTAAGGAAACACATAGAAAAATAATAAGGAACAATCTCACCGGTTTTGGTTTCCTCCTCCACCCTAATCCCTGGATTAGCCAAGCATTGTAGAAAAAACAATAATAATAAAGCAAATCGTCATTATTGAAAGCCTTCAAAGTTTGTCTATTACACCACTCAATCTCCACCTTCACTTTCTAACAAAGATTAATGAAAAAATAATATCTCTCTAGAACAAAAGAGAGCCTCCCCTTAAAAAGAAAAAAATACAAGAAAAAGAAAGAGAAATCACTCAAATTCGTCATCCCTCATATCCCTCCACTTGACAGCCTGATTTGACTCCAAAAACGTCAGAATTAGAAGGTCCTCATAGGAAAAGATATTCCTTGCCTTAATCGGAGTCTTGAGTCACAAGTTATGATCAAAATAGTAAAGCTTGTGCAGGATGGCTACAATTCTGAAAATCTTCTTTCCTTCATAATTTGATCACTTACTACACAATAGCATTTTTATTGATGTCCATGAGATTCCTTCCCTTTCATGCAAAGTTGAATGCTAATTTTTAGCAACCATTAGATATGGTGGGGGCCACCAAATTTGGTCTTAAAAAAAATAAACTGATTATTCTAGGTCTTGAACTGATGACCTCTAACTTGAAATTCTAGCTCTCCTCCAACAAGCCTATATGCACTTTGTATATAACTTTTTCCAAATGTGGTTTTAGCTTGAAACCTCTCTGAATTTAGCTCAAATATGCTCAGCTCTTCTAGTTCTTACATAATAAGAAAAAGGCTATAAGTAGAACATTTAAGACAAAATAAACAACAAGCAAATTCAAATAAAAGGGCAGTTATTTATATTATGCCATACATAACAAACAACCCAAAACCTAAAGTTTGCTAGTCCTCGAGTAAAATGAAATAAAATTAAATGTTAAAAATAGGAATCCTAACACACTTTCGCAGGAATCGCGGTTGCATTTAGCATATGCAACAAGCCGTTAAACCACTAGATTACCTCTAGTAAACGAGCGTTGTCTCATGAGGGTTTGCAATGAATTTACCCACAAAATTCTTTTCTTTTTTTTTTCTTTTTTTTTTTTTTTTTTTTTTTTGCAATCAAAGTTAAAACCAAAGGAAACTTTTCCAAAAGAAGATTTATAAACATCCGATATTCTCAATTCTCAGAATTCTCAAAGTTAAATCTGAAATTCGATTCACAAATCCTATCTTTTGGTCAGAAATTCTCAAAATCATGCTAAGTTGATCGTGCACGATGAAAAGTGTGCATATGTAAAAAGACATAAGTCTCAAATGATCACCTAGAAACTTCTGTGGAAACGATTTTCAATCCAAAATTTGGGCAACCTAACCTCAGCAAAGAAAAATAGTCTTCATCTCAATGCGATAATGACAGCTTTCACACTACAATTTTTTTCAATGGCTGTAAAAAAGAAATTCTAACACACACATGTGACTGTGCAATGCCAAGGTCCCTTAAGCTTTCTAATTAGCCCATGTAACGAGCATTAAAACAATGACTCCCAAACCAGATGTCTTTAGGGCACTAGGTATGCAAATACCCCTACGTGCTTATTGGCTTGGGCTAAAAAGGCTACGAACCCAAACTATTCACAAAACTTCTTATTCTTTTCAATTCTTCTAACTATTTTTTTTTTTTTTTTTTTTTTTGCTGTCACCAACAATATGCGGCCATTTCCATGTGCCCTCCTTAATTCACCAGTTTGTGGATAAAATCCATCTAGTTGAACTAGGAAACTGTAAACTAAGGGTCGGTTTTTCATCGTATTTTCAATCCAATCGTCAAAGAGAATAAAAAATCATAGCTTCACATTCAAAACCTTGAAAATGTATACCACCTGTGTAAAAGTGAAGGATCAAGATTCAGAACTTTTCCAAAACTCCCTTCCTTAAACAAAATAGTAAACCATTGTTTTCTTTTGCCCAAAGCATCGAGAATTCCAAAATTGGAGGTATCTTTGTTTTTAAAAAAAATCCTCTTTGAAGTTTCCTTTCTCAAACACAAATAGCTAAGTTTTTTTTTTTTTTTTTTTTTTGAAAATCTTCCTAAAAATCCTAGAAAATCAAACAAAAAGAGCGTGAAATTCTTGTCAAGATGGATAAGTTTGTTTGTTCTCACCCCCGAACCTAGCATGAACATCGTCCTCGATGTTTAAATAAATGAAATGCAATGATCAGGGGTTGGATTGATTATGGAGATATTGAAGAGATTTCCAAACTAAACTTATCTTTGGTTCTATGAAATACTTGATTCTTAAACAGGTTTATACAGGAGAAAAAACTATTACCAATAGAAACCGGAGAACCTGATATCAGGGTTTGAGAACATACTTAAAACCAAAAAAATCTTGATTACAACGAAAGAATTTCAAAAAATGACTATATTTATAATATGGGTTGGATTGGTGAGGTACTTCAATGCAAGACCTCTACAATGAGAATCAGGAGAGATTTGGATTTACTTACTTACCTTCCAAAATAGAAAAACAATAAAATAAAATATTTTTCTTGGTAGAGTGGATTTCTATTTCATAATATATATATAGTATATATCCTACAGTAGTGAAATTAGGTCCACTCCCTAATATGATATAAGATCTAAAGTATTCTAAGTGCGCCCCATTGATATTCTCAGTGGGTGATCATCTGACTTATAAGCCATGTGGATGGAAAAAAAGGTCCAATGGGGCCATTTGTTATTTAATCTCTCACCCAAAACTCAGTGTTTATGGAGTCCAAAATGGTCTATACTTAGATTTTTTTGGATTCAAGTCCTTTGGTTACTTAAGGTGGGGTCCAAAGTAAAGTGGACACCCTCTATTATTAAATATATATATTCTTTTTTTTTTTTTGTTCATGTTGTTACACATTACGTTTCCCTACTAAGAAAAGATTTTATTTATTATTACTCTATTGCTTTTTTTTCATAAGCACAAACTTTTGGGACTACCCAAGCTATTTTCCAAAATCATAAATTATTTTATTATTTTTTTTATCGAATAATGAAATTTTAAGAAAATATTAAATTTATGAAAATATTAAATTTATGAAGTTATTAAATTTAAGTGTGTTTCTAGTTTAATGTTAAAGGAAATGGAAAGGCCCACTTGGAAGTGATTTGGATTTGAGCACTCACACAACTTTACCGCTGCTTGTACTGGCAGTAAAACTACATTTGCCAGATTTTCTCTCCACTCTAAAAGGAGGAAAACTGGCATTTGTAGCTACATCGCCAATGCATTTGTAAGATTTCCTCCCCTCTAAGCGAAGGAAAACCAACAAAGGGATTCTTATTATGTTTTGCCTTTTTTTACATCTTGGTTGGGTCACAGGTCCGAGCTTTGTTCCACACAATGAGGGATGGGCATGTATAATTAACGTTTAAAAGCAATACTATGAAATCACACGTTTGGTCAATTTACTTTACCGGTGAAGTAAAGTGAATGGTTAAATACAAAGATTGAACAAAAGTAAATGTTTAGAAAAATCAAAAGGCAAAAGAGTAGCTCTTTGAATTTTTATTTTAAGAGTTTTTTTTTTGTCAGGGTGATCATCGACAGGGCCGGCCCGTGTTGGTTCGGCAATGGGCTTGAGGTAAAAATAGGTGGGTCGTGCTTAGAATTTTTTTATTTTGACCCGGTGGTTGAGATTCTAAATCCTTGCCCGGCCAAAATATACATATATAATTTTAAGAGAGGGAGTAGTAATGGGGGAACTCAAACCCATGACCTCTCAAATAGGGTGATATGACAAGGCTAGTTAAGCTACAACCTAGGATGTTATAAGAATTTTTTTTTTCTTTTTTTGTAATTATGTACGTTAAACTCAGGATATGCTAGGGCTTCATGATTTACGGGCGAGCCTGTCTTTGGCAAGCAACTTCTGGCCCGACCTGGGCTTGAGCAGAGTTCAGGCTTCTAATTTAGAAGTTGGGCGTGGAAATTCCTCGGCCCAGCCCAGCCCGTCACATGCACAACCTTAGGTTATTTTTTTTCATTTAGTGGCACAAGATAGTCTCTTTTTAACTTTTCTTTTTTTCTCGAAGGAAGAGGTGAATTTTGAATTTTAGTAGCTTTTGATGTGATCCGTTTCATTTTATTGTCTGTTGAATTAGCCCTTTACTTCACATCACTGATAAAGTAAGTTTTCCAAATAGGAAATAGTTAGTGAGTGAGAAGTGAACACATAGGGTGGGGTACACACTTGATTAAATCCTACTATAAAAAATCAATATCATCTCGACTTTTGGGTTCGGATCCTTACACATGAAAAGTGATTTTCATTATCGAATAGGTTGGGGAATGGGCTCTCTAGAACCAAGTAGAAGATGAACTCAATATGAAGAATTGATTCGGTACGTGCCTGCGTACCTCAATTTGGGTTGAGTATGGGCTAACCTCATTGTTCCAATACGGACTTGACCGCTTTCCATATGTAGGATAGGCATATATCATTTAGCGAAAAGGCTTCTCATGGTCTGATCCAGCTCGAGCCCAACCCGTGCCAAGCCAACATTGGACTACTTTGGGCTCCAACTTAGGCTCACTGTCTTGCCTGTGGAGAAGGGCCCTTTATTATCTATATTGGAGTTTGAGGGCCACATAGGCGGCCCTTCACAAAGTCTAAGGGGATTTTACATTAAAATCAACTGAAAACAAAAGGCAAAATTTTCGAAGACTTTGGATTGATGTTGTTATTAAAAAAAATTGAACTGCTGTTTATCGATTATCTTTGCATTTAACATATGGATATCTATATATATATAGAGTAGGGTTTTCCTAAGCTGCAGCTTATGTTATCCTAAGTTGAATTAACAATAATTGTCTCACAAATCAAAGTCGACAATCTCTGTTTTTGGCACGATGCAACTGGAAAATCCAGTTCTGATTGGATTTATCTTCATTTTGGAGACAGTGACTTAAGGCAGTTTACGATGGAAATGATTTTGAAAGTCCGGGATCTGAACCCCAGAGGGGGGGTGAATATGGTGAGCTACAACTTAGTGACCAATTGTAAAGTTCTTTAAAACAATTAGTCACTTGTGATGATAATAAAACTAAATGCGAAAGCTTACAAAAACAATCACCACAAAGCATGCACCATCACGCAATGATTTATAGTGGTTCGGCCTCAATGCCTACGTCCACTACCGGCTTGTGATCCTACACCCCACCGGATTTCCACTATCTATGTTTTTCAATAGGCTAAGCAATAACCTCTTGGGTTTTATGGTTCACCCCTAACCATACATTTATGCTTTTATAAGGCTAAGCAATAACCTCAACACTATGCTTTTCTTAGGCGAAGCAATAACCTTTACAATCAAAAGATTTTCTCTCTTAAAGAAGTGTCTTCACAAACACTAAAAGAGATGCAATTAAAGCTCAATTAAAATGCCTCTAAATTAGGTGGATATGAAAATGAAAATCTAACTCACTCAAACACTATGAATGCAAAGATGTATGCTCATGATGTGTGTTTGTGAAAACTTCAATCAAGTATAAAAACAAAAGCCCAATCAACATATGCTTAAAGCATTTGAAAGTTTAAGGCACACAAAGATTTGATTGAAGTGAAATGCTAATCACATGTATAATAGTTAACTTGTTGATGATGTGAAAATCAAAAGCTCACAAGTTGTATGAAACTAATTAATTCTAAATATGTGATGCATGTGTAATGTTGTTTTCAAAAACAAACTAATTTAACTATAGTTCAAATGAATGAAAACAACAAATAAAGATTCAACCAAGAAAATGGATCATGCTATAAAATAACTCAAAGGTTTTGGCAAAGCATGATTAATGAAGATTTTAAAACAAACTTGGTTTGAATCAAGGTGAAGAATCCAATACAACTAAGATCAAAGATTAAATGTAAGTAATGGATTCAACACATTATGGTTATCATGCTAAAATAGATTTTTCAAATATTTAAACAAAGCATGAAAACATATGATAAGGAAAACTAAGCTTACTTAGATGGTTAACTCATGATTCCAAGCTTTAGCTTCCTTTTATGACCCTCTAGCCTTCCTTAGCTCATTCCCCTTTGTTTGGCCTCAAAACACCTCAAGGAGAGCCTCTTACATCCTCAAATTTGGCCTAGGAATGATATCTTTATATAGAAAAAATGCTCCAACGGCTAGCTTGTCAGTTAACCGGCTTCAGGTTCGGTTAACCAAACTCCCAACGGTAAAAAAATGGGTAGTTTTGACCATTCTAGAACGCGAACCAAAGTGGGTTTGATCAGCCGACATCTACAGTTCGGTTGACCGACATCCAGTTCAGTTGACCAACAACACTGTAGCAAAATTACTGTAGCAAAAACACTGTAGCAATTTGCTGTAGCAATTCAATGTAGCAAATTACTGTAGCATAAAAAAGTTTTGCCTTCTAAAAAGATTAAGTAAAAAGCTACTCCAAAGTAATTTGCTAGTGGGAGTTCTAGGTCATGGAAATCATGCTTAGAAACATGTTTTAATCAATCTAAAAATATTTTCCAAAACATGAACCTATCAATGTCTAAGTTGATTTTAAAACTCTAGGTCCAAAGGCTTGCATGATTTGAAAATCCTCTTTTCAAAACTTAATCATCCAAGTTTAAAATCCAAAAACATGCATGTAACATAAGCTCTAAAACTTTTAAAACAATGCATGTGAAAATCAAATTTTTCAAGTTTCAAATTCAATGCTCATGTGAAAATTTGAATGATGCTAAAATGATAATGCATCCATCAAATTGCAAAACACAAAATCCCTAATAGATTTCACAGACGATTTCAATTTAGGATAACATAAGCTGCAGCTTAGGAGAGCCCCTCTCCTACTTATATATACATCTACATAAATATATATATATATATATATGTATATAAATATATATATATATATATTTGATTGTTCATTTAGGTTTGATTGTTTGACCATTTCTTTAATATTGTATTTGTTATTTTAGCCCTTATAAGGCCCCAAGTTTTTACTGGTCTAAAAGCGAGAATGAGACCCATGAAGATTGAGTATGACTCTTGTAAGAAGTAAGTGTTTAAGTATCTCATGGCTGTGCACATCCTAAACTTGGTTTGCATGGAGATATTGAAGAGATTTCCAAACTAAACATATCTTTGGTTCTGTGAAATGCTTGATTCTGAAACGGGTTTATAGAGGGGAAAATATTATTACCATTAAAAACCGGAGAACCTGATATCTGGGTTTGAGAATGAAAGACCAGAATCGAACTCTAGAGGGAGGGGGGTAAATAGGGTGATCTCTAAAACCTAGACCATTTCTTTTTTTAAACTTATGTCAATTATGCTTTGAAATTTTTTCCATCTTGTTTATAAGGAGTTCTAACAACAAGTAAAGCATCCAACTAAACATTCAAGATAGACTTTTAAAACGAAGCATGAGCATAAGCATGACATCCACATTCAATCACCACAACAAGCAAATTTATAGTGGTTCGCCCAAACAAGCCTACGTCCACTCCCAGTTCCCCTCCCGGTATTTCCACTATCAACTTGAGGTTTAGGCTAACCTCCAACCTTACAACCACATATGCTTTTACACAAGGCTCAGCAATAACCTATCACAATCCCATGTTTTTTAATAGGCTGAACAATTACCTTTACAACATCAGATTTTTATCTCAATAAACTATGCCTAAACAAGCATAAGATAAGATGCAAATGAATATATGTTGATGCCTCTTAACATAGGCTAATAATGAAATTGAAAACCTATCTAAGACATATGCATAATGAATGCAAAGATGTATGTGAGATACATATGCCTTTAAAACTTCATCCACCTCTTTTGAAAATTGATGCTCATAAATGATGCAAATATGAGGTAGAAGATATTCACACATGTTTTTGAAATACTAACATTAAATGACTAACATGTGAAATACTATTCAAAAGATGAAGTTTAAGAGATAAACATATTTTAAAATCAAAGCATCTTTAAACAATCAACATTTGAACACTTTGAACACTTTTAATCATGCCATTTAAGAAATCAAAGATTAAAGACAAGCATGAATAAAATAAGTTAAGACAAGCAAACCCATTGAAGAAATCAAAGGTTTGAAATGATTGATTTGCCCTCCTTGCCTCCCTCTAGCCTAGCATGGATGTCCCACTTTCATTGGCCCTCAAAAGTCTCCAAAGTGTTGGCACAAATCCCAAGGAAGTGTTGTTTTTATAAGAAAAAAAATTCCTCCAACGGATCTATTGCCGGTCAGTCAACACTTGGGGTTCGGTCGACCGAACTCCAACAGTCATATTTTTTAAAATTGCGGACTGAACTCAGCCTATCGATTCACCGAACTAAAGTTCGGTCGACCGACAGATGACCGACATTGAGCCGATAGATGACCGAACTTCCCTGATAAAACTTGTTTTTACATTCTGGAACCGGAACCGACAGAAGTTTGGTCGACCGACAGCTGATCGAGCTTCCCTGATAAACTGTTTTCACATTCTGTATCTGGAACCTACAGAAGTTCGGTCGACCGACAGCTGACCGAGCTTCCCTGATAAACTGTTTTTACATTATGTATCCGGAACTGACATCTGACCAAACTTTCCCTGATTTTTTAAAGACTTGAAAAATGAATTATAAAGGAAAACTTGGTCTTGGAGAGCTAGGCTTGACTAGAGGCTAAAATGAGTTTTTAAAATGCAGTTCAAAACATGTTTGAGCATGCCTTTACAAAATCTTTTGATTCTATGATGCATGAAGATTCCAAAATGCATGAGAGTTCAAGATAAATAAAAATGAATGCATCCAATCAAATTGCAAACTAATGAAAACCCTAACAGAGAACATACTTGAAACCAATAAAATCTTGATTAATTACAACGGAAGAATTTCAAAAAATAACAACATTTATAATATGGGTTGGATTGGTGAGGTACTTCAATGCAAGACCTCTACATTGAGAATCAGAAGAGATTTGGATTCACTTACTTACCTTCCAAAATAGAAAAATAATAAAATAAAATATTTTTCTTTGTAGAGAGGATTTCTGTTTCATAATATATATAGTATATATCCTACAGCAGCGTTAATAGGTCCACTCCCTAATATGATATTCGATCTAAAGTATTTTGAGTGGGCCTCGTAGATATTCTCAGTGGGCAATCGTATGACTTATAAGCCATTTGGATGGGAAAAAAAGGTCCAATGGGGCAACCTGTTATTTAATCTCTCGCCCAAAAGTCAGTGCTTATGGAGTCCAAAATGGTCTATACTTGGATTTTTTTGGATTTAAGTCCTTTGGGTAATTAAGGTGGGGTCCAAAGTAATGTGGACACCCTCCGTTATTAAATATATATATTATTTTATTTTACTTTTGTTCATGTTGTTACACATTACTTTTCCTAATTAAGAAAAGATTTTCTTTATTTATTTCTTTATTGTTTTTTTTTTTGTTCAAAAGGCCGAACTTTTGGGACGTCCCAAGCCATTTCCCAAAATAATAAATTATTTTATTAATTTTTTTTCTAATAATGAGAATTTGAGAAAATACTAAATTTAAGTGTGATTTAGTTTAAAGTTAAAAGAAATGTAAAGGCCTGCTTGGAATGGATTTGGATTTGGTCACGCACGTAGCTATACCGCTAGCTACTTGTAGAGCGTTAAAGTTGCATTTTACAGATTTCCTCCGCTCTGAGAGGAGGAAAACTGGCATTTGTAGCTACACTGCTGATGCATACAGCAGTAAGGTATAAATTGCAAGATTTCCTCCCCTTTAAGTGGAGGAAATCCTACGAGAAGATTCTTATTATGTTTTTCCTTTGTTTACATCGTGGCTGGGTCAGGGGTCCGGGCTTTGGTCCACACAATGAGGGATGGGCATGTATAATTAACATTTAAACGCAATACTATCAAACCACACCGTAAATCACATGTTTGGTCAATTTGCTTTACCGGTGAAGTAAAGTGAATGGTTAAATGCAAAGATAGAACAAAAGTAAATGTTTGGAAAGATCAAAAGGCGAAAGAGTAGATCTTTGAACTTTTATTTTAAGAAGAGTTTTTTTTTTTTTTTTGTAAGGGTGATCGTAGACAGGGCCGGCTCGCGTTGGTTCGGCAATGGGGTTGAGATTAAAATAGGTGGGCCATGCTTAGAATTTTTTTATTTTGACCCGGTGGTTGAGATTCAAAATCCTTGCTCGGCCCAAATATACATAACTAATTGCAAGTGAAAGAGTAGTAATAGGGGGACCCAAACCCATGCCCCCTCATATAGGGTGATATGACAAGGCTAGTTGAGCTACAACCTAGGACGTTATAAGAATTTTGTTTCTTTTCTTGTTATTATATACATTAAACTTAGAATATGCTAGGGCTTCATTATTTTCGGGAGGGCCGGTCTTGGGCAAGCAACTTCTGGTTCGAACTAGGCTTAAGTCGGGGTCAAGCTTCTAATTTAGAAGTCGGGCAGAGCGTGGAAATTCCACGGCCCAGCCCAGCCCGTCACATGCAGAGCCCTAGTTTGTTTTTTTTTTTGCCATGTAGTGGCACGAGGGAGTCTCTTTTTAAATTTTTTTTTTTTTTTGTTAGAAGGAAGAGGTATTTTGAAATTTAGTATCGTTTGATGTGATCCGTTTCTTTTTATTGTCTCTTGAATTAACCCTTTACTTCACATCACTGCTAAAGTAAGTTTACCAAATAGGAAATAGTTAGTGAGTGAGAAGTGAACACATAGGGTGGGGTCCACACTTGATTAAATCCTACTGTAAAAAATCAATATCATCTCTACTTTTGGGTTTGGATCCTTACACATGAAATGTGATTTTCATTATCGAATAGGTAGGGGGAATGGGCTCTCTAAAACCAAGTAGAAGATGAACTCAATATGAAGAATTGATACGGTACATGCCTGCGTACCTCAATTTAGGTTGAGTATGGGCTAACCTCATTGATCCAGTCCGAACATGACCACTTTCCATCTGTAGGATAGGCATATCTCATTTCGCGAAAAGGCTTCTCATAGTCTGATCTAGCCCGAGCCTAACCCGTGTCTGGCCTGCATTGGACTACATTGGGATCCGACTTAGGCCCAAGGTCTTACCTATGGAGAGGGGGCTTTTATCATCTATATTGGAGTTTGAGGGACGCCTTCACAAAGTCTAAGGGGATTTTTCCATTAAAATCATCTGGCAAAAAAATGCAAAATTTTTGAAGACTTTGGATTGATGTTGTTATTAAAAAAAAATTGGCCTGCTATTTATCTATTATCTTTGCAATTAACAGATGGATATCTATATATAGAGAAGGGTTTTCCTAGGCTACAGCTTATGTTATCCTAAGTTGAATTAATAATAATAGTTTCACAAATCAAGGTCGAGAATCTCTGTTTTTGGCACGATGGAACTGGAAAACCTAGTTCTTATTGGATTTATCTTGATGTTGGAGACGATGACCTGAGGCAGTTTACGATGGAGATGATTTCACAGACGATTTCAGTTTCGGATAACATAAGTTGCAGCTTAGGAGAGCTCTCTCCTACTTATATATATATATATATTTGATTCTTCATTTAGGTTTGATTGTTTGACCTTTTCTTTAATATTATGTTTGTTACTTTAGCCCATTCATTGCCCTGATTTTTTTCTATTCTAAAATTGAGATTGAGACCCATGAAGATTGAGTATAAATGATGTCAAAATTATGTGTTTAAGTTTCTCATGGCCATGCACATCCCAAACTTGATTTGCATGGAGATATTGAAGAGATTTCCAAACTAAACATATCTTTGGTTGTATAAAATACTTGATTCTTAAACGGTTTTGTATAAGGGAAAATATTATTACCATTAAAAATGGGAGAACTTGATATCTGGGTTTGAGAACATTCTTGAAACCAATAAAATCTTGACTACAATGAAAGAATTTCAAAAAATGACTACATTGAAAATATGGGTTGGATTGGTGAGGTACTTCAAAGCAAGACCTCTACATTGAGAATCAGGAGAGATTTGGATATACTTACATACCTTCCAAAATAGAAAAACAATAAAATAAAATATTTTTCTTGGTAGAGAGGAATTCTTTTTCATAATATATGTATATAGTATATATCCTACAGTCGTGATATTAGGTCCACTCTCTAATATGATATAAGATCTAAAGTATTCTGGGTGGGCCCCATAAATATTCTCAGTGGATGATCGTATGACTTATAAGCCATGTGGATGGGAAAAAAAGTCCAATGGGGCAACTTGTTATTTAATCTCTCACCCAAAAGTCAGTGTTTATGGAGTCCAAAATGGTCTATACTTTGATTTTTTTGGGATTCGAGTCCTTTGGGTAATTAAGGTGGGGTCCAAAGTAATGTGGACACCCACCATTATTAAGTATATATAAATATATATATTCTTTTTTTTTGTTCATGTTGTTACACATTACTTTTCCCTATTGAGAAAAGAAATTCTTTATTTATTTCTCAATTGCTTTTTTTCATAAGCACGAACTTTTGGGATGACCCAAGCCATTTTCCAAAATAATAAATTCTTTTATTAATTTTTTTATCTAATAATGAAACTTTAAGAAATTATTAAATTTAAGAAAATATTAAACTTAAGTGAGTTTCTAGTTTAATGTTAAAAGAAATGGAAAGGCCAACTTGTAATGGATTTGAATTTGGGCACTCACTCAGCTTTACCGATAGCTGCTTGTACAACGGTTAAAGTTGCATTTGCCAGATTTCCTCCGCTCTGAAGGAGGAAAACTGGCATTTGCAGCTATAATGCCCAAGCATTTGCAAGATTTTCTCCTCTCTAAGCGGAGGAAATCCTGTAAGAGGATTCTTATTATGTTTTGCCTTTTTTTACATCTTGGTTGGGTCAAGGGTCCGGGCTTTGGTCCACAGAATAAGGTATGGGCATGTATAATTAACGTTTAAATGCAATACTATCAAACCACATCGTAAATCACATGTTTGGTCAATTTACTTTACCGGTGAAGTAAAGAGAATCGTTAAATGCAAAAAAAGAACAAAAGTAAAGGTTTGGAAAAATCAAAAGGCGAGAGAGTAGCTCTTTGAATTTTTATATTCAGAACAGTTTTTTTTTTTTTTTTTTTTTGTAAGGGTGATCGTGGACAGGGGGTTTAGGTTATAATCAATGGGCCATGCTTAGAATTTTTTTATTTTGACTCGGTGGTTGAGATTCAAAATCCTTGCCCGGCCCAAATATACAAATATATATATAGGGAGGTGCTCCTATGAGAGACACTCTCACCAAGTTTATGAGAGATGGGTGGGGCCCTCACTTCCATATCCACTCACCAACTTAAATGCAAGGACCCCAAATATGGAAGTGAGAGCCCCCACCCATCTCTCATAAACTTGGTGAGAGTGTCTCTCATAGGAGCACCTCCCATATATATATAATTGTAAGGGAGGGAGTAGAAATGGGGGGACTCAAACCTCTCATAAAGGGTGATATGACCAGGCTAGTTGTGCTACAACCTAGGAAGTTATAAGAATTTTTTTCTTCTTTTTTTGTTATTATACACATTAAACTCAGGATATGCTAGGACTTCATGATTTACGTGTGGAACGATCTTGGGCAAGCAACTTCTGTTCCGACCTGGGCATGAGCCGGTGTCCGACTTCTAATTTAGAAGTTAAGCCGGGCATGGAAGTTCCTTGGCCCAACCCAGCACGTCACATGCATAACCCTAGTTTTTTTTTTTTTTTTTGGTCATTTAGTGGCACGAGAGAGTCTCTTTTTAACCTTTTTTTTTTTTTGTTAGAAGGAAGAGGTGATTTTTGGAATTTAGTATCGTTTGATGTGAACCGTTTCTTTTTATTATCTGTTGAATTAACCCTTTACTTCACCTCACTGATAAAGTAATTTTGCCAAATAGGAAATAGTTAGTGAGTGAGAAGTGAACACATAGGGTGGGGTCCACACATGATTAAATCCTACTATAAAAAATCAATATCATTTCGACTCTTGGGTTCATATCCTTACACATGAAAAGTGATTTTCATTATCGAATAGGTAGGGGGAATGGGCTCTCTAAAACCAAGTGGAAGATGAACTCAATATGAAGAATTGATACGGAACGTGCCTGCGTTCCTATATTTAGGTTGAGTATGGGCTAACCTCTTTGATCCAGTCCAAACTTGACACTTTCCATCTGTAGGATATGCATATCTCATTTAACGAAAAGGTTTCTCATGTTTTGATCCAGCCCGAGCCTTACTTGTGTCTAGCCTGCATTGGACTACATTGGGCTCCGACTTAGGCTCATGGTCTTAACTGTGGAGAGGGGGCCTTTGTCATCTATATTGGAGTTTGAGGGTTGCCTTCACAAAGTCTAAGGGAATTTTTCCATTAAAATCATCTGGAAACAAATGCCAAAATTTTTGAAGACTTTGGATTGATGTTGTTATTAAAGAAAATTGGACTGCTATTTATCTATTATCTTTGCAGTTAACATATGGATATCTATATATAGAGCAGAGCTTTCCTAAGTTGCAGCTTATGTTATCCTTAGTAGAATTAATAGTAATGATCTCACAAATCAAAGTCGGCAATATTCTCTGTTTTTGGCATGATGGAACTGGAAAATCCAGTTTTGATTGGATTTATCTTGATTTTGGAGACGATGACTCGAGGCAGTTTTCGATGGAGATGATTTCGCAGACGATTTCAATTTAGGATAACATAAGTTGCAGCTTAGGAGAGCCCCTCTCCAACTTATATATATATTTGATTGTTCATTTAGATTTGATTGTTTGACCCTTTCTTTAATATTGTATTTGTTATTTTAGCCCATGCATTGCCCTGAGTTTTTACTGGTCTAAAAGCGAGAATGAGACCCATGAAGATTGAGTGTGACTCATGTCAGAAGTAAGTGTTTGAATGTCCCATGGCTGTGCAGATCCTAAACTTGATTTGCATGGAGATATTGAAGAGATTTCCAAACTAAACAAATCTTTGGTTCTATCAAATACTTGATTCTTAAACAGGTTTATACAGGGGGAAATATTATTACCATTAAAAACCGGAAAATAAGATATCTGGGTTTGAGAACATACTTGAAACCAACAAAATCTTAATTACAACGAAAGAACTTCAAAAAAGGACAACATTTATAATATGGGTTGGATTGGTGAGGTACTTCAATGCAAGACCTCTACATTGAGAATCAAGAGAGATTTGAATTTACATACTTACCTTCCAAAATAGAAAAACAATAAAATAAAATATTTTTCTTGGTTGAGAGGATTTCTTTTTCATAATATATATAGTATATATCCAACAGCAATGATATTAGGTCCACTCCCTAATATGATATAAGATCTAAATTATTCTCAGTGGGCGATCGTATGACTTATAAGCCATGTGGATGGAAAAAAAGGTCCAATGGGGGCAACCTGTTATTTAATCTCTCACCCAAAAATCAGTGTTTATGGAGTCCAAAATGGTCTATACATGGAGTTTTTTGGATTTGAGTCGTTGGGTAATTAAGGTGGGGTCCAAAGTATTGTGGAAACGCTCCATTATTAAATATATATATATATTCTTTTATTTTTTTTATTCATGTTGTTACACATAACTTTTCCCTATTAAGAAAGGATTTTCTTTATTTATTTCTCTATTGTTTTTTTTCATAAGCACGAACTTTTGGGACGACCCAAGCCATTTTCCAAAATTATAAATTCTTTTATTAATTTTTTTAATCTTATAATGAAACTCTAAGAAAATTTTAAATTTAACTATGTTTCTAGTTTAATGTGAAAAGAAATGGAAATGCTTGCTTGGAATGGATTTGGATTTGAGCAGTCACGCGGCTTTACCGCTGGCTGCTTGTACTGGTGCCAGATTTCCTCCTCTCTGAGAGGAGGAAAACTGGCATTTGCAGCTATACTGGTGATGCATACTTGCAAGATTTCCTCCCCTGTAAGCAGAGGAAAACCTACAAATGGATTATTATTACGTTTTGCCTTTTGTTACATCTTGGTTGGGTCACAACTCCAAGACATATGCCTCAATTCTTTCATCCATCTACAAAACATTTAGACAAGATACAAAATCACTTGAATTGAATAAAAACCATCAAGATGAAACCACTAACATATGCATTTCAAACTAAGACAAGATTTCAAACCATTTCATATATTTAAATCAACACATTGCTCAAGCTAAAATGATAAAAGAACCAAACCATTGAAGATAAAATGTTCAAACATGCATGCATCAAGAAAAGCTAAAATGATCACTTGCCTTGACAATAGCTAATCCAAAGATCTCTCAAAGTCCTACCCAAATGTGAGCCACGAAATCTACACAAGAAGCCCCAAGAAACCATTCAAAAATTACCATTTTTGGTCAACAAAAACCCCCATTTCGAAAATGGGTTTGCATGTTAGTAGAAAGGCTTTCTAAATAGCTCAAAAGACTACATTGAAGAGGAGGAAAAGAAACCTTACCTGAAGCTTGCTAAACAAGAAACAAGGATGAAAATGAAGGTTCCTTCCAACAAGAAGCTCCAAGAAAATGGTACACAATAGGAAGCTTGGGTTGAGAGGAAGAAGAGGATATCTTCATATTTCAATTTGGAGATCTCTAGCTATGGCATGCAAAAAGGGAAATGAAGAAGAAGAAGAAGTTCTTCTCAGCTGGTACTTGAAGAAAGGAGTTGCAGGAAAATAAGATTGGAACGTGAGTGAGAACGAAGGAGAAGGTAACTTGAGTCAAATGGGTTTGTGGGCCCCATTGACTCCAAAACTTGTGATGGTTAACACACTGGTTTGCGGGCCCCGAATGAAAACGGCGAAGAAGACTAAAATGATCACCGAAAAATCTAGTTTCCAAAAAGTATAAATTTGGCATAGTTTTAAGATTTCGAAATTCGAGTCCAGATTTGGCGTGAAAGGACTGTTTTACCCCTTTGGGCCAAATCTTGGGTTTCTAGGCCTCAAACACAGACAGGTTGAAAACAAAAGTTGAAAAATAAAATAAAACCATTCGAAAGAAATCAAAATCACGATTAAAATTGGAAAACTAGAATTTCCTCCCAAGCTTACACCTACACACAGGGCACCCCTGAGCGTGTCTGAATAACACAATGCGTTTTCAAAATTCCCCAAAGCTAATTCCAAAACTAAATCGAACCAAATTCTAACCCCACGAACACTAAACCCACATTATAACTAAACACGCTCTTAATTGGCACTAATTGCGCTAATCCTGGGTCGGGGTTTGACATCTTCCACCCCTTAGGTTATTTGGTCCTCCAAATAAAAATAGTTAAACCTCTGGTAACAGATCATGATACTTTCTCTAGACTTAATCTCTTAGTTCCCATGTTGCTTCTTCTGGCTCATGATTTTCCCACTGTACCTTGACCTAGTGAATTGTCCGATTTCTTAATTCTTGTTCTTTGGTATCAACAATTATGATCGGCTTTTCCACATACGAAGCATCTTCTCGAATTTCCAATGGTTCATACTGCAATACGTGTGAAGGATTTGGGACGTATTTCTTCAACATAGAGACGTGAAAAATATTGTGTACCCCGGAGAGTTCCGGCGGTAACGCAAGTCTATAGGCAACGTCTCCAACGTTGCTCAGAATCTCATACGGTTCGATGTACCTTCTCGCAAGCTTGTCTTTCTGTCCAAATCTTAGAGTTCCTTTGACTGGAGATACTTTCAAAAATACTTTGTCACCCTCTTTGAACTGTAAATCCCTTCTACGAGCATCAGCATAACTCTTCTGTCTGCTTCGGGCGACCTTTAATCGTTCTTGAATCAGCTTGATCTTATCACTTGTTTCTCCAACTATTGTTGGTCCATGGAAGCTACGAACACCGACTTCTTCCCAGCAAACGGGAGTTCTACATCTCCTACCATAAAGTGCTTCGAAAGGTGCCATACCAATGCTGGAATGGTAGCTATTATTGTATGCAAATTCGCAGAGTGGCAAATACTCATCCCATTGAACCTTGAAATCTAGCACACAAGCACATAGAATGTCCTCTAAAGTCTGTATAGTTCGCTCTAACTGGCCATCAGTTTGAGGATGGTATGCAGTGCTAAATTGCAACTTGGTGCCCATAGATTCGAATAGGGTCTTCCAAAATCTCGAAACAAATCTGCTATCTCTGTCTAACGTGATGGAGACGGGCTGTCCATGCCTACTGACAATCTCATTCACGAATAAATCTGCAAGTGGTGCCATGTGCATCTTGCTTCCTAACCTCATAGGAATGAAGTGAGCAGACTTCGTGAGACGATCCACTATAACCCAAATGGCATTGTTCCCCTTCTTGGTAGTAGGCAAACCGGAGACGAAATCCATAGTGATGTGTTCCCATTTCCACTCCGGAATTTCCAATGGTTGCAACAACCCTGGAGGCTTCTGGTGTTCTGCCTTGATCTATTGACAAGTGAGGCACCAAGATACAAATGCCGCTATCTCCCATTTTATGTTATTCGATCAGAATCTATTTTTCAAATTTTGGTACATTTTGGTGCTACCCGGATGCATAGAGTATTTCGTACTGTGGGCTGCAGTCATTATTTCAATCTTCAAGTCTTCGATGTTAGGCACACACAAACGGTCACAAAAATACAACAATCCTTCCACTATCCTGAAGTCTGGACGTTCTGAGATGTGATCCACAATCTTGGCCAAGTCCGGGTCTTGCAACTGACTGTCTTTAATTTTCTGGATAAAGGTAGGCTCAGACATTGTCATACTTGCCAACATCACACCCTTCCTTAATGGCTGCACTTCTACCCCGAGTTCTTCAAATTGGTGTAAGACACTAACTCCTCTCAAGCTGGACATAACTACTGATTTTCTTCTCAATGCATCAGCCACTACATTCACTTTGCCCGGATGATACTTAATTAGAAAGTCATAGTCTTTAATGTACTCCATCCACCGTCTCTACCTCATATTCAATTCTTTCTGTGAGAACAAATACTGTAGACTCTGGTAATCTGAGTCGACTTCAAATTTCTCTCCATATAAATAATGTCTCCACATCTTCAAGGCAAATACAACCGCTGCTAACTCCAAATCATGAGTGGCATAATTCCTCTCGTGATCTTTCAACTGCCTCGAGCCATAAGCAATAACTTTGTCATTCTGCATCAGTACACAACCCAATCCTGCATTCGAAGCATCTGTATAGATAACGAATCCTCCACTGCCCGATGGTAAAGTGAGAATCGGAGTTGTAGTCAATCTTCTTTTCAGCTCTTGAAAACTTTCCTCACACTGGTCTATCCATACAAAAGGCACACTCTTCCTGGTTAGTTTTGTCAATGGTGCTGCAATAGATGAAAATCCTTAGACAAACCTCTTATAATATCTTGCTAGTCTCAAAAAGCTTCTGATCTCTATCACACTACTTGACCTTTTCCAATTAACAACTACTTCGACCTTGGAGGGGTCCACTGCTAAGCCTTCTTTTGAAATAACATGGCCTAGAAAAGTCACTTGCTCTAGCCAAAATTCACATTTACTTCGTTTTGCATAGAGCTGGTTGTCCCTCAAAAGCTGTAATGAAATCCTCAAGTGTTTCTCATGCTCCTCCTTACTCTTAGAATACACGAGAACATCATCAATAAACCCCACAGTGAATTGATCTAGATACTGTGCAAAGACCTTGTTCATGAGAGCCATAAATACCGCGGCTGCATTAGTCAACCCGAATGGCATCACCAAAAACTCGTAGTGCCCATATCTTGTCGAAATGTTGTTTTAGGCACGTTTGACTCTCGAACTCGCAACTGATAATACCCGGACCTTAAGTCTATCTTGGAAAAATACGCTACTCCTTGCAATTGATCGAACAATTCATCTATTCTCGGCGACGGATACTTGTTCTTGACAGTCATATGGTTCAATCTTCTGTACGCTATGCACATTCTCAAGCTTCCATCCTTCTTTTTCACAAATAAAACTGGTGCTCCCCAAGGTGAAACACTTGGTCTAATGAAACCTTTGCTCAAAAGTTCTTGCAATTGGAGTTTTGGTTCACCTAATTCTGATGGAGCCATCCTGTAAGGTGCAATTGAAATCGGAGCTGTCCCTGGGAGGAACTCAATCGTGAACTCAACTTCTTGAATTGGTGGCAATGCCGGGATTTATTCAGGAAAAACATCCGGAAATTCGCACACAACGGGGATTTCCTCCACCCCTTGGGACCGTTTATCCTCCGTGATAAACGCAATGAAAGCTTCACACCCACTTTGTACCATTCTACCTGCCTTTAGTGCTGAAATAAATCCAACTTGATTTTTCTTCCTGTTTCCCTAAATCATCAAATCTGCCTGATCCCCTTTCAACTTAAAAGTGATGGTCTTAGTAAAGCAACCCATGGTTGCATGATACTTCTCTAACCAATTCATGCCTAAGATGACATCAAAATCATGCATGTCTAAAATGATAAGATCTGCCGGAAGGTTGACCTTTCCTAATAGGATCGAGCAATTTGGGTAATAGGTTCTACAAACAACTTGTTTACCTACTGGTGTGGTAATAGTCAAGATATAATGAAGTTCTCTAAATGGCATAGCAATCATCTTGGCAAACATAGGAGATAAAAATGAATGAGTGCTTCCAGGATCAAATAAAATTTGAGCTTCTACTCCACAAATGAGAAGTTTACCTTCCACTACATCACTCGCAGCATCGGCATTGACACGATTGAGATGGTATGCCCGTCCTTGCTGCTGTACCCTATTTTGCCTCCCTTGTGCATTTCTGTTCTGCTGCCACTGTGGAGGACGAGCATTCTGATTCTGAGCTTGTTGCTTGCCTTGTTGTTGCTGCTGTTGTTGAGGTGGTCTTGCTTGATTCTGAGCTAGTGCCTGAGGGGCTGCTTGCCTCTGTTGCTGATTCCTATTGGCTTGGTTTTGCAATTGTGGGCAATCTCAAATGGCATGGTCCATAGCCCCACACCTAAAACAAGTGCCCGTGGCTTTACGACATTGTGCAGTTTCATGATTTTTGCCACAGTGTGCACATGCACCTTGCCTTGGAGGGTTTTGATCTTGTCGTGGTTTCTTGTTCTATTGCCTTTGGTTTTGTTAGTGGTATTGCTGCTTTCTATCCCGGATGATCTGATTATTGATATCCTCAAACTTGTATGCCCTTTTGACTGCTTCATCGAAGGTGGTTGGTGGAACTACCCTCGTAGCATCCCTCATAATGATGGGGTTCAGCCCTTCTAAGAATTTCGTGATCTTCTTTTGCTCAGTGTCAATCAACTCTAGGGCATATCTAGCATGCCTTTCAAACTTTGTGACATATTCCAGGATTGTCATGTTACCCTGCTTGAGCTGCTGAAACTCTATGGCTTTCTGTCTCTTGATATGTGAAAGGACATACTTGTCAGTGAATTGGGTCTTGAAAGTCTCCCATACAATCTCATATGCCATAGTCTGATACGGTTCTTTAACCGTTTGCCACCAAGTGTCCGCTAGTCCATAAAACAACGAAGCTGTGAGGTTGACCTTCTATACGCCGGTACAAGTGAATACATCAAAGATCTTCTCCGTGTTTACCAACCAATCATCCGCAGCCAGTGGGTCTTCTTGACCCGAGAACTCCTTGGGTCCTCTCTTCCTAAACCTCTCAACAATGTATTAGGGTCCTGTTCCCTATTGTTGATTATGATATTTGGGCCCAAAGGTTGTCTAGGCTGGGGTTGAGGTTGAGGCTTGTTCTGTAAAACTTCCAAAAGCTGCCTCTGAACTTGTGCCATTTCCTCATCCTTCTTAGCTAGCTGTTCTTAAAATCTTGCTTGGTTTTCGTTGGCCTCTCTCTGGAGTCTGGCTTGGATTTCATTGGCTTCTCTTTGTAATCTAGTCTGGCTTTCATTGGCATGCCTCTGTTGTTCTAACATTGCCTACATGAGTGCCTAAAACTGTGTCACTGTAGGTGGTTGCTCGGGATCTATTTCATTGTTATTGCTCCCGGAAGCATTCTGATTAGGAGCTTTTCTTGGAGTCATGATGCTGTAAAAAAAATGTTAGTACCTAATAACAAGTTTGGGTTTGGTTTCTAGGTCCATACTAACGATCTAACGAATTCACGGATCCTCGCCACGTCCCTAAGAGTTTCTAGTTTCTTTTATATGCCTGAAACATGTCCCGCTTTGATACCAGTCCTGTCATGACCCCGAACTGAAGTCCCCGATCCGGGACCACGACTAGTGTGTCCAACTATGATTATCCCATAGGATTCCACTGTGAGGATTCCCAAAACAGACATGGAACTATCTCACACGAACAACGATTTGCGGAAGCATACAAGTAATCTCAATCACAACTTATCAAGGATGCATAAGTTAAATGAATCAAAGGATTCAGAGAGAGAAAATATAACATAGCATAACCATAACTTAAATTTCAAGTTTCAAGTGACCAAAAGTAAGTTAAGTTTAAGTTACATTTCCCAAAGTATAAAAAGGGCCAACAAAGGCCATACATCCCAAAAGAACAAAATCAATCCCATCCAAGTGTCGTACTCAAGACCCCACCCGACGTCTAGAGGACGTCGTCGGGTTGCCACTCACGGGTTGGGGGTGGCTCAAAAGCCTCCTCCGGGCGCTCCTCCGCAATGGCATCGGCGCATACATCTGAACACCAAAGCAAAAGGATCAGACACGACGGTCTGGCAAGTGATCAATTTAGACATAATACAAATCAATTGAAATCTGAAATAATCAATGCTTAAAACATGACATGAGTTCTGAACAAAACATGTATAGTGTACAAAGAAAAACTGGCATATTTTCAAGAAAACATCATGATTCATTAATCCACATTGAGCTCGTCATTTCTCCGTCATACGTGATGACAAGAGCAAGCAAAACAAAACGAAATGAAACGAAACCAAAGCCGGAGCCACACAAGGTGGGCGGGAAAACCGGCCACGGAACCGGACAAAACAGAGATCTGTATAAATACACGACTAATCTGCAGATTGTCCTTATGTTTAAGGACCCCTAACTAGTGGATCAGACTGAGAGGGCAATCCAAGCTTAGCGGTATTCAATGATATTCATGTATGCACAAAAACATATCGATACTTGTAGAAACTTATCAAAAATAGGGAGAATACACTTATCAAGACAAAGCAAATCGAAACTAAATAAGAGTGGCATAAGCCATAACAAAATGAGGCCGAAAGGTGTTCCCCAATATAGTTCTTGAACAATGCAAAATGAAGCTTATACTTGTAAACAAAGCAAGTGTTAAAATGATATTCATCGTATCAAATCACGATCCCAAAGCGAAATTTGTCAAGCATACGTTAAGACCTTTCATTTGATCTTCATGTGATTGAGACCCAAATGTCTCAATGAAAAAGGGATTGGTGTTCCGGAAGTTAAAAGACATTTTAAGGCCTCAATCACACAAACTCAAGTTAAAAATTCCTAATCATATTCAAGTTTTCAACCCCAAGAAAATCCCACAAAATAGGTATAATTGGAAAACTCGGTCAGCTCTCGGTCACCTTTCGGCTAGCCGAGTAGGTGACTATTGGCTAGCCGCCAGCTGACCGACGACTGACCGCCAGGTCTCCTGACAGGTAAAACGCCATTCTAGAAAGGGAACCGAACTGAACTCGGTTGGCTGTCAGCTGACCGAAGTGACCATGTCGGCTAGCCGACAGCTGAACGAAAATCCTCTGTTAGAAAACAAGATACTGGAAATGGAACTGAACTGAATTCGGTTGGCTGTCGGCTAACCGAAGTGAACATGTCAGCTAGCCGACAGCTGACCGCCAGCTAACCGACTGTGCGCAATAACCCAGTTCAAGTCAGAATTTCAGTTCCTTCTTCCTCCATTCTCTTCCCATTCCATTTCCTTTCACATACTATTTGTCAAATCCCAACACATCCCCTGAGCCTCCATGCTCTCCAAGGGCCATTTCTATACAATTTCAACAACCAACACATTCATACATTTCACAACATATTCCTCAATTCTTTCATCCATCCACAAAATATTTAGACAAGATAAAAATCACTTGAATTGAATAAAAACCATCAAGATGAAACCACTAACATATGCATTTCAAACTAAGACAAGATTTCAAACCATTTCACATATTTAAATCAACACATTGCGTAAGCTAAAATGATAAAAGAACCAAACCATTGAAGATAAAATGTTCAAACATGCATGCATCAAGAAAAGCTAAAATGATCACTTGCCTTGACAATAGCTAATCCAAAGATCTCTCAAAGTCCTACCCAAATGTGAGCCACGAAATCTACACAAGAAGCCCCAGGAAACCATTCAAAAATCACCATTTTTGGTCAACAAAAACCCCCATTTCGAAAATGGGTTTGCATGTTAGTAGAAAGGCTTCCTCAAGAGCTCAAAAGACTACATTGAAGAGGAGGAAAAGTGACCTTACCTGAAGCTAGCTAAACAAGAAACAAGGATGAAAATGAAGGTTCCTTCCAACAAGAAGCTCCAAGAAAATGGTACCAATAGGAAGCTTGGGTTGAGAGGAAGAAAAGGATATCTTCATATTTCAATTTGGAGATCTCTAGCTATGGCATCCAAAGAGGGAAATGAAGAAGAAGATGGAGTTCTTCTCAGCTGGTACTTGAAGAAAGGAGTTGCAGGAAAATAAGCCTGGAACGTGAGTGAGAATGAAGGGGAACGTAACTTGAGTCAAATGGGTTTGTGGGCCCCATTGACTCCAAAACTTGTGATGGTTAAAACACTGGTTTGCGGGCCCCGAATGAAAACGGCGAAGAAGACTAAAATTATCACCGAAAAATCTAGTTTCCAAAAAGTATAAATTTGGCATAGTTTTGATATTTCAAAATTTGAGTCCAAATTTGGCGTGAAAGGACTGTTTTACCCCTTTGGGCCAAATATTGGGTTTCTAGGCCTCAAACACAGACAGGCTGAAAACAAAAGTTGAAAAATAAAATAAAACCACACGAAAGAAATCAAAATCACGATTAAAATTGGAAAACTAGAATTTCCTCCCAAGTTCACACGTACACACAGGCACCCCTGAGTGTGTCTAAATAACACAATGCGTTCTCAAAATTCCCCAAAGCTAATTCCAAAATTAAATCGAACCAAATTCTAACCCACAAACACTAAACCCACATTATAACTAAACACGCACTTAATTGGTACTAATTGCGCTAATCCTAGGTCAGGGTTTGACATATAGTATATATCCAACAGCAGTGATATTAGGTCTACTCCCTAATATGATATAAGATCTAAAGTATTCTCAGTGGGCCCCTTAGATATTCTTAGTGGGCAATCATATGACTTATAAGCCATGTGGATGGAAAAAAAGTTCCAATGGGGCAACCTGTTATTTAATATCTCCCCCAAAAGTCAGTGTTTATGGAGTCCAAAGTGGTCTATACTTGGATTTTTTTTGGATTCAAGTCCTTTGGGTAATTAAGGTGGGGTCCAAAGTAATGTGGACACCCTCCGTTATTAAATAAATATGTATATTCTTTTTTTTTTGTTCATGTTGTTACACATTACTTTCCCCTATTAAGAAAAGATTTTCTTTATTTTTTTCTCTATTGCTTTTTTTTCATAAGCACGAACTTTTGAGACGACGCAAGCAATTTTCCAAAATAATAAGTTCTTTTATTAATTTTTTTATCTGATAATGAAAATTTAAGAAAATATTAAATTTAAGTGTTTTTCTAGTTTAATGTTAAAAGAAATGAAAGACCTGCTTGGAATGGATTTGGATTTGGGCACTCAAGCAGCTTTACCGCTACCTGCTTGTACCGGCAGTAAAGTTGCATTTACCAGATTTCCTCCGCTCTGAAAGGTGGAAAACTGGCATTTGCAACAATACCAATGATGCATACAGCGGTAAGGTTGAAATTGCAAGAATTCCTCCCCTCTAAGCTGAGGAAATCCTGCAAGAGGATTATTATTATGTTTTGCCACTTTTTACATCTTGGTTTGGTCACAACTCCTGGCTTTAGTCCACACAATGAGGGATGGGCATGTATAATTAACGTTTAAAAGCAATACTATCAAACCACACCGGTAAGTCACATCTTTGTTTAATTTACTTTATCGGTGATGTAAAGTGAATGGTTAAATGCAAAGAGAGAACAAACGTGAAGGTTTGGCAAAATCAAAAGGTGAGACAGAGCTCTTTGAGTTTTTATTCTAAGAAGAATGTTTTTTTTTCTAAGGGTGATCATGGACAGGGCTGACTCACGTTGGTTCGACAATGGGGTTTAGGTTATAATAGATGGGCCGTGCTTAGAATTTTTTTATTTTGACTCGGTGATTGAGATTCAGAATCCTTGCCCGAACCAAAAATACATATATATCTAATTATAAGAGAGGGAGTAGTAATGGGGGGACTTAAACCCATTACCTCTCATATAGGGTGATATGACAAGGCTAGTTGAGCTACAACCTAAGACATTATAAGAAATTTTTTTCTTTTTTTGTTATTATATACGTCAAACTCAGAATATGCTAAGGATTCATGATTTACAGGCAGGGCGGTCTTGGGAAAGCAACTTCTGTACTGACCTGGGCTTGAGCTGGGTCAGGCTTCTAATTTAGAAGTCGGGCAGAGCGTGGAAGTTCCTTGGCCCAACCCAGCTCGTCACATGCATAAACCTAGTTTTTTTTTCATTTAGTGGCACGAGAGAGTCTCTTTTTAACTTTTTGTTTTTTTTTTTTTTTTTTTTTTGCTAGAAGGAAGAGGTTATTTTTGAAATTTAGTATCATTTGATGTGATCAGTTTATTTTTATTGTCTCTTGAATTAACCATTTACTTCACCTCACTGATAAAGTAATATTACCAAATAGGAAATAGTTAGAGAGTGAGAAGTGAACACCTAGGGCGAGGTCCACACTTGATTAAATCCTACTATAAAAACTCAATATCATCTCGACTTTTAGGTTCGAATCCTTTCACATGAAAAGTGATTTTCATTATCGAATAGGTACTGGGAATGGGCTCTTTAAAACCAAGTAGAAGATGAACTCAATATGAAGAATTGATACGGTACGTGCCTGCGTACCTCAATTTAGGTTGAGTTTGGGCTAACCTCATTGATCCAGTCCAAACTTGACCACTTTCCATCTGTAGGATATGCATATCTCATTTAGCGAAAAGGCTTCTCATGGTCTGATCCAGCCCAAGCCCAACCCGTGTCTAGCCTACATTGGACTACATTGGGCTCTGACTTAGGCCCATGGTCTTAACTGTGGAGAGGGGGCCTTTATCATCTATATTGGAGTTTGAGGGCCGCCTTCACAAAGTCTAAGGGGATTTTTCCATTAAAATCATTTGGAAACAAAAGGCAAAATTTTTGAAGACTTTTGTTTGATGTTGTTGTTAAAAAAAATTGGACTACTATTTATATATTAACTTGGCAGTTAACATATGGATATCTATATATAAAGCAAGGCTTTCCTAAAGTGCAGCTTATGTTATCCTAAGTTGAATTAACAGTAATGGTATCACAAATCAAAGTCGATTTCAGTTTAGGATAACATAAGCTGGAGCTTAGGAGAGCCCCTCTCTTACTTTTATATATATATATTTGGTTGTTCTTTTAGGTTTGGTTGTTTGACCTTCTCTTTAATTTCGTATTTGTTATTTTAGCCCATTCATTGCCCCGAGTTTTTACCAATCTAAAAGCGAGAATGAGACCCATGAAGATTGAGTATGACTCATGTCGGAAGTAAGTTTTTAAGTGTCTCATGGCTGTGCACATCCTAAACTTGATTTGCATGAAGATATTGAAGAGATTTCCAAACTAAACAAATCTTTGGTTCTATGAAATACTTGATTCTTAAACAGGTTTATACAGGGGGAAATATTATTACCATTAAAAACCTAAAAATAAGATATCTGGGTTTGAGAACATACTTGAAACAAAGAAAATCTTGATTACAACGAAAATTTTTCAAAAAAAATGACTACATTTATAATATGGGTTGGATTGGTGAGGTACTTCAATGCAGGACCTCTACATTGAGAATCAAGAGAGATTTGGATTTACTTACTTACCTTCCAAAATAGAAAAATAATAAAATAAAATATTTTTCTTGGTATTGAGGATTTCTATTTCATAATATATATATAGTATATATCCTACAGCAGTCATATTAGGTCCACTCCCTATTATGATAAAATATCTAAAGTACTCTCTGTGGACCCCGTAGATATTCTCCGTGGACGATTGTATGACTTATAAGCCATGTGGATGGAAAAAAAGGTTCAATGGAGCAACCTGTTATTTAATCTCACACCCAAAAGTCAGTGTTTATGGAGGCCAAAATGGTCTATACTTGGATTTCTTTGGATTCGTGTCCTTTGGGTAATTAAGGTGGGGTCCAAAGTAATGTGGACACCCTCCGTTATTATATATATATTCTTTTATTTTTATTTTTGTTCTTGTTGTTACACATTACTTTTCCCTATTAAGAAAAGATTTTCTTTATTTATTTCTCTATAGTTTTTTTTCTTATGCGCAAACTTTTGGGACGACCCAAGCTATTTTTCAAAATAATAAATTCTTTTACCAATTTTTTTATCTTATAATGAAAATTTAGGAATATTTTAAATTTACTTTTTTTTCTTATTTAATGTTAAAGGAAATGGAAATGCCTGCTTGGAATGGAGCTGGATTTGGGCACTCACGCAGTTTTACAGCTGCTTGTACCAGCGGTAAAGTTGCATATGCCAGATTTCATCCACTCTGAGAGGTGGAAAACTAGCATTTGCAGCTATTCCTCCGATGCATGCAGAGGTAAGGCTTAATTTGCAAGATTTCCTCCCCTCTAAGCAGAGGAAAACCTGCAAACGGTTTCTTATTATGTTTTGCCTTACATCTTGGTTGGGTCACGGGTAGGGGCTTTGGTCCACACAATGAGGGATGGGCATGTGTAATTAACGTTTAAACGCAATACTATCAAATCACACCATAAATCACATGTTTGGTCAATTAACTTTACCGGTGAAGTAAAGTGAATGGTTAAATGCAAAGAGAGAACAAAAGGAAAGGTTTGGAAAAATCAAAAGGCGAGAGAGTAGTTCTTTGCATTTTTATTTTAAGAAGAGTTTATTTTTGTAAGAGCGATCGTGGATGGGGCCGGCCTGCGTTGGTTCGGTAATGGGGTTTAGGTTATAATAGATGAGCCGTGCTTAGAATTTTTTATTTTGGCAAGGTGGTTGAGATTCGGAATCCTTGCCCAGCCCAAATATACATATATAATTGTAAGAGAGGGAATAGTAATGGGGAGACTCAAACCCTTGACCTCTCATATAGGGTGATATGACAAGGCTAATTGAGCTACAACCTACAACGTTATAAGAAAAAAAAAGTTCTTTTTTTGTTATAATATACGTTAAACTCAGGATATGCTAGCGCTTCATGATTTAAGGGCGGGCCGGTCTTAGGCAAGCAACTACTGGCCCGACTAAGGCTTGAGCCGGGGTCAGTCTTCTTATTTAGAAGTCGGGCCAGGCGTGGAAATTCCTCGGCCCAGCCCAACCCGTCACAAGTACAACCCTAGGCTTTTTTTTCATTTAGTGGCATGAGAGAGTCTCTCTTTAACTTTTTTTTTTTTTTTTTTTTGTTAGAAGGAAGAGGTGATCTTTTAAATTTACTGTCGTTTGATGTGATCCATTTCTTTTTATTGTCTCTTGAATTAACACTTTACTTCACATCACAGCTAAAATAAGTTTACCAAATAGGAAATAGTTAGTGTGTGAGAAGTGAACACATAGGGTGGGGTCCACACTTGATTAAATCCTACTGTAAAAAATCTATTTCATCTCGACTTTTGGGTTTGGATCCCTACACATGAAAAGTGATTTTCATTCTCGAATAGGTAGGGGGATTGGGCTTTCTAAAACCAAGTAGTAGATGAACTCAATATGAAGAATTGATACAGTACGTGCATGCGTACCTCAATTTAGGTTTAGTATGGGATAACCTCATTTATCCAGTCTAGACTTAACCACTTTGCTACTGTAGGATAGGCATATCTCATTTAGTGAAAAGGCTTCTCTTGGTCTGATCCAGCCCGAACCTAATCCGTGTCTAGCCTGCATTGGACTACATTGGGCTCCGACTTAGGCGCATGGTCTTACCTATGGAGAGAGGGCCTTTATCATCTATTTTGGAATTTAAGGGCCATTTAGGCGGCCCTTCACAAAGTCTAAAGGGATTTTTCCATTAAAATCATCTGTAAACAAAAGGCAAAATTTTTGAAGACTTTGGATTGATGTTGTTATTAAAAAAAAATTGGACTGCTATTTATCTATTATCTTTGCAGTTAACATATGGATATCTATATATAGAGCAGGGCTTTCCTAAGCTGCAGCTTATGTTATCCTAAGTTGAATTAATAGTAATGGTCTCACAAATCAAAGTCGACAATCTCTATTTTTGGCACGATGGAACTGGAAAATCCAATTTTGATTGGATTTATCTTGATTTTGGAGATGATGACTTGAGGCAGTTCATGATGGAGATGATTTCGTAGACAGTTTCAATTTCGGATAACATAAGTTGCAGCTTAGGAGAGCCCGTCTCCTACTTATATATATAATATATATTTGATTGTTCATTTAGGTTTGGTTGTTTGACCTTTTCTTTAATATTGTATTTGTTGTTTTAGCCCATTCATTAACCCAAGTTTTTACTGGCCTAAAAGCGAGATTGAGACCCATGAAGATTGGGTATGACTCATGTCAGAAGAAAGTGTTTAAGTGTCTCATGGTTGCCCACATCCTAAACTTGATTTGCACGGAGATATTGAAGTGATTTCCAAACTAAACATATCTTTGGTTCTATTAAATACTTGACTCTTAAACGGGTTTATACAGGGGAAAATTATTACCATTAGAAATCGAAGGACCTAATATCTGGGTCTGAGAACATACTTGAAACCAACAAAATCTTGATTACAACGAAAGAATTAAAAAAAAAATGACTACATTTATAATATGGTTTGGATTGGAGAGGTACTTCAATGCAAGACCTCTACGTTGAGAATCATGAGAGATTTGGATTTACTTACTTACCTTCCAAAATAGAAAAACAATAAAATAAAATATTTTTCTTGGTAGAGAGGATTTCTATTTCATAATATATATAGTATATATCCTACAGTAGTGATATTAGGTCCACTCCCTAATATGATATAAGATCTAAACTATTATCAGTGGGCGATCATATGACTTATAAGCCATGTGGATGGAAAAAAGGTCCAATGGGGCAACTGTTATTTAATCTCTCACCCAAAAGTCAGTGTTTATGGAGGCCAAAATGGTCTATACTTGGATTTTTTTGGATTCGTGTCCTTTGGGTAATTAAGGTGGGGTCCAAAGTAATGTGGACACCCTCCGTTATTATATATATTCTTTTATTTTTATTTTTATTTTTGTTCTTGTTGTTACACATTACTTGTCCCTATTAAGAAAAGTTTTTCTTTATTTATTTCTCTATTTTTTATTTTTTTTATAAGCACTAACTTTTGGGACGACCCCAGCCATTTTCCAAAATAATAAATTATTTTCTTAGTTTTTTATCTAATAATGAAAATTTAAGAAAATATTAAATTTAAGTGTGTTTCTAGTTTAATGTTAATGGAAATGGAAAGGCCTGCTTGGAATGGTGTTTGGATTTGGGCACTCACGCTGCTTTACCGCTGCTTATACCAGTGGTAAAGTTGCATTTGCCAAATTTTCTCCGCTCTAAGAGGAGGAAAACTGGCATTTGCAATGCATAATTGCAAGATTTCCTCCCCTCTATGCGGAGGAAAACCTGCAAATGGATTCTTGTTATGTTTTGCCTTTTTTTTACATCTTGGTTTTGTCACAGGCCCGGGGTTTGGTCCACACAATGAGGGATGGGCATGTAAACTAATGTTTAAATGCAATACTGTCAAATCACACCGTAAATCACATGTTTGATCAATTTACTTTACCGATGAAGTAAAGTGAATGGTTAAATGCAAAGAGAGCACAAAAGTAAAGGTTTGGAAAAATCAAAAGGCGAGAGAGTAGCTCTTTGAATTTTTATTTTAAGAAGAGTTTATTTTTGTAAGGGGGATCATGGACGAGGCTGGCCTGCATTGGTTCAGCAATGGGGTTTAGGTTATAATAGATAGGCCGTGCTTAGAATTTTTTTTATGGGGCATTTGGTCAGAGGTCCCTCATAATTACCTTTTATTACAAACGGTCAACGAATTAATTTCGTAGAGGCAAAGGTCCCTTCCACCGTTTCATAGAGTTGAAAGGAAAATAATGCCCTCATATTCTCTTATCTCTTTATTCAAAAATGGTAAGCCTAAAATCGTGGTAACTTGCCAAAGAAGGAACGAAAGAGAGAAATTAGGGATTTTTTACATCGCGCACAAGGAAGAGGAAAGTGAATCAAGAAAGGCGACAATTTATCATGCGGATCCCATTATGGATGGGCATCGATCAACAAATCCAATTAACTAGACCTTCTTGATTGTCAAATTGGTGAAAAACATCCCACCCAAAACTGACGGTACCAAATATAAAGATCTACCGTCAATCAAATGGGTAACATTGCCCAATCAAAGTCAATGTCCCCCAAAATGCCCTATTTATAGTGGGGCACACCAGATGAACGACCTTGATTGGAAGCATCTGTGCCTCGTATCCAATTAAGTTGTTTTAGAACTTATATACATTTGTTCCAAAACTCAAATAAAATTGTCCAGAACTCAGATATATTTGTGCAAAACTTAGATAAATTCACTCAAAACTCAGATAAATTCATACCGAACTTAGATAAATTCAGAAAATGATGAATCAAATCCATAGTCTCATAAAAAATTAAAAAAAACCTACTCTCCACCCTTCCTTCAAATCTAGTCACACTAAAAAAAAAAAAAAACTCAAGACCCCAACTAAAATTTCAAAAGAACAAATTTCCTCCCATTTTTAATACGATTGAGCTGCCCCTAATACATTCACTAAATGTTATTAGTTTCCGTATTATATTTGGCATTTTTAAACCATGAATCTATAAAATCAAGGGAAATAAATGATGAGGAAAAAAAAAAAGAGGAAAGATTGCATTGTCATTTGAGTGGGTCAAAACACATCAAATGCAGTTTCTCCCCTCTTTTGGAGAATTACCTGAATAATTGTAATACGCATGTGGCTCGGTCATTCTAGTAAAAAAACTTTAGATAAAACCATTTACTAGACATTCATCAAGGAGACATCCATGGGCAAATCGCCATGAGTGTGTAGCAAAAAACATAGATCATTCCCTCCTATTTGAATTTCAAAACTTGATCTATTCCCTCTCATTTGAATTTTGAAACTTCATCTAAAACTATGAAATAAAATCTGTCAGAGGGGCAAATTAGTCATGAAATATCATGTTAAGGCCCTAAAATTAAGTGCTTACTTTGCATAACATGTTAGGCTACTTATGCATGTCATATTGCGGCAATTATAGGGGCAAATCTGTCATGAAATATGTGATGTGGCGAATATAGGGACCTCTGGCTACCAAAAGTCTAGCTGTGTGGACCAGAGCCTCTACAACTTCCACTTCAAGGACCTATCGCTAATTTTGCCTTTTTTTTATTTGGACTCGGTGGTTGAGATTAGTAATCCTTGCCCGGCCCAAGTATACATATATAATTGTAAGAGAGGGAGTAGTAATAAGGGGACTCAAACCCATGACCTCTCATATAGGGTGATATGACAAGGCTAGTTGAGCTACAACCCAGGACATTATAGGAAAAAAAATTTCTTTTTTTGTTATTAAATACCTTATACTCAGGATATGCTTGGGCTTCATGATTTATGGGCGAGCCGGTCTTGGGCAAGCAACTTCTGGCCCGACTTGGGCTTGACCGGCGGTCAGGCTGCTAATTTAGAAGTCGGGTTGAGCGTGGAAATTCCTCGGCCCAGCCCAGCTTGTCACACGTACAACCCTAGTTTTTTTTTTTTTTTTTTTTTTCGCCATTTAGTGGCATGAGAGTCTCTTTTAAACTTTTTTTTATTAGAAGGAAGAGGTGATTTTTGAAATTTAGTATCATTTGATGGGATCCGTTTCTTTTTATTGTCTCTTGAATTAACCATATACTTCACATCACTAGTAAAGTAAGTTTGCCAAATACGAAATAGTTTGTAAGTGAGAAGTGAACACATAAGGTGGGGTCCATACTTGATTAAACCCTACTATAAGAAATCAATATCATCTCAACTTTTGGGTTTGGATCCTTACACATGAAAAGTGATTTTCATTGTCGAATAGGTAAGGGGAATGGGCTCTTGATACGGTACATGCCTGCGTACCTCAATTTAGGTTGACTATGGGCTAACCTCGTTGATCCAGTCCGGACTTGACCACTTTCCACCTGCAGGATAGGCATATCTCATTTAGCAAAAAGGTTTCTCACGGTCTGATCCAGCCCGAACCTAACCCCTGTCTGGCCTACATTGGACTACATTGGGCTCCGACTAAGGCTCATGGTCTGACCTATGGAGAGGGGTCCTTTATCTTCTATACTGGAGTTTGAGGGCCGTTTAGGCGGCCCTTCACAAAGTCTAAGGGGATTTTTCCATTACAATCATCTGGAAACAAAAGGCAAAATTTTTGAAGACTTTGGACTGATGTTTTTATTAAAAAAATTGGACTGCTATTTATCTATTATCTTTGCAGTTAACATATGGATATCTATATATAGAGCAGGGCTTTCCTAAGCTGTAGCTTATGATATCCTAAGTTGAATTAACAATAATGGTCTCACAAACTGAAGTCGACAATCTCTGTCTTGGGCACGATGGAACTAGAAAATCCAGTTCTTATTGGATTTATCTTGATTTTGGAGACGATGACTTGAGGCACTTTTACGATGGATATGATTTCGCAGATGATTTCAGCGTAGGATAACATAAGCTGCAGCTTAGGACAGCCCCTCTCCTACTTTTAGATATATTTCTTTTTTTTATTCTTCATTTATGTTTGATTGTTTGACCTTTTCTTTAATATTGTATTTGTTAATTTAGCCCATGCATTGCCCCGAGTTTTTATTGGTCTAAAGGCGACAATGAGACCCATGAAGATTGAGTATGACTCATGTCAGAAGAAAGTGTTTAAATGTCTCATGGCTATGCATATCCTAAACTTGATTTGCATGGAGATATTGAAGAGATTTCCAAACTAAACATATCTTTGGCTCTATGAAATACTTGATTCATAGACGGGTTTATACAGGGGAAAAAAATTTTACCACTAGACACCGAAGAACCTAATATCTGGGTTTGAGAACATACTTGAAACCAACAAAACCTTGATTACAACGAAAGAATTTCAAAAAATGACTACATTTATAATATGGGTTGGATTGGTGAGGTACTTCAATGCTAGACCTCTACATTGAGAATCAGGAGAGATTTGGATTTACTTACTTACCTTCCAAAATAGAAAAACATTAAAATAAAATATTTTTCTGGGTGGAGGAGATTTCTATTTCAAAATATATATATATAGTATATATCCTATAGCAGTGAAATTAGTTCCACTCCCTAATATGATATAAGGTCTAAAGTATTCTCAAAGGGCCCCATAGATATTCTCAGTGGGCGATCGTATGACCTATAAGCCATGTGGTTGGAAAAAAAAAACGTCCAATGGGGCAACCTGTTATTTAATCTCTCACCCAAACGTCAGTGTTTATGGAGTTCAAAATGGTCTATACTTGGAATTTTTTTTTGGATTCGAGTCCTTTGGGTAATTAAGGTGGGGTCCAAAGTAATGTGGACATCCTCCATTATTATATATATTCTTTTATTTTATTTTTGTTCATGTTTTAACACATTACTTTTCCCTATGAAGAAAAGATTTTCTTTATTTATTTCTCTATTGTTTTTTTTTTTTTCATAAGCATGAACTTTTGGGACGACCCAAGCCATTTTCCAAAATAATAAATTCTTTTATTAATTATTTTATCTAATAATGAAAATTTAAGAAAATATTAAATTTAAGTGTGTTTCTAGTTTAATGTTAAAGTAAATTGAAAGGCCTGCTTGGAATGGATTTGGATTTGGGCACTCATGCAGCTTTACCATTACTTGTACCGGCGGCAAATTTGCATTTACCTGATTTCCGCCACTCTGATAGGAGGAAAACTGGCATTTGCAGCTATACCACCAATGCATACAACGGTAAGGTGTTATTTGCAAGATTACCTCCCCTCTAAGCGGAGGAAAACCTGCAAACGGATTCTTCTTATGTTTTGCCTTTTTTTACATCTTGGTTGGGTCACAGGTCCGGGCTTTGGTCCACACAATGAGGGATGGGTATGTATAATTAACGTTTAAATGCCATACTGTCAAATCACACTGTAAATCGCATGTTTGGTCAATTTACTTTACCATTGAAGTAAAGTGAATGGTTAAATGCAAAGAGAGAATAAAAGTAAAGGTTTGGAAAAATCAAAAGGCAAGAGAGTAGCTCTTTGAATTTTTATTTTAAGAGGAGGTTTTTTTTTGTAAGGGTGATCGTGCACAAGGCCGGCACGCATTGGTTCGGCAATAGGGTTTAGGTTATAATAGATTGGTCGTGCTTAGAATTTTTTATTTAGACTCGATGGTCGAGATTCGGAATCCTTGCCCGGCCCAAATATGCATATATAATTGTAAGAGAGGGATTTGTAATGTGGGGACTCAAACCCATGACCTCTCATATTGGGTGATTTGACAAGGCTAGTTGAGCTACAATCTGGGACGTTATAAGAAATTTTTTTTCTTTTCTTGTTATTATATTCGTTAAACTCAGGATATGCTAGGGCTTCATGATTTACGGGCGGGCCGATCTTGGGCAAGCAACTTCTGGCCCGACCTGGGCTTGAGTCAGGGTCAGGTATCTAATTTAGAAGTCAGGCCGAGTGTGGAGATTCCTTGGCTCAGCCCAGCCCGTCAACACAACCCTAGGTTTGTATTTTTTTTGTTTTGTTTTTTTTTTTTTTTTTCCATTTAGTGGCATGAGAAAGACTCTTTTTAACTTTCTTTTTTTTTTTGTTAGAAGGAAGAGGTGATTTTTGAAATTTAGTGTCATTGATGTGATCCATTTCTTTTTATTGTCTATTGAATTAACCATTTACTACACATCACTGGTAAAGTAAGTTTGTCAAGTAGGAAATAGTTAGTGAGTGAGAATTGAACACATAGGGTGGGGTCCACACTTGATTAAATCCTACTGTAAAAAATCAATATCATCTCGACTTTTGGGTTCAGATCCTTACACATGAAAAGTGATTTTCATTGTCGAATAGGTAGGGGGAATGAGCTCTCTAAAACCAAGTAGTTGATGAACTCAATATGAAGAATTGATACGGTACATGCCTGTATACCTCAATTTAGGTTAAGTATGGGCTAACCTCATCGATCCAGGCCGGACTTGACCACTTTCCATCAGTAGGATAGGCATATCTCATTTAGCGAAAAGGCTTCTCATGGTTTGCTCCAGCCCGAGCCTAACCTGTGTCTGGCCTGCAAAGGACTACATTGGGCTCCGACTTAGGCTCATGGTCTTACCTGTGGAGAGGGGGCCTTTATCATCCATATTGGAGGTTGAGGGCCGTTTAGGCGGCCCTTCACAAAGTCTAAGGGGATTTTTTCCATTAAAATCATATGGAAACGAAAGGGAAAATTTTTGAAGACTTTGGACTGATGTTGTTATTAAAAAAAATTGGACTGCTATTTATCTATTATCTTTGCAGTTAACATATGGATATCTATATATAGAGCAGGGATTTCCTAAGCTGCAGCTTATGTTATACTAAGTTGAATTAACAGTAATGGTCTCACAAATCAAAGTCGACAATCTCTGTTTTTAGCACGATGGAACTGAAAAATTCAGTTTTGATTGGATTTATCTTGATTTTGGAGACGATGACTTAAGGCAGTTTACGATGAAGATGATTTCGTAGACGATTTCAGCTTAGGATAACATAAGCTGCAGCTTAGGAGAGCCCCTTTCCTACTTATACATACATATATGTATATATTTTATTGTTCATTTAGGTTTGATTGTTTGACCTTTTCTTTAATATTGTTTTTTTTGTAATTTTAGCCCATGCATTGCCCCGAGTTTTTACTAGTCTAAAAGCGAGAGTGAGACCCATGAAGATTGAGTATGACTCATTTCAGAAGTAAGTGTTTAAGTGTCTCATGGCTGTGCACATCCTAAACTTGATTTGTATGGAGATATTGAAGAGATTTCCAAACTAAACTTATATTTGGTTCTAAGAAATACTTGATTCTTAAACGGGTTTATACAGGGGAAAAAATTATCACCATTAGAAACCGGAGAACCTGATATCTGGGTTTGAGAACATACTTGAAACCAAAAAAATCATGATTACAATGAATAAATTTAAAAAAATGACTACATTTATAATATGGGTTGGATTGGTGAAATACTTATATATAGAGACCTCTCCATTGAGAATCAGAAGAGATTTGGATTTACTTACTTACCTTCCAAAATAGAAAAACAATAAAATAAAATATTTTTCTTAGTAGAGAGGATTTTTATTTCATAATATATATATAGAGTATACATTCTACAGCAGTGATATTAGGTCCATTCCCTAATATGATATTAGATCTAAAGTATTCTGAGTGGGCCCCATAGATATTCTCAGTGGGCGATTACACGACTTATAAACCATATGGATGGAAAAAAAAGGTCCAATGGGGCAACCTATTATTTAATCTCTCACCCCAAAAGTCTGTGTTTATGGAGTCCAAAATGGTCTATACTTGGATTTTTTTGGATAAGAGTCCTTTGGGTAATCAAAGTGGGGTCCAAAGTAATGTGGACACCCTCCTTTATTAAATATATATATATATATTCTTTTTTGGTCATGTTGTTACACATTACTTTTCCCTATTAAGAAAATATTTTATTTATTTATTTCTCTATTGCTCTTTTTTCATAAGCATGAACTTTTGGGACGACCCAAGCCATTTTCCAAAATAATAAATTCATTTATTAATTTTTTATCTAAAAAAAATTAAGAAAATATTAAATTTTAGTGTGTTTCTAGTTTAATATTAAAGGAAATGGAAAGGCCTGCTCGGAATGGATTTGGATTTAGGCACTCACGCAGGCGGTAAATTTGCATTTGCCAGATTTCCTCCGCTCTGACAGGAGAAAAACAGGCATTTGTAGCTATACCACCGATCGGTGTAATTTGCAAGATTTCCTACCCTCTAAGCGGAGTAAAACCTACAAACGTATTCTTATTATGTTTTGCCATTTTTTACATCTTGGTTGTGTCACGGGTTCGGGCTTTGGTCCACACAATGAGGGATGGGCATGTATAATTATCATTTAAACACAATACTATCAAATCACACCATAAATCACATGTTTGGTCAATTTACTTTACCAGTGAAGTAAAGTGAATGGTTAAATGCAAAGAGAGAACAAAAGGAAAGGTTTGGAAAAATCAAAAGGCGAGAGAGCAGTTCTTTGAATTTTTATTTTAAGAAGAGTTTATTTTTGTAAGAGCGATCGTGGACGGGGCTGGCCCGCGTTGGTTCGGCAATGGGGTTTAGGTTATAATAGATAGCCATTCTTAGAATTTTTTTATTTGGACTAGGTGGTTGAGATTCGAAATCCTTGCTCGGCCCAAATATAAATATATAACTGTAAGAGAGGGAGTAGTAATGGGGGACTCAAACCCATGACCTCTCATATAGGGTGATATGACAAGGCTAGTTGAGCTACAACCTTGGACGTTATAAGAAATTATTTTTCCTTTTTTGTTATTATATACTTTAAACTCAGGATATGCTAGGGCTTCATGATTTATGGGTGGGCCAATCTTGGGCAAGACTTCTAGCCCGACCTAGGTTGAGCCGGGGTCGGGCTTCTAATTTAGAAGTAGGGCCGGGTGTGGAAATTCTTCGACCCGGCCCAGGCCGTCACATGTACAACCCTAGTTTTTTTTTTTTTTTTTCATTTAGTGGCATGAGAGAGTCTCTTTTTAACTTTTTCTTTTGTTAGGTGATTTTTGAAATTTAGTAGGGTTCATTCGCCTCTGTGGTTCACGAGAAGTTTTCGCATTTTCTTCCAAATGGATTCTATGTTTGTGAGAACTTGGTCCGAGCAGCACCCTTAACCACGGAGCGTAGTGTGTCAACCACGGGCTTCAAATGGTGAGTTTCCGTTAGCCCGCATCGGAAATATCCAAGTCCTGACCCTGGGCTTATAAGTCAAACCCCGTATTAACTTGACATGAGGCCTTTTAAAACCGTGCAGCCCCGAAAACCGTAAGAACTCCGAAGTTAAGCGTGCTCGGGCAGGAGCAGTACTAGGATAGGTGACCTCCTGGGAAGTCCTCCCGCGTGCATGTGGGCCAAAGTAGACAATTTCATGCTGAGTTGGGCGGGGCCGTGACAGTTGGTATCAGAACCGAGGACGGCTCTATTTCCGGTGGGGGAGAATGTGAGAACTTGGTCTGGGCGGCACCCTTAACCACGGGGCACAGCGTGTCAACCACGGGCTTCAAACGGTGAGTCTCTGTTAGCCCGCATCGGAAATATCCAAGTTCTAACCCTAAGCTTATAAGTCAAACCCCGTATTAACTTAACATGAGGCCTTTTAAAACCATGCGGCCCCGGAAACCGTAAGAACTCTGAAGTTAAGCGTGCTCGGACGGGAGCAGTACTAGAATGGGTGACCTCCTGAGAAGTCCTCGCGCGTGCACGTGGGCCAAAGCGGACAATTTCATGCTGAGTTGGGAGGGGCTGTGACAAATTTGGACCACAGATGGGCTACTTTCTTTGATATCTGCAATGGACCACCCTATAGCTTCTTTGTGTTCATCCAAAATTTTCGCGAGTTTTTCCTCTTGGACAGGGTCCAAGTCTGAAGTTATAATCACTGGAAGGGTTTCTAGCGGACCTAGAAACACATATTTCAAGGTATTCAGCAACTGCTTGAGTTCTAACGTAGGGGGCTCTACAATCGATGGGATAGGAGCGAAGCAGATGGAATCAGAATCTAATGCTTCGGTTGCCACCTGGAGCCTGGTGTATCGGTAGTTGACCATTTTGTCACTGTAGCTGGGTTGGCTTGACCCCATTGGTGTATTGGTCAATGGGGGCAATCCTCCATGTAAGGAATTGTTGGAAATTTGTCTTTTTAATTTAATGAAACTTTTTTAATGGATTTATATTGGTTGTCACTTGTATGATTTTGTTTTGGGTGAATGCATTGATCGCGTAAAATGCGAAATGAATGTAATGGCATATCCGAAGTGAACTCCAATGTCTCTTACAATTGTCACCAACACATCGTCAATCCATACATGCGCAATCTCAGTAATCATTACAACCAAAATGAGCATAAATACAATTACAATCAACCCTCAGAAGCTCCAACAACTTAATTTCCAATATGCATCAATCCGGCTTGATCGTCTCACACGTGGCTACATCCGAACTGATAATTTCCATGAAATATTTTATCATGCTGGCTTGGTATGCAGCCTCCCAACCTGACGCACAATGAAGACGATGACGGCGCCAATTAGTTCCTAGTGGCGCAGTAAAGTGACCCTGTACCAAAAGACCCCAAATGCAGAAACAACAATCATTATTATAACAAAAATTTCAGAAACATTAATAGTACTTTAATGACAATACACATTGTTCACCTAAACAAGGTGATTCCCATTGACAAAACATAAAGCAATCTCCCTTTAAACTGGCGTAGGAACCGGTAATGATCTGAGAGGTAGAATAGTCAGGCACTGCTCATTGGACAAGTGGTATATGACAACATTATATCGCGAAGATATCAAATGTCCCATATCCGGCATCGTCATCCACCTATCATAAGGGGGGCAGTTCTCCATGTATGACAGGATGTCGCTGAGCTTCTTAGTCCTCCAATCGCCCCCATATAATTGCCTGTAGTGATCAACATTGACCTGCAGTTCGCTCAAAAGGCCTTTTCGGACCTGCTGTCCGGCATCCTTCCCAAATCCAATAAGTCCAGCAATACTAAAGCCATAGTCGCCATCAGCTGCAGCATCCTTTAAATGAGTGATAATAGGTCACATGTCACTAGAAAATACTTCAATAAATGGATCTGCCTTCAATAATCCGGTGCGGATAACTCTCAGCTTGTTTATCTTCCCCGCCATTGGCTTCTTCAGTGATGTTCGACTGTTAACCAACATAGCAACAGTCGCTGCAGGGGAGTTGTTGTCCTGAGTTGATTCTACCAACACAATTGCACTAGGATCACAGCGAGTAGAAGTGTCAACCTTCAAGGACAGACGACCTCTAGTTCTTATCTTAATTTTAGGTTCTATCAGTGATGCACTTTCGGAATGCAATCTCCCTCAGCTTGCTTAGAAGTTGCTTCTGAATGCCTGAATCAGACTCATTGAACAGCTTGACTATCACCTCTATCTTCGGTATGCAATCCAAGGACCCAGTATTACTCTTCGCAGTAGCTATCTATGTTGCCAACTATCGAGTTTGCACCAATTGGATGTATGCAATCCAATGGAATTGGTCGGCTGGTAGTGATGTATTCTGCAATCCATGTGGGCTTTGAATGATGCAGCCACATACATCTCTGTCAATACCAATTGAATTGGCACGCTTTGTCTCTGCCAATATCACTTCCATTGCAATAACTAAGAGGTTACCACAGAGCTCCTTGAATTCATATGGCTTGAATTGATGTTGCACCACCGTTTTACTCTTCTTGAAAGATGCTTTTATGTTGGTGTGTTGCAACTCAAGCAGGTTGTGTATCTTTGCCCATGAATCCTCAAAAGTGCCCCGGGATGATCCAAGCCATCTCTTCAATTGTGCATGTGAACTCTCCGCCCTGTTGAAACATAAAATGTTCATAATAAGTCAAGCTATTAAAAATCTAAATTAGACATGAGTTGGGTTGCTATGAAATGAAGATTAGACAAGTTAAACAATATACTTGTTTGTAGTAGTGTTTCTGAAATGCATAAATATGTCGGTTCAGGCAGCAACAAATCTGTCTTTGTATGGATTCAAGCAACTATTAATTACATAATTCACAGCTTCTGGGTAGCCGCTGAACTCCTTTAGAAAAAGATCGAACCGAAGATTGTGATGGTCCTCCATAGACGAAAACACTAACATATTCCTGAATACATTAAACTTGTCCCACTTTTCTTTTTTCTTAAGTAACTTCTTGCATTTCACAAGGATATTTCTATTAATGTGCCACCTGCATAAAAGATGAATAGCACTAGGAAATACAGAAGATATGGCATTCATCAAGGCCACATCTCTGTCTGTGACAATGGCAGTCGGAAGAGCACCCTCACCAAGCACACTCTGCAGCATACCCAAAGCCCATGTGTAGTTGTCCTCATGTTCATGCTGGAGATATGCAAAGCATACGGAGAAAGTCTTGTTCGTTTGTCCGTGGATGTCACTCCAACAATCTCCAACAGGGGCATACAATACCAATCGGTCTTGTAAGTGCAATCCATAATCAATACTTATGAAAATGCACGCAACAAGTCTAGGCTAGTGGGGTGTGTCCAAAACAAGTCAAGGACAGTATCGGTATCATCACATTTCCTATTCCACTCAATGTATTTATGTTGCATCAACATTGCAAACAATTGCTGCATCTAACTCCTTTCGGCCCTCTCTGCGGCCATTTGCCTCTGACGTGCATTGTAGATTGTCATGATTGTGCTGACATTTAGCTGATTTTTTTCTTCAATGTAGTCAATATCTCCTTTGGTCGAACCATACTCTTTGATATGTCAACCAACAATGTTTTTTCATCTTCTGTCAATCTCGCTATAAAAGAGTGCCCCTCTAAGTGGTCTGCAGGTGGGTGATTGTGCACACCGCATGCAACAAGCAACATCCATTCATCTTTGCTACCCAACACTTTTCCCTTTAGTGTAAAAGGGCAGCCGCACTTCTTTGAATTAGTCCCCTTTGATCTCTTATTTGCACGCCCATCTTTCGTCTTCGAGTTCTTTCTATAACACGCACTCCTCTCACATCCAAGTGTAAGCCGGGGTTTTTATTATTAAGACCACCCGAAGTCGATGTCTTCGTCACAATAATGAAACCACTTCTTCTGCCGATATCAAGAGCCCAATTGATGAAGTCTGCTTGACTATTGAATATATGTACATGCAAAAACATCCATTAGAATGTTCACAAGTGGCAATATAAACATTACAAACCATTAAAGTAAATCTATTACCTCTTCTATGATAAATTCCCTACTATAGTCCACTGTTGATCATACACTCCGATTTAACCTTACTGCACTAGGTGGACACATCACCCTACAACAACCAATGATTAATAAGCATTATGAACATCGGACTATTCGGCCCTGAATGACCGAACAATACTTACTATAAATGTTCGGCCACTCAGGGCCGAATATTCTGCATATTGTTTGGCAGATTGGGACGACAATCTCACGACACATCCTCCGAACTTGAAGAAAGAAAAAAAAAAAACTGAAGTGGTTGCGTACCTTGGCGTTGCTATAGCAGTTTGAAACGATGATTTGCTTATCCATTGATCAAGAGCGACGAATGAGAACCTCTTGAAGAGTGTGTATGAAGGTGATGAGAGAATGAGATGTCGACAGTGAAGATAATGGAAATGAGCTTCTCCTATGTGCAACTTACTTGATGATTGAAATGAATGCTTGTTGGGTGCCCAAGATCTAATGGAGGAGGAGAATGAGAGTTGAGGGAGAAGGTGAGGTGAGGAAGAAGAAGACTTGGAGAGATGGGAGGGAAGTCGTATTTTGCTAGGATGTGTACAGAGCAACACCAAGAGCTCTTCAAGTAGTGCTGGTGTCCATTTTCATCATTTCACATATGGGTATGTTAGTCTTTAAAAAATTGGATGTGCAATGATCAATAAGGGATGTGTGAATAGAAACTCCCTATTTTTAATAATGTTGGTTCTATTCTTTACTTGTTAGAAGCACCGACAACTATAAATCAAGGCTCATAAATGTTTTTGTATTTTTTAAATTTTTTTATATATGAACAATCTAATAATTAATAAAGTAACTGATACTAACTTGACACTATTTTTTTCATTCTTGCACACTAACAAACTAATAATCAATAAAGTAGTTGATATTAATAGGACTTTGAACATCACTGAAACTATGAAAGTTGTTTAAGTGGACTCTTAGATGCATTTTTTAGCAAATCTGTAACTTGATAATTTTCTTTCAATTTGTTTGGGCATATTTTCAGTAATATGTTGACGGTTTTCTCAATAAACTTATATGTTGACTTTTTTAATAAATTAATATGAACATCCCAATAATTAATAAAGTAATAGATATTAATAGGATGCTAAAAGTTATTTCGACTGCAGACTATTTAAATGAAACTATCCATTAAATTTTTTTGCATTGGCCAGCCTTAATTGGGATGTTTATGAAAATTGGTTCAAATTTGAGCCAAAATTGCCATATTGAATTCATTATTTATGTATATACATTAGTGATTGATTTTAATTATAAATTGACCATCTCAATGTAATTCACACATAAAAATTATAATTATCTTTTTGCACCAAAGTGTTTTTATGCATAGTTAATGCTTTTTTAAAATATCCAATATCATGAATTAGAATGCCCATGCTAGCTAGCATGGCCTTGCTAGTTCCAGAGACTACATGGAAGCCTCTAAACCGTTGATTCCTCTCCTTTTACCAACCATTTTCAACCTTAATGGCTGGATAAATAAGGTTGAGCACAGTTTCAAAGGAGGGTAGGCGATAGAATATGAGCTGGATTCATACTAGGCAAGTCCAAATTGGCTGGATAAATTTTTCATTATCTAATATGTTCTTTGATTCAGTCATTGATGGTAATGTCTTGTATCTTGACTTTCATCTAGCGAGAATTCATGACAAGTTTTTGGGATGTTGAGGTGTTTTGGACATTATATAATGGTTTGTTCCCTGACATTTGCAAATGTCATATTTCTTTCCAATAATGAATTCTTGTAAATAAAAAAAAAAACATGCCCTAAATGTCTATGTAGCAAGGATCAAAATAGCAGATGTGGCGGGCGAAGCAACTAGTGGTTAAAAGTTATATAGTGGGCGATACGCAGTGGTGTTTCAATGTGAATTTTTTTTTAGTGGTAAAAAATAATTTGAATATTGTGTAGCAGTGAATCTCATTTTTTTTTATTTTTTTTTTTAGAGATTTGGAACTATATGATGATAAAGACAAATTTAGAAAAGGCTATTGAGGAGAGAACATGGGAAAAACAGTGTTTTAAATTAAAACCAATTATATCTACTAGGATTTACGGCCAATAATGCACTCGCTACACTACATATCATCCCCTATTTTGAATCATGCCGTGTAGGCTAGCCATATTGAATTGGAAATCATTGATATATGACTCAAGACACTCAAATAACAAAGAAGAAAGTAATTTTCCTCCCAGAATTGTGTATCGACCGTTGTAGTTGATCACCTCTTTATATTACGTTGGTTTCCTTGCTGACAAGATCTTACGGAATGAATCCCCTGATTCAAGGATCTTATAATCGTATCAAGAATTCATTATATACATTGATGACTAACAGGCCCAACTTATCCTAATCCAAATAAGCTGGCCCAATTATATATGAAATAAGGGTTTCTTGGGAAGGTTGAGCAAGCTCATGAGGCATGACAGGGAAAGTAGAGTAATTTCAGTTTGCAGCATGAAGAGCAGTGGTTGTCCAATTTGTGTTCAACGTCTGCATTCAGAAATAATATGCCCTCGTTTTTTACAGTAATTACACATTTTCTTCTTGCATTGGCTCGCAATATGCCCAATATCTTAGCAGCTCTAGCATTGGATTTTGCTTTTATCTCTTGGTTTAGATTGAGTAGATTAAGTGGACATCCAAAGGAGATAATGAAGATCTTGGCTAAACTTGAGTAGCATAAGCGATATCCAAAGGAGATGAAACAGATCCCTTTTGTCCCATTGCTGTCTTCGTGAGGCAGCATTGTTCTTCTCTAAGTAATTCTCCAAGACATTCATCTAGAGATGGAATAGGCTTACAACCTAGTAATTTGGAGTTAGGATTGGATGAAACAGTAAAGCCAAACGATATAGGTCGATTGTAGTCGATTCCAAGACAATTCTTATTTCTGGGCTTTGATACCATCTCAATACAATCAAATAACAAAGAAGAAAATAATTTTCCTTCCAGAATCGTGCATCGACCATTGCAGTCGATCACCTATTTATATTACATTGGTTTCCTTATTTACAATATCTTACAGGAATGAATCCCTCGATTTAGGGATCTTATAATCGTATCTAGAATACATCATTTACATTGATGACTTATAGGCCCGGCTTGTCCTGACCTAAATAAGCCGGCCCAATTATGTTTGGCTTAGTTACATTAAAATTTTGCAGTATTCACCCGGTGTTGAAACAGCACAACCAGAGGGCCCCTTCCACTTGACTTGAAAACTCTGAGCCCCATAGTCACTTTCAAGCTAGGCCTGTAAATGATAGGAGTTTGGATTTGGTTAGAGTTTGGACTTGGTTGCTTTTAATCGGGCCAAGGTCCCATTCTTGGTCCAAACTGGATTCTTGTACTTGGTTATAGCAAGAATTTGAGGGTTATTTGTCAGGTGAAAATGCTCTCAACTTGATTGTCAGAAATAATACTGCTGGACTTTCCAAATGTGTCGACCTCAATAAACCACTTTGAATATCAAAACTTGGAGCATTTCAAAGGACATTTTTAGGCACTTTTGCCCTTCATCAAAGGGTATTTTCAGGCACTTTTCCCCCTTCAAAGGGTGTTTTTTAGACCTTGAGAATTCAGGAACAAGGTCTGACAAGCATTTGCGATTTCTACACAGCCTAAACTAAACAGACCTTAATGAGGTCGTCCAGTCTGTTACTAGTAATTGGGTCTGAGTGGGACAGTATTTAATTAGGTCCGTCAAATGTTGGGCTCTCCAAACAGAGCCAAGCCATTGGACCTATTTTGGACTTAGACCCCTGGGTTGCTTGCTTCTCATCCATACTGTGAGGTCGGATCCAACCCATTTGTATCATTCTTAAACCGAAAGAAGCTAAGGGCTTATTTGGCAAATCTTTTCATATAGATCCGTTTCAAATAGAGCGGTATGAAATAGATGTTTTACAAATAGACTTTTTGGTAAGACATAGATATTTTACAAATAGACTGTTTGGTAAGACACATGTAAAAATAGATTTAATGGTTAGGGCTTTTTGCAAATATCTCAAAATCTGTGATCATCCAACGGTTGGTATTTCATCCCCGACACGTGTTCCACATTTCAATGACTATGGGCGGTTTGGATCATCATTTAGTGGCCCAGAGTAATTTAGAATTCATAAAAACCGAACTGACAGTAAGTAACATGAAAGAGACAGTTTGTTTACATCTAATGGTTCATGCTTTTTTAACAAATATCTCAAAATCTATAATGAGTTAACACCATAAACTTCATCCCATAGCTATTTGTAGTTTTCCAAAGAGCATGGACGCTTCTGATCTTGATTGTGGGGCCCACAAGGTCCAAAAATTCAAATCCAACGGTCTAACTTTCTTTACAAATATCTCGAGATCCATGATCATCCAACGGTTGAAACTTTGTGTCATAGCCGTGTTTGATGTTGTAAAGATATCTAACAGTTTGGATTGTGATTATGGTGCCTAGAATTTAGAAAAGAATGAAGAAACCGGTAAGTCCAAAAGTAGCATTAAAATCGCTGTAGCATTCACTCTTTCCGCTTCAGATTGTTATGTCTGTATGAAGTGGCACGTGGCACCGATTTCGAAGCTTCATGAAATAGATGTAAAACCTCTTTGTCCATTTTCAAAAGGAAGTCAGATGTATGCTTTCCAAACGGTGTAAAACCGTTTGGATTCAGTTTTAAGAGAAGTAGAGGAGGGATGTAGACATGCCAAACGGGCCTAAATTAATTTAGAAAGGCCATTATTACTCGAGATATTTTATCGATCTACTAGTCTGTAATGATGGACACGTTCCTATAGGGTTCTATTCAAATATCACATGACCGATCCTTGGATGATGGTACGTACAATCTAAAATACGAGTGCCTGCTTTGAATTTGATAGTAATTATATATACATACAAATATATGTATCATACATGTGCATATGAATATTTTCATTTGTTAAGTGATGAGAGAAGATGGTCAAAAGGAAGCAGGGGAGAAGAAGAGGGTATAAAGTGCAGAAGGGGATTGGTGAGAGGTCCCAGTGGTGACCCAAATAGCTGGAAGGCGACGACACTCTCAGGCGCTGATGGCTCGGCTAAAACATCTCTTCTCTCTATTGAGTAGTATATGTATATATACTATTAATTAGACTACTAAGTGGGATAATGGGTCACATCCTGCCAAAAGGGTTAAAGCAAAAGTAGCAAGTGAATCGTGTGACTAGACTACTACGTGCTTTTGTGACGCACAGTTGCACCTCGTCGTCTCGTTCGTGGCCCACCTTAGCAAAGTCTTTCTCTCCCTTAGGTCCGTACATATGGCCTGGCGCTGGCGTTCCATAATCTATACACTGGACAAAGGAAGGGAGATAGAGAGAGGAGAGGAAAACTGGAAAAGTGGAAGTGCTAATAAGAAAAGAGGAGAGAAGAATGCAAAGGACAAAAAGCATGGCCTGTAGCTGTGAGAAAAGAGAGAGGCAGCTCTCTCTAAAAGTGGCCACGCACATGCAAACCAACTCCACTCTCGAATCGAATAATAACAATAGTAATAATCACTCACTCCTCTTTTACAAAGAAAATTAAAAAAAAAAAAAAAGGAAACAAAAAACATAGACTAGGCTTCAGTTTTTTGTCATTAGGCGCTGGGTCAACAACATTAGCGCTGGTATTCAAACCAAATAATATCTCTCTGCATCTTGCATCTGTCCATAGCCTCGAGTTACATCATCGGATCTCACTGTATTACAATCTTTGGATCATTATCTGAAATATGCCACACATCTGTTGAACTATATACTGATTAAAGTAACTAACTGTACTTATCCATCATCATAATCAGTCACTAAAGCTCTAACTAGATATTCACATGGCAATAACATTATTCCGATTCCTACCAAAAAAAAGAAAAAAAAAAAACAATATATATTACGACGCATAGTAGGCTCTCTGAGATGACCCATTGAGTTAATTTTCTGATAAGTCTTCAATAACTTAAACAATTGAACTCCGGGTCGTCGGAGTTCTCCAAATATGCCACAGATGGTCCATATCATGTGCATGCCAATCGATCTCGAACGCCCCAACGGTGGGATTTTATCCAGACATCATTTTATGATTGTCAACACTATAAAGCACTTTAGCCTTGGGGGAAAGCATTTTATGATTGTCAAAACTATAAAGCTCTTTAGCTACTGAAAAATCCTATATGTAATATGGGTCAAGGTTCAAAGTTCAGGACAGATTGGCCTAGGACCCATGGGTTATATTATCCATCAGCAGTCCTCATCAAAGCTTCATCTCTTTTATGTGGTCTTGGGTTTATAAATCTGCTTTACTAATTTAAAGTGATAATGCAACATGTCAAATAATATATTTGCAAGAAAGTCTAATTGAAACATATCTAAAGTCAACTTTGCTTCCAATAATTAAGGTAAAAAAAAAAAACAAAAAACAAAAAACTCTTTCCATATTCAAAACTAGTGCGTGCTTCGGGGTAGATTGCGTCAGGTGGGGCTGGATCAAATGGGGCCACCTAGTGATCATCCCCGTGTGTACACACATAAATCATAATAATACATTAACACTTGGTTAGACTTTTTCGTTTGAGATGGACTGACTCGCTCTCTCTTTCTAATTTCTTTTTTCTTAAAAACACAAGGAAGTAGTAGAGGTCCAGCTAGACCATGTGCATCCACTTCGGTAGTGGAATTGAACTAAAAAAGGATATAAAATAAAAAGAATTGTTTGGAGTTGGTGTGCTACCGTTGAGGCTCCGCGGTGACTTTCTGTCGTGACTCCCAATAGGATTAGTCCCACTACACCAACACCTAATTGAATATGCAACTAAAATGAAGATCAAAGCAGGGCCTACGATCAGCAGATGATTCCCATTTTAGGTACGAATATCACGAGGACCCCACCCAACGTCTTTGAATTTTATTATATTGGAAATCAACAGTTGTTTGATATCTCTGTTTTGCAAGGGCAAGGGCATCTAAATAAATATTGTACGTTATATCACTGTACAGCCAATTGAAAGATATAAAACTTGATCTCGGGCTTAAAGCTTTAGATTTGCACTACATTAGTGGAAGCCATAAACTAGCCTTTACACATTAATCTAACTATCTTTAATTTGAACGATATAGCAATTACATCATAGCCATCTAATCTAAGCTGATTAAAACAATAGTCAAAGTAAGAACCAAGGATTGGCTTGACATCACTAACTAAAATTTGATTTTTTTTTTTTTTTTTTTTTTTTTGTGGGGTGGGGGGGGGGGCCCTAATATCTTCTTGCAAAATAGACCTCATCGCACTTTAAAAGGTTATGATAATAGTACCAATACATATAAAGATGAAATAGAAAAGACAAAGTTAGGTTATACAATTTTACGTACTCTTGCTGCAAAAATATATATATATTAATAGAAATATATGATTTCTCTAACCACAATAGAAAAGCTCGTTTGAGAGAGAAAGAGAGATTTCTTCACCTCTGTTCTCGGAATGTTTATGTATTGCTTCGTAACAGTCTATTTAGTGGGCTACTAATTAATAAGTTTATTATCTTTATTATTGAAGGTTTATCTCATCTATTTTAGATTAATTAATTATTAAAAATAATAAATTAGTCTATATCCACTTATAAGAATGGCTTTTTAGGGAAATAGAACAAAGGAGATGCATTGTCCTAGTCAATTGGATTGGAATGACTTTTGCAGGGTGATGGAAAGCATGGTTGGAAAACTCTCCAAGTTGACTCTTAACTCTCTCGAGTCATCTCATTTTATGAAGAATCGAATCAAAAGTAGGGGAGATTCGGCCAAGTCGTTTCATTTTAATAAGTTATTTGCATTCCAAACCATTTAACAGGCAAGTCTAATTTTAAACAATTGAAGCTTATCTATAAGTAATTATGCATGAGTATTGGAGTCAAAAATTGAAAAACGATGAATGGAATGTAATTTGAAACTTATAGTTGATCTTTTGCATTTGATATTTGGACTAACAAATTATGTAATATGCAATATTTCTTCTTTTATTTTCCTTATTTTAATACTTTTCTTGTATATGTAAATTTATTAAATTGAACTGATTATCATGAATGCATGTGAATAAATATATTTTATATTATATAAGTAATGAATTCATTTTTAAGTATTTTTTATAAAAACATGACTCTCCCTAGTCTCCGCGTTGACTCTATCCGAATCAAGTTAATTGCATTTGACGAGTTGAATTCAAATCACGAGTTTTCCAACCTTGATGGAGAGAAGGAAACTCGCTATCTGAGGCTCTTAGCCAAGCAAAATGTCATTTACAGGATGTCTCATAAGTGGACAATGTTGGGTTTTCAATCCCGGTAATCCACAAAAGTGGGTCGACCCACCTAAAACCCCTAGTCTATTGGATCATGGTATAAGTGAGTGGTTTTCTTTGAAATCTAGGAGTACTATGGAATGATTAGTGGACTAGTATCATTCTAAGAAGAGAATTCCTATATAAAGGAGCTTAAGAAGAAGGGTTGGATGGACTATCGCATCTATTACACAAAACCGTGCAACACTTTTCCCAGAACTAGAACTTCATTATGGAACCACATAGGGATAATCCGAACAATTCATGATGAAGCCCATCCCCTCTACAAATAGATCCTTAAGTTTCAGGTTAAAATGAGTGGGTGCCACCATCCGACTTATTATAATATGGAAATGTGACATTGCACTGACATGGAATCACTTCTGATATGTTGTCAATCATGTTTTCATCATGTGCTCAACCGAACAGTGGGACACATTCCTTTTGAGTTGAAACTGAAGGATATATCTGTGGAGGGGATGGAATTCATCATGAATGATCCAGATTATCCCTATGGGGCCTGAGAATAGAGTTACAAGAAAAGTGTTACATAGTTTCTTGTGATAGTTGCGATAGAGGACCCAAGCCGTAAAGCTAACAACAAATAAATGGCCCTCATTTGACCCTCGGTCAAATTAGACGTTGAAAATCGTCGGGGTCACGGCGAGCCTACCATGCCGACAGCTACCTAGAGACTAGCCGTTAGAGCTCTGCCTATAAATTCCAAGCTCATTTTAATGGCTGCAACCCTCTTCTAGACCACAAACTAACACCTAATTACACTCATTTAGAGCCCGAAAAATCAATCTCCACTTCACTCTAAGGACTTCATAGTCACATCTATAAGCATTCTAAGATCCCACCAAGAGTGATTAGTGGAACCTCTACTTCTAGTGATTGGGTTAGCTACAAGTAAAACCAATACATACCCACACTTCTTTTAAAGATAGTCCCCCTAACATTGGGCTCGTTCGCACTTTTAGCACCTTTCCCCACAACTCAGAAACCCAATGTTTAGGAACCTTTTTAGGCACCCAACGCCACTCATCCTCACCATATTCAGAGACAATAATCCTTCTCCATAGAGCTTTCTTCTCCTCCCAAAATCTCTACCACCACTTAGCAAGCAAGGCCCACCTCTTTGATTCCAAACTACTCAAACCCAACCTAACACCAGTGAATTTTTATGGTTGTTAAGCTGCAGGACCATGGTCGTTGGAGAACCCAAGTGTTCTTTGCATCCCATTGGTGGAGAGGAGATCCGTTCTTGGTGAGTCATTCAGATGATTGTATTTGGAGTGTGCCCTACTTTCATTGACTTTGTCTCCTTTTCTTTTTCTTTACTTTGGAGCCCCCCTTGGCTTGCAATCATCATCTCATCTAAGAATTTAGCCATGAGGAAATGTGGCCATGTCCTATGGCGTTTCAAACTATACCCTTGCTATTTTATTTATAAAATAGTGAAACACAAGCATATACACAAGAAAGACAATGGAAGGGCATGATAAAGTTCACATGAGTTGCTTTTGCATGAGTGCTTTGAGTGAGCATAGGGTGGTGTCATTTTGATTTAATTAAGGTAGATGAGTGGAAGAGAGACAATGGAAGGATGGTGGGTGTGCCCGCTGAATAATGAACTATGAAAATTGAATGTGAGAGAGATTAATATTAAGGGTCTGTCATCTTTTTTACTCATTTTAGGTTTTGGTTCTCCTTTTTTCCCCCCTTTCCCTATTTTGGCAGATGACCTGCAATTAAATAAGTGTTATTTCACAACTAAGTTTAAATAAAGACCGGACCACCCACTTTACATCTAAATGACATATCAACTCTGCTTTTTGGACATACGAACTCGTTTTCAACGGCCCTATTGCCCTTGTTATAGAGAGATTGTAACATATTATTATTTGATACTATAGCTAGGCTTGATATGCATAGTATCCTCAGCCTAGAGTCTATGAAAGTAAGGACCGTGGTTAGCTCATCCAAACCATTGCCCTGATGGCCCCTACCATTGACTGCCTGTGCCTTGACCACCCACAATATGGACTGAAAGATACCGGCGTATGGTGATTATAAAGTTCACAAATAATTTCCACACTACATTTTATTTCCTCTATGCTAAAGAGGGGAATATAGCGATTAAAGTAAAGAAGTTGACAACCACTAAAGCACAAATAAGAAGGTTACAGAAAACTACTTCCTACTATACTTACAATATATGATGACTACGTTACTAAAAGATTGTTGTACTCATAACAAGTTTAAAAAATAATAAAAAAAAGAAAGAAGAAGTGAATCCGAAGCTCTCAAAAGCGAAAAGTCTAAAATTATTGTTAGATTAGGACTATATTTTTCTTTAAATAAGTTAGTAAATTTTTGTGTCTTTGTAAGTAAGAAACTTTATTTTTATTGGATATAGATACTTCAATTAAAATAAAAAATATCTTTATCTTTTTTGTTAGGCAATGACATGTCCCTAAACCTTCTGGCTAGAGTCAGTTGAGATTAACATTGGAGATATTTGTTTTAGCGATCTTCATTTGTACTTAGAGCTTAGATTTCAAGTCTGGCCGCATCTATTATAACAAATGAAGGTAAGGTGAATTCCAAGAGAGAGGTTTTCTCTTTTTGTTTTGTTCTTTTCTCATTTTACTTATACTTACTCTCTAGTGAAAGCATTTGGTGTCCCCAACCAGCTTGAGACTTTTTTTTCTCTTTTACATGAAGGAATTTATTATGTCTTCTTCAGTTGGCCTAGTAGACAATATTTTGTCTATTCTCTCTCTTTTTTTCTAAGTTCTTTGCGAGTCTTCTACTCATAGTAAAACTAAAAATAAAACATTGGGGTGCTTTGATAATTTAATTTTGTTTTTTTTTTTCAGCTATAGTTCGAAAATAGTGACACACCAGAGATGGTCACTTTGTGCCAATCTCTGACAAATATTGATTGATTGCCAAAATCGCTTGTAGAATTGTCTAATATTAGAGGATGCTTGCTGGTAGAACTGTCTAATATTAGAGGATGCTTACTGGTTATCTTACCTGAATGGGTATCCCGATGTTGTTGCACTGTTTATTTGCTTGTCGTTGATCCTAGTTAGAATCCTCCTACGCTCACTGGATGTTTTTTGTTTGACATGGTTTATCGAAGGTAAGATGTCATATCCGAGTCCCGAATCACCGTGGCCTAGGGTAATTCCCGAGGTGAGGCATGCATAATCCCGTGTTACTGTACCTGCCTCGAGTCAAATACGGCAACACGAAGGATAAAATTTCTATTTCCATATTCCAATCATAATTAAATAGCGGAAGCATAACAATAATAATCACTTGAACCATTGCACAGTCCTAATTAAAATTGAATGTTAAGTTTATACAAAACATAATTACATCTTTAATCCAAGGTAGGGATCTTCAAAATTACCCTACATCCTAATACAAAAGAAGATAACTATTCAAAATAGTGTGGCCCACACAAAAAGGGGCTAGCCACATTCTACTGTTGATCCCAAAAGAACAATCACGTCGCCCTCCAAGATCTCAACTACATGGGCCCATTTCCGGCCCACTCTTCTAATCTTGGAGGAACCTCTTGGGCCTCCTCAATGGCGGGAGCTGCACCTGCATCTGTGACACAAGAATAGTACCTCAAATACGACGAATTGGCAAGTATAGGCATTAATGAGGAATTACATAATGTATCAATCGAATTTAAAATGACAAGTGAGCATAAGATGTCAATATCAAGGAATGCTAGGCAATTATGCAATATCGATTAAACCCATGCTTTACGAATCAAATGAATAATAAAACATACTAGTATGGCTACTACATTTAGCTCATCCTCTCAAAGAGAGCAAATCTAGTTTGGATGTCACCAGCAGCCTGGCCAAAAGCTAGCTGGCCACCCAGGTTTGGAGTTACGATACTCCAGCGACTTACTGCAGTAGTCTCGAATACTTAACCAAGTTTATCCCCGTCGGGTATCACAAGGTTGAAATTAAGTAGTGCCGACTCGATCGAATCCAATAATAATCGAATTTGAGTAAGTTGATGCGCGTTTCCATAATCGAATCGAATAGTAATATCTTATATACGAATATTTACTCAATTGCAAATCGTACTAAAATACCGAGCATTTAGGTATATAATAACGAATTATTGAATTAAGAAAAGGATAATCAAATCATAATGCAATAGTTAATTGATCGGAATTGATAGCCAATGAAGAAACCTAATCTCAATATGAAGTGCAATAGAGTGGAAGAACCAAGGAGTTTACTAGCCAATATAGTCTAATTATCCATTGTACTTCACCATCCAATTCGATATACATTAGGGAATCCATGTATCACTTTCTTTTTAGTGTCACATTGTATAAATGGATACAAAAGGTTCACTAACTAATATCCATGGCATGGTGATAATAGGGTCAAGGTACCACTTAAAAGCCCTACAAGGTCCTCTGAGTTTTCTTGGAAATTATGGTTTCTAGGAGGTCGGTCAACTAGAGGTGGCCTAGCGGCTAGCCGCCTGTGGAACAGGCTGCTGGCCGCCAGGCGACCGCCTGGTGGCCACTCGTCAAGACAGAATGATGTTACATTCTGGAAAGCTAACTGCTAGGGAGCGGCTAGCCGCCAGGTGGTCACGCGGTTAGCCATCAGGTGACCGCCTGCCAACCGCGCCTCACCTGACAGAAAAACCAGGTTCTTGAATGCTAACCGCCAGGGTCGGCTAGCCGACAGATGGTCACGCGGCTAGCCACTAGGTGACCGCCTAGTGACTGCCTGTCTATGGACAACATTTCTTAAGGAAATTTCTCCACACTTCTGATACTCTCTCTCCTCCATTCCATTTCCCAACTTCTCCAACATCAAACCTGAAACAAGATGGGCCTCCTTTGTGAGGCCCCACCCCTTGTGGGCCCTCAATTTGTTTTGAATAATTATTAATATGATATTGCCTACTTTAATATACTGATTAATAGGAATTAGTAGAATAGTTGTTAATATTCCTAAGTTTTAGAAGTAAATTTTTATTTAATTCTTTATAGAAATAGAGTGACCTTTGCTATTTATTAAGATTCTAGTTAAACTGTAGGCCTTAGTTAGTAATTTAGTTTAATTATGGGAGTGTTAGCATTAAATAACCTTTTAGAATTCCTACCTAAAGACCTATTTACCCATGGCCCTATCTCTTCCCCATTTAAAACTAAACTGCCCTTTTGATAATTATCCTAAACCCTAACCTATATAATCACAACTATTGCAAATGTAGCCTAAACCCTAATTCACTTTCATCTTCCCTATCTCTCCCTAAGAAACCCTAATTCCCCAAATTCCAGCACAAGAAGAAGTTAGAGATCATCCTAATTATACTATTAATACTCTTAGCAGCCTAGATTCTCATCTCTTTCTCAACTCTCTTTGCAATTTCAAATTGAGGCAAGTACCATATCCTAATATCACAGAATGCATGATTTTCTTCTCTTGATTCTGCAATTTAAATTTAGTTATGTATATATGCATGTTTAGATCTTCCCTTTTGAGCTTTGTTTATGGATGATGGTCATTTGATGGATGGGTTCTCCCATTTGGAAGATCAATTGCCCGGTTGGAGGATGGTTGGAGGATTATAGAAGTGTTTTATTGTTTGTTTATGTTTCTGTGATGAAAGGAGGAGATTATGAATGAATTGGATGAAAAATGGAATGAAGAAGAAGAATCCTGAAAATGGAATTCTACTACAGATACGTGTGCCCGATTGACCGGACCTTGTCTCGGTCGACCAACCACACTAAAAATTGGGAAATCTGAGTCTCGGTTAAGTTTTTGAAAAATTGAGCACAGACAGTGTACCCGGTCGACCGGATACACAGGATTCCGCAGAAAATAACTAAGGGTTGAATTTCTCGGACAGGCCAGGTTCATGTGAACCCGGTTGACATCATGGCCACAATGTCGACTGGGAACACAACGAATTCTAAGAAACAGAATCTGCCCCCCAGATATTTGTCTTCAAACTCGTGTGTACCCGGTTGACATCATGGCCACGATGTTGACCAGGGACACTGCAGGATGTCGACCTGGGGGTCAACATCCAGTGTACCCGATCGACATCCCTGTGTATGATGTCGACCGGACATACTGTGAACAGTGGATTTCCATATTTCTTTCGTTGTTTGATCAATTGTGGGGCCCATTGACCATCCAAATAGGCTTCCATCAAATGTGCCAAGCACGAATCAATGGTGTGGCTCAGCCTTGACTCGTGCGGTCCACCAAATGGGTTTTTGGGATTTGAATCGTCAATTATTCGACCCTTAAATGTAGTCAATGATGTTCATAACTTCAGGAGCACTAGATATATCATCCTTTGACATCTGAGACTACTATTGTGGATCCAATTACATGATGAGGCCCTGAACCAAGAGTGGACCATTACTTAGGATTGGACCTTTGTCTATTCCACTTGATTATATGATTTGGAGGATTATATGTAGTGTTCTTCTCTCCTATCTTTATTATTGTTATAAACCTGTGAACTAAAGGGAAATTGGATGACCTGAACCTAGGATTACTTAGTGGTGACCCAATGATGTATTTGGAGATAAACAACTCGTGTCTGTGGCTAGGCGGGCCCTCATACAGTCTAAGATTGGGTATGTGGAACCCTAGAATGGAGAAGTTAGTTTTAATGGATTGATGGCTCATTGTGTATGAGCATGAGATGATTACTTGTGGAATAAACATGGTATTGTACTTGTATTGCTTCAGGCCATGGTTATGGGCCTAGTGAGAATCCAATGGTGTTTGGACTTAGACTTGGATTTAGATATTGGACTATGTTCCATGTTATTGTACTTTAACATCTTAGAGACTTGGTTAGGACCTTGCTCACGCAAGACAAGCCTAGACAGACACAGACATGTACTTGTTCCCTGAGTCAGCACTAAACATTCACTTAGTTGATCTAAGCTCAACTTGTTGACTGATCATCACTGGTAGGTACTATATTTATTGGTTATGACTAGAGCTATCATGATAAGCTGTAATTAGACGGATGGTGTGATACCGAGTCCGGTCTAATCTGATAAAGGGGTGTGATCGGTGTTATATTTATGTATATTGTTATTAGCAAGGTTGTTATCCCTTGCATGGTTATCTTACCCTTTCCCCACCGCAATTGTTTACAGTATGGGATGTTTATAGTATGGGAGGGCCGCGGTATATCCAGCTTGTGTGAATGTGCCACATTGTTATCTGATTAGATTAGATTACCTTATATCTCTAATTCTAAACTATTAATTACTACTCAATTGCCTAGATTATGTACCTTTGTTGCTCTTATGATTACATACTCATCTCTATTATCTTTTGTTGCATACATCCTGCGTTATCTTCATATGGTGCCTTGCCAGATCCTTATATCTGACCCATCTTTGGTGTTTAGATCTCGACCTTGACCCCGCGAGCAATGCGTACCATGAGGCGCCTGTAGCTGGTGACTATAGGTTGGGGCCGATTGACTAGGTGATCGAGTCGGATGACGGAGCGCCTATACAGGGGGATTGAGTGCAGTTTATTTTTAGGTCTTTTGAGAGTTTTATGTAGTGAGCAAGGAAATAGACAGTTTTGTATAAACTTTTGATAACTATATTTGAGATTTTGTTGGACTTCAGCCATGTTATATTTGACTCAGTTATATGATACTATTGTTTTCGCTTTCTTTTCTTATGCTTCCGCAATACAACTATTGATTATATTATTGTTCAAAAAGTTTTAAAAATTTGACCTCACTGCGGACTATGATCTTGGAAGTTCTCGGATTTTCCGAGAATTAGCGCACCAAACTCGGGTACCTTAGCATTAACTTCGGTATTTGAAATTGGGGCGTTACATCCTTGCTCCTCCATTCCACATACATTTTTCTATCACAAGATTTAATCAAATCAAATAAAATCCATTGAGAAATTAAATCAATTAGGGGATTTCTGAACAATCAATGTATAAACAATATATAAGTCCAAATTTAAGCTTATACTTGCCTCTATCAAGTTTTTACAAGCCTCCTTCACTCCTTGGCTTGAAAGGACCCAAAACCCTCAATAATCAAACCCTAAGCAAGAAACCCACATGGAAATGCAATAAATATGCAAGCATGAGTATATAAGAGTCCCTTGACTCCATTCAACTCAAAACACAATGAAAAAGGGGGTTTGCTTCTTACCTATAGCAAGGAATCCGAATTTGAGAGAGGTAGAAGATGGTGAAGATGGGTCTTTCTATACCACTAGTAAAAGAAGGTGAAAAAGATGAAGATGATGACCTCCACACTTGCTTCACTTGGACAATTGCTAAATATGTGATTGGAGAAAGAGAGAAATTGAAGAGAAAAGTTGGAGAGAAAGGAGAAAGAAGAGTCTTCTCAGCCCTTTCTACATGCACAGTTGAATGAAATGGAAATGGGGCTGGGTTTTAGAAGATAAGGAAGCCCATTTTGTAAGAAAGTCTGTTGATTTTGTTTATTTCCATTTTAAGTCAAATGAGGGCCCACTTCTTCAACGAGTGATCAAATGCAGTAAAGTTCAATACGAAAAATGACGTGCTCGACGAGATACACGCGATGACGCCAAGATGATACGCTTATGATGTAAAATGAGAAAATCAATAATTACGACAAAGCCGTTGACTCTACCCAACTGAGTCAAATCGGTTCAACTCACCCATTCGAGACTCCAACTCACTTATAACTCACCTATAAGGGTCTAATCAAAATAATTATTCTAAGTAGCAACTAATCACAATTAAATCAATTAAAACTCAATTAATTAGTACTAAGTAAACTTAATTTGGGGTTAGGTTGTAACATAAGAAGATCGTCGGTTGGCTCTGTCACTTGCTGAAGGCAAGTGGAAAGGAGATTGAGCATAGTATTATGGGACATCATGTGACATGTTGGAATGGTTAGCCCCTCCAACCTCATGTGCATTGTATAGAAAGTTATATATAGCTATTGAATACTCTCTCTCTCTCTCTCTCTCTCTCTCTCTCTCTCTCTCTCTCTCTCTCTCATTTGAAGCCATGAGATGTGCAGTTACAATATGAGCTTTTCCCAACTCACGAGTCTAGATTCCATGTTTCTAAGAAACAGAAAGATACTATTTCATCCAATCCTAAATCGCCAACCGTGTAAAATCTTATGCTAGTTAATGCATCCTCTCAATTGCTTTCTTACACTGAGAAAATCAAGGAAGAGGTTTTTCACAATTGGCGATTTAAGACTGGATGAAACAGTATCTCCTAGCCTCTACGAAACAAGGGATCCGAACTCCCAGCTCACTGACCCAACAAGTTTTGAAGGACCGATGATTGTTCATTTCTTGCCTCTATCAAATGGATAGCAATGTTGATCAAAACTGATTTTTTTGGCAAATGGATATCCCATAATTTTTCAAAAAATTCGGGGGCGGGGAGGGGTGGGGGGGCAACATGCCACATGTCATGCTTTTGCTGCCGCAGTTTCACCTAAGTTAGGGAGGGATGCAAATGGGTCAGGCACGTATAGGCAGGCTCTCAGTAGGGCCCATGTGGACCTATGAAAACGATCAATCAAGTAGTGTAAGGGCGACCACTTGACAACCACCTTTGAGTGAGTCGACACGTGCCATGTTGGTGGATCCTACAGATCCACGTATCCCCATTTCAATTGGTGCGCCAATAGAGCCTTAACATGTCTGGTGCTTTACAGCTATATATACTCAATTGCATATGAGTTGCGCTACAAAACTCCCCAGATGTTTTTCAAAAAAAAAAAAAAAAAACGAATGGGAGTTTTTGAAAATTTCTCTCTATATATATAATGTCATCATCCTCACCGAAAAGAGAAAAAGAAGGGAAAACCAAAAGAGGCATAAAGCGCCATGGTGGTGGGTGGTGGTGGGATGGGTGCAAGCTGAACTGCCAAGCGAATGTCTCTGAGCCTGAGGTCTTTAGGTATCGTTTGGTTCGCTGGAATGGCTTTGGGCAGGAATGGAATGGAGGGTGGAATGACTCTGGAATGGGATAAGGCACGAATAGTTTTTTCCATTCCAACGTTTGGTTTTACTAAATAATTAATCCAGTAATGGAATTCTTATTCATGTTCTTGTGTTTGGTACGTTGGAATGATGTTCATAATGGAATAAAATTTATATAAAACTGACCAAAATACCCTCCATCCTTAGCTCCAAATTTCTCTCATCTGTCTCGTTCTTCCTTTGATTTGTACAGACCGACCCTATGACGATCTCCTCACCAACGGGAATTACTGCTGATGATGACTCTGCGGGGGTGAATTTGCACAAAGAGGAGAAACAAACTACCATATATAGATGAGCACCGCCTTCTGCCCCGATGTCAGCTCCTAGCCCAAACTCCACGCTCAAGCTTACGAAGAACTACTGCGCCGCCCCGCACGTCGGGCACCGCTAGTCCTCCGGCAGCTTCCCAAATTATAGCCCCGGCGGAATTAGGTACGAGGGGTCGCCGGCAACCTTGTCATAGAGGTACCCACATGACTAGCACTCGTCTCCAACAAATTAGAATATAACTGAAGCGTTGACCATACAAACATTAAAACAAGTGGATTAGGAGTACCCCAAGCTACTAGTGAACACAAAATGTTAACAACAAAGCGACATCAGTTTCTGCATATTTGGGTAGTTTGGCAAATGGAAGCTACATAATGTAGGTGACAAAGACGGTGATTTCTCACCGATCAACTTGGACTCGGCCATGAAACCCACCTTAAAATCCCAGTATTAAAACTCCAAATCCCACCTTAAAACCCCACAACCGTATCCATGAAACCCCCAATCCCTCACTCCTAATCTTCTTCTTCTTCAAATTTGTTGAGATTCCGATGTTGAGGATGGTGAATCGCTCCTCGAGCCGTCGTTGGTTGAGTTTTGGCTCTTTTTCTGATGGCGAGGGGAAGGAGTCGTCCTCGGACGGAGGAGGCGAAATTGGGCTTTTCGGAGATGGGTTTGTCGTCTTTGGAGACGTCGACAAAGGCGGAGATGAAGTGGGGTCTTGGGGGTTTGAGAAAGAAGGGGTTTTTGAGATAGAGAAGGGTTTTGGGTTTCGAGGGAGATGTGGGCTTTTGGGTTGGGGAGGGCAGGAGGTGGAAAGAGAAGTTGGGTCTTGTTGTTGCGGAAAAAACCATGGAATTTTTTCTCCTTTTCATCTAGGATTGAATGGCCATTCCTCTATCTCTGTCGTTCGTCTCGCTCGTTCTTCCCCCGCCATTGCTGGAAACGGAGAAGGGCATCACCGCCGACTTCCTCGCTGCCATTGTTGCTAGGCTGGACCAGGAAGCCACTAGTTGCAGCGGTACCTCCTGGTTGAAAAAGAAAGATAAAGGGGCATTTTGGTCTCACAAAAAATTTGTAAAGGAAGGGAATGGGCATTACTCTACCTCCCAGTGGAATGGCTATTTCTTTACACAAGGGAATGGTGATTCCAACTGCAATGGTCATTCCGCTACTTTTTTGCGAACCAAACTCATTGGAATGATCATTCCATTCCGACGTTCATTACAGCGAACCAAATGCTAGCTTAATTTCTTACGTCTTTAATGTTGTTGCTGTTGGGTTACTGTCCATTTTCGAAGAGATTCCTTGGCAATATTCCTGTCCTTATTATACGTAATATAAAAATCAAACATGAGATAGATAAAAAATGATAGAATGGAATCCGTATTACTCTTAATTCTTCTGCTTTTTCACTTACTTCTCTTTTAACTCGTGTTATTTTCTTCTTTCATATGTACAGATAAGACGAGGGAAAAGAAGTAGAAGCAAAACTTTCAGAACCTTTGTTGTTGTGGATTCCTTTTTTGTATAATATAATTTGTTTAAAGAGAATAATAAAAGACGCTTCGACCAATGAGATTCAGATCTCGTGCTTTCTCTCTTTGTCGTTTTTGTAGTAGCCGAGTTTCCAAATCTTAACTAGTTTAGTTTAGCTGGCCAAGCTTTTCCATTACTAAGAGCCCTTTATTTAAAGCTGAAATCTGAAACGCTGGTTCTTGTTGTATTAATTGTTTATAAGAGTACTACGGGTACTAAAGGTATGGGAATCAAATACAAAGCATAATACCATGTCTTGTTTGTTTTCTTTCAAATGATTTGTAACTGCTTATGTATGAGAGAGAGAGAGAGAGCACAATAGAAACGCTTTACGGGCTTTGTACAGTTGGGCTCGTGCTTTCTTCGCGCGATGACAATTTGGAAATATATATATATATTGTAATAATAAAAAATAAATCAGGTCAGTATGGGAACTGGGGATCGTATCGGTTCCATTTAGAAAGTGGCTCCGCGGCCAAACATTTCCGTAGGAAGGTTATTCTTTTTATCAACTCAATCCAGCTAAAGTTCGAGCCTCCCAACTAAAAAGAAGTTGGTCCCACTTCAAGATTGACCGCTTGATAACAAAAGTGGTCGTGAATTTTGTCTATTTAATTATTCTATAAGTGGTCATGAGTTAGTCACGACTTTTTTAATCAAACCTTCAATATTGGCCAACTTATTTGCCCCCCACCCCCAACCCCACCTGGTTCCACCCTCAGCCCACAAAAGTGTAAAAAATTAGATATATAGGCTGAGACATTCTCACAAATTATTCAAGATCTTTATAGATTTAAGATAACCAATTTCAATATCTTTGTGTTTACTAGTTCAATAACATAAAGTAAATAGTTTACATTACAAATATGGGGTCACAGGAATGAGAAAAAGATAAAGGTAGTTGATGGGTTCCATAAAAATGAATTTTCTATATAAAGTGTATTGGCGCCTTCTTCGCAAGAGTGGATACGAATCACTTTCGCACCTATTTTTGCATAAAACTTCTACTATGCTAGTGGTCTCATTTACACACCATTTTCACACTTTATGTACGCATCGCAAACTAACATGCCGATGCGTAATCCTTTTGCACATGAATTATTTACGTAAATAACTGCAAACAAGTAACCCCTTATCCTTTATTTCATTGACATGGACTTGGATGGGTGCCTCACTACTTTAAGTGATCTGAGTTCTAGTTCAAGTCCAAATTCTCTGTGGCTTTTACTTATAGAATTTCTGAGTTCAACCGGTGGGACTCCACATTTAGCAAAAACAAATGGTGGAACTCGAAGTGGGGCTCACCTAGTGAGAATCAGAGCCACTCAAAATGGACACCCCTATCTTATAAGATATCATCATATTTTCCTTTAAGATTGATTAAGACCTTGATTAATGCAATCATATGCGTTAGTAATCATATTCTCAATCCATAAAGGCAGCTTGTATCAAGTGGGGACAATGAGTCCCACTGTCATGCAATGTGTCTTGCTTTTCTTGAGAGATCAAGATTTGTATCCGGTAAGGGATCAAACACCAGTAACTAAAACTATCAAGAGGTTGATAAGGTGGGTGAGCGAATAAGATGAAACCGGATTTCCCTGTGACTCGCCCAGAAATATATCCTGTGTGGTTAGGTAATGGCTTGAGATATATAACAAAAGCATTCATCTCCTATGGTACCACCTAAATGCATGGCAATTAAGAAGAAAGAGGTTATATAGGTATGAAAGAAAATCAAAGGTCCGCATAACATTAGGGAGTCCGGATTACAAGTCGCATGAATTAATGGAAATCGTGTAACACATGCTGCGAACTCCATCATGGGGCCTAGATAGTTATAATCCGATCAGTTCAAGAGGAGTCCCATGACCATCCCCTCCATGGATATATACTCAAGTTTCAGTTCAATAGAAGTGGATCTCACTGCCCAATTGAACACATGACAAAAGCGTGATTGGGTGTTGATGTGGCATTGCTACTGCAATGGTGTTAATTACGTTTCTGTCTTGTGCTCAATTGTATGGTGGGGTCCACTGCTATTGAACTGAATTTTGAGGATAGAATCATGGATGGGATTGAACACATGATGAAAATGTACCGGATGCTATCCCATGACGAAAATGTACCGGAAGATGATGTGGCATCGCTGCTGACGTGATGTTAATTATATTTCCATCTTGGGCTCAATTATACCATGGGCCCACTCCTGTTGAACTAAGTTTTGAGGATATATTCATTGATGGGATGGGATTCAGCTTGAACGGTCTCAATTATAACTATGTGGAACCCTGATTGAGTATCCGACATGTGGTACACAATTCTCATGTAATATCTTGAGTAGGAGATCCAGACTCAACATTAGGCGGATGACCTAATGATCCTAGCCTTTAGTTCTACATCTGTAAAGCTTAATAACTATCTGTTATGCAATATTATTGTGAGAAATATAAGACTGACCAATGCCCAAGTTCGTGTCAAATTAAGACCGCTGTCAAATCGAAAGGATAAAGGGGATGTGTGTGCATGTGTAAAAAGCATTTAACTGATCACTAGCATGAAGCCCCTATGCGATGCAAAGGTTAATTCTCTTACGACCTGAATAATATATTAAAACTAATATTCCTTTCACATAAATACATTTATAACAAAATAATTAAAATTTTCAAATCAACCAAAAGATTATGAAAATCAAGCCTTTCTTCCCTTAATCGATGTCAGTATATACGTTTCATCTTAAAAATAAAAGATTCGTATACATTTATGTTCATTTTGAATACTATATAAAAACTTTGAAAATAACCTTAATTTATAGAGTTGGAAAGCATCCCTTTGAATTGGGTCACATCCACACAAATGGGCCCAAGAGACACATTTTATTGAAAAGGCACATATGCTTTTTCAAAAAGACACATTCACAAATGGGCCCCAAGAAGGGGCACATTTTATTGAAAATGCACATGTGTTTTTGGAAAGACACATTCAAGAGATACATTTACAAATTAGGCCCAAGAAGGGGCACATTTATTGAAAAGGGACATATGGGGTCCCCTTAGAAGCATGGCTATTAATGGGAGTGCAATTGGATTGGTCTCCTTGTGGACAAGGGGGTACCAAAAAAACAGCCCCATCAGATCATCCTAATCATTGATTTAACAATCTTTAAATTAATGGTATCTTACTCGTATATTTTTTATTCGATTCAACGGTGAATGAAAATTCAATGAGTGTGAAATTGTGCCTAATGTCAGATCATAGGATGAGTAGAGTGTCAAAAGGGTTGCATTAATCAAAAGGTGGGGCCAAAGTGGGCCCCATAGAGTTGGACTGCACTTACAGTCTGGTCGTAGGAGAACACTTTCTTCTAAATCCTACTCACTTGTTTTAAGGTGATTAAATTTTTATTTATTTTTTTAAAGAAGAAGAAAATGGTCATTAAAATATGTCGATCTTGGTCGACGGAATCATCAAGTATAGAAATAGAAATAGTGGTCAATTTTACAGCATGTGAAATCTATCGCATAAACCTATTATTGAGGCCTTTGAGAGTAAAGTTAACACTTGTAAGATCCGTAATTCTTTTGAATACATTGATGGGGAGAGAGGAGGGGATAACTGTACACAATTCCTTTTATGAAAGATTTTACAAATATAACCCCTCTCCTTCGGAGTCCAGGACTCCTAATCAAAATCGTGAATTTTTGTGAGATTTTTACTTTCAAGAAATAAATTTCTAATGAAAGATTTTGATTCTTCCTCGGTTCCTTGTGATTTGCTTTCTCAAGATTCCTTCAATCCAAGGTTAAAATTTGTGCGTGGCTTGTCCAAGAATGTCCCACGAAACAAGAGAACTGAATACCGGGATTAAATTTACATGCTCTCTTTATCTATACACACAAAACAAGCATTTTACAATCGGGCAAACTACATGACTTCATGACAGGAAGATTGACGGATTTAAAGAGGAGAAAGGGTGGAAAAAGAAAAGCTAGGTTATAAAAGTGAAAGAAAGCCCAGGTTGAAGTGAAATGAAATCTCAATCAATCTCAATGTTATAAGACTTTTGGCTTATTTTTAAGAAAGTGCATTAAGATTTGAATATTTCAAAATACTATAAAAGTTTTCCACGGTTCTTTCAATCAAGTCCTCTCAGTAAAGAAGAATTTTTAAATAATAAAAAAATATCCGTGTCTCGTTTTTCAAATTCTACATTTAACGAATCATTTAAGTGAGACAATCAAGTCCTACCCAAATGACTTAGTGGGACCCGATTCAACTACCTTTATGCATGCGTGGCTAAAAAAAGGAGATTTCAAATTATTACAAAATTAGCTTCATTAAATAGTTATGATCATCAAAATTACAATGACTAGTTTTTAGAATGAAAGAGGTTAAAAAAAAAAAAGATAAAAACTTATTAAAAAAGAAGGATATATTTATCATTTATCAAGAATTTTATGGAGATGACTTGATTGAAAGATTTATAAAAAAATTTGATATTTTTTTAAAATATTCAAGTCTTCATGTGCTTTTTCTAAAATAAGATGAAAATCTTATACCTTTTTGGATTTTTCCTATAAAAATAATTAGATACACAGGAGTAAAGGAAGTGCAATGCATCCCTCCGTCCTTTTTCCCTGTTTCTTCCAACCCATTCCCATTAACCTGTACCTTGCTGCGTCACCAATTTTCTTTGGTCAAAATCTCAGTTCCCACTTTCTAAGTTTTCTCACATCTCCTTGTCGGGAACCTTTCCCCCCCCCTCTCTCTCTCTCTCTGTTATTATTATTTTTCTTTTTTTTTTCTTTTTCCCTTTAGCTTTTGTTTCTTGCGGACTCGATCCGTCCTTTTCACACGCCCGCGTACGACCATACACTATATATAACTGTGAAAATCCCAACACTGCGGTTTCGCAACTTTCTCCGCATCCTCGGCCTCTGTTTCTCCTTTCCCCTAATCCTCTCTCTCTCTTTCTTTTTCTGTTAAAAGAGAAAAAACAACAGCACAGGCATGTAAGTAGTAAGTAAGAAGAGAAAGAGACGAGGCAGTGAAAAGAAAGAAAGAAAAACAAGGCCCGTTAAAAAAGCAGAGACAAAGAAGGGGGAAAAAAAGAGAGGAAGGGGGCTGTTTGTAAAGCGAGAGAGAGAGAGAGAGAGAGAGAGAGAGAGCGGGGGGGAATTTTTTTGCAATGTCACAAGATTCTCAAGAGATAAAGACGGTGGAGCAGTGGAAATGGTCCGAAATGCAAGGCCTTGAGCTCGTGTCCGCTGCTTCTCATTCTCATTCTCCTTCACCTCCCCCTCCCCTTTCCCTTCCGCTAGCCCAGACCCTCACCAACCAGACAGTATTTAAGAAAGAAGAAGCAGAAGAAGAAGAAGAAGAAGAAGAGATCAACAAAAGAAGAGGAGGAGGAGAAGAGATCCAAGACCGCAGCAGCAGTGGCGTTGGGAGCACAAGAAGAAGAAGAAAGGAAGGAGAAGAAATGGAGGCTGGTGGTGGCAGTGGTGGTGCTGCTCCTCCTCCTGCTGCAGCAACAACGTCTTCCAATGGGAACAAGCCTGCCCTTAGTTCTGCAGGGTTCGGCGAGCTCTTCAGATTCGCCGACGGTCTCGATTACCTTCTGATGACCGTGGGGACCATTGGCGCCATCGTCCACGGCTGCTCCCTCCCCATCTTCCTCCGCTTCTTCGCGGATCTAGTCAACTCCTTCGGCTCCAATGCCAGCAACCAAGACAAGATGATGCAGGAAGTACTCAAGGTATAACCTATAATATTTAATTAATTAATTACTACTACTCACTCTCGTCGTTCAAAGAGAGAAAGAGATGAAGCTAAGCAAAGCAATGAACAAGAAGGAAAAGCAAATAGAACCCATTTCGCCTAATATTCTATCTCAATTGAATTTTGCAGTATGCATTCTACTTTCTGGTGGTGGGCGCGGCCATCTGGGCCTCTTCCTGGGCAGGTGGGTAATCCCGCTGATCACAAACGGAAAACAGAGGAAGACGAAGAAGAAGAGCCGTCTCTCTGTTTCTCTTCTCTCCTTGTGCTTCTCTGTTTTTTCTTCAATTATGTAGATGTAGATCGTTTTTTTCTTTTTGGACACTATAAGGTGAACGAACGAATGAAATGAATGTGGAAATGGCGGTGCAGAAATATCGTGCTGGATGTGGAGTGGAGAGCGACAATCAACAAAGATGAGAATCAAATTCCTGGAAGCGGCCCTAAACCAGGACGTCCAATACTTCGACACCCAAGTTCGCACCTCCGACATCGTATTCGCCATCAACACCGACGCTGTCATGGTCCAAGACGCCATCAGCGAGAAGGTTCACAATGGAAAAAAAAAAAAAAAAAAGATCTCTCTACTGTTGGGAATTCAATTCAGTTCATTACAATTCGACTATGTTTTTAAAAAAATTAAATAAAAAAAAAAAAAAAGGTAGAGGGGTGTGGGGTGCTTTGGCCTTATTCTTCTTCTTCTTCTTCTTCTTCTTCTTACTTGTGTGCTTTGGTTGCAGTTGGGCAATTTCATCCATTACATGGCAACATTTGTGTCTGGTTTCGTGGTGGGATTCACGGCCGTTTGGCAGTTGGCGCTCGTTACGCTGGCAGTCGTCCCCATCATCGCATTGATCGGAGTCATCCACACCACCACATTAGCCAAGCTCTCCTCCAAGAGCCAGGATGCTCTCTCCCAAGCGGGCAATATAGCAGAACAGGTACTAATATATGGAGTACTAGTGCTAAAACTTCCCCTCTATCTCTCTCTCTCTTTTCCTTCTATTCTTTCTTTTGACAGGAAGACGACCAAGAAAAAATAAAAAATCTCTATCTAATTCTAATTCTGATTTCCTTCCTGAAACTGAAACGAACGGCAGACGCTGGTGCAAATCCGGACCGTTCTCTCTTATGTGGGAGAATCGAGAGCACTGCAGGCCTACTCGTCGGCACTGCGAGTAGCTCAGAGGATCGGATACAAGACAGGGTTCGCAAAGGGGATGGGCCTGGGATCCACCTATTTCACCGTCTTCTGCTGCTACGCCCTCCTGCTCTGGTATGGAGGCTACCTCGTCAGGCACCACTACACCAACGGAGGCCTCGCCATCGCCACCATGTTCTCTGTCATGATAGGCGGACTGTAATAATAATAACGCACAACTCCATTCCATTCAATTCCTTTTCTTTTTTTTCCAATTCGATGATGATTGATTCAGTTCCATTCAGCACTTTCCTCTCTTTTATCTTTCTTGCTAATCTCTCAGTTTTTCTCCTTTTCTTTTACATTTTCGTGGGGGCTGCAGAGCATTGGGGCAATCTGCGCCGAGCATGGCCTCATTTGCAAAGGCCAAGGTCGCGGCGGCCAAGATCCTCCGCACCATCGATCACAGGCCGGGGATCGACCGGAACAGCGAGTCGGGCGTGGAGCTGCCCTCCGTGACGGGCCACGTGGAGCTGAGGAGCGTTGAGTTCTCGTACCCGTCGAGGCCGGAGGTCCGGGTCCTGAGCGATTTCTCACTGAATGTGCCTGCAGGGAAGACCATTGCCTTGGTGGGCAGCAGCGGCTCCGGAAAGAGCACTGTCGTCTCCCTCATCGAAAGGTTCTACGATCCCATCTCAGGTCCGTAAAATCAATCTATCAATATTCAACCAAACCAATTGCTCTTTTTTTTATTCTCTCTTCTTCTGTTTTTGTTTTTTTTTTTTTTTTTTTCCCAAGAACATCTTGAACATGTTTAGGAATTTTTTTTTCATCTTCTTCTTAAATTTAATATTTATTTAGTTAGGATTTTTTACAAATAAATAATAAGGGGTATTTTTTAAATGATTTCAATTAAAGGGGTAGTAGCCATGATGATTTCCATTTGTTTGTTTCTCTTCCTCTTTAGTCTTTACCTTTTCTTTTGCCTGTGCAAAACTTCAGTTAGCACTGAAAGATTCTTCAATTGGATTTTCGTTGCCCCTCTCTCTCTGTCTTTCAGATGGAATTAGAAGACTGTTTTTACAGTTGGCACTGAAAGATTCTTCAATTGGATTTTCGTTGCCCCTCTCTCTCTCTGTCTTTCAGATGGAATTAGAAGACTGTTTTTACAGATCTATCCTTCGGTTATTTGTCCATTTTCTTGTTCATTTGCATCATTGCATGTCGATTTGAGTGAACCAAGGACTGACTGATCTGTTCATACGTATGTTTATCTCACGTTAAAAGTACTGGAATCATATCAGTCAGTCAAGTCAGTCGTGTAGAGAAGTTAAGAGAGAATGACGGGCAATCCAGAGAGAGAAGATGATTTTTAATGTGTTGTATGGATGTAACGTGGGAACAGGGCAAGTGCTGCTGGATGGGCACGACATAAAAGAGCTGAAGGTGCGTTGGCTGAGGCAGCAGATTGGGCTGGTGAGCCAGGAGCCAGCCCTGTTCGCCACCACCATCCGAGAGAACATGCTGCTGGGCAGGCCAGACGCCACCCAGGTCGAGATAGAGGAGGCCGCCCGTGTCGCCAATGCCCACTCCTTCATCATCAAGCTCCCCGACGCCTATGACACTCAGGTCAGTCAGCTAAGCTTACTCAACCCATCATCCATCATCATCTACCGTTGCTAATGTTGGATTATTACCGTCGAACATTTGAAATCAAACCATTCAATTCAATTTCTTTGAAGATCAAAGGCTATAATCATCTTCAGAATCCACCAAGGTGGACCCCTCAGAAAGAGTTGATGCCAGTCGGTCTCCCACCACAAATCCTCAAGCCCAAATCCATATATTGACTTTTTTTTTAATTATTATTATATAAGAAATGATCACCTGCCACCCATTCCCATGGCAACCTTCATGGTGCCTTCAAAAAATGATCATTATTCTTGAATTCAAACCACTCATTAGCCCTACCCCAACCCACCTTTTATTTTCCTCTCTTTCTTTTTTCCTTTTTTTTGTCACTATCCCAACTTTCAACCCCCTATGCTAATGTGGTTTCTACATGTGATCAAAATACGGATTTGTGATGATTAGGATTCACGAGAGGATTAGTTTTAATCAATTTGGACCTTAACAGAAAATTTTGGGGATTTAGCACTTATCATGGGCAAGAAGGCAATGCAGTCTCCGAGATTTCATACCAGTAGATTTTTCTTTTACAAAATGAGTAAAAAGCCGCAACCACCGGTGAATTGAGGGGGAGGGTGGGTGCGTGGTCAGAAGCAACTCAGCAGACAGAATATTGCCTTTGCCATCAAGCGACGAGACCAAGAGACCCACCCCACTTTGGTGGGCGGGTCCCCATCTCCCTTCTCCTTCACTTCACGGTCCGGCCACGTAATTGCTGTGGGACCCCCGGCCACTCATTTACACAGTGCTCGGATCATTCACTTTTCACTGTATTTAAAAGTTGAGCCCACAGTACTTAGCTGTTGATATCATGGATCCCCGTCTTCTCTTCCTTGTAGAAAAAACTAAAAAATCTGCTGTACTGTATGTATCCTTTCCTGGGTGGGTGGGACTTTGATGAGAGAGGCACAGTGTAGTTCTGTAGTGTGGAGAGAAGCACTGTTCTTTCTACCAAGACCAAGTGCTCTGGGCGGGCCCTACTCTTTCCTTATTTTTCAAGTATCATTCATCAATTTATTTTTTTTTGGGCAGCGATCTAGTTACATAGATGTCTGGACCAAAATATTACCGCCATTGGTGCGGACGGGGTCCATGACATGAACACGCACCCACGGGGTCCCCTTCCTTAACGTGTAAATGGGAGTTAGGACTGCCAGGTGGGCCATGGCAGTAGAGGAAAGTAAAGCAGGCAGGACTAGGAAGTTGGAGAGCACTCTCACTATGTAAGAACAGGTGCCGGTCCTGGTCCTGACAAACCCATTGTCAGGTCTGGGTTTCGTCTAAATAGATAATGTGCGCAGCAGCCCAACTACTTTCTGACCGAATAGTAGAAAAAGGGTGGATGAAAAAAAACGGTTGAACCCAATATAATTAAATAATTAAATAAATGAGAGAGAGAGAGAGAGAGAGCGGAAAGCGGTGCAGTAGGTACCGTGACATCCCCCGGAGTCGATTCTGTCGTTCCATCTGCATCTCTCCCTCTACCAAAATTAGGTAATCCTTCTTTCTCCCACTTTTGGCCATTGCGACGAAAGCGGGGGGCGGGGGGGGGGGGGGGGGGGGGGGCGGCCTTCTCCATGTGACTAGGGTGGGTGGAACATTCGTCCTCTGGAAATGGATGCATAAATGATTTCCACATAGAGAACAGGCCCAAAATTCTAAAAACATATAACCATATGATAGTTTCTTTATTTTTATTTTTAATTTTGTTTTTGTTTTTGGGAGTACTTCAATTTCGGAGAGTAGTGTTTGGCAACCAACCGAAACCGACCATCTTCAAAAACAAACTGCAATGGCAGGTGCAGGCAGTCAAACTTACTATATGAACATGCACGCAGAGACACATGGTTGGTTCCGGTCATCCTACTTGCGCCCAAAGTCAATTCTCTTTCACATGGTTCATGTGGGGCCCATACTAGTAATTTAGTCCAACGTCTGTGGTACACAGCGTGAAAATTGCCCTCTTTTCAGTGTAATCACGAAATGTCCTTGACTCTGCATCCATCATCATATGGCTGGAGTGGAGACTTGGACCAGTTGTTTTAAATTATATCCAACCTAATCTCTTCACCCAGTGGCCAGTGGGTCACAGTTAATTATATAATATCTCGTTGTGAGGAGAAAATTACTGTGATCTGATCAAACATTTTCCCATCTTATCCTAAAAGCTGGCATTTGCACTCCACACGCCAGCTTGGGTAGTCTAATGCTGCCAAAGAGCCCAGGACCCATTATTATCAGTGTCCATCAATCATTTTCTAGACTCACCTGCTCCTAAGGCACCAAAAAGAAAAAGGCCCATTTGAAATGAAGATCCTCTTTTATATTTATTATTTAAAGTTCTCCGTAAAATCCAAAAGAAGGGTACGACATAATGATGAACTCGTATAACAATTTGGGTTTACTGTTATGTGACGGTTTTGGCCTGGGCTGTTACAGATGCAAAATCTCTGAGACCATTGCCCATGTAAATATCCACATTGGTGATGGCCACTGAAACAGTCACCTGCAACAAATTTAGACTGAAAAAGGCAGGCTGCTAGTCCGAAAGTAAATAATTTTTTTGTGGACTCAACGCAAGTAAAACTTATGTTAGACTGATCAACGGGGAGAGATCAAACATGAATAATTGTTAGTGAATTTGAAGATAAAACTTATATTTGCTTTTGATTGTCAGGTCTGAAAACTTCGGTATTCCACTGATTAATATCACCAACATGATACTCAAGTTAGATCACTTAATGGGGATAAAACATGAATTTGCATTGCCCTTTGCAGGTAGGGGAGAGAGGGTTGCAACTGTCTGGTGGGCAAAAGCAGAGGATAGCAATTGCAAGGGCCATGCTCAAGAACCCAGCAATCCTCCTGCTGGACGAGGCAACCAGTGCCCTCGACTCAGAGTCAGAGAAACTGGTGCAGGAGGCCCTGGACCGGTTTATGATCGGAAGGACAACACTTGTCATTGCCCATCGCCTCTCCACCATTCGGAAGGCGGACCTTGTTGCAGTCCTGCAACAGGGAAGTGTCTCTGAGATTGGCACCCATGATGAGCTGCTTGCCAAAGGTGACAACAGTGTCTATGCCAAGCTTATTCGCATGCAGGAGATGGCACATGAAGCTGCTCTAAACAACGCAAGGAAGAGCAGTGCAAGGTATTCTGATCCCACGATATGTCCTTTGCTTCACTTGGATTATGTTGTACCAAAATTCAGGGGCCTACTTTAAGCATTTCTTCCCATCTTATCTTGATTTGGGCATTTTTCGAGCCAACAGTTTATCACAATGCATTCCAGCCAATTGTTCACTTACCTTGGAAAATCAAAAGGATTGCCAAAATGACAACCATCCGCATAAAACACTCTGATATCCTGCATGCCCCTCATAAATCCTACTATTTGTTGGATGAACCATAGCGGAAAATTTCCAATTTTAAACCTTCCCAATCAATCGTTTTGGCTTTGTATGACGTGGAACATACACAATGTGTAAGGATTTCTTGATCCCTTTTGCAGGCCTTCAAGCGCAAGAAACTCAGTTAGCTCACCAATCATTGGCCGGAATTCCTCATATGGTCGATCACCGTACTCTCGCCGGCTCTCTGACTTCTCCACCTCTGATTTTAGTCTCTCGCTTGATGGCGCACACCCCAATTACCGGCTTGAGAAGCTCGCGTTCAAAGACCAGGCCAGCTCCTTCTGGCGTCTTGCCAAGATGAACTCCCCTGAGTGGGTCTATGCCCTTGTCGGCTCTGTAGGCTCTGTTGTGTGTGGCTCCATAAGCGCCCTCTTTGCATATGTTCTAAGCGCCGTGCTCAGCATCTACTACAACCAAGACCATGCCTACATGCGAAGGGAGATAGGCAAGTACTGTTATCTGTTGATAGGTGTATCATCTGCAGCGCTCTTGTTCAACACTCTCCAGCATTTCTTCTGGGATGTTGTTGGGGAGAACCTGACGAAGAGAGTGAGAGAGAAGATGCTGGCTGCAGTGCTGAAGAATGAGGTGGCATGGTTTGATCAAGAGGAGAACGAGAGTGCAAGGGTTGCTGCTCGCCTGGCGCTCGATGCCAACAACGTCCGTTCTGCAATTGGGGACCGGATATCAGTGATCATGCAGAACTCGGCATTGATGCTTGTAGCCTGCACTGCTGGGTTTGTTTTGGAGTGGCGCCTTGCTCTCGTCCTCGTTGCAGTTTTCCCCGTTGTCGTTGCTGCAACCGTGTTACAGGTATGTAAATGTGGTCGTGGTGTACATTGAGCATCCATTTTACACACGTTTAGATCTTTGAATTTTTCCTGTGTTTTAGAGAATTCTGAGACCTTATTGCCAAATTCATATTTATATTCTCAGATATCCTCAGAAAAAAGGACCCTTTTATCTATCAAAGGAGTGAAGGGTCGAAGGTCACTTCCTATCCGAGGTGATGTGATTATGTGAATGTTTGGGACATTCCTCCACCTCTGATCCTTCAGTCTTAGCTCCTTTCCGATGGAAGCAGCATTCCTAGGAAATTCTGACGAATCAAAATGAATTTAAGTCAAATGTGTCATTACAGGGGTTTTAGAAGATCTCTGTATCAATTTTTTGTGGTTAGAATCCTGAAAATCTGTTGCAGGTCTCAAACAGATTTCGAGTCTCAAATGTGGGAGTTACAGTCTCATCTTTAGGCTGAAGAAACATTGAATTTGATCAATGTTACACAGTTACAGAGGGAAGGAAAGAGATTCCGCCCAAAAAAAAAAAATGCTGCAAGAGAGAATGAGAGATTTTTTTTAGATATGCTGCCATTCCAAAACACCAACCCCCCCACCCCCCGGTTTAGTGATTGTAGGAAATTGAACTGGTGTTTGATTCTTGGGAACAACCTCCTTGCAATAATCAAACAAAACATGTATCCTACCATTGGAGTTCCTTGACCTTGATAAATTCATTGGACATTTTCAGGTAGAAACTTTGATGAAGATGGCGACTTGCTTACTTTGGGTTATTTTTTAATGGGGGGTTTTCTTATACATCTATCCCTCACCATTTTGATGAGGGACACTTCTATAAAGAGAAGTTTCAAGTACAAGTGCACTTCACCCTATGTATTGAAAAGTACATTTTATACTTGAAACTTCCCTTTATGGAAGTGTCCATCACCAAAATGGTGAGGGATAGATGCATAAGAAGACCCCCCTTTTTTAATATATATATATATATATATACATATGATTTTAAATTTTTTTTGCTTGTATGATATCCATAACGTGTGGGGTGTGTTTTTTATGCAGAAAATGTTCATGAAAGGCTTCTCAGGTGACTTGGAAGCAGCCCATGCAAAGGCCACACAGCTCGCTGGAGAGGCCGTGGCAAATGTCCGAACAGTCGCTGCCTTCAACTCGGAAGCCAAGATTGTCAGCCTCTTCATGTCCAACCTGGAGATGCCCCTCAGGCGCTGCTTCTGGAAGGGCCAGATCGCTGGCAGCGGCTTCGGGGTTGCCCAATTCCTGCTCTACGCCTCTTATGCACTTGGGTTGTGGTACGCGTCGTGGCTAGTGAAGCACGGCATCTCTGACTTCTCCAAGACCATCCGCGTCTTCATGGTCCTCATGGTCTCCGCCAATGGCGCCGCAGAGACCCTCACCCTCGCCCCAGACTTCATCAAGGGCGGCCGAGCCATGCGCTCCGTCTTCGACCTCCTGGACCGCAAGACCGAGATTGACCCGGACGACCCCGACGCCTCCCCTCTCCCGGACCGCCTCCGCGGGGAGGTGGAGCTCAAGCACGTCGACTTCACCTACCCAGCCCGCCCCGATGTCCCCATCTTCCGAGACCTCAGCCTTCGGGCCCGCGCCGGGAAGACCCTTGCCCTTGTGGGCCCCAGCGGTTGCGGCAAGAGCTCCGTCGTCTCACTTGTGCAGCGCTTCTACGACCCCAGCTCCGGCCGGGTGCTCATCGACGGCAAGGACATACGCAAGTACAACCTCAAGGCGCTGCGGCGGCACATTGCGGCTGTGCCCCAGGAGCCATGCCTCTTCGCCGCCACCATCCACGACAACATTGCCTATGGGAATGAGGTAGCGACGGAGGCGGAGGTGATCGAGGCAGCGACGCTGGCGAATGCCCACAAGTTCATATCGTCCCTGCCGGAGGGGTACCAGACGTGGGTGGGGGAGAGGGGGGTACAGCTGTCGGGCGGGCAGAGGCAGAGGATCGCCATCGCCCGGGCACTGGTGAGGAAGGCGGAGCTCATGCTGCTGGACGAGGCCACCAGTGCCCTGGACGCCGAGTCGGAGAGGTGCGTGCAGGAGGCGCTGGAGAGGGCTTCGTCGGGCCGAACGACCATCGTGGTTGCCCACCGGCTGTCGACGGTCAGGAACGCCCACGTGATCGCTGTTATTGACGAGGGGAAGGTGGCAGAGCAGGGGTCCCATGCGCACCTCCTGAAACACCACCCGGACGGCTGCTATGCCCGCATGATACAGCTGCAGCGCTTCTCTCACTTGCCCGGTGCTGCTACAGCAGCTGGTGTTGGCCCTTCAGTACGTGCCAAGGAGGACGATGAAAGAGACAAGGGCAAGTAAGTTGCCTTCTCCGGAGGAGGAAGAGGACCAGGACGAAGAAGAAGGAGATAAAGAGAGAAGGGTGATGAAATTACTAGGTGCTACTACTTGCTACGAACAAGATGTTTTACGTGACATGGTCACAATTACATTACGGGAGGAATTGAATATGCCGTTTGTTTGCTCTTCTTCCTCCTCCCTTTCACTCCCTTTCAATTATCCACATTTGTTATCATCAATTTTCTTCCCTTTTTTTTTATTTTTTTTGGGAATACGAGATATGTAATTATAATCATATGTATTCCTATTTGTCTTTTGTGGAACGATGACAAGCACTTCCCCATTTTGAGCTACGCATGGTATTTTGTGTCTGCATTTGACCTACTTTGTGACAAGAAGTTTGTACCTTTTTCCTTCCTCTTAATTTAATCCTTTACTCCACTCCTCCCCTCATACAAACTAACATTCCAACCTGTGGGGAGCTTTAAAGCCCTTAAGAGGGTTAGGGCTTGTTTTCTTAGGGCATGATTGTGTCATACTTCTTTACATGAAAGTGGATTGTTAAATGCAAAATACTCATTTTTCATGTATTTGGTGCGAAACAATTTCATGGAAACGTTTTATTACCTTGTTAGTATTTTTCTTATTAATGCTGGAAATGAATTCCCTATAGGAGTATGGAAAATGGATTTCCTCAAAAAAATTCTCCCTCCTAAATAATCTAATTTCCTCACTCTTTTCCATTTCAACCTAAGACCCTACGCACACAATCTCTTTCTCTTCCCCTGTGCTCTAGGTTTCAACCCCACCCAACCCACCCACCTGCCCCCTCCCCACTAACGAGACCCTCACAAACCCCCACCCACCCACCCACCCACCAAACCCTCCTTCTCTAGCCACGCCCCAACACCGCCCCACCCAACCACGTCCCAACCCCATCCCACTCCCTCCTCTATTTTGAAGCCCTCCCCCCCCCCCCCCCCCCCCCGCCCCACCCCCCCGCATGCCATGACCCAACTCATTTCATTTTATTTTTTTTAAATAAATTAGTATTTGATATTGAATAAAATATATACATGTTGAGTTATTTCTCTTCAAAAAATTATTGCACCAAACAGGAAAGTTTGATTTTCAATGATGAATTCACAACTGCACCAAACAATAGCACAAATTCAGCGAGGAAAATCTTTTTTGCATCAAACATGAATTTCTAAATCCCATTGAAATCCCTTTCTGATGTTTCTATTTTTATGAAATTTGCTGACATGGCAGTTTTCTCTTTCTGCGGAAAGGGTGTGTACAAAAACATGCCGTTAGAGAATTTTATTTGAGAATTCCTATCAACCGCAACTGGTATCCATGTAAAATGTTACTTTGAGCCTGTTGTATTCTAGGAATTTCTATTTTCAAAATGCTACACTTTACTTTGGGGATTTTTATAAAACCGAAACAAAAATTTGTCTGAGTCCTTGCAATCAAACATGCCCTCAGCCCTTAACTTCCTATGACCACTCACAATTCACAGCATTCCTTTTAACGAACTTGTATGTGTTCAGTCCTTCCACAAAGCTTGCACTTTCATACCACCGAATCTCCTTCCTAGAAGAAAGAAAAGGAGAAAGCAAACTGCATTTCTACTTTTAAATGCGAAAATTCCATAATGTCAGAATGGCCATTTCACTGTAAGTATTTTATTTATATTTTTAATTTATCAAATGGTCCAAGACCTTTAATTTTGTAAGTGGTATAGTTAAATCTGCTCTTCCCTTTAGTTGTCTATTCCATGTCAAGTCCAAGACCTTTCTAGCCCCATCAAGGAAGATCCAGTTAAAGGCCAAAATATCAAGTCTAGGAGGGTCCTGCTACTTCAAGTTAAGTCTCCAACTTGTGCCAACTGAATCAGGTAAATTAGACCCTAGGATAACCAAGAAAATGCCCTTAGAACCCTCAGCCAAACAGGTAAATTTAATAGGGTTAAATGGGCTGAATTGAACACGGCATTTATTCAAGTTTCAGGCCTTACAACTAGCCGTTGTAGGGGCTGGGCTAACCGTTAGGGTCCGCCAACTAGCCGTAAGTGTTCATCAGTTACAATAGGAGACTTAACTTGAACATCAGTGACCTTACAGCTAACCGTCCAGCCAATTTTTGGCTACTCATTGAACAAATATGTTCGATTTGATTGAGGGTCAAACTAGCCATTGTATATGACAGTTGGGGTCACGGATAACTTAGTCTAGCCGTCAGAGCGCTTTCTATATTATGAGCTCATATCTTTGATTGCAACTTAATGCGATTTTGAGAGCCCTCTTAGACCACAAATCAATATTAACACAAACTCATATAGAGACCTCTAAATCACCCTCCACTCACTTTCTAAGATCTTCATAAGCAAATCTAAGGGCATTCAAAAATCAAGTGCGAGTGTTCAGTGGAATTGGGATCAAGTGTTTTGAAGATTGACTACTCCCCATAGGCAAACTTTAGCCAGATTTCAAAACCATCTCCACTAACTATATGATCTTCATAGGTATATAATTAAGCTAGCATTTGAAGCTCTTCAGAGAGTAATTTGTGGAAAGACCCATTTTAGGGATTGACCTATCCTCATAGCTAGATCTTAGCTGCCTTAGACCCAAGACCTCCTCTCCTACTTAATTGAGCATAATTGGAGCATCTTCAAGTGCAAAGGAGTTCAAGTGTTTAGGCCAAAACTTGGACTTTTGGATCCAAGTTTCAACCAACAGAATCAAGGTATATTCGTTTTCAAGAGGCAAGTGTTCTTGTTTTTATTTTTATTTTTTACATCCTTTTAAAGTGGAATAGAAATGTGTGATCAAACCATTATTAGAAATAGTTTGGTAGAGTAGACCTATGTGATCAAACGACCGTATCAAAAAAAAATCCTTGGTACACTAGACTTGTGTGATCAAACCACCGCATCAAAAAAATCTAGGTGTAAAAGGTTTTTTAATATGAGCCTATAAGAAAGAGGTTTCATTTTACCAAGTTTTGAACAAGTATTTTGATAGATTTTAGTTTTTAAAAAATGTCTCAAAAACATTTTTTTTTTGTTTTTATTGCTATTAAAAAGAAATCTTAAAATGCATTCAGGTCGTATTTCAACTTGTCCCATTTTGGAATCAAACAACTAATATCTTTAAAATTAATTTGCAACATCTCAGCAGAGGCAGTTGAGAGGTTTCATTAATCCTACTTGTCCTCCACATTCTATGTCTCACATCCCAGCCATTTCCTTCATTTGGTTTTGTATTCCAAGTTTTAGTAGATTTAGGAAGAAACGGAATCATGACTGTTTGTTTAGTAGAAGTAGAATAAAAGGATAGTAAATAATTTATTGGTGAATGATGAAATTTTACTTAATAAGTATTTGGATGGAAGAAGTAAAAGAAGAGCAAAATTAATGTGATGTTAAATTTTACTTATGAGCATTTGAATAGAAAAGGGGAGAATAAACTTAGGATGTGACATAAAATCTCCCGTCTTACTCTCTCAAGTTCAATAAATTGAATACAAGTTGAATTTTGTCATGGAGTGATTTTCACTCTAGCACACTCCGTTTTCTTCTCTGAGGCTACCGTCCCAAAAACACAGGCTAAAAAAAAGCCAGGAGTGACACTTCAAGAGCAGACCATCTTTCTAGAGGCAAAAGATGTGTGCTGATGTGGGACGTACTCTTAAGTGGTTGGGTAACTTGGGTTGCAAATGTGTTAATTAAGCAATAGAGTTGTGAGCAAAATGGATGGAGAGACAGAAAGATGACGATGGTGCTGCGGACGGTGATAGCTAAAAGGCCAAGAAGCTCCATTTCCGGTAGTGCATGTAATAAGTGTGACATAATTAAGAGCGATTGAAGAGGTCTGTGAACATCATCATCATCGTGTGCTGGAATGGAAGGAGATGACACACATACATGCCTACACAGATGGATGGGGCAAAATTAAAGCAAAAGCCAAGAAACAGAACCCATTCATTGGCATTGCCTGTTTTAACCACGCAGTGTCAGAAACGCGTGCAAATATGATGCCGGAAACAAACGTACGAAAAGAACCCTCCCTAGTGGTTTTCACAATGCATCAGACATTTCGAACCAGTGCTGCTGCTTCTTTTTTTAAAGACATTTCAAACTAGGCTATGGATCCTATTTTACTACCCAGCGTATGTATTAAAAGCTTTTCTTTTGATCTTACGGTATAAGCCACCTCATGGGGTCCACTTAAGACTCCACAAATCATGAAACATGAGGGGATTGAAGATCCAGGTGGGGCCAACTTAGATATCAAATTTAAAGTCAATATAATACATCTGATTCATTTATCCGTGGTCCACAAGTTTAACGAATTTATATAAAACAATAAAATTGACCCTCGATCTAACGGTTCACTCCATTTGAATCTATCAAAACCTGGTGGGGCCTGGGTAAATAAGTGGAGTGGGTTTGGATAATTCGCTCAGATGAACAAGTAGGTGGTCCTATTAGGTGGCTTATATCGTAAGACCATAAAGGAAGCTTATACGGGAGCAAGAGAGGAAGGTCCTAGGGAGTCCTTGAAATCCCCCCCCCCCCCCCCCCCCAAAAAAAAAAAAAATCCCATGTGGGTTGCCGGGTGAGCCCCACTGCACACTTGAGCTTATTTTATTTTAAGCTTTAAGTTTAGGAGAGCCTGGATATATATGTATGTATGTATGTGTATATATACACATACATACATACATATATATAGGGGGACATTCATGTGCATCTATCCCTCACCATAGGGTGAGGGCACTTTCCCTTTTTGCACATGAATCCCCCTTTTGTACTTCACCCTATGTACTTGAAATCCCCCTTTTAAACTTGAAAATTCTCATTTATAGAAGCATCCCTCACCCTATGGTGAGAGATAGATGCACTTGAATATTTCTCATATATATATATCCAGGCTCTCATAAGCTAAAGCTTTGGATAAATTTCCATAAGTTTAGGCTTATAGGGCCCACCCTTGGTCCATCTAAATGAACCAAACACACGACCACCCCCCCCCCCCTCCCCCCTGAATTGTACATGTCCACAGACTTTCGGTCAAATCTGGATTTACTGGACTGTTGGATCGATTGTGTATCGATCCAAATGGACTGTTGACCATTAAACTTTTGAGGCCTAAATGGATCTAATAGAAACCACGATTGGGGTTAATTTTTTGCAAAGAAGAGGATCTCATGGAGTCCTTAAAATCCCCCCTACCTCCCCATCCCTATGTGGGTCCCCAGGTGAGCCCCACCACATACTTGAGCTTACCTTATCATAAGCTTTAGCTTAGGACCGCTATATATATATAAATATGCCCTTATCATTCGCTCGAGCTGAGGATAAGGATGTCCACTCAATGGCCTGGGGCCCACCTAAAGACCCAAAGGGGAATAGGAATGGGGATGAGGGGATTTGAAGGACACACAAAGGCCCTCCTTTCTACAAAAAAAAAACAGTCATATCCTTGATTTCTATCATATCCATCTGGGCCGCAAAATTTTAACGGTGTATAATCTATTTAGATGGGTGTCACTCGATCCAACAGTCCAATTTAATCGGATGGGGTCGAATTTTGGTGGAGATGTGCAATTCGAAGCGAGGGGGGTGCACCTGTGTGTGATCCATTCGGATAGACCAAACACTGTGTCCCACCCTAAGCGAGCTGAGGGGTGGGCTTATATATATATCTAAGGAGATGCTCTTATGAGAGATATCTGTCACCTTAAATGAGAGATTGGGTGGGGGGCCTCACATCTATATCCAATACCAACAACTTAAATGTGAGGGCCCCCACCTTATCTCTCATAGTAAGGTGAAAGCATCTCCCATATATATATATATATATATAGAGAGAGAGAGAGAGAGAGAGAGAGAGCACTGCTCTACTAAGCTCAAGCTCATGCTTGTGGGGCCCACCCTTGGTCCATCCAAATTGATCAAACACATTACCCTCCTATATTACACATGTCCACCAACTTTCGGTCAGATCCGAATTTACTGGACCGTTGGATCGATTATGTATCAATCTGAATAGACTGTTAACCATTAAACTTTTGGGCCCATATAGAAATGATAAAAATCACGGTTGGAGCTGGGTTTTTTTGTAGAGAGGAGGATCTCAGCCCATCTCCATCCTTATTCCCATGTGGTCCCCAGATGGACCCCACCACACACTTGAGCTTATCTTATCATAAACTTAAGTTTAGGAGAGCTATAAATATATATATATATATATATTTATATATATACCCGGCCCTTTCACTTCGCTTGATAAGATGGTGCTTGACTTGAGATGATTAGAACTGTCTGCTATATGTGGGGTTGCTGCGGTTGTTAACTTGGTTGGATCTACTACTCTCCTCTGGCTGTCAACTTGAGATGTTTTATGGGGGACCATTCTGCTAACAAATCGATTATAAATCCAAGACCTCCACGTAAATCCTCCCTTTGCCTTGGAATGTAAGATGGATCGATTTACTTTAGACCAGGAACTAAAATTTGCTGGACCAACACTGACTATATGCTTCACGTGGGGCTCACCTGGATTTTTTGTTTTTTTAAAGGTAATTGTGTTGTATTAAAGTATGGACAAAATACAATGATGTTGTATTAAAGTGTTTCTGAGCATTGTGAGCACAACTAGCTCACACTGCAGAGAAACTAAAGCCAAAAATTTGATTTATGGCTCACCCGGAATTTGTCCACCCTTCACTCACACCTACCCTGATTTATTATCATGTGCCAACCTTGATCACAATTGAAGCAATCCTCTCTGCTGGGTTTGAGACAAAAGAAACAACAATTCAGCACTGGATAACTTTTAGGAACTGCGCACTAGGGCACACGAATTATTGATCTAAAAGCTTCGCAAAATCAACCCCAGGTACTGGTTACACATGCCAACCGAAGATGAGTATCCATTAAATGTAATTCATAAAAAAAAAAAAAAGTTGGTATTTATCTAATTGCAAATGTGTAAAATCAACTGGCAAATAAAAGTTGGACAAACTTAATATTCGCCCAATGCTGACTTATATCAAAACCTTCCCCTTCCCCTACCCTATAATTGGCATGGCCCTCACCTAAACCGTTGTCCAAGAAGACACAGGAATCCCACATTTCTTCCCCTCACATAGAAAATGATCAAAATCATCTGCCAGGTAAAATCAGTTCATAATTTATTTTTCCTTCACCACCAAAAAATGATTTATCCCATTAAACACCAAAACAATGTATAGGCTGTGCAGAAAATCAATACAAATTTCCTCAGTACTGCAAAATCATCTCATCACATGGATGCACGTCTTTAAATGTGGGTTTTCTTTTCCCTTCCCCTGCATAAGATTCAAGACCCCATCCACATGTAAAGGACTGATGTCATATCCTCGTGCTGGTGGTGAATTCATGGATAGATGAATTCTATTGAAATCCAATAGAATCATTTGGGAAAGGGAAGGGGGGACAGCATTAGTTCTGGTTCATGTGGTGGTTGACCCCTCCACGCACATGTAGAGAGGCTAAGACATGCATCAATGGGCAAGAAAAGGACGAGTCGCTCTCCTGGTCCCTTGTCCCTTGTCCTCCCCCACTCCCACTCCTTTTTCCTGCTACGGCTACGGACCAAACCATCGCATATGGACAGCTAGAATATGCCCTCTAACCGTGCGTTGGGAGGAAATGCTAGGCCCCACCCCTCTCTTTCAGTCTCTCAGATCATGTGGCCTGGGAGAAATGGTGGGGGCCTCCCTCTCTCTTTGCTTTTTTACATCATGTGAGTGGGCCACACAACACAAGGTGCATGAATGAATGCTTCATGGCATGGGCAGGTGAAGGACCCTAGCTATCACTATGACCCACCTATGTATCTTTTATAACCTTATATACTGGCTTCTTGTGCACGTGTGCTTAAGAGTGCGTGAGATTCATTAAGAGGGTGGTGAATGGTGATTCATAAATGCAAAGCGTGCGCAGAAGAATCCTAGATGATATCTGAGAGCAACCCCCAGCTGAAGTTGATTGCAATGCGTACAAATTATTATTATTATTATTATAGGTTATATTTATATATATCTAAGATGAATGTTCATATGCATATTTCCCTTACCATAGGGTGAGAGACACTTTCCTTTTTGCACATGAAGAGAAGGAAGTGTACCTCATCTTATGTACTTAATAAGTATATTTTGTACTTGAAAATGTCCAAAAAGGGGAGTGTCCCTCACCCTATGGTGAGGAAAATATACATATGAATATTTCTCATATATATATAGGGGTCTTCTTATGCATCTATCCCTCCCCATTTTGGTGATGGATTTCAAATACAAAATATACTTTTCAATACATAGGGTGAAGTGCACTTGTAATTGAAACTTTTCTTTTATGGAAGTGTCCCTCACCAAAATGATGAGGGATACATGCATAAGAAGACCATATATATATATATGTATGGGAGATGCTCTTATGAGAGACACTCTCACCAAGTTGGTGTGAGATGGGTGGGGGCCCTCACATTTAAGTTGAGGGTCCTCTCATTTAAGTTGGTGAAACTAGATATGGAAAAGAAAGCCCCCACCCATCTTTCACCAACTTGGTGAGAGTGTTTCTCATATAAGTATCTCCCTATAAATATATATATATATATATATATAAATATATATATATGGTCCTGATGTACTACTTCTACATTGGATACAAACATAGGAAGCCACAAAGTCAACAAGTACTCGTGGCATTGTACCATCCACATTATTCTTGTGGTCCAGAAAGTGTGGAGAGCATATGGAAGATTATGGAAAGATGCTTGGCTATGGCTATGGCTATAGGCTATTGGCTACGCTTATTCACCCACCATTTGCTCTGTCATGTGCAGTGTCACAACTATCGTTCTCAAAATATATTTGTCCTGGGATAATATCCAGATGTTTTAATCAGCTAAAGATCTAATAAAGCATTATTAAGATATTATAGCAATTTTCTCAGGTGCTTTTAGCTTCATATGCCACATGATTTAGCTTCATATGCCACATGATTGTATGGGGAAAAGATTATTTTAATAATATAATGGCATTTTTTCAGATCTCATCTGATAAGTCCCGCTTTGAATGGGCCGTGTGCAGAAGATCCCACCCATAAGAGACTTTTACTTTTATTTTTCACTCAATCAACAATAGCAAAACGTCCGACAGCAATGAGTTGCTCAATTGGTAATTGGCAACCCTGTATGTTAACTAAGAATTGTTCCCTATATATCCGACTCTTCCTACTTGTGTGGACTCTCCGTCCCACAATATAAGCTTCCTCTTCCCATTTTTGTGGACTCTCTTAGATCCCAGCCTCCTAAGATGGGGTACTAAAAAATAAGAAAAATAAAACAAAACACAAGCAACCAAACAAATCGTTCAAGCTTTTTGAAGTCTCAAGGAGTAAGTGGGCTTTTCACGCTTGGCCCACCCGTAGTTGGAGATAAGCATCACTAGAAGGGTATGAATCACCAGTTTCCTTTTTAACATTAAGATATATTTGTGAGATAATGTTCCCCTACGAGCAGACTACAAGTGCAATCCAGGGACTAATTTTACACTCGTTGTAACATCGAATCTCACAAAAATGTGGGTTAAGATGCCATTAAACTTTAAAGGTTATTAAATCAAGGGTTAGGATAATCCGATAGGGCTGGTTTTTTGGCTACCCTTGTCCATAAGGAGACCTTTCCATCTTTCCTCTACCACTAATTGACAGGTCTAAGCGGGCCCCATGAGTTGGACCACATTTTATCGATATGCAATCTACTTATAAGAGAACATTGTCCATATCTGTAGTTACAAAAGTAATTTTCTGCTATGAAGAGAGGCTGATTGTTTGTAAATAATTTAAAAAATGGTCTTATTAACAATAATCGCCGAAAATCAAAAACAAGCAAACAAAAAGAAGAAAAAAGTAATTTAAGTCTAGGTTTGGGGATGCCGAAGGGATAGAGGCTTGGAGATCGACTAGGATTTGGGTGTTAGGGGTTTAGGTAAGTATGGTAATAGAGTTGACAGGGTTTAGTTGAGTTGGAATGGTTGAACGAAGATGGGTTTAGGTTTTAGGGTTTTTGGCTGTATGGAGATGGGGATTCGAAAATGGATTGGAGCTCAAAACTAGTGTTTCGGATTTGGGAAGACAGGATGGTTGGGTTTGATCGGAGTTGGTGATGATGGAGTTTGATTGCAATTGAGCGGCAGGGGCTGTGGGTTGACGGTGGGTTGGGCTGCTCGGTGGTGGGATTATTGCAAAAGGTGAAGTTAGGTTGAGATTAAGGTACAAATGGATGGGGGTGGCTAGATGAAGATGGAATAGGAATTTCAAAATGACTGTTGTCTTCCCGCCGATCACTCTTCAATTCTGATACCAATTGGCGCAACCCCAGATCCACAGCCGACAAATGGATTAATCTCTCCAATGATTGATCGATTCCAAAGAATGATTCAGCCACTAAGGCACACTCATGATAAGGAGAAACGCCATAGCTAAAGAGAAAACTCTCATAATTCAAAGATTAATGGATAATGAGCATTGCAAGAGGTGTTGCTAGATCCCTAAGAAACAGTACTTTCTAATCTTTGAATAATATGCCTAAATAAAATAAAAAAACTCACTAATATTAATTCAAATCAAATTAAACTACTTAATAATACTCTTAAATAAATATATGTCCCGTTCGGCCAAAAGACAGGACCCCATGGGTTGGCCGACCTATTGTCTGGCATGTATCACACAGGGTAAGTTATCTTGACCTAGACAGATCCAAGACAAAAACTGTCGGGGGCGGGAGGGGCGGAACTGGAGTACATTTTCTTGAATCAGTTGCATTTGTATGCACCCATAAACAAAGCAAACGTGGTATCACAATCCTTTGAAACATTGATGGTAATGTTATCATTCAAAACAAATAAGGCCAGGAGTTCTACCACAAAGTTAACTGATCCATTGTGAAATAACCCTCGTCGGCGCATTTAAAGGCAAGTGAACATCGAAAAAGGAATATGATGTGCCGTTATATGCGATACAGCTGTGGCCATATCCCACGTTTGTTAGTTGGATGTACATTTGCATCCTGGAAAATGGAAAGTTGAAACCACAATACACATCCATTTACCATGTATTCATCTCAAGGTAGAACAGCCATGAGCCTTTTGAGACTCATGCTGCAGAAGCAAATAAGCCACAAAATTTATGCAAGAACCAGTCACTGAAGAGTGAGACCATGGGCTTCCTTTCCGATCTTTACTGTGACAGTGTGACCTTCCTCATCAAACAGTTATAAGCTGGTGATGCAGTTTTTCTTATTCCTGTGGATCCAAAAAGGATATACCAGCTTAGAACCATACCTGGTTGGTAGCAGCACCGTTTTCTCTTCAAAAAAATGTAAAAGGTATTTTCATGACACCAACAGAAAAAACAGTATGATCTATCAAAAGATTACATTCTCTTACTATTGATAAGAGGAAAAGAAAAAGGGAGGATGCCCTTACACTATAACGAATACCATCTAGTTCTGGAACACATTTCTTCACAGAACTGAATGTCTTAGTACAAGTCTTCCTAATTATGAAATCCCTCAACTGCTGCAAGCCTACAAACAAAGAGGAAAGAACCTGAAAGAGTAGGAGAGGGCAGCTCAAGTAGACATGAGCTTTGGGCCATTATCAGGCATTCCCATTCCAGCAGCTAATTCGGCATCCAATTGTGTATGAGGAGCAGGCCCCATCATTTGCTTCACCCTACATGATCATAAAACAATTCAGAAGTATTTTCAATGAAAAAACAAGCCACAATCCAAGAAATGTGTAACCTCTGTATCACTTCACCCTACATGATCACAAAACAATTCAAAAGCATTTTCAAAACCATGCCACGATCCTAGGAATGTTTGATCTCTGTATCGTTAGTCTATACTTCACAATTCACAAATCACACCGAAACTGCAAGGATAAGACAGTTCAATGACCAAAAAACAACCTCCCTCCCTCTCCTTATATTCCATTAACTAATGTATCTACAGGGAAAGCCTATGCTGGATGAAATTTTTGTCACTGAAAGGTACACTTCATCCTCCCAAAGAATACCAGGATTAACTCAAAGTTGAATACTGGGTTTCCCAGTGTCCTTGATGCCTTTCCATGGTGGATTGGCTATTCTTAAGCAGAAGCATCATGTTTGGCATCCAAAGCTAGTGTGTTTTTTATTTGCTAGTAAAGAATTATGCCCGGGCTTGGAAGAAGTATCCCCAGTGACAGGGTTATTGTTGAGATTGGTTTCCACGAAGGTTCTCAAAAGATGTCATGTTGCCAATTCTAGAACCTTTCACCGGTTACAGTTTAAGAGATCATGTGAGGGCTAAACACCTTCTTTTTTTCTTTTTCTTTTTCTTCTTTTTTTTTTTTTTTTGGTAATTGGCATGACTCAAACCTAGGATGCCAAATACGGATATAGATACGAACACTGATACGAGGATCGGGGATACGACTCCTCACTTTTGAAAATCTAGGACACATACGGCTACAGGTGTCCTAATTTTTTATTTAAATCACTTTTGAATCAATGAATTATCATCGTTTTCGTCCCTTTCCAGCATTTTTTATAGTGAGAAGTAAAAATATTAAAAGAACTTTATAAGCAGGATACGTTAAACTTGTTCCCTAGAAGTAACGGTACAATATTACGTACCAATACAAGTGTCGTATCTGTCCGATATAGATACGTTGGGCTTGTACAAGTATCTGGGTATCATAGACTCGAACCCACAACCTCAATATGGCAATAAGGAGCACCTTCCACAACTCCACTACGCCAAGGGCTCTTCTCATTGACTCCCTTCAATTATTTGAAGGATTTTGTCTCTCAAAACTTTGCAAGCCACCAAAAGGTTGTCGGCACATAACAGCGTTGTTGTACCAACACGTTTATCAGGATTGCTTTCTTAACAAAACCAATGCCTCAACCTAATATTTATGTCACACTCCCGAGTATTACACAATAAATGTCCGAGATGTCACGCTCCCGAATATTACACAATAAATGTCCGAGATGTCACAGTTAGTTAGATCATCAATAGAGAGAGAGAGAGAGAGAGAGAGAGAGAGAGAGAGAGAGAGAGAGAGAGAGAGAGATGACTTAATTGTTGTTATTGTTAGTGCCATTGTAATATCTGCATCACCCTTGTATTGTCAGTTACATTGTCACGCTCCCGAATATTACACAATAAATGTCCGAGATGTCACAGTTAGATCATCAATATATATATATATAGAGAGAGAGATATGACTTAATTGTTGTTATTGTTAGTGCCATAGTAATATCTGCATCACCCTTGTATTGTCAGTTACATGTCAAGGGCCATGACTTAATTGTTGTTATTGTTAGTGCCATAGTAATATCTGCATCACCCTTGTATTGTCAGTTACATGTCAAGGCCAAGACATTGCCTCCGGTAGCCTCATCAAGGAAGATCAAGTGAAGTCCAGAAGATCAAGTCTTGGAAGGCCAGATCATCAAGTCAAATTTCCCCTGATGTGCCAACCTATTCAAGTAAAATGGGCTCTAAGATTAACCAAGGAAAGGCCCTTAGAACCTCAAACCAACTAGTAAATTTAATAGGGTTCAATTGACTAAACTGAAAAAATCAGCTAATCGGTTTTAGGCCTCACAACTAGCAGTAACAAGGGTACCGCTAATCGTAAGGCTCCCATAAGCTAACCGTAAATGCTCTAAGTTGCTTTTTTCCAGAATGTTGTTTTTCAGCATTTTGCTCTACGGTGACCTTACAGCTAACCGTAGGTCATCCCACGGCGACGGCGAGCCGTAAAGCTAACCATAGATAAACGGCTCTAATTTGACCATCAGTCAAAAAAGACGTTGCTGAAGATCGTTGGGGTCGTGGCTAGCCTACCATGCCCACGGCTACCCATATACTAGCCATTAGACCTCTACCTATAAATTCTGAGCTCATTTTAATGGTGGCAACTAATGTGATTTTGCGCCCTCTTCTAGACCACAAACTTACACCCAGTAACACTCATTTAGAGACGTAAAAATCAATCTCCACTTCACTCTAAGGACTTCATAGTCACATCTATGAGCATTCTAAGCTCCCACCAATAGTGATTAGCGGAACCTCTACTTCTAGGGATTGGATTAGCTACAAGTAAAACCAATACGTACCCTAGACCTTTATCTCCTACCTCATTTGGTTGTGCACTTCATTGGAGCATTTTCATCACCATGAAACTAAAGCTAAGAGTCAAAGCCTGGAGTTCAATTTCAAGCTTCAAAGAAAGCATCAAGTTAAATTCATCTACAAAAAGGCAAGCGTTCTTGTTTTGTTTTTCTTTATAAAAACATTGTAAAGTGGATTAAACCTATGCGATTGAACCACTATAAAAAACAAATGATGTGGTGGAGTAGACCTCCATGACCGAACCACCGAATCAAAAAAATCTGTTTTTGGTGGAGTAGACTTTTGTAATTGAACCACCATTTCAAAAAATCTTAGTGTAAAAGGTCTATGCAAAAAATCTTAGCGTAAAAGGTCTTTGAGGTGTACCTATTGAAAACCTCTCATAGTGGAAGCCGAGAGATCATTGGTGTGTGGTGCTGTTGGGAGTGAATGTAGGTCAAGGACCGAACCACTATAAATCTTTGTGTGCCTCCATATCTATTGTGCTTTGTTGATTGGTCTATATGCTTTAGGATGCCTGTTCTAGATAGGAATATCTAGATTAAATTGGAATACTACATGCATTTGCTAGACTACCTTATGAACTTATTGGCATATTCTTAGTGTTTTGAGCATCCTATTGGCACATACACATTGATTTGTAATTAGCATAATTGATCACTTCATTGTTTTCACACATAAGTTATATCTTGTTATTTAAATTGAGTGATCATTGATTGAATTGGGACTTGTATTGTTTTATTTAGTTAAAATTTTTAAATAGTCCTATTTAAAACAACCCCCCCTAAAATTTTTAAATAGTCCTATTTAAACCAACCACACCCCTCTCCCCTCCCCCCCCCCCCCCCCCCCCCCCCCCCCCAAACCCCACCCCCGCCCCCCTAAAACACAAACACCCTCCCTTCCCCTTCTAGGACCTGCATTGGTCTCCAGCTTGCATGTTCAATTGGTATCAGAGCATGTTACTCTATGAAGGATTAACCACAAGTAGATCCTTTGCTAGAACCATGCAAAATTCTGATGGCAATTCGGTGTCCAGGCCTCCCTATTTTGATGGCTCAAATTATGCCCTATTGGAAGGCCCGTATGACAATATTCTTAAAGTCTTTGGACCGGTCTATATGGGAAGCCATAGAGAATGGATGGACACCACCCACTATAGAAGTGGATACAGATGGGGTTAAGACCATTAAGCCATTAGAATCCTTAAAATGGACCAATGAATAAAAAGACCTTAGAGCTTATGATGCAAAGGCCTTGAATGCTATCATTTGTGTTGTGTCCACTGATGAATTTAAAAGAATAATGACCTGCAGTTTAGCCAAACAAACTTGGGACATTCTAGAGATGACCCATTCAGGGACCTCCACAATGAAGAGGTACAACCTCCAACTCCTCACTTCTCAATTTGAAAATTTTGATGCTCCTAAAACGAAATCCATTGCTTTAAAATCATCACATTCTAAAAGTAAAATGGAAGAAGAATTAACTTCTGAAAGTGAAGATGAAGAAGAAATAACATCTCTTATTAAAAAATACCTTAAAACATTTTAAGAATAGGAGAAGATTAAAAGAAAGCAAACATGAAACGTCTTTTGGTAGAAACAAAAACAAAGTTAAATCTAGCTCTCCTAAGAGCAAGTCAAAGGACATCCAATACTATAATTGTAAAGGGCATTGGCCATATAGCTCCAAAATGTCCTACTAAATTTAAATCGACAAAGAAAGGTCTTGTTACTAATGCTACATGGGATGACTCGTCAAAATCAGAATCCGAGTCAGATGAGCCACACCATAAGGAAACTAAAAATTAATTGGTGTTGATGGCCTCCACAACCTTCAACGCCACAGATGCAATGGAACAAACAGTAAAATTTGATACTGAGGCCTCTGGAAGTGAAATTGAAGAAACTGATGGTGGTGGTGGTGGTGATCTTCAAGATGCTTATTACTCGCTCTATGAGGAAAGTTATAAATTAATTGAAAGAGCAAGTCTACAAAAGGCTAAAAACTCTAGGTTGAAAAATAAGATTGATCAAGTTAAAAATGAAAAAGATTCTTTGCCCGTTTGGATGTTTACAGAATACAATATTTACAGATTTAAATATTGCAAGAATAAAATAGTATAGAATAGAATAGTGTAATATTTTTGCCGCTTAGAAATTTTTGAAGAATATTACAGATTTTAAATTGAGTTGTTTGGAAGGTACTGTGATTTTAATGTAAATTAAAACAATCCAAAATAACAAAAAGTTAATATTAAAGTTCATTATTAGAATAAGTTTTTATTAAACATTTAATTTACATGTAATTTAGCATGTCTATATGAAAAAGTAGTGTGGTAAAGTAAAGTTCAACTGCCAATTTTTTTTACCATAAGCCACTTTTTTTATCACATAAAACTATGTAAAGTATAGTAAAATAAAGTCAATACAAAGGACAACTACTTTACAACTCTCTCTCTCCCCTACTTTACTTCACCACATACTTCATCTTACCTTACTTTACCTCATCTTTTACCATGATGTGATATCAACATTTATTTTACTTTACCACACATAAAAACAACCATGCCTTGACCTAGATGTGACATATTATCCCTTCGCCATGTTTAGATGAAAAAATAGTGTGGTAAAGTAAAGTCTAGCCGCCACTTTTTTACTATAAATTTGGTCACAAGTCACTTTTCTTTACCACATAAACTACAGTTAAGTAGGATAAAGTTAAAAAAAAAAAGAAACTACTTTACCACTCTCTCCCACTTTACTCCACCATATAGTCTATCTCACCTTTACCGTGATGTGGTATTTACCTTTACTTTACCATACATGTAAACAAGTACATCATGATAGATTTGGTGAAGTTCTTTACTTTACTCTACCACTTTGTAAATCTCATTTTGAAAGATTTTTATATTGTAGAAAGTTTTCTAGATGAGAGAGCTGTAGGAAAAAATATTGAGCTTTTTGAAAGAAAATGATCTTTTCTTCATATTTTTCTTTGATTACCAAACGCGCAAGATTTTTTTCTTTAGAAAATGAAAGGTTAGGGGGTGTTTGGATAAATGCATAATATAATATCAACAAGTTTAAATATTGTAAGATTCCATTATCATAGAACAAAATAGTGTCATATTATTATCTTGTGTCACTTATGGTGTTTGGCAATTTTGACAAATTTCACTGTACCTTTTAAGTGTTTGGCAATTTATAGAAAAACTCACAAGATGATATACCGAATAAGAAATGGAATGAAAGTAATCAATTGACCAATTGCAGGACCCACTAATTAGTAATCACATGTTTTAATAATCATGGTAGGACCCATCTATTGTTAAGAAAATCACAAGATTAAATGTTAAAACCTTGAGATCCAACCAATATTGTTTAATTAAGGTAGGTCCACCAAATGTTGACAGTCATAGTGTAATACATCTAATGATGATTATCACAAATGGGCCCATCTAGGTTTTTTTTTTTTGTAAATCCTTATCTAATGTCAGACATCATTGATGAATCCATCTATGAGAAATTATTGTGGGGCCCATTTGATATTGGTAGTCATATTAACACAAGGGGAGCTATCAAATAGTGGGACTCATTTAATGATGACAAACTGATAATTGCAATCACACAATTCAATCTTGGTAATTAATGAGGAACCAGCTAATTTTGGTGGTGTGGGACCCACCTAATGATGGTAATCACGATGAAGGCCCCTCATGTGACATTAGTAAGAGTCACCTAACATTGATAATTAACAAGGGCTATGTAATTGTGATATGGTTAAAGGACCCCACATTCAATTTGTAAGCATTGTGGGGCCAATCTAATATTGGCAATCATAGTTGCACTCATATAAGGATCATTGATGTTAAAATTTATAGTGAGCAACTATAATTAATGGTTGCCCATGAACTCTTTGGTATTTAGGAAACGTTTTGTAACAAAAGATTATTTTATATAGCATATCCTTTTTTTTAATATAACAATAAAATTTTATTAAGCAGCAAAAAGAAACAAAACAGGACTTAGCCACAACATGCCAGCTCAAACAAAACTCCATACAGCATATCCTTGAATAATGTAATATGAAGGATTTTGGAAGAAAGCGAGATATTGTAAGATACTTTCTAAGTTATCGAAACACCTCCTTTTTTAGTGAGTAGATTAGATTCTAAACTAGTAGATAATATAACAAAATATCTTGAAATATCTTGTTTCCAAACACCCCCTTATATTTTATAAAATATTACTTTGTTGTATTTTCTTGCGCATCCAAACAAGCCCTTAGCAATTGAACTTCATAAAGGTAAATCAGATTTAAAGATTGCTAATGAAGACATAAGCAAGTTTAAGGAAAATGAGAATGAAGTAGAAAGGTTAAAAATCTAAAAAATCAATCATAAACAAGCAAGTCACTCAACTAAAATGGTACAAAGAGAAATTTGAGCACCAATTTACCCATGTGCTGAAGAAAAATTTGAGAAATTATTCAAACTGGGTAAATCTCAGGGAGACGAGTGACCTTGGCACCTCCACAGTCTTTGTGAAAGGTGATTCTTCATCTCCTGATATTCAATCTTATGAGCCAAACGTTATGTCATTATTGTGGTGTAAGAGGAAATTTGAAGTTTGAGTGTAAACTAAGTAAAAAACTTAGACCCACACCCCTCAATGTACCTAACAAAGGGAAATCTATTTTAATGGGCGAAAGACATATAAGAAGAAGGGAGACTCTAAGAAGATTAACCAAGTTAAATCAACTAAAAAAGAGTCTCCCATGAAGAAAAAGTACTTACAAAATCTTCCTCTCTTAACTCAAGGGATGAAAGTAGTGTTGAAGGAAATTGAAAAGCTTAATGTGCAATTCAAAAAGAAAAGGGGAGAAGGAAGGAAGAAAAAAAGTAACAAAGTTAACAAGAAAGTTATTTCTACTACATGTAAAGAAAGCATCACACCAACTTAAGCCAAATAAAGTAAAATCTCATGGTGTTGGTGGGACCTCAAGACCCGATCCTATAGCTCCTCATTCTCTAGGCTCTAGGTGGATTCCCAAAGTCAAAAGCTTAGTTAACCATTCGGCCCTAAGAGCTTAATATATCATCTTTGCTTCTCATAGTTATATTTGTTATGGATGCAATGGTGTGCTCTGAAATTGATTTGTTGCTATGCTTAATCAGTTACATTACCTATCAATGAAATGCAAATTCAATTTCAGCTTGATGATGTGCTTCACAGTCATGGTCATCTGTCTAAATCATAATCAAATGTGTGATGGATGTTTCCGAAATTGTACTTGAACTCATAATCAAATGGATGGAATACAATTTCAGTTTAAATCATGTGCCCTATTGTAAAATATTTCTGTCATATTCAATTGATATTACTACAGGCTTCATAGTTACACTTTGTGACTTCTAAAACTTTATATCATTTGAACTTTGTACACGTGTTGATTTTGTGTGTATTTGTGAGATTTGTATGTGTTTTCCATCTTTTTCTTTCCTTTGTTTTTCTATTCTGCAGCTCGCCGTAGGGTGTCCACGGCTCACCGTAGAGTCAAACCCAGTGACTAAGTCGCACAGGGTTTTTTCCAGAATCAGGCATTTGACTGTATTCTGTCTTGGGTGGCTAGGGCCCCCCACCACACCCCAAACAAAAAAACGCTTATACTTAAATCATTTGTTTTGGCAATCATATTATGTGTGTGATATTATAGTTAAAGCTGTCTAACTCTTCCCTTGACTTTGCCTCTCTCTCCATCACAAATCCCCATGAGCTCATTAGTCAACCTTTGTGAACTTCATGAAAAAAGCGGGGAGTAAAGATTGAGAGGGACCGGCAAATAAAGAAGGAGCATTAGACTCAATTAAAACTTGATATAGTTGCTAAGGTTTAAGGGGGAGAAACAATTCCACTATAGAATGTGTTCAGTATTTCTTGCAGGTATATATCTTTTACTTCAAGCGAATAGTCAAGGGGAGCTTTATTCAAGAGTTCTAGGATAGTCGTGGTCTTTATTATTGTGTTTTTATTTATTTTTTTTATTTTATTTTTTTTGTATAGATCATGTATCTATAAGCCTTGGTTGTAATTGAATCATAGGTTTGTAAGTTTGCCTATAATAGGTGTTTTGCCACGAAATTGACAAAGGGAGATATTGTTAGTGTCATAGTCATATCTGCACTACCCTTGTGTTGTCAATTTTGTGTCAAGGCAAGACCTTACCTCTGTTAGCCTCATCAAGGAAGATCAAGTCTTGGAAAGCCCTAGATCATCAAATCAAATTCTCCATGATGTGCCAACCTATTCAGGTAAAACGGACCCTAGGATTAACCAAGGAAAGGCCCTTAGAACTCTCAAACCAAATCGTAAGTCTAATAGGGTTCAATTGGCTAAACTAAACAATTCAGCTATTCAGTTTCGGCCCTCATAGCTAGCAGTAACAGGGGTATGGCTAACTGCAAGGCTCCCAGAAGCTAATCGTAAATGCTCGACAGTTGCTTTTCCAGAATGTTGTTTTTCAGCATTTTGCTCTACAGTGACCTTCCAACTAATCGTAGGTCATCCCACAGTGAGCCATAAAGCTAACCGCAGAATGAATGGTCCTGTTTGACCCTCAGTCAAACTAGTCGTTCCTGAAGACCATTGGGTCATGGCTAACCATAGACTAGCCATTAGAACTCTGCATATAAACTATGAGCTCGTTTCAATGGCTGTAACTATTGTGATTTTGAGCCCTATGCTAGACCATGAACTAACGCGCAGTTACACTCATTTAGAGCCCTCAAAATCAATCTCCACTTCACTCTAAGGACTTCATAGACACATCTAAGGGCATTCTAAGCCCCCACCTAGAGTGATTAGTGGAACCTCTACTTCTAGGGATTGGATTGGCTACAAGTAATGTTACATCCCACATCGCTCATGTGGGCGTCTGAGCTCTTGGTTAAAGGAGTCCAGTCCGCATTGTCTTGGCATGACGCGTTTTGACGCTCACTCATGGACGTGGGTGCGTTGAAAACAAAACCGTGCGGGGCCCTTTGTTCCCCAGAGCGGACAATATCTTGCTAGGAGGTGGGCCGTGACAAATGGTATCAGAGCCGAGGACGGCTCTCCTCTGAGGGTGGGGGATTGTTACATCCCACATCGCTCATGTGGGCGTCTGAACTCTTGGTTAAAGGAGTCCAGTCCGCATTGTCTTGGCATGACGCGTTTTGACGCTCACTCATGGACGTGGGTGCGTTGAAAACAAAACCGTGCGGGGCCCTTTGTTCCCCAGAGCGGACAATATCTTGCTAGGAGGTGGGCTGTGACAAGTAAAACCAATACATACCCTAGAGTCTTGAACTTTATCTCAGACCTCGCTTGGTTGTGCACTTTGTTGAAGCATCTTCATCGCCAAGGAGCTAAGCTAGGAGTCAAAGCTTGGAGTTCAAGTTCAAGCTTCAAAGAAAGCATCAAGTTAAATCCGTAAACAAAGAGGCAAGCATTCTTATTTTGTTTTTCTTTATAAAAAACATTGTAGAGGGGATTAAACCTGTGATCGAACCACTACAAAAAAATAGTGTGGTGGACTAGACCTTCGTGGTCGAACCACAGTATCAAAAAATCTGTGTTTTGGTGGAGTAGACCTTTGTGATTGAACCACCATATCAAAAAAATCTTAGTATAATAGGTCTTTGAGGTGGACCTATTGAAAACCTCTCATGGTGAAAGCCAAGAGATCATTGGTGTGTGGTGCTCTTGGGAGTGAACGTGGGTCAAGGACTGAACCACTAACTCTTCATTGACAAAACAAAATATATTAGCTTGGCCAATCTACATTACCAAAAACCAACTAAAATTAAGCACATTGAGAAAACCCAGGCACAACGAATCCTCATTCATCAATGGCAAGGCTCCTAATCAAACTTCTTTTAAGTCCAACAATGCGGATTTTCCTCAATGTCCCAACAATGAACAGCCCCTCCCACACATTCCCCCACCCATCTTCTATAAATTAGCACTAATCCCATATTAGACACTCATCCGAGTTGTGGAGGACCTTCAATTGATCATGCAAATTTTGGCACCTTCCCAACTTTATCTTGGATTTGGCCAGTCTTGAGGCCCTCAAAATGGCACCTCCCTCAATTAGATGGTTCCCTTCTCTTTTTTTTTGGCAGATAGGTAGGTCATAGGGGACCTTTCAAATCCCTAACCCATCTACATGATTACCATTCTCTCAGGTTCCACAGGATTGACTGTCCCAAGCTTAGAAACAATATGGCTACTCTCTCTCTCTCTCTCTCTCAAAGTCTCAACTCAAAATGTTAGATGTGAGTTTCTTTGAAGTTGGCTTCACATTAAAAGTTTAACAAAGACATTGACACATAAATCATTACTCAGATCTTAAATGGGAGTGTAATAATAAGTGGCGATCTATAATTCTAGATGATGCCCATCGAAGTGGATTTTTTTCATTTATTTATTTTTTTTTTGAATGGTAGATGCCCATCGAAGTTTTCAATCATGGCTGAATTACATTAGCAATGATTTTAATCTGAGGCTAACCTGTTTAGCATGCAAATTAAGGATGCCCATGTGCTTACAGTGATTCTGCTTTTTTTTTTATTGCTTTTTTTTTTTTTTGTTTTTTTTTTCCTGGAATCGATGACAAGGGACAAAATGGATTCTATAAATATCTAGTAAGCGATAAAAGATTAGCTTGAAGATACCCAATCTCGAGCAAAGACCGCATTGAACAAAAAAAAAAAAAAAAGGGATGAGACATGCACCTCTTCTTGTGCTTTTTCGTTTGGAAATGCTGGTCTCTCACAGACACTTTGGCAAAGTAGCGGCTGAAATGGGAAAAAATAAAATTACAGAAAGATGGAAAAATAAAATCAGATTCAAGGAATTGAAGTCTAAGAGTAGAAAACTGTAAGCAAGTGGGTGAGCTCATACTCGCAGTGCAAACAGTAGAACTGGCCCATGCCAGGGAGATCTTCGTCGAAGGGCAGAGGATTAGCCTCCCCATCCGCCGCCGCACCCTTCTGAAGCTCCGAGTAAACAGCATCGTCGCGTGAAGATTCGTCAAGAAAAATCTACTTAAAGAAACGATTTTGAAGTCTATAAAGAAGAAGACGAAACATAGGAAGAAGAGGAAAAAAAAAACCAGAAGAAATCCTGTGATTCGAAAGAAGAAGAGTGAAAAGAGAGAGAAAAAATAAATAAAGGATATCTTTGTGGAGGAATTTGGTTCGGCGAGCGGACTTGTGAGAGAGCCTGCGTTTCTTCACTTTTCTGTGAGGACACTTGCCACCCATTTCTCTTCTCTCTTTCTTGTGAGCTCTTTCTACTAAGTTTTTCCTTTGCCTTCCTTCTGCTATGTTGGCAACGATAAATAAACCCTAGGAAAGGGCTTCCCGAGTCTGGAGAGCAACTGTCGTACTATTTTCTGAGCTGTGACTTGTGAGTCTAGGGCTGCTACTTGGGCCTCGACCCGTTTCCAGCTGCGAGCATGGTTTAAAATCGCGGTATCTTACAGTATGAGCAGGACAAAAAACCAATATGATATCGGTATCAGTCGCAGTCATCAGTCCGTCACGGTTGTCGCGGTGTGAATTTTTCTTTTAATCCAAAAAGATTCACAAAAATATCCAAAAAATTCAGAATATTAGAAAATGCTGGAAAACAATATTTTTTTCCATTAGTAACAACAATAAATCAAAATATCGGTCACCTTAAGTTATGAGTCCTATATGTGTCGCAGTTCACTGTTTTCTCCAGTATTTCATATAATGCAACTATTATTTTGGCTCATAGTTAATTTGTTCGTGTACAATATAAGAACACAAAGATAACATAACAATTATCTATACACTATTAATAGGCTATTAATATTTACTATTTAGTAGCATAAATACTCCAAAAAACAAATTTTAAAAGTAGAAGATTTAAAAAGCCCCATTTTTCTACACCCAAAATCATATTTATAAGTAGATCTAGCATGAAAGTGTGTAGATCTAAGTGAAGAACACAACATAAACCAAAAAATGACATGCAAATGATCTTTTCATTCATTTTTATGCTTTATCTAAAAACAAAAAATAAAAAACACATAATAGTAAAAATAAGGGAGTTAAGTTGATTTTCTCTTACAAAATAAAATGATTTCTTCAAGAAATAGTTTTAAAATTTGGAAAATATAAGAGAATGAGCTATGGGGACATGGTTGCTCTAAGGAGATGTGGGGAGAGGAGAAGAAAATTGGAGTATAGGGAAAAAGTTACAAAAAGTTAATGTTTTTTACCATTACTCCATCGCGGTCCATCTCGGCCGATATCGGTAAAATTGATATTTTGACTATATCGGCCGAGATGAACCGATATTTTGGGGATATTTTGATCATATCGGCCTGACTCGGTATCGCGGCAAAATATTGTTGCGGTATGGGCCGATACCGGATCATATCGGCCGATATGAACCAGTGTCGGCCGAGATTTTAAACCATGTTTGTCAGTAACAAAGTTCCACACTTTCACATGTGAAGAAGATATAACTGGTAATGTCTTTCTCATATCTGTTGATTGGTGTGCAATTTTTTCAACCCATTAAAATGTTGAACCACAACTCTCGTCAATCCATGCGACTCCACGTGAGTGTTCTCCGGATCATGCACTCCACAGCTTTCCAATAATAATTATTTTTTTATCGGTTGGCCCCACCTCTTAATTGATCCCCAGAGATGCATGCGCTTGCGTAAGAGAAAGTTTTCATCCATTGGGCTACATGTACGGTACTGCCAATCTAACTTAGGGTCCTAGATCCATCCCCTTTCTCATCCATCTAAAGTGAAATGCCTCTGCTGAGCTATTAACCCTGTGTTTGGAAAGGGGGTAAAATGAGGGGAAGGAAAAAATAAAAAGAGGGAAAAATGGAGGGAAAGTTAAAAATTGGGGTGTTTGGGAAGGGGGGAGGGAAAGGGGGGGAGGGGAATTTGGGGATAAAATTTTTAAAATTTCACCTTTAAATTTTTCCTTCAAAAATGGGGGGAAAGATGGAGCAAATTACTGAACTACCCTTTCCCCTACTTAAATCTTTTACAAAAGTAAGGCTAAAATGGTAATTTTCTCTCTACCCATTTTCCCTACTTTTTGACTAAAACAAACAAAAGGAGGGAAAATTAATTTTCCCTCCCCTTCATTTTCCTTCCCTCTCAAATTTTCCCTCCCCTCCCCTCCCCTCCCCTCTTCCCAAACATAGTGTAAGTGGTTTGGCAACATTGTGACAATACCTCCAAAGCTTGATTCCTAGGCGGGTAGATTTATAGGTACACCTTGGGTACTACACCAGTATTTCTTTTTATTTTGGTGCAGTGCGGGTTTAGGATTTGAATTCTAAAACTATTAAACAAACTCGAGAGTAATACATGTAGGGCGACGATTGTTTCATTCAAAAATGAAAAAGGGAATTTAGTCATTCTTGGAGGTTTTACATAAAGATGTGAAAATGACTCGCATATGTGTTTGATTGTGCTTCAAAAGGTCCTTCCGAGTGCAAGTTGTTTATAATTTTTTATACAACCCCCTCGTCAGGCTTAGGAGATCAAATACAAAGAAAAAAGTACAAAAGTACAAGAAATGAAAAGGGAAAGAGAAAGGTTGTTGTTCTTCAGAGAGTTGCCCAAGACGAAGTTGAAGAATTATGCCTTGTAGTTTCCTTTGCCAATCTATGTAATGCATCACCTTCATGCGAAAGAAGAGTTAACACCAATATTTTGCTTCACAGCAGTAGAAATAATCCCCGCCCTTCTTCTCATGGTGAGGAACAAAGACTGGTTTTGGAGACTGTCACTCAATCTTGAAAGCAATTGCTGCCTGGTTCTCACCTTGAGAATCGAAAAGGAAAAGGTCTTCTGTGTGGAAAACGGCAGAGTTTCTAAGCTTCTTGCATTGGATTCGATGCATGCTAGCCTTTTCAAGTGTTCTTTTTCTAGCCTTTTTGAGGCCATAATTGTTGCAAATCGTAGGGGAGAGGAGACAATTTTGAAAACCGCAGTTAATGGAGATTGTAACTACCTTTCTCGCACTTTCAGAGGCCACCAAAAGTGTAATTGCCCAGATAGTGAGTGGTAACTGCGCAGTGGTCATTAATGAAGACATCCAGCGGCTAGTGAAATGCTTCTGCAACGCCTAGCAACTAGTGTTTGAGTGGTGAGCGGTGGCCACAGCATGCGTCTAGCAACCGATATTATGTGAGCTGAAGTGGCCAGTGAATACCTGTATAGCCTAGCCGTTGAAATTATGCTATTATGACCAGTCAGTTCCAGTGGTCAATAAAAAATGATAATTTTCTCTATGGAAATGAGTATTTTGCCTTAGGGAATGGGATGTATTTGATGAGTGAATTTTTTGTGTGCCAACAAGGATTTTCTAATAGAAGAAATTTTCACACCAGTTTTTTCCATCATCGACTCTCCATGATTGACATCGCGGTAAAAGCCCAACGAATGAGTGGGCACAGTTCTACATGCAGACAACCTATAAAGGATTAAATCTATATTACTTATTTTTTATTTTTTTATATTTTCGACATTATCCCCCCGAAATGTAATTCCGAAAAGTTTCACCGAAATCTCGAATCGGCCAAAACTTTTTATTTTGGAGTCAGACCGAAATGGGGTACAAAACAATATTAACAACTATAAGTGCGCCCGATAACTTGTTTGGCTACCGTCAAATGAGCATGTAATTCTAACAATACCTCTCTTTGTTTATTGCCATAAAAATGAGAATGTTGCTTCAAGAATCCTGAAACAATACTGCGCAAGTTCCATTGGAAAGCAGTTCTTTATTGAAGTAGAAATCTATAGGAACTTCTATGAAAATTGCTTGTTTGAAAGCAAAGTTATAATGTTGATGATGGATTATGAAACGAATTAGCTCGTATTAATTCATTTCAGAAAATCATTGCAGTAAATCTTCGAGCATAAAGTTTCTTCGTTTGTTATCTGTTTTTGGTGTTAGTCATTACTAAGAAATGTTTAAAAAAGAAGGGATAATTAGCCAAAAGTCCCTCATCACGGTTTTATAAGGCCTCAAGTCCAACAACTTTTTCTCTAAGGCCTATAGTCCATACAACAGGACATATTTTGGCGAGAAGTCCCTAGATACGCCACATCAGACATTTTCATAACTGATTTTCCCTTTCAGCTGTTTAGGCATAAAATTTTGAATTTAAAATTTCAAATCTTCCATTCCCCATCATTCATAGGGCAAGGTTCTCTTTCATTATAGGACAAGGTTCTCCCTCATTCGTTCCGCTGAGAGATTGGGACAAGGCAAATCTAGCACGGATCCATCTTCCCGAAGTGACACTGATCAAAGGTGGGCCACTGCATAGATCTTCTCCCGTTGTAGATTCTGCTGTAGAACCTCGATCGAAGAGTTTTGCTTGCCTGAACTGGAGACGACGAAGGGAGAAGGAGACTTATTGAATAGCAGAAAGGATCCGGGATCACTGCCTATTTCGGTAGCTATTTGCGCCTTGGTTCATACTAGAAGGAAGAGGGTTGTGCTACTCCTCAACACCACCGAAGGAGGCTAGGACGGCATATCGCCATCCCTCTCCGTCGAGTGTTGCCACCTGGGTTCGGATTCCAGAGTTCTGTCATCGCTAGGGAAGAAGATTGAAGCAGAGGTCAATCGCTGGGGAAGAAGACCGGAGCAGAGGTCTCATTGTTGCTGCCACTGCAGCTTTTCAATCGTTGAAGAACGCAATCGATGGTGCTGTGCCATCACCAAAGAAGGAAGGCGACAGGGCTATTATATCGTTTTTGGCAAATCTTTTAAGTTTTTATGAAGTTTTTCTTTGATTTTTTATGGAATTTATCTCAGTTTTTGTCCAATATATCTAGGCTTTTTTTAAAAAAAAAAATTATATGAGTTTTTGGAAAATCAATCTGATTTTTTTGGCAGATTTATTTGCATTTTTTGAAATCTATTTGTGTTTTTTAATTTTATTTGCATCTTTTGAAATTTATTTCCGTCTTTTCAAATTTATTTGCATTATTTGAAACTTATGTGCATTTTTTGGAATTTATTTGTGTTCTTTGAAATTTATTTATGTTTTTTGAAATTTTTTTTGAAAATCTCGATAATGGGATTTTCATTAATCGTAACCAAATAATGGTAGTTGACCATAATTAATGGCATATCCCACTAATCATGAGATATGATTTATCTTTAAATAAATAAGAACTTTTAAAGCAAGGGTAACTTGGATATTTTAGGTCTTCAAATTTGGAAAAATGACCTATCACACTATGAAAAAAGATTGTGGATCTAAGGCCCAAAAGTGAAATATTTAAGGACCTATTTCCGAATGCCCAAAAAAAAAAAAAAAACACAAGTGATTAGAGTTACTTTTTATTTATTTTTTTTCCTTGAAGAGTGATGTTGTTATTTAACAATCCTTATCTAATTTAGATCCTCATGTCTTACACTTTGTCCATCTAAAGGCGAGATCCGCTGAATTTAGTTGGGTTTCATGCGATGGACCGCACTGATGCATAGTGCATAGGTGCACAGGATAAAACAGTCCCCATTTAAAGAATGAGTCCATTTTCTTGAGCGCAAATCGTCATGAAGTCGGTTCTCGTTTATTAGCTTTGGTTCAAACTTCAGTCCACTCTAAGTGGGCCATACTGTTAGATTAGCATGTTGGGGGAGGTTTTCCCTTAATCATAGATGGGGCAATCTAGGTTTGTCCTATTTAAGTATCGGGTAAAAAATATGGTATGGATTGAACCTGTTTAATTTAAATCATTGGTTAAGGTTGATAGAAAAAGAGCTTAGTAGTTGGGTGTGGATCAAATGGGGTTTCAAATGGGTATTAGATAATCCAAGTATTGGGGTCCTGGGATTAGGGTGCTCAATACTAGGGTGAGCATGGGCCCAATTATTGGCCTCACCCACTTTTGGGACGGATTTTAGAACTTGGGCCGGGTATTGATCTAATTTTTCGTCCCGCAAAGGTTGCCCTGCCCAACGAAAGTAATGCATATAGTTTAGTGACTGATTTGCTAACCCAATGCTTGTCCCCAACCTAGTAAAAGTAATGCATGTAGTTGGTTACCAATTTACCAAGCAAATGACTAGAAAGCTCGGTCGAACCTAACATTTGTAAGTATTCGTGGGCTCCAAGTGCGGAGCTTCAATTGTAGTTCAGTAACCCGGTGAGCATGGGGACGATCCTCATAGAGTGGTTTGAAATTCAGGGCCCTTTTCAACTTGAAATCATTTAAAAAAAAATAAAGTATATAAAGACTTTAAATAAACCATGACTTTCTAATTCTATAATTTTGTCAATTATTCAAGATATCTCAAAGCGATTTGAATTGAGAAAAAAACTCTACAACAATTAGGACTCTAACCATCTTAACTACTTCTAACCTAAGATTTCCAGATTTCTGAAAAGTTTCAAATCAATTTGATCTTATCATTCAGCGCAATAAGATTAATTCAAACTCTGGAATTCTCCTAAAGATTAGTGAGAATAAATATTAAGACTCCTAAATGCAAGTTCCCTAATGGTCTAGAACCATGCATGTTAAAATACTAAGCTAACTCAAGTTTTAATTAATCCAAATCTTAGTTAATCACTCAAGATTCCTAATTAATTCTAAAACCTATCTTTATGCAAGAATGAATGAATTATGCAATCCCAAAATGAAACTAATGCAATCCTAGAAATATCAAACTCTAAGATGAATGTAGAAATTCTTCTAAGTCTGAAAAAACTGCGTTATAGGCCCAGCTTTTCAAAACTGAACGGCTGACCTAATATGATCTAATCCTAAATCTTATGGCTGGATTTAAAACTTTGATGATGAAAGAATAAAAAAAGAAGAAGTGAAAGGATGTAAAACAAGAAAGATATGCATGCCTTAAGATGCATAGTTGAACTTGTTATGCCACAGGAAATCTTATACAACCTTCCTGAGTACCCATGTTCAGGCCATTGGAAAGCAGTCTTCTCGGAATTATCTTACTATGAAATTCTTGGGTTTTGAAGAAATATTCCCATATTTTAATTCTACAAAATCTAAATTAAAAATAACATGTCTAGGCCGGTTTGGACAATTAGGTCCCAGACCTCACTTTACTTCATCCTTGAATGACAACTCAGGCCTTGAGTTTGCGCAATTGGGTTGAATCTACTAAGCTAGAACAATAAGAGACTTGATCCACATCAAATCAACCGCAAGGATCTGGGAGCACAACTCTTTGATCGTCCAAGTCTTTGACTTAGTGAAATCTAAAGTTGAAGGAGTTAAACTCCAAAATGAGAACCACCTATTGAAATCCAATCCACTCAAAACCAGCCCACCTATTGAAACCCAATCCACTCCAAATCTGTAACGCCCCAATTCCGAATACCGAGATTACCGCCAAGGTACCCGATTTTGGCGCACTACTTCCCGGAAAATCCAAAAACTTACAATATCATAGTCCGTAATGAGGTCCAATTTGAAACTTTTTGAGGAATATGTCATATATAGTTGAATTGCGGAAGCAAATGTAACAATAGCGGAAGCATAAGGCATCATATTAAATGAATCAAATGAGACAGGCAGCGGTCCATCTTAATTCTTAGAATATGAATAAAATTTTGTACATATCAGTCTATCTCCCTGCTCACAACATAAATATCTCAAACCCCAAAATAAGGAAGTACTCTCAAGCCCCATGTGTGGGCACTCCATCATCCAGCTCGACCTCTTGGTCAGCTGGCCCCCATCCATAGTGTTCTGCTATGGGCTATGGGCGCCTCGACGAGCGCGTCGTCTTCGTAGTCGGGGTCAATACCTAAGCACCAGGAATGGGTCAGATCTAAAGATCTGGCAAGAAACAGTATACAAGTAAAATAAGATGTATGCAACAAAAGAGTAGAGACGATCATATAATCAATGAGAATAACAATGGTACATAATCTAGGCAATTATGCAAAATAGAGTAATTAGAATCAAGACAATTAAGTTATCTAGTCTAACAGACAACAATACGGCACACTCACACAAGCTGGATACCGTGGGATATTATGCCGCGGCCCTCCTATACTGAACACAGTCGCGATGGGGAAAATTAACCAATGCTGGGGAATGACGAGCCCCGCAATAAACACTCATCAATCTCAACACTTGTCATTCAAAGACAGGACCCGGTATCACACCGTCCGTTTAAACATAGCTCATCACGATAGCCCACTCAACACTCATAATAGCTCCTACCAGTGATGATCAGTCCATAGGCTGAGCTTAAGACAACTGAGTGCATGCTAATACCGACTCAAGGAAACAAATACAGGTCTGTGTCTGTCTAAGCTTGCCTTGCGTGAGCAAGGTCCCAACAATGTCCCTAAGAGGTCCAAGTATGAGTTCAATCCATGGATCACGGTTCCAGTCCAAGTCCAACATTGGATCCAAACTAAGGCCCACCAAACATGGCCTTTGTCTAAAACAGCCCTAGTAAGATAACAAGTTCAGTTTCAATAATAATCAGTCCAATCTCATCCAAAATGAGACACAAACCCCAAATAACCAACCTCTTCATCCTAGGGTATCACTCATCCCAACTTAGGCCATATGAGGGCCCGCCTAGACACAGACACGAGTCATTAATCACCTCATCACATCACCGGGTCACCTCTAAGTAGTCCTAGGTTCAAGTCATTCATTTTCCATTTAATTAACAGGTATAAACAATAATAAGGACATAAGAGTGACAACAATGCAATAAATGAAATAAATCTTCAAGTGGAATCAACGGGAAATGTCAAAAGTCCATCCTAGGTAATGGTCCACTTTCAGGTCCAGGTCCTTATTAGTAAATTTGATTCCTAAATGAAGCATTAGATGCCAAGGATACTGTAATTTGTGCTTCTGAAGTTACAACATCTTCGACGATGCTTAAGGATCAAATTGATGTCAAATCCAAACCCTAGACTCTACTTGGTGGTCCCCATGAGTCAAGATTGAGTCACACCATTGACTCATGCTTGGCACATCAATGGAAGTCTATTTGGATGGTCAATGGGCTCCACAATTGATCTCAACCTCATAATTTGAAAACTGAAAAATCACTGAACATAGTGTATCTGGGCGATCCAGCACAGAGTTGGTCGTCCGGGTACACCGGAAAGTCAAGATGTTGACTCCCAGGCTGACCCTCAATGCAGTATGCCCGGTCGACCTTCTAGCCTAGTTGGTTAACCGCTTACACTTGACATAGTAAAAAGGCACCGGGCAGGCAATGTCCTGAGCTGGAATTCTCTGCGTGTCTAGTTGACTTCCTGCCTGGGCAGTCGACCGCACACACAGAGATTCAGAAGAGAAAATGGATGTCCCAGTTTTCAATGAGGAGACTATCCGATCGATCGGTCCTGAAGTTGCTTACAGTTAATGGACTGTATGATAGATCAGACTGAAGGTCCGATCGATCGGATTTGAAGGGCTTATAGTTAAATTTGACTGTTCGATCGATCGGATCCTTAATCCGATCGATTGGACAACGACAAGCTGTAGAACCCAGATTCGGGGATTTCCACCGTTCAGTCCATTTTCATCAAAACCTTCTCCAATCTCCTCCATTCATCACAAAAACTCATAAAACCACAAAAGCACTTTTATGACCCATCATCCATCATCAAACCGGGCCATTGATCTTCCAAATGAGAGAACCCATCCATCAATGACCAAAAATCCATAAACACAAGCTCAAAGGTAAATCTAAGCATTCCAACATTATATGAATTGAAAATTATAGAGTCAAATACGGGAAACATGCATTCTATGCTAAGTGAGTATATTGCACATGCCTTAATCCGAATTTGCAAAGGAATTGACAAAAGGAAAGAAATCCAAGCTCTAATGGCAATCCAAGCCCTTTATCCAAGTTCTAATGGCAATCCAAGCCCTCTAAGGTCTTCCAACACTCAAACCAATCCAATCTACTGCTCCTAATACCCAATCCACAAGAGAATTGCAACTTAGATAGGAAATCTAGAAGGAAGAAGATGGGATTCCAAGGAAATTGAACTTTAGGAAGAGAAGATTACCTTTTCTTATAGGGGAAGAAGAGACCAATAAGAGAGAAATCCTTAGGAGATAGTAATGGAAATTGTAGTAAAGGGTCTTCTTCTAGATTAGGGTTTTGAGCTAGGGTTTTCTAGATTTAGGGTTCTTGAGAAATGAGAGATGAGAGTGAATTAGAGTTTAGTTTCATTTGAAATGAGATGGCTTATATAGGTTAGGGTTAGGGCTAATTACCAAAAGGGCATCTTAGTTAAAATAGGATTGAAATAAGGACATGGGCAAATGGGTCTTTTAGGGAATTCTAGAAGCTTCTCAAGTGGAACACCCCTCATATAATAAGTTATTTACTAGCTAGGGCCTCTAATAGCTAAAACCCTATAAAAATTACAATTGACACCCTACAAAACCTATAAAATACACAAAGGCCTAATTCCTAGAAAATAAGCTAAGACTTAAGAAAATACTTATCTACCCTTACTAATCCCTATTAATTAGTATAGATATACTATAAATACTTTAACTTATAATATTCAAATTCAAATGAGGGTCCACAAGGAGTGAGGCCTCACAAAACCAGCTCCCTTTTTGTGTATGGATAGCCACAAGTTCTATCGCAAATAGAAGTTGACCCCAATGTAAGAGTTACTATTTGATAAAACAAAAGTGGCTAATAAAAACAATGCAAAGATTGTGTTGGGTTTTTTTTTTTTTTTTTTTTTTTTCAATTTTGGATCCCCTAAAAACCCAAATACATAGGTGTGATATATATGAAGTATGTATAACTAGGTCCCATCACTAGACGGGCCCCACAAGAAGTTCATGCAATGAGTTCGCAAGAAGAGTTCAAAATCACATTTTGGTGTAAGAACCCTGCCCGCCGACCTGACCCAGCCCAAAGAAAAAGAGCAAACCACTTGGTTTGTAGGTTTTCATCCACTCAAAAAGGAGGAAATCCTGCAACTGCAAGACTACCGCCCTAAGTATCCGCTAAAAACTTGCAAGTTGGACTTTACTACTATCTATATCGGCATAAATCATGCAAAGTACACTTTAACACCAATACCATTGGAAAAGCTGCAATTGAGGCTTTACCCCCGATATAAGAAGCAGTAAATTTGTACAATCTTAAACAAGGAGAGTCTTAAAGGGTCCGTGCTAGGTCAGGTCAAGGACATCCTTAGTTCAATTTGCTAAGAGGAAAGACTAAAAATGAACCTCAAAACCAACTAGAGCCCGATTCAATCTCTAGCCAGGGAATGGATGCTATGACTCTGTACCTTTCACCTAAATCATTTGAAGTGTGGCCTTGGCCTGGGTATTTTTTATGGCCAAATATTTGATTACCCTACGTTTTAGCATATGTCCACAGAGTGATAGATTAAAGAAATTGGCATGGGCTAGGCTGGGCCTGGGTGTTGGGCATGTGGCATAGCCTAACTCAATGCAACATGTGGCCAATCCCACTTAGGTTTATGGTACAAGTCATTCATGGTATTTCTTCCTTTCCATAAACCATGCTAATGAATAATTCTCTTGTGGGCGCAGGCGCCTCAAAAGGACCCAAGATGCGCACATCAAAAGAAGTTGAAACGGGGGTGGTTCTCTATGCGCTAAGCAAGGCCAAAGAGTGGGGCTACTCTAGGTTCCATCTCTTCTCAGATGCTCTTGAGGTCATAAACGCCATTAATGGTGCTAAGGATTGGGTTTTGGATTCTCGTATTTTGGATATTAGGATCTTGATGAGTAGTTTTAAAAGAAGTAAGTGCACTTATGTCCCTAGGATTTTGAATGGCGCAGATCATTTAGTAGCTAATTATGCATAATCTTGTGTAAGGGATGTGATTTGGCGAGACAAATTTTCATAGTGGATGTCTATTTCCCTCCCATGATGGTTCAATTTTTTTCTAATGAGTCCAGGTCTTTCTTAAAAAAAATCTTAATTATTATATTGTTATTTGTGTATTGGTGAAACACCCAATGCCTCTTTAATGACCCAAGCAATAATTTTATTTCCTTTCCCTATGTTCATAAACGACAACCTAGCCCTTCCTCATTAATGTCATTTACAATTCTCATGCAAAATTTAGTCTTCTCCCACTCCTTTTCTTTTCCACAAAGAAGTCTCTACTTCCCCAAGGAAAGAAAGAAAGGCAATTCGGAGTAGACCTTACGTAATATTTATGGATAATAATCGTATGACTGCCCTTATACCTGACAACCGTCCCAAAACGGTTCAAAAATACAAAATTTCTGCAAAGTTGTTCATACAAGAAAGGACGTTCTAAAAGTGACAATTTTACCCTCAAGCTTGCGATATCCTAGGGCTATAGGATATCTCACCATGTGATATCCTACAGCCGCAAGATATCGCACAATTCTCTTTTCCTACCCAAACACAAACACATATTCACCACGAATTCAAAACACTATTTTATCTTCATCGTTTCTACTTGCGGTTCCTGAGTTAGGGATTTTATTATACTTTTCTATCATCTAGAGTTCATCCATTTCATTCATCAGAGTAGGTATGTGGACCTAATCCCAAGCCACTGAAGATCACTAGCTTCTTTGTAAAAGAAGTTGTAATGAATGAAGAAGGAGAATGGACTAGAAGGATGCTTCCTGCCATATCAAAAGGAAGATGGTAAGATGAAAAGGGAGAGAATCGAAGAATATGGATCTTAGTGAAAAGGGTTTTTACCACGGCTCTTTTTCTTTTTTTATCGGAAAGGAAGATATTGAAAATTTTCTGTATTTGTGAGATATCCTACCGCCATAGATGTGCAATATCCCACAGATCTAGGATATCACATAAAATTAAGGATAAAATTGTAACTTTCGGAGTGTCATTTCTTGTACGAACAGCTATGCAAGAATTATATTATCTTAGACTGTTTTCGAGCAATTGTCGAATATAAAAACAGCCGTACTGTAATTATCCCTAATGTTTAATCAAATAAGATTTCTTCCTAAAACAAGCAAGAGAAAACCTACCCAAATATAATCTCATTTTTCATTTTCCTTTGTTGGTCTAAAAAACTATAGTGGGGCTCACGCCACACCATCAAGGGCCTGTTTCTTTACTAGAATTCTTGACAGAAATTCACCATGCTAAGGACTTTTTGACGTGATGTGATATCTTGTCTCCTAGCATTTGCAAATGCATGTTTCTTCACAAGTATTTTAGAATCTTAGCCACCTAAAAGGTCTCAAATATTGACAAGAATTCAGAAATTTTAGTGAATTTTCCTTTTGGGCCGTTTGGCAATTTACTAGGTTGGTAAAAGTAATGTAAAGTCTTCATTTTTCAAATAAGGGGTCATATCAAAAGTACACAGTTTCAAAATTCCCTCTTAAAAAAAAGTAAAAAAAACCCCGTTCTCCACTAAATGACCAAAAACACCCACTTTTTACATAGAAAGTCAAAAAGATTCCCTATCAATCTAGTAAAAATAAAATACCATCATAAACCCCTTATATGTTATTCTCTCTTGATTTGATGATTTACATGATTACATCACTTACTTTAATGTAAACTAATGCAGCACGCCTGCACCAAACGCAGGCCATGATAAAAGATCAATAGAATTTTAGTTAAGAACATTTATAAATATTTACATAAATTATAAATAAATATTAACGTGTAATTCATAATACAAACACAATTACAATTGAACTTCAAAAATCAAAGTATTTTTAAAAAATATGTAAAATAATCTAATACATGATATTGAAAGAATGACTCAATTACATAGAATAACGGGTTAAAGAAAATGAAAAAGTCGAAGAGTAATTATGGATAATATAATATATGATGAAGAAGAAAATATATAAAAGAATAATCGGTTTGGATTGTTGTTGGTAAGAAGAGTGAATTAATTTATAAAAACTGTTCATGTTTGAAAGACTCTATCTATTACTCGGTCCAACTTCTTGATTTGCCATATTTTATTATTCCTTTGATTCTCCATATTTATTAGGGGGTGTTTGGATACGTGCATAACATAATATCAACAAATTTAAATCTTGTGAGATTTTATTATCATAAAATAAAATAATGACATGTTATTATATTGTGTCACTTATGGTGTTTGGAAATTTTCAAAAGTTTCAATATACCTTTAAAGTGTTTGGTAATTTATAAAAAAAAAAAACTCACAAGATGATATTGTAAATAAGAAATAGAGAGAAAGTAATCAATTGACCCAATGCATGGCCCATTGATTAGTAATCACAAGTGTTAATAATCATAGTAAGACCCATCTATTTTAAAAAATCACATGATTAAATGTTAAAATCATAAGACCCAAGCAATGTTATTTAATTAAGGTTTAATTAAGGTGGGTCCACTAAATGTTGGTAATCATAGTAAGATACATTTAATGGTGATTATCACAAATGTCCTATCTAGTTATTTTTAAACTTTATCCAATGTCAAGCATCATTGATGAATCCATCTATGAGAAATTATTGTGGGACCCATTTGATAGTGGTAGTCATATTAACACTAGGAAGCTATCAAATAGTGTGAGCCATTTAATGATGAAAATTTGATAATTGCAATCACACAATTCATCTTGGAAATCTGTATGAGACCTGACTACTTTTAGTACCATGGGACCCGCCTACTGTTGATAATCACAATGAAAGCCCCTAGTGGGACATTTGTAGGACCCACATAATATTGATAATTAACAAATGTTACATAATCGTGATATGCCTATAAGACCCCCACATTAAATTTATAAGCACTATGGGACCAATCTAATATTGGGGTCATAGTTGCATTCCTATAAGAATTATTAATGTTAAAACTTATAGTAGGCCACTATAATTAGTAGTTGCTCATGAACTCTTCAACGGTTTTTACTAAAACTCTCCATTTGTATTTAGGAAAGATTTTTTTTAATAAAAGATTATTTTATACACCATACCGTTGAATAATCTAATATAAAGTTTCTTGAAAGAAAGTGAGATATTGTAAGATACTTTCTAAGTTATTCTAATATCTCTTTTTGAGGTGAACATATTATATTCTAAAGTAGGAGATAATATTGCAAAATCTCGTGAAATATCTCATTTCCAAACACCCCCTTATATAGTTAAATTAATAAATGTAAATGATAATAAGAAAATATGTGATAAAGATGGAAACTTGTGAGATTAGTTTTAGGGACATGGGAGATTGAAGGGCAAGATCAAGTAAACAATAGATATTTTAGGACATTGATTTGATTATATTTGTGTTTAGACATAAACTAAGTGTCAATTTCAAAATTAAATACGAATTTTGAAATCAATTGGCTTCCACAATGGAACCCACAGATTAGTTTCATTGATTATGAAAAGAAAATAAGGAGAAAAAAGTAGCAAAACACAACTTATAAAAGTGGCCCCCTTAAATCGTAAGTTTGGAAAGGAAAAAATTTGACTATCACAATGGGTCGACCCCACATATTTATTTAGTCAAATTAGTAAATTTAAAAGCTAGTGAAAAATTATAAAAAAGATGAAAGCTCGTGAGAGGAACTTTAGGGAGATAGGAGATTTTAAGGGAAGGCCAAGTAAATAGTAGAGACTTTAGGACCTTAATTTGATTATATTTGTGCTTAGGCATAAATTGAGCGTCAATTTCAAAATTTAATATAGATTTTGAAATTAACTGGCTTTCACAATGGAGCCACAGATTATTCCTATCGGATATTGAGAAAAAAATAAGGAGAAAGAAGTGGCAAAATACAATCAATGTGGCCCCTGTAAATTGTGAGTTGGAAAAGAAAAAAAAATCTAGCTTTCACAATGAGACCCACAGATTGTTCGAACTTGGAACAAAAAAGAAAAAGAGAAAAAACTGGCTTTCACAATGGGCACCACAAATTAATTAAAAACAACAAAGAAAAAGCCGACTGTGATCTATAAGTAGGCCCCAGATTTTTGCATCTTGGACCTGACATGAGGGTCCTACAAATTAATCTGCAACAAAATCTAATACATACATGGCCACCTATCATTAAGATCATAGCCAACTTGATCTCTATATTTTTTTATAAGTCTATAGGGCCCACTATCAAAGCCAAATGGCCTTTGTTCCTTTTTTTTTGTTACTTTAATAATATGTGGGGTCCATTAAAGGTAAATGGTCAATGTAATCTAGGAAAATGAATAATGATAATATGTCGCCAGTAAGATGAATTACAATGAGAGGAAGTAATAGAGATATTCATTTGAGAGATAAAATAGGGAATGTATCCCATTGAGAGATTTTAGAAGATTCAAAAGATAATTAGATAAGGAAGGGGTATTTTTAGGGTAAATTAGCGAGAGATCCTTGAGAAATGAGTTATAAAGTCTCTAGTCCATAGTATTATTGTTTAAGGCCTAGAGTCCCTTGCGCATGGGATTAATTCAGGAGGTGGTCCCTAAGCATGCCACATCAGGTTTTCTTAAGACTAATTGGCCCTTTTAACCATATGAAGTTATGTCACAAATTTAATCTCTAGTTTTAAGCTCCTCAACATGAAATTGAATGACTGATTTGCCCCTTTAAATGCATCAAGTCTTCTAACGGATTTTATTTCATAGTTTTAGATTAAGTTTTAAAATTCAAATGGGCGGGAATAGATCAAGTTTCGAAATTCAAATGGGAGGGAACGATGTTGCTAGATCTTCTGGTAATTCTCTCTGTCTCTCTTCTTCTTTCCCCTAAACAATGACCTAATTCTCTCCCTACCTCCAAGATCTGTAAGAACTTCAGAGGATCTCTCTCTCTCTCTCTCTCTCTCATATGGTGAGTTGATCTTTTAAGTGATACTGAGTCGATCTGGTGGGTGAGTTGTGGGAGGGATTGTTGTAGAGTACTTCTGTTAAGAGAAAGAGACTCAGTTGACGGTTCTCAAGACATCTCTCTTCTTCATAGGAGACGGTTTCACCATCTATGATTCCAAAGGAGAAGTCGTCTTCCAAGTTGAATGCAATGGCTGTAACGCCCCAAAATCCGGGCGCCTCAAATCTCGGGACGCTACGAGAAAGTACCCAAGAGATGCGGAAAAATCCAGTAATATAATCAAGTTTGAATCTCATATGAGCAGGTAGATAGACAAAGTCCAATAATTTTATTTCACTTTAAGGGATTACAAGGTACTTTCCATAATTAAGCTAACTATTCAATCCTATGCCAACACGGCCAACTACAATAAAAGGAAAGAATAGAGATCTATCTGACAGACGCCTCTCGGTGCACCAACTGCACCATTCTCTGAACCCTGCGGCAACGGATCAGCCGCCAAGCAGTTCTACCAATCAAAGAAAGCGAAATAGAATATACCTAAAAACACCAAGGATTGGGTCAGGCTCGATGAGCCAGACAAATAGGCATGTTTAGATGGCAATACATTCTATTAACAGATAGGGACGAAGACCATACCTGATCCCAGCTGTACCTGCGTGATTAGTACCTCAATAATATAGGATATCAGAGTGCAACATAAACAGTGTGGAGTGTAGTGCATAAACGGTAATCGAGATAATAATATGACAGATGTTAGATACAACATATCAGATAGACAAGAGAAGCCATCATCATCATCAATATATCGTATAAACTATGCAATACATCTGTGTGACCAGTAACAGAAGTAACCAGAGGAAGTAACCCTACCATATCCACAATCATCGTATCTGGATCCAACCGTGTCAACGTCGACAGTCAAAGACAATAAGCAACAACATCCTGAATACATAATATTAATACATCCAATATACATCCATAAGAGCACACAAGGTCAGAGCCAACCCATCGTTGTTGTCTCATCGAATATGAGTATACAAGAGTTCATCAATATTCATAGCCACAGCCAAGTCCCAACCATTGGTCTTACGTGCTAGATCGACATCACTGTCCATCCACACCTGGTCCGAGCGTCGGCGGTCTCAGTATCCCTCCCACACTGGTACCTACCGTGTCAACCAACAATATATCAATATCTATGTCCATGTCGGCACCATAACCCTCGGCAGACCAATTGTACATCCACAAATCCTACAGACCACTAGGTGGGGGTTTTCCGAACTGGATAGCCTCATAATTAATATGAGACGATGCTAGTCAAGGGCATGAGGCACGAAATTCAGGTATAAGTAATCTATCATTACGATTCTCAACAGTTAATAATGCATACCTTTGTGAACTCCGCTTCTCGATACGGTTAATTAACATTATCTCATTTTACAGTCCGTCCATCAATATCCACCGTTAAGTTCCCAATATTACAGGTCAGGACTTCAAGTTCCATGTCCTGACATCTCATCCAATACGGATCGTGATCATGGATCAGAGCCTAAGTGCAATGCCCTGATTATAGTACCTCTCAAGGCCAACATCCAAGATTCGGACCTACCAGCCAGCCTCAGTGTCCGTTTTATCAATATAAGTATCATATTTCATAAATCTATAGATGATCGCTGCCCCTTCATTCAGGTCTAGGGCCCCACTTCACCAAAGACAGTGATCACGGAGTCCTCGATGCTTATGATGTATCATTGGTGTTCCTGAAGGTATTTAGCATCATAGGAGATCCATAACCATTGAATCAGGTTCCATTTACAACCCTAGACCCTACTTAGGTGGCCACAAGGGTCAGGGTTAAGCCTGGCCCTTGATTCGTGTCCAGCGTATCCCAAACGGTCCAAATGAAAGGTCAACGGGGCCCACACATGATCAGATAAAAAATGGAACTAAATATGGAAAATCACTGTTTACAGTGTACCGGGTCGACATCACGGGTCCACGGGTCGACCTGGTGCTCTGTGGAGATGGGCAGCTAACTGTGAGTCAGAAAGCATAGTCTACAGTGTCCTCGGTCGACATCATGGTCACCCGATCGACCGGGTACACAGCGGGCATTTCCACAAACATCTGGCAAGTGGGGGGAAATGCAGTATGGCCGGTTGACCGGGTACACTGCGTTTGTACCCAGAGTGTGGTTTTCTGTTATCAGTTGTGAGGGAGCTCCCCTGTGTGCTCGGTTGACATCCTGAGTGGCCAGGTCGACCGGGTACACATGGGGTCCCTTATTTTCAGGATTCTGCCATTTTCATCTTCAATCAAAACTCCATCAAATTCAACCCATATCTACACTGATCATCTCCAAACATCATGCACACTTCCCATACCCTGATCTCATCACAAATGGGCCATTGATCTTCCAAAAGGGGGATTCCCATCCATCAATGCCCAAAAACACATAAAAAAGGCTTAGAACAACAATCCCACACATCACATCATCCAATCAACCACCCATAAACAGAAATCATGCTAAACATCCATAAAAGACAGTAATTATCAATCTAAGCATATTAATCAATTTAATAAAAGAATCTAAACATGTCAACTTGCCTATTTAGGAAGAAAACTCCTTAATTAGCTTGGCTAGATGTAGATAGGGCTCTTGCTTCAATAATTAGAGGGCTAAGATCTAGAGAGAGAAACCCTAATCTCTAATTTAGAGAGAGAGAGAGATGGGAGGAAAATTGTAGTGAAATGAGAAGAATGGATTAGAGGGATTTCTTTTATAGGAGTTGGGTTGGGTTATAGTCTAAAATGCCCTCTCTTGTTAATGTGAGTTTATGATAAGGGCGGGGGTATTTAAGGAAGGTTAAAATGGATTGACTAAAGGGTCCTTAATCTTATAATGTAAGCTGAATTAATGGAAATTACCAACTACTCATGCTAATCACTTACTAAATAGGATAATCAAGGGTTGACTTGGTCAAATTGGGTCCCACTAGGTATTTCTAGGGACGGGTCCTCACAATGGCCATGGTGCAAGGAATCACCACCAACTCGTTCTCATGGACACTACCGAAAATGGCATCCTAATCGTCCATAGAAAGGTAAATTCATCATCCCTGTTCATCGCCGGACGCTGACTGTTCCCATCACTGCTTGCGAAATTTATTTGAGTTCTTATGAAATTTATCTGAGTTTTGTCAAATTTATCTATTTTTTTAAATTTGCGCCTTTTGAAATTTATTTACATTTTTTGAAATTTATTTGAATATTTTGAAATTTATTTGCGTCTTTTTAAATTTATTTGCGTTCTTTTTAAATTTATCTGGGTTTTTTGAAATTTATTTGTGTGTTTTTTAAATCTATTTGAAAATCTCATTAATGGAATTTTCATTAATCATGGCCAATTAAATAGTAGTTGACTATTATTAATGGCATATCCCACTAATCATGGGATATGATTTATCTTTAAATAAATAAGAACTTTTAAAGAAATTGTAACTTAGGCATTTTAGGTCTTCAAATTTGAAAAAAGAACCTACCACACTATGAAAGTAGATTGTGGGTCTAAGGCGAGAAAGTGAACTGTTCAGGGACCTGTCGCCGAATGCCCCATATTTTTATTGAGTGCAACTACTATATGGCATTTCAAGAACACCCAATTATCTGACACGCGTCCCTTTCTCATTATAAAGGGTTGCTGTCATTAAATATTTAATTGCCAAATGAGCGTATTCTACATGTTCAAGTACAAGAAAGCATTTGGGAATTCTATTATTTTTGAAAATTCAAAAATTTCCTTGACAAAATTCCTTAAACATGTTTGTGTAACACTTTTTCGCGGAAAACCCAATTTTCAGGCATTTGGTGAGGAACAATTCCACAGAAACGCTTTCTTGCCTAGTCAACATTTTTCTTGACAATGGTGGAAATGGATTTCCTATGAGGGGTATGGGAAATGGATTTCATCGGAAAACTTCTCCCTCTTTTCCTCACTCTAGTCCATTTCAAACCAAAACCCTACAACTCTTTCATTTTTTATTTCTTTAAATAAATTATTATTTGATGTTGAACAAATAATATACATGTTATGTTATTTTACTTTAAAAAATTATTTCACCGAATAAGAAACTTTAATTTTCCTTAAGGAATCCACAGCCGGACCAATTCAATGAGGAAATTTTTTTTGCACCAAGCATGAATCTTTAAATTCTACGAAAATATTTTTCCGATATTTTCATTTCTATAGAATTTGCTGACGCGGTAATTTTTCCTTCATGTGGAAAGAGTCTGGATCCTCTAGGGATTTCCCCCACGATGGCGGTGAGTGGACAAATAAAGGTCCGCCACGGGTAGCCTACATGCATGTGGGTAGCCTGCTATATATTTGGGTAGGGGCTGCCCATTATAATATAGTATACTGTGATTGGTCCACTTATAGTCACCTAGGAGGAAATTCTTGTATGATCACGTTTCCCGCGGAAAGTACATGTACACAAGCATGTACTAAAAATTGCACCAAAGAAAGGCCCCAAAAGTTGGACGTTCCATTCTCTTTCTTTCTGTCCCGTGCAGCGATGAGTGGCGTTCTCGTAAATTCACTCGAAGGATCGATTCTATTGCCCTCCGATTTCCAAACGCAACCCTGTTTTGTTTATATATATATATATATATATATATATATATTTATGGAGAGAGTTCCTGAATAGTTTATTTTTTAGTATGACACAGAAGGAAGAGAAGCCGAGGGAGGAGGAATAGTGTGGTATTGGTGGAGGTGGTGGTGTTAGGCCTGTGAGAAAGGGGGCGGCAGCAGCAGAAAAAAGAGAGAGAGAGAGAGAGGGAGGAGAGCATGGCCGCGGCCGCTGCGGGTAGAAGATGGAGAAAGGGTTTTGGCCTCGGCCTCGCTGCAGCCGTGGGCGCGTGGGGAACCCTCAGCCTCCGCGACCCGGTCGTTGCCTTCGTCGCGTCTGCGGAAAGCGATCCGGGTGGGAGCGGCACCATCGAGAGTGCTCGGAGGAAGATCGCCGACCCCAATGCGGTCGTCCCCTCGAGGGCAGTTCAGGAGTCAGCGCTCATGGGCAGCAGCGCCGTCAACCCCCTCGACATCCTCGTCATCGGAGGCGGCGCCACCGGCTGTGGTGTTGCTCTTGACGCCGCCTCCAGGGGCCTCCGAGTCGGCCTCGTCGAGAGGGAGGACTTCTCGTCCGGCACCTCCTCACGCTCCACCAAGTTAATACATGGAGGTGAGAGAGAGAGAGAGATCAACTTTCTTCTTGTCATTCATTTATATCTCTTTCTCCTCTCTGATTGGATTTTTTTTAAGAGGTTTGGAGTTGTATCAATGTGGTTGGGGGAGAGTCTAATATAAAATTAGTGGAAGGATGTGTTTCTTCTTGCTCCTGTTTCCATGTATATAAATATAAATATATATATATATATATATATGTTTTCAGATAACTAATTATTCATTCTTTCTTCTTGAAATGATGAGATAACCATTCATTCTATTTAATTTCTTATTTGCATCAGCGCAGATTCATTTGGGGCACCAAACCAATGGGCCCTTTGAAGAAACAATTTGATTATAGGGGGAAAACAGGGACACTACCTATGGACGCCAGAATTCTAAAGATTTGGACACTCCCCGTGTTTTCCTCTACATGATGACATCCATTCTGATATTTACTTGACCTATTTTGACATTTATCATACATGCCTATTTCTGTTGTTTGTCTCTCTGTTTTTTTTTTAACAACTTAATCTTGTGTCATTGTCATTTTCCCCCTTTGTTTCACTTGCTTCTTTGTGATAGAATATGCTCTGTGGGATTAGATCCGTCTGATCGTGCTTGTGCCTATTAGAGGTTGTTTCTTTGGATGATTAGCACTTTTGTTATCATGAACCATATAGACTGGAGGACCTCATTTTTTAAGTCTAGAATAACTCATCTATCAAACATGAAAATACAAGTCGAATAACTTGGAAGCTTTGTAGCAAGCAATTTTGGTCAAATATTTTACACAATCCAGCATTTGTTACTGCTCATACAGGGGTTCGCTACTTGGAGAAAGCTGTCTTTAATTTTGACTATGGACAGCTGAAACTTGTTTTCCATGCCCTAGAGGAACGCAAGCAGGTTATTGAGAATGCTCCACATTTGTGCCATGCTTTACCATGCATGACACCGTGTTTCGATTGGTTTGAAGTAATCTACTACTGGATGGGCTTAAAGTTGTATGATCTGGTGGCGGGTTCGCGCTTACTGCATTTGTCCCGATATTATTCTGCAGAAGAATCTGTAGAACTTTTTCCGACTCTCGCAAAGCATGGTCATGGTAGAAGCCTGAAAGGTACAGTGGTATACTATGATGGACAGATGAATGACTCTCGGCTTAATGTTGGATTGGCATGCTCTGCCGCATTAGTTGGTGCTGCTGTGCTTAATCATGCAGAGGTGTTTTCATTTATTAAGGATGGGGCTACTGATCAAATAATTGGTGCACGTGTTCGAGACAATTTTTCAGGTAACCGAGCACACTTTCATAAATGAAAATTGTTATTTCCATGCCCACAACTATTCTGCTTGGTGGACCCTTTTTTTTTTTTTTTTGGTTGGAAGACTACTTTGTACTTTGCCTTGTTTAACTAATTTGTGTTTTGTATGGCTATCCTAAAGCTAGAATAAAATGAAAGGATTATAAAATTTAACTCTAGTTTCCGCCTTCATCTCATTGTTGATAATGGTGAAATGGACCTGGGCAGTAGGGAAGAACCAAGGCTTGGGATGATCTGATTAAGTTGCTTTTGTTATCGTAATAAGCACACATTTTATTTCTGCAATGGTAGTTTATGTATTTCTTTTCACCATAGATAATTGTATCTTTCTAGTTATAACAACTGTAGCTTAGGTATTTTCAATTTTATGGAACTATGGGTTTTTTTTTTTTTTTTGATAATTGTCTTTCTAGTTATGACAAGTGTAGCTTAGGTATTTTTAATTTTATGGAACTGTTTTTTTTTCTGGTAATTGTATCTTTCTAGTTATGACAACTGTAGCTTAGGTATTTTCAATTTTATAGAAACCTGTGTATTTTTTTCGTTTTTCCTTTTTTTTTCTTCCAGAAATACTCAATAAACAATGGAATAACATATTCTCTCATCTTTTTTCCACCCTAGTTTCAAGGTTTCCTTGAAGTTCAGAAATGGCAACAGAACCTTGCCATTCCTCTCTCTCTCTCTCTCTCTCTGGTGTTTTGGTTTTGCGACCTTTTTCCTTGTTCCCTACTGTTCCTTTTTTGGTGCAATTGTTGATACTGTCCTTGATCATGGTGTGGTTGTCCTGATTTGTGCCTTTCTTCCATATTTTGATTAGAAAAAGGTATTCTAGATTGTTGGCATATCAACATGGTTTCTCCATGTTTCTACTGAATCTCATCATTAAGTGCTGAAATCTCATCTGTGTCTATTTTTCATCTCAATTCTCAACTGCTGATTGTCTTAGCTTTTCATGTGATCCTCCTAATAACCTAGCTGTTACAAGGGATGGCGCATATATTCCTTTTTGTCGAGCCCCAGGATCCAAATTACCTGAATCTCAAGGTGCAACTATCATAGCTAATCAAAGACGGTCAAAATCTTTAGTTAAATGTCTAAATACTTCAAACCATACCTTCATAAAAAGAAAACTAATTCTGTTTCCATGGCTTAAAACGTCTATACAGTCAAAGCTCAAACTTCGTAACCAATATCATCCCACAACCACACACCGATGCCAATATAACTGCAAAATGCAAAAAAAGACCTCGCTTCTTGAGCTAATGTGCACCAAGATGCCACTCTAGCTACTATCGATCACTTTGGAATAAATAAGACTTGTACCATTGCACCAAAGAAATGACCCTTATCGATCACTTTGGAATATGAAGCATAAAAGAAGAATGAGCTCAACAACTGTCTACATGACAAACTTACATTATTTGTATCGCTGATTTGGGGTACAATATTTAGACTTTCTTTGTTTCCACAACAACCTTACATTATTTAGAAGCGACAAATACTCTTTCTAACTATAAGACAAATCATAGTTACCTAATTCGCTTCGGGAGGTCTCGAACTGCGAATCAGTTCGAACGAATAATTCGCAGTTCGAATTCGTTGAATTCGGACTTCAGAAGTTAGAGAGTTCGCTGGAGTTTTCAGGTGCGGGGTTGTAGGTCTTTCCATTTGATTGTTTTCCTCTTTCTTTGGTTCAAGAAGACCAAGGAAATTAATAGTTTACTCTTTTTCTCTTGCTCCAATCTAATCGATTTGACAAGACAAGCTTTCCCTCTTTATTAAAAATTAAAATAATATACTATTTTATTCACTTTTTCTCTTTTACTCTTGCTGGAGTCAATTGTACCATGGATGTGACAAGTAGTAGCTTTCCATAGTCCTCTTTTGAGGATTATACCCAGTGAGTAATAAATATTACAGAGGCTTTCTTTTTTAGATGTTTCCTTTTAATGTTCTCTCATTTTCTTTTATTAAAAATGCTTTCATCTTTAATCGTAATAAATAATGTATGATAAGTCTAAAATGAGAAGTAAAATCAGAATTACAAGGGTTCCACGTGGGATCAATGTTATAAATCTATTAGTGTCCTCTATTAATCTAAACAACAGAGTCATTGTGCCCCTTAAAATATCTTTATGCCAAATTTAACTCCTATGAGAATTATGCCCAATTTAGAATGATCACAAATAAAAGATTATGACAAAATAAAAAAAAGTCAAACCACATGATCTAAATGTCACTAATCAACATTTGGTAGACTTGATTGGAGCAAAATTCAGGCTCATGTATAATAAGGTAAGACAATTATTTCAGTGGCTTTGATTCAAAGGTGGGCCCCACTAATAAATTTTGTAGCACGATAGATGCTAAAGACTTCAAGCCCGTTTGGTAGTTTTACTTTTAAAATTAAGTGAAATGAAGTGAAATAAAGAGAGGGAATAAAATATAAGTGGGTTATGATGGTATTTTGTTTTTAGTTGTTTGGGATGGAATATTTTTTACTTTTGTTATAGGGAAATGGAGTTTTTTTGTCTTTTAGTAAATAAAGGTAGTTGCTTTTTTTACTTTTTTTGAAAAAGATGGAGGGAGTTTTGAATTAAAGTGCTTTTGATTTGATGCTTAACTTGACTTGACTTGACTTTACTTGACAAGTAAAATTACCAAAGGATTTGAGATGATACAAAATCCCAAGGCCCCAGGAAAATTCTGTGCTATTTTTAACTCAAAAACGAGGCCAAGCCCAAGTGGGGGCCACCTAATTTTTGGGGAACCAAAAGTATAATGGATGGATTTGATTGGAATATTAGTATGACAAAATGATCCTAACCATCAATATGAGGCCTACGAAATCAATTGTACAAATACATTGTGATGTAATCAAACTATAACAATAAAAAGAAAAAATAAGTTAGGAATTATGCTAACAGGATGGGTGCGAAAGAGTGCGAAGCCATTGGATTGACATTAGGTTTTCCACATGTGAAAATCTAAAAGGTTCTAATAAATTTATGATAAATAAAAAAACTAGTTGGGTCTGACCAATCAAGTGATTCATTGTACAATAATTAGTGCAAATTATGTTTAATTACATATGTTCGAATTCATCGAACTCGAACTACAAATCGGGCGAATCAAATAGCGAATTGAATGAACGTACCCTTATGAATTTTCGAATTTGGATTAGAACTGAATTGCGAACTGCAAATTGAAATCGAATTGATCGAACTACGAACTGGGTAACTATGAGACAAATCAATCTCTAAGATTTCTCCTTTCTAATTACAAAGACATCAATCGATTAAAGTGAAAAAATAAAATAGCAAGGGAATAGAAAGAACTGTAACGAGCTATGAAGCAAGAACACGGATACAATACGACATGGATATGCAAATACGGCATTTCTCAAAAAAGTAGGATACAATACGTCGGGGATACGTTGAAATATTTTTTAAATATTTTTTATATGACTGTAATAAAAATCTAACATCATTTCAATCAAAATAGCCATAAAATATGCACTTTCATTGATTTAATCATCATTAAACATTACATTCAATACTTCCAAGTTCCAACTTCCAAGTTCAAAATCCAAGTTTCACCAACTACTACAGAAACATAAGCATATAACCCAAACAAACAGACAATGCATCCACTTAAACTCCAATTGCCTCGCCACTAGGTCCACCACCACCACCTCCATCACCTTCTTCATGAATGAGCACGGCCTCCAATTCCTGTTCATCAAGGGAGAGTTGTGCAATCCCAAGCTCTCCAACATCATCAAACGAATCAAAAGCATCTCCAGCAATATCACACATCTTGGTTTCTCCTTTCATATATTGTGGAGTTCTTCTTGAAAGAAGGCGAAGATTGCTATGAATGAAAACCAAGTCTTCAGCACGTTTTGGTGTCATCTTATTCCTTCTCACCGAGTGCACAAAGGAATAAGTACTCCAATTCCTCTCTGCACATGACGACGAAGAAGGTTGCACAAGTAGCTTGAAAGCTAGAGTTTGAAGCAAAGGTGCACATGCACCATAGGTGACCCACCAACTTTTAGGATCCATTTCATAGCGATCACGAATAGAATCAACATCCGCAAACTCTCCCGACTTGCTAGAGAAGTCAGCAAATTCTGTGATTATCCTTTTGCGCTCCTCCAAATTAGGAAAATATTTTTTAAGGATTTTTATTCTTTAGCAACCTCCATATCTCTATGTGGAGCAACTCGACTAGGATCCTCATGAAGCCAATGCTCGCTATAGTACCTTGAATAGGAAAAAAAAAAGAAATTAAGAATAAGTTTATGATTAAGACTAAGAGGGGGAAAAAAAGTTAAAAGACTAGAAGTCACCTTGGATTTAGTGAATGAGCTAAGCAATGGAGAGGAGTGTTCTTGTTCCAACGATCCACAAGAATTCTATGCACCACATCATAAAGGGTAGATGTCTCATTGAGTCTCTTTCCTTCATGCCTATATATTGCGCCCTTCACTTTTTCTATCATGGTATCCCACATGTCATACACCAAGTGAAGACAAGGCCTATCCGTGTCACAAACCTTTAGCATATCATATATAGGAGCCGTAATAGAAAGTATGTAAGTCATTTTGTCCCACCAAATGTCATTTAACACAAACTCTTTCATAGCTTTGGCTCTCTCCTTATCATCCTCTCTATAGTGACTCCACCTTTCACTAATAACCATGCTTGAAGACTACCTTTTATGAGCTTGAATCTCTTAAGCATGACAAGGACCGAAGCACAAGGTATACTTGCAATCGAAAGCAACTTCAAAAGGACAAATTCATTAAAAATAGCCAATCTCATGGAGTGATTCATGATAAAGTTCTTAATAAACACAACATCGTCGGCCAAGTCCGTGATCCAACGACACTCCTCATATGTCAGTTGATTGTTTTCAACATTCTTTGCCATACAAATGTTTTGCAAGGCAAGATTGAGTGTATGAACCACAGATGGTGTCCAAACAATATTTTCAAATTGTGTTTCAATGAGATGCCTTGCACCCGAACAATTCTTAGCATTATCAGTTATCACTTGAATCACATTTTGGGGACCAACATCTTCTATCACTTCTTTCAACAAACCATAAATGAAGTACTTATCTTTAATTTCACCCGTACAATCCACGGCTTTGAGGAACATAGGCCACTTTTCGTCATGGCCATAAAATTAATCAAGGGCCTCCTCTGTGAGTCACTCCATCCATCACTCACAATGCTTACACCTTTTTCTTTCCATGTGCCTTTAATTGGTTGTAGCAATCTATCAACATGAGCCCTTTCTTGTTGGAGTAGACTTATCCTTAGCTTATTATACCCCGGTGGCACATAGCTTGCAAGAGCATTGTTTGCGGCAAATTGGATACAACTCACATAATAAGGGCTCTTTGCTAGGTGAAATGGTAAGCCCGATGCATAGAACATCCTAGCAATCTCCGCATCCATTTGGTCACGCAACTTCAGGTTTAATGACTTCCCAATAGCTGTATTACTATCAGTTCCACTCCAACTTCCACTTCCACTCGGCTTCCTTTTTTTTGAATCATAATCCATATTAGAAGTTGGCAATGGTACTTTCTTGGGTGCATTTTTCCTCAATCTCTCATTGCATTCGCCCTCTAACCTTTTCATTTTAGCAATATCACAGCTCTTAACTTTTGGACAGAATACAACAGCATGACCAAGCTCATGTATCAAATGAGCCCTTACCCTTGTGTATGAGCTTCTCTTGGTTTGATGGCAAAAATTGCATTTCCATGACACATTTCCTCCTCCATCACCAAGTTTTTGCTATTTTGTCACATACCTCCAAAGAGGGTGGTGAGCATCTTCTTCAATAGGTGGAGAAGACACACTAGTACTATGGCTACCACTCGTACTAGAAGCCATATGACTAAACTTTGGTTGCTAGAAATACAAAATATCACCTAAGGATAATGGAATTGAGAGTTAAATGGTATCCATGAATTTGTGAATTGATGCAGAATAAACGTAAGGAGTCAACACCTAGGGCTGACTGCATACTTCTGAATCCAAAATCAGCAAACAAGCACAACAAAAGATATACAAAAAAACATGAGTTGACTACCAACAGGCCCTAAATATCATTGATGTCATTCAAACTTCAAAGGAATGAGGCAATAGAAAAATTGAAAGGATGTAGGAAAAGAGATACCATTCATTCAGAAAAAAATGCTACAATAGAAAAAAGCCTGTGCTCCAACGAAACATTCAAAGGATGTAGAAAAAATGCTACAATATCCATCACACTACAGAAAAAAACATTCAGCAGTCCTACCACATATAAAATGCAAGTGAATAAATAAATAGATGGCAATCTATAAGCATTCAGGCCAAAACCACATGATGCCCTAAAAACTGCAATCTATAAGCATGCAAACACCAATTTATCAGCAAAAACAGCAATCAAACTATCAAAACAAAGTAACAAACAAATTTCAATCCAAACAACACAACAAAACTTACCAGAAATTACATACAAGAAAGAAAAATCCCCTAAAAACCCTTTCAAAAATTATATATACCTTTCTTAAAACAAAAAAAAAAAAAAAAAAAAAAAAACCTATCTTAAAATCACAGATGGAAGCAGTAGAGAAAAAAGGAAAGAAAGAAGAGAACCTGATGATGATGCCATGTAGTAGCGGTGCTCTGTAGCAGCGGCCCAGGCAGGTGCTGTAGGAGCAGAGAGGCTACAGCGGCGAAGGATGATCCCAGGTAGCAGTTTCTCTTTTCTTTTCTCTTTGTTTTTTTTTTTTTTTTTTTTTTGCTACTGGCCAGTGATGACGATCGGAGGATGACAACCGAAGGAGAAGGTGCTGGCCAGTGATGCTCTCGTCGTCGGAGGATGACGATGTAGCAAGAGAAGGTGCTGGTCGGTGATGCTCTCGTTGTTAGAGGATGACGATGTAAAAGGAGGAAAAAGTGCAAGCTGGTCAATGGCGATGGAGGAGAAGGTGCTGGCCGGTGAGGCTCTCGTCGGAGGAGGATAAAGGCGAGGCAATGTGCCTAGGGTTTCTTCTCTTCCCCCTTCGTTTTTTTCTTCTGTTTCTCCTTTGGCCCTTTCGTTCTTTTTGAACCCTTAAAAATGAGTCTGGCACGTGTCTCGTGCGTGTCCAGTTAAGGAAAAAAAAATGGATACGAAAATAACGTATCCCGAACGTATCTATGACGTATCCGGGCGTATCCGTGTCCGATACGTCTGGGATACGGATACGCCCCCCCATTTTAAGGTATCCGTGCTTCCCAGCCTGGCCAGTCATGGGCCTAGAATTGGGCCCAATTGGCCTCGCCCTAGCCCATGGACCTTGGGGCCACTTTGTGGGGGCTCGGCCTGCATCAGTGAGTGATGATGTTTCCATTACTGCATGGTTAAATCACTAAACTCACATTGGTTTGAAACAAAAGTGTTGGGTATGTACACTACTTTTGCAGTCTTGAGATTCCTTATCGTTAATATTTGTTTTGAGCTAGCTTACAGATGGTAAAGTTTTTTATATGCCACTTGAGTTGAATGCTGAGCTGTGTCCTACAGATGCTGTTCTACGCATTTAGGTTCTTTCTCAAAGATGGGCACGTTCATATTGCAATGTGTTAGGATTTAGGAATAAGAAACGGACGTTTCATCATACTTTGTCTGATGTTGGGTTGGTTTATGTTTGAATACTAACCACACTGGATACTAGTTGTCAGTTTTAGTGCTGATAGCATATAATATCTTCTTGTCCTGGTGATGTCGGTTGATTTCTTTGTCATATCATGTACCGTTTCTTAGCTTTGCTTTTGATAAGAGTGACCACCGACCACTGTATGCCCTTGTATGGATAGTGTAACTTCAACATTTTTGTATTTTTTCTTATTTATATCGTGGGACTTACTGTCTGGCAAAGTGCATCAGGCAAAGAGTTCGATACATATGCAAAAGTTGTTGTCAATGCTGCTGGACCGTTTTGTGACTCTGTGAGGAAAATGGCTGACAAAGATGCACCATCTATGATCTGTCCTAGCAGTGGTGTACACATAATCCTTCCAGATTATTACTCTCCTGAAGGAATGGGATTGATTGTTCCTAAAACAAAGGATGGTCGTGTAGTGTTCATGCTTCCATGGCTTGGAAGAACAGTTGCAGGAACTACAGACTCGAGCACAACAATCACTTTGCTTCCAGAACCACATGAAGATGAGATACAATTTATACTTGACTCCATATGTGATTACCTTAATGTTAAGGTTTGTATTCATGGCTTGATTACCTTTTCTCTTTATTGGTTGCATGGAATTCTTCAAAATTATGTGTAACTAGGCTGTATAATTTCTTTGGACATTGTTTATGCCAAATAGACAAATTAGCTTGTTCTTTCTTGCACATTATTTGCTCAGGTTTATGAATCAACCGCTGTATCATAATTTTGTACTATCTAAAATCAAGGAATATTTAGGGGGTGTTTGGAAACCATATATTTCGAAAGATTTTGCTATATTATCTCCTACTTTAAAATATAATCTACACATCGAAAAAACTGGGTGTTTGGATAACTAAGAAGGTATCCTCCAATATCTCACTTTCTTACAAAAACCTTCATATTATAATATTCAAGTATATGATGTATAAAATGATATTTCATTAAGACAACTAACCAAAAACAAGGGTTTGTCCCGCTACATTTTTTTAATTTTGATGATTTCTATAGGAATCTTACTATGACTCAATATTAGATGGCCCTTTAGTGTTTATAAATTTTATGTGGTTCCTATAGCCCTATCATAATTACATAGTTTCTTTATTGATTACTAAAATATTAGGTGGGTCCTACAAATATCACATTAGATTTCTACCATGATTACCAGCATTTAGTGGGTCCCTTATGGCTAGTTTGGCAACTCTACTAATAGAGTCAAGTGAAGTAAAGTTGATTTTGAAGAAAGAATAAAATATAAGTGGGTTATGATGGTATTTTGTTTTTAGTTGTTTGTTATAGAATCTTTTTGACTTTTTATATGGGAAAGTGGAGTTTTTTTTTGTATTTTAGTGGATAAAGGTGGTTGCTTTTTGACTTTTTTTGAATAAGATTGAGGGAGTTTTGAATTAAAGTGCTTTTGATGTGACATCTTGTCTGAAAAATGGAGGTTTTACTTGACTTTTACTATGTTACTAAAGTGCCAAACTAGCCCTAATACCAACATTAGATGGGTCTCATACTAATTACCAATATTAGATTGTAGGACTAATTACTAGTTTGCCATCATTAAATGAGTCATTATTTAATAGCCCCTTAGTGATTACTATAATTAGCTTGGTTTATATGATTATTAACATCAGACGGGTCTAAAATTTATTTCTCATAGATGGATTCCTCAGTGACATTTAACACTCGATAGGCCTCTGTGTTATAATCACCATTAGATGTATTACATTATGGTTATTAATATTTGGTGGACCTACATTGATTAAACAATATTGCTCGTGGTTTTTAGCATTTAGTCTAATGGTTTTCTAATTAGATGGGCCCTACCATGGTTACCGATATTAAATCACTCTAGTGTGACTATTAGTTAGTGGGTTCCCATTGGGTCGGGCTGTCAATCATCCCTATTTTTTCTATTCATTTATTGTTTCGGTGCATCATCTAGTGAAAATATTATAAATTTCCAAATACTTGAAAGATATATTGAAATTTGTAGAAATTGCCAAACACCATAAATGACAAAATATTATAACATGGCACTATTTTATTCTGTGACAATGAAATCTTACAATATTCAAATCTGGTCATATTATGTTCTGCATTTCCCCAAACACCCCTTATTTCTGTGGTCATCTACAAAACCTATTCTCTGCTCTCCCTTTTTTTTTATATCCCTATTCTCTGCTGTGTTGATGTATGCACTTCCAGCATTTGTAGTTAGACCACTTAGCTTCTCTTAAGGATTCTCATCATATGGCAGACTATGCATATCAGCGGCTATAAGCTATGCCAATGGTCTGTGGGTTTGATCCAAATCTCGATCTATAAGCTTGAATTAAGAGGATCTTCCCCAAGGAAGGCACCTCCAGGCCTAGCTTAGTACCACTTGGATCTGAAGTTTGTATTCTAACATCTAAGCACACCACGAAGAAGAAGAAAACTTTTCTTGATTGATGATATGAATACTTAAAAAATTGAGGATATTGTTAGATATTAGAGATGTAGGATTGGTTAGACTTGGTTAGAGATAAGGTTCCTTACCTTGATATAAAGATTAGTTTGAATTTAAACTATTATTAGGTTGCATAAATTGAGATCATTCCTACAATGAATCTCACGGTGAATTTATTGCCAAGTATTCATTTCTTTAAAATTTGTCTTGGTATTAGAGCCATGGCTCGCAATCAAGCCAGCCATGGTCCAAGTTTTATATTTCCACACTAATCTCACTGTCACTTTTCCTCATTCAATAAAATCAACACTGTCTCTTATACATCCAATTATCTAAGCCCCCATGATATCGCTGTCTTTGTCAAATTGGTCAAATTTCTCGATCGAAAGCTCCTTCTGAAAGATATCACGGCAGATCTAAGTCTATTGGGCCACTGGCACGGATCGAGTCAAAAGGAGTGGGTTGCGGCTGTTATGGATCCACAGACAGATGATGACCACCGAAATAACATGATGATCGATTGTAAAAAATATCTGTATTTATTTATTTTGTTATCAATTGCAGATCCTTTCCAAAAGGACATGTGATTGTGGGAGGGTGTTAGAGTTTAGAGATATAGAATTGGTTAAAATTGGTTAGAGATAAGGTTCCTTGCCTTGAGATACGGATTAGTTTGAATTTGGTTTATTATCAGGTTGTATAAAGTGAGATTCTTCCTTCAATGAATCTCATGGTGAATTTATTGCAAATCCTTCATTTCTTTAACATTTGTCATCAAATCTGATGCAGCAAGACCATGAGTCGGCCAGCCCATTGGGCCCAATCCATTGGCCCAACATGACATCTGTTTAATTAGTGTTATGTGTTGAAGTACAAAACTTGGTCTGCTAAAAACTTCCACAAAGGAATAGAAAACAATGCCTTGCAAGAAAAGAAATTTGTTTCCAAGTGTCTTTCTACATTGCTTTACATACCCATATATAAAAGCAATGATAACCCTGCAGCTGAAAGTTCCCAAAAGATATAGGAAACTGCTGCTTAATTTATTCAAAGTTTTAACTAAAAATCTAATCACAACTCATTAAGAAGAAATGAATACACAAATAAATTCCAAGGTAAAAAGGACTCCTTTGGTGTTGGACGTCCAGTCATGAGAACCCTCCTTTGGACCCTAAATTTGGACCATGGGCCTGGCTGGTTTGGCCCACATAATCTGCCATGGGCCATGGGTCTTGGGTCTGCATGATTTGGCCCACACAGTTTGCATTAGTCTTATAGAGGGCCATCCATTTGGGTCACTTCTGAGCAGTAGATTGTTCTTCAATGATAGGGAAACCTTATATCTTGCTTTGTAATCTTGTAAGCTTTACCAATATGTTCCATATGATTGGAAATTATCAGGTGCGGCGCACAGATGTTCTTTCTGCTTGGAGTGGTATACGCCCACTGGCCATAGATCCATCAGCTAAGAACACAGAGAGCATTTCCAGAGATCATGTGGTATGTGAAGATTATCCTGGTTTGATCACTATTACTGGTGGAAAGTGGACTACCTACCGAAGGTACAATTTTCTTTAACAGTCGAACATTGAAATATAATATTGATATCTGCTTCACTGAAAAGTCATTCTTCAACAAGTGTATGTTATTGATCTCTTCAACTGTGGACAAGCTGAAGGTGACTCAAATTGCAATTGGCACTTGCACACATACAGTTGAAATGCGGCCAAAACAACTCTTCAGTATAAATAGCAATGAAGATTAGGTTATAATTGACAGTAGAGTTAATACCACAACATAATCTGCTACCTGGTTGTTGGTACCACTCTTTGCGCCCATCATAGGTTTTGTCTTATTTTATTGAAGGGTCTTTTCTTGCTTGGCTTCTTTGTTCTGTCTACAATCTTATAATGTTTTTCATGTACTTGGTGAGGCTTACCATACTCAGTTTCAGCATGGCAGAAGACGCAGTCAATGCAGCTATAAAGTCTGGCAAGCTGAAACCATCCAGTGGTTGTGTGACTAATAGCCTGCGTATTGTTGGTGGAGAAGGATGGCATCCTGCATCCTTCACTGTGCTTGCGCAGCAATTTGTACGTATGAAGAAGTCACATGGTGGGAAAGTTGTTCCAGGGATAATGGACAGTGCTGCCGCGAAGCATCTGGCACATGCATATGGTACATTGGGAGAACGAGTTGCTATGATAGCTCAGGTTAAACCTCTGCCTTCATATGCACTAAGTGATTTTTCTTTCTTCTCATGAACTGAGAAATGTTTATCCATTTCCTTCCAGACTAGAAGATGCATCTGATATCAACTATATTTCTAACTGACGGCTCTTTCTTTTTTGTGCATTAACATATTATACCAGGGAAGTAAAATATATTGACCAGCAAGCTTGACTAGGACATGTCTATTATTTTTTTATTTTTTATTTTGTTATTTCTATCATGATAAAATTATTTTAAGGCTTTTTTAGCCTGCCATCTCAAGTTTCAAGTGGATTGTCAAATCTTACGACTGTCTGGATTAAAATTTCTGCTGCAGAGCATATTCTGTTTTGCTCCAAGTCTGAGAAGTCGCCTGTATAAAGCAATACATAGTAGGATGTATAATCCAATGGTTTTTTGTCTAATAGATAAATCTGAATATTTCTAAATTAGGGAAAGCGTATGTTTTCATATTCTACATGAAACAAAATGTTCTTTTAAATATTGTATAATAATTGTATATTATGCTGCATTGCCTTTTGAGTTGAACCTGTTGATGCACATCAGTTGTGTGTCATGATGGCAAAAACAAAATGGATAAACCTCTTGGGTAACATACTAACATCTCAAATAGCAGATGATAAATTCTACCTTTTATTCAGTTATTGCATTGATGAATTTGCAGTAGTGAATTCATGCTTTGAAATTTATGTTCCATTTTATTGTCTTACCTTTTGATTCACATTGCTCACTCACCTTTTGTCACTTGTTGGTCATGATATTGACATGTGCATGTATTGAATTCTTATAAGTGACAGTTTTTTATTTGATAGATGGACAATAACATCTGGAATTTCTTTGAAAAATTTAAGCACGTTGATCAAGGTTTTAAGAATTGGACTCAAGTGACAACTCAGGCCTCCTTGAGTCAAGTCAAGTCAACTGAATCACATGCGATTAGGCCAAGTTAGACAGAGTCGCATCTTAGAGCCATCAAACTGAACATTGAATATTATGATAAAAAACCAAAAAATTGAAAAATAATGTCCCATAAATATAGAATTTTAAGAGTTGCCATGTTTTAGTTAGTAGGAGTTAATTTAAGTAGAAATAGGTGTTTCCATTTGTTTTCTCCTTTTGGGATCATTTAACCTGTGCATGTAATTTCCTTTCTTTACAATGGCGGACCCAAGATTTTCATTTGGGCGGTGCAGGCAATGGTCAAGTTAAAAAGTTAAATAATAAAACAATATTTTTTATTGAATTATTTAAGAAATTTCTCGAACCATGCGGGTGCAACCGTGTGGTTACATGTAGGTCCGCCCCTGTTTCTTTGGTATGAATCTTTATGAAGTTACTGATAAAAGAACGATTTTTATTCAGATGAATACTGCATCGGATCTCTGAATGCTATATCTTCTGAAAAATGTGGTTTTAATCTTCTAAAATTGGTGTAAAGGATCACCCAAAGTCTCCCAAAGCTTCTTCCAACAGGAAAATGGAGAGAAAACAATGTATACAGCTTTTCTTCTAGGAATCAATAAGAAACAAGATGATGGGGGTGGCTTGACTCTCCATGTGCCACTTTAAATCATGATGTTCTATGTCTTTAGATTTGGAAATTCCTCTTATTCTTTAGAGCAAAGCAAGTCATCTTCCCTTCTGTGTTGAATCTGGATATCTTGCAACTGCTTTTTCATTATTTATGGTATCTTTTCCAATACTTTGTCCAAGGCGATCTTACTTTCTCTCGAACATGTACAGATGAAAGAACCAACAGAACCTTTCTGTTTTTGTTCATTTGAAATTTCTTCTTTTTGGGTCATTATATTGTTGGTTTAGGAAAGTTGAAACCAGTACATCCTCTTGAACTCCATCCCAGTGCGAGCTACCCTAGCAGAAGCTACCTAACGTGCTGCTGGTGCTTTTGGAATTAAGAGTGCTTTTTTACCTGTTATTTTTTAAGTTCCTTTTTGAACTGATCCTAAATTTGTTATGATCACTGTTGATTTATGAACTCCATTCAAACAACATTTACCAGACCTTTTCCTTGGGTGTGTTCTTTTGCCGAAAAGATTCATTCAGAACCCAATGGCAAAGGTCCAGATCAGAAACAGAGGACCATCAATACTCAAAAAGGATAAAGAATTGTGTTGTATATCATGCCTGACAGGTTCAGCAAATAATACTGGTCTCACATCAATATGTAACTCAGGGATCAACCAAGTCAAGATCCTGGAATTTGGTATATGTTCCTTCTTATCGCGATTCTTGTTACTTTATTTTTATTTCATTTTGCAGAATGAGAATCTAGGAAAACGCTTGGCTCATGGGTACCCCTTTCTAGAAGCTGAGGTCGCATATTGTGCTCGACATGAGTACTGTGAGTCTGCAATTGATTTCATTGCTAGGAGATGCCGCCTTGCTTTCCTTGACACTGATGCGGCAGGACGAGCATTGCCACGCATTATTCAAATATTGTCCGCTGAACTCAAGTGGGACAAAGCAAGGCAGAGGCAAGAGTTACAAAAGGCTAAAGAATTTTTAGAAACCTTCAAGTCATCGAAAAATGCACAATTCCGTGATGGAAAACACTCAGGTCCTTTGCTTGTGAGATCCAACTAATTTGTGGCTTTTCATTTCAGTAGGATGTTGAAAATTTTTCCCGTCAATTGTTTCAGGTTCGTGAGTTTAATCATAATGGATCTCATAGAGATGGTCTGATTGTGGCCCACCCATTTTCTTCATGGTTTTTTGAACATGTGAAGATTTGGAGGGTGACTTCTCAGCTCTCTTGTATGGAGGAAAAGGTATAGTTCAAATAAGTATTTCCAAGTAACCTACGGATAATTTCAATTCAATAATCAGTTATCACAGCTTGAAGATGAAAGAAAGCATTATATAATCCGAAGCTTGTATGAACTAAAACTAAAGTACTTACTGCATTTATTCCATTCAAGTTCTAAATTAATTTTTGTGGGAAATGAGGAAGCCTGCATCTTCAGTTACTCGTGTTAAGTTGCACCTTTCTTACACCTATGGATGCTGATATTCTTGGTGTTTGTATAGTGGAGGTAATCCATGTGTTTATGAATGCTAGTTTTTTTAAGCTAATTGAAGATTAATGCATTTGTGAACATTGGGGAGTATAAATTTGTTCAGTAAGAAATGTTTTGATGCCAGCTTAATTGAAGGCATTGTTTATATATATTTGATTGTTTACCTATGCTGCTTTATATTTGTATAAACTGTTGAAAGATTATCATTAAGGCAATTGTTACTATTTTATGAGATTGTCAGATTGAATCTTCTAGGTTTATCAAAAAAAATTTAACACCTAAATTTCATCCCCAGTGCATTTTGGGGTAATTGAGTTAATATGATCATAACTGATCATCGTCATCATTGCTCATTTTAATTTTCGGTTTGAGGGTTACACATTTGATGTAAAAAGGTTGGAGGCAATGCATGCTCGAGCATGAAAAATATTTTTCAGTTTGCCATTTTGGTCAGAAACAGTTTGGGAGCTAATGACTATTGTACATGACAACCACCGGTTAAAATTACAACTATGACATTATTATTTTACTAAAAAAAGAAAAGAAGGGGGGAAATTTTTTTCTGGGGATATCCCTGGGGAAGACCATGAATCAATTGCTTTGCCTATTTGATGAAACGTTGACATTGCCACTGATATCCCTCCATGCCTTTTACCAACATCCTCTTTGTAATGTATAGGAAGTGAAGCTGTCACTGTTACATGCCTGAACTCTAAAATCAGGAATGACTGGTCACACTCACACCGGCCAGATGAGTATTGGCTCTGGTCTTGCACGCACTGCTACCTTGAACGGGTGTGCCACTGCTGTGAAATAGGATGTTGCACAGAAAAGGAGCTATTTATTTATTTTGCTGAGATGATTTGTTTTCTTGTATTCATCCTTTCTTTATTAATATATCTTGAGTGAGTGATTTGAGATCAGCGAGAAAGGCATGAGTGAATGTGCCATGTGAATGTGATGCCTCTGGGTTTTCAATTTTCCAAGAAATTTGTCAAACATACTTTTTAGTAAAGATTATAATTTACTATGTTCCTCCAGCTCTAACTCGGTTGGTTAGGGACATAAGCGTGAGATGAGAGTGCACTGTGTGTCGGGAGCACACGTATGAGTCCACAGATCATCTCTTCACCCAATGCCCCTTTGCTCAGCTTTTATGGAAGCTGCTCCCACACTCTATTCCAAAACCTGCACACCAGATAAACCCATCTCACACTGGTTTTGGAACAGAGCATCAAACAATAACAGCCACAATGGGAGTGATTGTGATGTGTATATGGAGGTCAGGGAACAATTGAAATCTTGCAATGTCAAACCAGTCAACCATTACCATGTAAAATCAAGAACTCGCGCTGCCCTCCTTCAATGGAATCTTTCTCATGTCTGTGAAGGTCCAGCCCCAGGGGCCAATGCAGGGAGCTCCACTGAGTGGGTTGGTGGAAGCTTAATTTCGATGGCAATGGAGCATATACTGATTTCACAGGCAAAGCTGGGGTTGGTGGGCTGATCAGGGACTCGACAATGGTCAACTGCTCATAGCCTATTCTTTCATGGTCATGGATGGTCCAAGCAAGAGTTACCGCGCTCCAGAAAAGGCTTGCTCGCTCGCTGCAACGAATAATACCGCCTCAGGCCTCACTGCAGCCCAGATTGAAGATAGACAACTAGTCTATCCGGTATTGTAAGACGATCAGCAAATTGGGTAGTTGATCTTCTGCCGGCAAGGAATGATACACCAGTCGTTACAGACATTCGCACCTCACTCACTCCCACCTTCTGTTCGACCACTAGTTTTTCTTCGGCTTCATCCTGCTGATGGACTCGCAAACTCCCAACACTAATCAAGCTTATCCAGGAATACATCAGCATTGTAATATTTGGATTGGCTGCAGTAAGGCCCTCCATCAGGCAGGCAATGAAAGAAAACAGGCATATATTATCTTCCAAACTACATTTAGTTTTTGGCACATTTTGGGCACAAGATGAGCGGATAGCTTGCAATCTGAGTTTCATTTTCATTTTCATGTATAGTGTTGCTAGTAGAATGCAGAGGCCACCTACACTATAGATTAGGGCTTCCTTTTGTGACGTCTTTGCCCTTTTAATAATAAATTTATAACCCAGCACAAAAACACACAAAAAAAAAAAAAGGTTTATTGAAGTCATCCTTTTATTTTTTTTAGCCGGATTTAAGGGAAGTTAATTTATTACATCTCTATTGAATAACTACTGAGTACCTGGTATTGGTAAGGCAACCTATCCAAGCCTCACCTAAATGGCTATGACGGATCCGGCTAAACTTTTAAATTATTATTTTTACTGTTCTAAAAATATTCTTTCCTACAATTTCTTGTTATCTTGCTAAAGCAAGAAAAAAAAGGCGTCATTGCAGGTTTAATGATGCCTGTTCCTCATCTTACATGTTTTTTTTTTTTTTCGAATTTTCCAATGATCAAGTCTAATGGATTTTATTGAAGTTGAAAGTTGTAATGGCCTTTATATAAATAACAGTCACTCGAGGATATCATCAAAAACTCAGGATAGGCTGATACATTGGTGTTTACTCTAATTTTATAGACTCTCAAAATATTTTCCTCCAAGCCTTCACCTGATTGGCTCCTGTAAAGGAGGGTCAACTTTTTTTTTTTATATTAAAATATTTTTTAAACAATTTCTTAAGGTTCTGCTAAGGAAAAAAAAAAAAAAGAAGGCATCTTTGAAGGTTTAATCCCTGATGCTTATTTTTCATTTTTTTTCATGTTTTCCTTTTCTAAATTTCAATAATTCGGTCTAATGGATTAGAATTGAAGTTGAGAAATTTGTAATGACCTCGATATAAATCAAAATCAATCAGGGATATCATCATAAAGTCATTATGTGCAAATGTATAGGTGTTTAATCTATAATGCTAGACTGTCAAAATTATCCTTCACTCAGAGCCTTACACAAATGTGGCTCCTACAAACGAGGGTCAACTTTTTGCTATTTGAAAATATTTTTTTTAAATAGTTTCTTGATGTTTCGCTAAGACCTCTATAAAAATAAATAGAATGATATAGTTACAAAGTCACTGGATTCTTATACGCAGTAGTCCTTTTTTTTTTTTTTTTTTTTTTTTTTTTCCCTTCTTCGTAAGAATACGTAGCTGTTTAATAATATGATTTTAAACTGTCAAAATTTTCTTGGTACTTGGAGGGTCACCCTTACAAGCCGACGAACGAGGGTCAATTTTCACCTCTTTATATTTTTTTAAAGTAATTTACTTTTATTTCTCTAATTTTATCTGTGTAAAGAAAAAACAAACCAAAGAAAAAAGAAAAAAGAAAAAAAAAAGAGGCATCTCTGAAGGTTTAATGTGTTTGTTCCTCATTTTTCATCTTCACTTATATTTTTAAGTAGGTAGGTCTAACGGACTGGTATTGAAGTTGACAATTCGTAATAACACTTGTATAAATAAAAATCAGTAAGGGATACTATTTATAGAGTAAATAATAATTCATTCTCAGATGCCAACATCTGTCACAAAATTGCTATGCAATATATTATGCAACAAAATGAAACTTGGAGCATTTATTTTGAGCTTTGGCTTGTAGAAATACAAGCATCAGACAGACAGTGACAATAGAAGTGATCACCGACTTCCATCTTCGCCGCAATGAATCTTCATTGCAACTGGGATACTAGGAAGAACCATTATCAGCTCTCAAGTTTGTGAACCCAATGCAACACATTCACATAATATTTCTACATTCAACCCCTTTAATCAAAAAAAAAAAAAGAGGGGTTGACCAGCAAGTAGCAACCCTGTATCAGTTGCTCTTAATAGTTCAAGAGAAAGCAACTGCACGCATATGATCCCCTGCGCCTTCTCACTTTCAGCTAGTTACCTTCCAATATGTGCCGAGCGGGCAAAAAGTGTGCTGCACTATTGAGATACGAGGCACAAAGTGACATCACTGTTCATGTTTGATGCGTGCTTTCAAGATACCTGGGATGGGAGGTGAAGCGGGCTGCCCACGTATGGCACTAGCCCGAGGTATGTGGTGCTGATACACACTGAGCATGCTGGAACTCTCACCCCTTTCAACAGTAGGTTCACGAGTGCCTTCCTCGTTTTGCCTTCCACATAATCTCATTGCTTTGAGAACATAAGCATCATCATGAAGCTCAAAAGGTGTGCTGCAATCACAACATTTGTGGGGGGAAAATTGTAAAATATGAATTCAACAAAATTAAAGCACAAAAGAACATGGTTAAAAGGAACCACATCAACCGTGCTCATTACTACAGCTCCTAGAGAGGTGAGTACCATACATTGAATGTGGATGACAGTTGACAGTCTCTCTCTCTCTCTCTCTCTCTGGGCTAGTTTGGCACTTTACTAACATAGTAAAAGTCAAGTAAAGCCTTCATTTTTTCAGACAAGATGTCACATCAAAAGCACTTTAATTCAAAACTCCCTCCATTTTTTTCAAAAAAATTAAAAAAGCAACCACCTTTATCCACTAAAATACAAAAAAACTCTACTTTCCCAAACAAAAAATAAAAAAGATTTCATAACAAACAACTAAAAACAAAATACCATCATAACCCACTTATATTTTATTCTTTCTTCAAAATCAACTTTACTTGACTTAACTCTATTAGCAGAGTAGCCAGGCCCTAAAGAGAACAGAATTAAGGCAAGTTCTTTACTAACAGCATTTATGGTACGACAGTACCATAATATTTAAAATATAAAATATTAAACCAGCCTTCTTTAGTTAGCTGCTATTGTCAGAGGTGGAGTTGAGGGAACCACAAACCTGAGAGAGAGAGAGAGAGAGAGAGGACCAATCCCCAACTGATCATTGACCCAAAAACTGACTCAAGTGCATAGCTCAAGTGAGTTACAGTTCCTTGTGGCCAAGCAAATTTTGCAAACATGCGACCAATCTTTCAATTATCCAGTTAATTTTTCCAGGGTGATTGACTCTAAATAGGAATGGAACACAATCTCCGCCTTTGGAGAATCCCAATCATTTGACCTTGTTTCTCTTTCAGAAGAATACAAACCATTGGCTATTTGCAGTAGATATAGATTAAAATATGATCTTAAGCTACTGTTAGCATGGTGCTGAGAGCATATGATCATCTGAACTAACCCGTGGAGGGAAAAACTTTGCTTGATCAAAGCCGCTCATATCAAACACTCACATGTGCATAAGCACCAGTCAAATTTCACTTACGAGTGATATGCACAGCTGGATTGATCGTGTGGAAAATATAATTACATTTCACACATCATCAATCCAACTGTGAATGTCACTTCAATTGAAGTGGAAGTTGAGACATGACACAAAAATAGGGACACATGTAGTATAACTTAGTTGGGTAACACAGCTGGGAGCCTGCTACTCAATCTGTCATTAGCATAATGGTTTCTCTCTAGACCATGGGCCCCTCATTTTTAAACAGTAGATTTGAAAGCCAACTATCAGCCAGCGGGATAGCTTCTTACTGATTATCATCCATAGTAGACCCCATCAGATGCAGTGGAGCACTCAAAGATATGTTGCAGCTGCACAGAATGATTGGCCAAGGCAAACTGTTGATTGACCAATTTGTGCATGATATTTTTTCAAAATATTAAAGTACACATTCAAAGGTTTACCTATTAAAGTCGAAGTGCACCAATTGCATATCCTCCGAAATTTCCACCTCAACGGTTGCATGCGGACGCGTCTATTGCCCCCAGAAATGCAAAATGAAAAGAAAGAATGTATTAGCTTCATACAGCTTATGTTACCAGTTTCATAAAAGTTACTGCAGTGGGTAGCTGAAGTCCACATCGGGTGATATCTATCAGAAGTGAGAACGTTGAAGGTTGATACTGGACGATATGACTTTAGAGGGCCGATATATTCCTTTATAATGTGTACTAATAAAAACAAACCTTAGATTCTAGCATTTTCCAATATTTTGGAGTAATTGGATGTCTTTTCAAACATTTTAACAACAAAAAGAAACTCATGCAGCAACGACCTCAAGCTGAAGCAAATCAGTTTTTAAGGTCAGCCACAAGCACACCTATGGTCCCAGCAGTAGAGTAGATACTTCTTCTATCTTAGACTGTGGAAGGGTACTTGCGTGTGTGATTCAATGTACTTCAGGTCTTTGAGCGAATCAATGAATTGCCACTAGTGGGGATCTAGAATCATGCTACTCATTTCCAATGCACTTGTTCTTGTGTTCCACGGTAGGTTAATTCAGAGACAAATCATCTCGCAAGGGAAGGAACATTGATTGTGACAGAACGCTTTGAAGAACATTGAACACAATGGTTTGTCAATGTGACTAGCCATGCACTCTTTATATAAGTTACAGAAATACAATCTATGGAAAGTTACGAAATGGTAGGATTGTTATCCAATCCTATATGGATTCTAACCAAATCATCTAAGATAATGGCAAGCTTATCTAAATATTACACTGGATAAATCTTAATATAGTACACCATAGGTATACAACAAATTATTTTCCCTCGTAGCTCTAACATTCCCACTCAAGCTCACGATAAGAAGCGAGGCGCTGAGAGATTGTTAAGTAGCTGATGAAACTGTGCAATGGTAAGAGACTTGTTAAGCTCTGACAATCATCTTTAGTCCCCCATGGTCAACCTTAGTTTGGTTATGGTTGCTTGTTGAAGTCTATTTCTATATGCCCTCTTCATAAATAAGGACAACTTAGAGTCAATCACCCAAAATTTTCACCTGCAACTTATCTGAGGATTTGGCTCAAGATTGATCGGAATGGAGAAACAAAACTCATGCGGCTGACCCCAGCATAGTTGGGACAAGGCTTTGATGATGATGATGATATGATGACGACCCAAAATTTCTCCTGCACACTATGCATCGGTGCCGTTCGTCACATCGGACCCAATGACATTCAGGAAGATCCCACCTTTGGCGACGGTTCAGATGTGTGCTCATGCAGGAGCACGTGCGCAAGAGAAAATTTTCCTTGCTATCAAATCCTCTATGGAAACTAACCAAAACATCTGAGATAATTATAAGGAAACCTAAAGATTACACTGGATAAATCCATGTGTTGCACAACATAGGTACAACAAATTATGTTCTCTCATAGGCACTAACACATAGTCAATGTTAGTTTAGTTATGGCTGCTCTTTGTTTTTAGTCCCAACTCCCAACAGTCGATGTTAGTTTGGTTGTGGCTGCTCATTTAGCTCTGCTTCTTGTCTATTTCTGTGTCTATGCTAATTCCAGAACAAAGGGGTTAAGGCTAAGATGATGATGATGTGTTTCTACATGTGTTTGAATAATAATAATAATAATAATAATGAGAAGAAGAAGAAGAATAACGAGTCTAATGGTTGATCCCCCATAAATAAAATAAAACTAGCAAATAAATTGAACTTTAGAGGTCGAGTATTATATACTTTAATAATTTCCATTTACACTGAAACAAGGAAAACTGAGCCATTGTTTCTTTAATTTCTTAGTGGCCATGAACGTTTGATTAAATTAGGGGTAATAATAAGACATCATGAAGCAATTATACCTGAACCAGAATGAAGCAATTATACCTGAACCAGAATAAAAGGTAAAGCCACTCCCCCAGAAGGAGCATTTCCTGAGCCATACAACTGCTCATTCCGTTGTACCAGGTTTTGGAGACCTATGAACTTGAAATACAATAACAGCAACCATTTAAAAGTTAGCAAGAAGAGAGTTTTCATTCCATTGAAATTCTTCATTTGCACTAGAGGGGATTTTGTGGCAGGGGGGTGTTGTGGGTGGGGTTCAAATGCCATTATAAATGATGCTAGGACATTTGTGGAAGCCGAGGTGATAACAGATTGGCCAAAAAGAAAAAGGAAAAAAACATCTGAAAGAGAGAATTCTTACTTGGTCCTCCAGTTCTTGCAAATATGCAGCTTTCTTTTCAAGCCTGTGTCTCAGTCCTATGCATTCTGACTGAAATAAACACATTGTATGTAAGAGAATGCAGTGTGAATGACAGATAAGGAACAAAATCATGTTAGAGGAAAGAAATTTCTTACAAAAGTAAAAATAAAATAAGACAAAGTGTTCCATAGAGAACAAACCTTTAACTCTTCGATATCATTCAGACTAGTTCGAGGTAAACCCTTCCATTGTATTTCCTTTTTATCTTTTGATATAATATCCATAGCCATGAGAACATTCAGTGCATCATAGACCCTCCGCCTTATATTTTTTTCATCAAACTGTTGCTGTTCAACAAAAGAAACTAATGAAATAGGATTCCGCCTTTCCACCATATCAAATACAACGAAACTGGAATCTCTTTGTTAATATATTAAGATGAATCATGAAACTTACCCGATCTGGAGACTCAAGTCTATTGCTTGGATCTGCAAACTCAGCAACAAGTTCATCTGCAACCTGAAAACACTTTTAAGAGGTCAGATTAGGTCACAAATACAAACAACAACAATAACGTCAACGGCAACAAAAAATAACAATAGTGGAGCATACCTACTATAAATTTTTGTAGAAAACAGAGACAGAACACAGATGGACAATACTAATCAGCAAGTAGATGAAGGCACCTCACACTAGGGGAGATATACTGGGATTGAGTTTGTGAGGATTTATTTTGGTCTCAATCTTGCCTAAAATGATAAATATAATAGACTCTATAAAAAAAGAAAAAGATAGAGATGATGGGTTCCAGGAATGCTTGGATCACTCGCAATTTGTGGTTCATGGTTCATGGGTAGGGGTTTGCCTTATATCAATGATCCAGGTAAGCGACGGCTGGGATGATATCATTCAGTGGGGGCAGGTTTTAGATCCAAGATTTCAAGGTGTTAATATCAAGGTCTCATGTTCAGATTCTGGTAAATTTGCAATCTAGATAGAGGATAATGGAAACTTAAGTCACAATTCAAGAAATCAAGACTGTAACCAATTGGAAAATTGAATGCTGAAACCAAATTATGTAAGATTATTTTATGTTCTGGAATTCTAGATCACGGGGTGGTATAGTGATCTAGGTAATCTGATGAGGGCAATTTTAAAGTGCTGAGGCTTGAAGCGAGATATACCAAATTTCCAATTGCCTAAAGTGTGGCATGATGTCTCAACTCATGGAACATATACCTCCCAAGCACACTTTTAAAAGAAATAAACAATTATTAAAATACAGAAAATACAAATATAATTAGAAACCCATCATATTTTAACTGCTATAAGCGTTTAATGAATTATCTAGGGCTGACTTTAGTCAAGTCCAGTTACAACAGTCTCCAAAAATAAATAAATAAAATTCTAAAAATTTGCACATTGACCCTACATTTTATTCCTTAACAAAAATATTAGTGGGGCATACACGCCTGATGTAGAGGAAAACATACTTTTTTCCATAGATTTAGGGTGGTGGAAGTGAGGAAAGCATTGAAACAAATGAAGACAAGAAAGGTTGCCGGTCTAGATGACATTCCAATAGAGGAATGGAAATGCTTAGGAGAAGTTAGGGGGATTTCAACTAGGCTCTTCAATAAGATATTAATGACAAAGAAAATGCCAGATGAATGGAGAAGAAGTGTTGTAGTACCTATATATAAGAACAAGGAAGATATATAAAAATATACCAACTGTAAGGTCCCAACCTTTAATTCCTACAATTAATTTTAATTAATTGCATTTACAATTAGTTAACCACGTTTAGTTGTTAGCTAGACAGGTTTAGATGGCGTTTAGTTGGTCTTGGGTGTTAGTATTGTCCATCTTTTGGGAAGTTCCGAGAGCTTTCGGACCAAGTTTGGCACTTGGAAGGGCCTAGTTGGGATTTCGGAAAAGTTGAAGGGTATTTTGGAAATTTTAGAAAAATACCAATTTAGGTTCAGTGGGTAGAAAAAATTATTCCAAGAAACCTTAGTGTTCAACTCGTGGTCATTCAACATATGGAAGCCCTTCATTTCTCAACATTTGAGAGAGTAATAGAGCAAAGACTTAGAAGACCAAGATATCTGAAAATCAATTTGATTTTATGCCAAGGAGGTCAACTATGGAAGCTATCTTCTCACTTAGGCAATTAATTAAAAAATATCAAGCGAAGAGGAAAAATATGCATAGGGTCTTCAACAAGGTACTTAAAGATTTAATTTGGTGGGGTTTTAATAAAAGGAATGTTCCAAGAGGTTATGTTGAGATTATTAAAGACATGTATGAATGAGCAATAACGAGTGTGAGAACTACTTATGGAGAGACTGGGAAGTTCCCAGTGACCATAGGTTTGCATCAGGGGTCAACCCTAAGTCTTTATCTCTTTGCATTGATTATAGATGAGTTAACTACTCATATTCAAGAAGAGGTACCTTAGTGTATGTTATTTGTAGATGATATTGTGTTGGTAGATGAATCAAGAGATGCTGTGAATGCAAAACTTGAGATATGGTGAGAGGCTTTAGAATCCAAAGGCATTAAAACAAGCCGTACAAAGACAGAATATATGGGTTGTAGCTTTAATGGGCATATAGAAGCTAAAACTACTGCGAAAATTGAAGACCATGAGATACCACAAAGTGATTCTTTTTGCTACCTTGGCTCTATAATTAGTAAGGATGGGGAGATCGATGAAGATGTCAAACATAGGATAAAAGCGGGATGGTTGAAGTGAAGACTTGCTTATGGAGTGCTTTGTGACCGACGAATGCCAACAACATTGAAGGAAAAATTTTACAGGACAACGATTAGACCAGCTACAACCTATGGAGCAAAATATTGGCCAATCAAGAAGTAACATATGAACAAAAATGGATATTGCAGAGATAAGAATGTTGAGACGGATGTGTGGCAAAACTAGGAAGAATAAAATTAGAAATGAGCGCTTTCGAGAGCATTTAGGGGTATCAATAATAGGGGATAAAAATTAGAAAAACCCGTTGGAGATGGTTTGGGCAAAATCCAACGTGGCCGGCAACTACGCCGGTAAGGAAAAGTATGGCTATTAAGGTTGATGGCCCACCAAGGGGAAGGAGTAGGCTAAAGAGGACGTGGATGGAGGTAGTAAAAACAGATATAAAGAAGTGTAACTTATCTGAGGATTTGGCTCAAGATGGATAGGAATGGAGAAACATAATTTGTCTAGCCAACCCTAATATAGTTGGGAGTTAGGACAAGGCTTTGATGATGATGATGATGATGATGCTCTCAAGTTAGGACAACTATCATTTCCTCAGAAGTTTAGTTTTCGTTTGGAGTTTCAGAAAATTGTCATTTTGGGTTCGTTGGAAAGATAATATGATTTCGAGAAACTTTTGTTCCTTCTTTCTTGGCCCGAACCCATCTGAGGCCCCAAAGTCCTTCGTTTCATCAATTCACTTTTCACTTAAGTAGGGACGTGGAGGGAGTTTCCGGATTTGTTCCCAATATAAGCCAATCGACCCTCTCTCCATTTCTCTTCTTCTTTATGCCATTTTCAGCTGGTTCTCTCTTTCACCCCTTCTTGTTTCTTGCTTCACAACTGAAAATTGGAGTTCCCGTTCCCTAGGCCGAGACCGCCATCGCCCTCCTCTCCTCTTCCTCTCCACATTGGTACCCTTTGTTGCGAAATCCAAGTTTGGTCGCCCCTTCCACTGTCAAATTCGGTTTAGTTAGGCCATGTATAGGTAAGCCATGCTCCTCATCCCCTAGTATGATGATTAGGACCCCAATTTGAGCCTTAGATCCTTACATGAAAGGCCCATCTCCTTCCCTTTCCTAGCTTTTGAGATTTTGGGTGTTCTATGTAGGTTTTTGGGGTTTTTTGTGCCTGGACAGTTCAGTCACAAAATTTGTGTGTTCTTGAGTGTATTTGTGAGCTAGGAGACCCAAGGCAAGTAATTAATTTGAATATCATGTCATGCGTGCAAGGTTTCTACCTGATTCCACTAAATTCTACTATTTTGCTAGAAATCCATCTAAGGGCATGTTTATTTTGCTTTAATTTTGTAATTGGAATGAACGCTAAGTTAGTTTGGATAAGTGATAGAATGTGGACACTTAAAAATGTGCAAAATATCCCAAAGAAGTGGGGCCAAATGGGGAAAAGTGCTCAGAAATTCCATTTCTGCCTACCATAATCCGAGCAGTCTTGACACTATAAGGCCCCTGGGCCCTGTATGGCTAGCTGTAGGCACCATACAATTAGCAATAGAGAACTCACGGCTAGCCGTGGATAGTGCCCGACCATTCAAATCGCCATTGTTTGATAGGACAGTGTTGGGCCTTTTTTACCCTAATTCCCTCCACTTACTTTATCATTGCATTGGGGATTTGTGTGACATGTTGTGGGCCATTGTTTGCCCCATCCAATTGAATTATTGGTGAATCTAAAACCCCGGTTCTTTGAGTTAGAACCATGGACATTAGGACTTGGTTAGTGACTTGTAACCCAAATTCAAGTAAAACTTGGACTTAGACCCATAAAGGGGTGATGTCCTCCGGGATTGTTCGGAGGCATGTGTGATGCGATATCAAGTCGAGTGTATGCAAGCTTAGGGTTTTGAATGTCAAACACCATAAGAGCACCAAGGAACTTGTAATCTCCGACATTTGGACCGTAGGAGCGCATAAAGGTGAATGGTGTTGTCTTAGCTGTTAATGGCAATCCAAGGCCTAGGATGGACTTTTATAATGGTTTCTTGAATGCTAGTAGCTGGTAGTAGTGTGTAATGATGTACACAGTGGCAGAACCAAGAGTTTTTCTTCGGGGGATGGGGACGGGGGAGAAAGTATAATAATATAAATAAAATTATAAATTTTAGCAACAAAATAGATTAAAAAAACAATTTCTTGAAGTTGTGCTTAATGTTCTTTCGTTGAGTTGAATTCAACGATTATTGGTTTATTACTATTTTTGCAATTTCTTTTTTAAATATTTAATTAAATAATCAGTAAGAAATTCATCTTCTATTTTGTTGTGAAGTGCGGACTTAACACTCTTCATTGTTGACTTTTATATTGAAACTGGAGGATGATATTATATTAGACCTTAAAATTTGTATATTTTTTCTCTTAAAAAAACATAGAGATGGTAGATGGTTTAACCATGGGCAAAGCCCTTAGAAGAATTTAACAAAATTAAAAAATATAGAACTTCTAAAAAAATTAATAATATCAATAATTATTCTAAAATTAAAATAAATTAAGATTTTCATTTGTAACCCCATAAATTCGAGGCCCAAGGCCAATCAATCTTATCTAGAGAGTTGATTTATTTAGAAGTATTTAAAATTAGGGGTTTTATTTAATTTGGATTGTTAGCGAAGTTAGTGATTTTGTTTCCTTTATTGTTTAGGAAAGTCTTTGCGTCCAAGTTACAAAAGGCTAATCCTACTCTTATATAAGGATGATCATCCTCATTGTAATTCATGCTTATTATTATTAATCAATTATCTCTGAGTTCCCAGTGACCATAGGTTTGCATCAAGGGTCAGCCCTAAGCCCTTCTCTCTTTGCACTGATTATGGATGAGTTACCTTGGTGCATGTTATTCGCAGATGATATTATGTTGGTAGATGAATCAAGAGATGATGTGAATACAAAACTCGAGAGATGGCAGGAGGCATTAGAATCCAAAGGCTTTAACATAAGTCGTGCACAGACAGAATATATGGATTGTAACTTCAGTGGGCATAGCTGAAACTATTGTGAGAGTTGAAGACCATGCAAAGGCACCGGTAAGGAAAAGTTTGGCTATGAAAGTTGATGGCCCACCAAGGGGAAGGGTAGGGCTAGAGAGGACGTGGATGGAGGTAGTAAAAATAGATATGAAGAAGTGCAACTTATCTGAGGATTTGGCTCAAGATAGATCGGAATGGAGAAACAGAATTCATGTAACCGACCCCAACATAGTTGGGACAAGGCTTTGGTGGTGATGATGATGATGAATTTATCTCTGAGTTTGGGTTTTCTTTTCAGTTATGGTGTTTTCTATTATCGTGAGTGTGCCTTAGTAGCTGAATCCATGTATGAATTCGATCAATCCCTTGGGAGATTGGTCTATTTTCCGATCGAGGATCCGGGGATGCGCAAAAAATCACATGGGAAAAAGGCACAAGTTCAATCATATGGAAGGGAAGATAGATACATACATGGATATTCATGTTCACTTGGTTTAGGGTTTAAACCCCCAAAATCCCTCTATTACCTCCTAAATCTTCCTTGAATTCGAAAGAACATAAAAACTACATACTAAGGGATGCTATGCATGTGGCCTAAACTGTAACACGGGTAATGTAGGTTAGACCTATTGCCTATAGGGTCGGGCAAAGTAAGTTTCACTAGTGTAATGTTGCACGGGTGCACACACTAGCAACCAAGGTGTACCACCAATTTCTTTGAATTCAAGTAAATTAAAAATGTGATACACAACAATCTAGGAGTGGCATATTGGAATAATTTGGATGACATGCCAAGCAAATCTTCGTGATAAGAAAATGATTCAATATACTAAGAACTAGGCCCACTTGGCACACAAGATTCTAGACCTAATGGTTTTAACCAGTTTATATATTTATTAGTTTTTTATATACTAACTAGTCTTAGTGAAACAGTTGATGGTGAGCAACAATGACATGCACACCAATTTGGAAAAAGGCAAGGCCAGACTTTACCAATTGGACCCCTCCTCACCTTGTAATAATTTATTATTCTTTATTTCAGAGATGCATGCAGAAAGTGCTGGGCCTGAGAACTGTGTTGTGTGATGTCTGAAGTCCTACTTTAATGGAGTGGTATTGGCAGGGATTTGCACTGAAAACCTACTTAATTTGCCTCAGTCATGGACAAGATAAATATCCAAGAAATAATTTTGTATGTTGTCTGTAACGACCCGGGCCCACTCTCCACATGATATTGTCCGATTTGGCTCATAGGACTCCAACCCAATCTTGCCTCATGGTTTTAAAAGGCCTCAAGTGGAGTTAAGGCCGGGTCACACACATATATACCCAAGATCAGGACTAGCTTATTTCCAATGTGGGACTTATGCACCACTACATACCTACTCCTCACCGGACCCAACGCCCTTCTACAGGGGGGCCACAAGCGTGGCATTGTCCTTAGATAATGTGCTCATTTTAGAGCAAAAATAAAATGATACGTGGAAACATAGGAGAAAGTTATTCGAGGTAGATGGGTTGAGAATTAGATCAAAGACAATATATGGAGTGCAAGTTTAGTAGATTTGAGAAAGAAGAAGAGATAGTCAAAACTGAAAACAACTTAATAACAACAGTATGAATTAGTTTGATAAAAGCGAAGGATTTGAGTTTGACATAGAATCAATGCAGGTAGGGAAAATGGAGATTGGAGACAAGTCTGCGAAATGTTACATGACTCTCTAGTTCACTTCGATTAAAGGGTCGTTATACGAAGACAACAGATCTTCTTTGTTCTATGGGGCAGAATCTTGGTCAAGGAAAAAAAATAACTCAAAAGAAATGTTGAGATTCACATGCTGAGATGGACGTGTGGAGTTAAAAGAGAGGTTAGAATTATCAATGAGTACATAAAAGAAAACCTATGAGTTGCTGAAGTGGGAAAAAATCAAAGAAAAATAATTACAGATGGTATGAAATATAGGACAATAAAAAAACTGAATGACAAATTGAGGGGTTACAATTGCATGAACAAGGAGTTAGGGGAGACTAGCAAGGAATGTGAATGAAGTATTGGAGAAAGACATGTTAAAATGTGGAGTCACAGATAGGGGTGTTCATGGGCTTAGTCGGGCTGTGCTGAGGCATATCCAGTCCTGACCCGACTTTAGAAACACAGGCCTGTATCTGGATAAGGCTCGCCCATTTAGTCAATCAGAACAGGCTGAACAGGGCTTTCTATCAGTTGTATTTCTAACAATTGCTTAAACAAATTATAACTAAATTACAATCACTCTTTATTTTGGCCAGGCCATGACTAGCTTTCTATGATTCTATCAATTCATCCAAGCCCCACCCAAATATTAAATGGACCCAGATTATATATCCTGCCCAGGCCCATGCCTAGTTACAGAGACCATGGGTTCGAATAAGACCGAGTAGAAACGTAGATAGGGTGTTGGCGATTCATCTGAAGGCAACTCATTAAATAGTTCTCTTTCACCACATGTGCTGTAGGATTTTAATATTTCCATATGGAATGATTTCTTTATGTTTTCCTAGGATGACACAGCCAACACTTGACAAAACATTACTTAGGAAGGAAACTATTTCGAGGGGAGCTTGTTGGGTAATTCTTTTTGTAATTCTTTTTAGGATACGCATGTGGTAGGGTTTTAATATTTCCTTTTGGAGATGTCTATTTATGTTATGAGTACTATTATGTTTCTCATAGCCACCAATTAGTTTCTTGTGTTCTTTCCTCTCCCACATGCAAGAGAGTAAAAACCTCACTTTACTGCACCTGAGAATATGAAATGACAATAATTCTAGAGTCAAGTAATATTACTCCTCAAGTAGACCACACATAGTTGCAATGAGGCAAAGATGACAATGATATGGCAAGTCTCATAAAGTTATTCTTATTCTATTTAATTTGATATGACAAGCAAATTATGACAGCCAATAGGATAAGATTGACATACAAGCAGTAACCATAAAGGGCTTTGACATAATATAAATTATGATAACCAGTGACTGCATCGCTTCATGATGCTATAAAAAGTTGTCACGATAACCTAGACATCATGTGCTTCGAGCCTTCGACATAAAGTTGAACAAAAGGTCACTACAAGAAACAGGAAATTTTTTATAAAGGCAGCTGACCTCATTGTAAGTAGTTCGCCCCTTGCTTTCCACCTTCTCGCAGACTAAGGGAAACCAAAGACAGTTGAAACATGAAATCGGTAAGAAACACATTTCATTAAATTGTAAGAAACAGCCAGTGACATGCAGCAACTAAATAGATTCCCAGTAATCTTTAAAGCTATGACAGCAATAACAGCCACAAAAAAAGAGATTATCACAGGCTGCAATCAAGAAAAAAAAGGGTATGGATCTCTTTTCTTTTCTTTTTTTTGAATTTAAGAGAGTGTGGATCCTTAATCAAATAAAATCTATATTTAACATGCAAGCATTCTCATGGAGACACAAAAGTCTCTGGTATCACCTTATCCACATTTTACAATTTTTAAGATAAATAAATAAACAAATAGAAATCAAGAAAGAGGAGAGAAAAAACGTATGGCAAACTGACACCTTTCATGCTGAACTGGCGAAGTCCTCTACCACCTTTATCACCACCTACTGCCCTTGCTCCTCTCTTTTTCTTTCGACCGCTGTTTAAAAACCCAAGCTTTGTTAATAACATGAAGGTTTAAAAAAGAAGGTTCTAAATGACACCAAGAAAACTCGTTTCCTTTTGTTTATTAACAAAAATAATGATTTTTGCAAGGATAGACATAGAAGCTTTGGCCTGCATCATCATTGAAAGACCACAACTGCATTACTGCCTCTCTGTAATGCTCTTCTCTTAATTTTCCTTGCCCAGGATGTGGGCCTTTTTTTTAAGCATGCTGTAGGCCTTTTTTTCTTTTTTTCTTTTTTTAGCCTGTTTTCTGCTGCTGTAGGTGTTGCTGTGCCCACATTGCCCCAAAGCAGGTTTCCTTCATTTTTCAGTAATTTTGATATATAATCTGTAATATACCAATATTTAACTTGCAAAAAAAAAAAAAAAAACTAAACAAGTTCAAAAAATATCCAGCCCCACATGCGACACAATGAAATAGCCAAATAGGTTGACTTTCACAGAAGAGAAAAGAGCAATTAAAAATATGTGGGCAGCACGCTTGATCATGAGAACATCAAGATTCATTGCAATGCCAAAGCGAAGACAAAAATATTAATCTAGGCATTTTAATGTAGTACACACATCGCTCCACTAGATTGTGAACAAAATTGAGTTTTCACCATATAATTAAAAAAAAAAAAAAAGGTAAAGCTAGCATTTCTCTGACAATTGCCATGGTCGAACAGAGAACATTGTAAAGAAAGTTGGACATGGAAAGCATGAGTTCATCTTAGATTAGGATTAGGTTTGATTTAAATGATACTAGGCAAGTGGTGTTTTCATTATTATGTGCTTTGATTTTCTATCACGGATGTGATTAGGTTTACTAGTCTGAATCAGATTCATATTAGGCTTCATAATTAGAGTCAATATCTTTGATCGTACTCTATAAATGGCCAGTGCCTAACCTCAATAACAAAAAAAAAAAAGAAGAAGAGAGTTTTGGTATAAAAAGAAATGCAGTCCAAAAACCTTTTTCACATGGTATCAGCACAAATTCAATTCAGAAATTGAAGAGATACTACTGAAATAAGTTGAATTGAGATACACAAACTAAAAAAACTCACCCTGCAGTGTCATCGTTGTCTCCCTGAGCATCATCGAGTTGTTGATTCAATCGTACAAATGCGCTCTCACTAGCCGCTGGAGTTGCGGTTGCCAGCTCACTTCTGATGGAGGGAGATCCGGCGCTGCCGCTGGCGCCCGTGGACAAAGACTGCCCAGAATTTGTGGAAGTCCCCCAGGACCTGGTACTTGCCTTGGAAAAGCTGGGCATCAACTTCTTCTTCTTCTTCTTACCATCTTCTTGACAATTCCCCCGGGATCCCATTCCTGCCCGCACCCACCCAATGTCAATAGAATATAAAGATACAAATAAATAAAACAACAGACACACATGTCCATGTCGCGGAAGAGGTACAAACCCAAAAACAACAACTAGAATAGAACAAAGGTGGGTGGGTGGGGGGTATGATTATGATGATGATGAGGTTTTCAATAAAATAAAATCAATCGATTGTGACTTGTGAGGGAGGGATCCACAACACACAGACACAGTTGAAGAAGAGTGGCTAAAGGATATATCCTTCAGAGACAGGCAGAGACCTGCAATTGTCATATGTGTATGTATGTATGTATGAAATTATGGGTTTTAGATAAAGATGAGAATTGAATACAAAAGAGAGAGAGAGAGAGAGAGAGAGAGAGAGAGAGAGACGCACCTGGGGAAGCAGAGGAAGCAGGAGGTGGTGGTCTTGGGTATGAAGCTTGCAAATAGATTTTTATTTAGGGCATGGTGATCAATCGTACCTGAATCTAAATAATAATAAATAAAAAAGAGAGAGAGAGAGAGATGAATAAAGCAAGGTCAGCGAGCGAGGGAGGAATTTTTTTTTTTTTTTTTAGTATTGTATTTACTTTCTCACTCTCTGTGTAAAGAGAAAGGGTTGCGCGGGCGCAGTAGCGGAAGGGGATGGATTGAAGGATATGGCTTCACCCCACCGCCGCCACCAGTCACAGCAACAACAACAAAAAGCTTGGATTCGAGCGCGCGCAAAAGATAAAATAAATAATATAGAAGAGGAACTTAGCGCCACACGTGTGTCCATTCAAAACTTGTTTGTCCCTCCCATTGATCCGAGTTCCGGCCCACCCACATTCTTACAAGGGCCCGGCCCAAAAACTATATATATAAATATATATATATATATATATTAGCAAGGCTTTTCTAAGCTCAAGCTTAGGACAAGATTTCATAAGCTCATGCTTGTGGAGCCTACCTTTGTCTATCCAAATGGACCAAACACATGACCCCCTTAAATTGTACATGTCCGCCAACTTTCGGTCAGACCAAAATTTACTGGATCGTTGAATTGATTATGTATCGATCCGAATGGACTGTTGACCATTAAACTTTTGGGCTGCCCATATGGAGAATATAGAAACCTTGGTTGAGATTGATTTTTTGCAAGGAGGATGACCCCAGAGAGTCCTTGAAATCCCCCCATCGCCATCCCTAGGTGGGCCCCACCACACACTTGAGCTTAAGAGAGCGGCCCTCGTTTTTTATTTATGATTTTTTTTATTTTAATATATAATCTCTTAAGTGACAGTGTAAAAAAATGCGACCATGCTCAGCACATGCTACAATGCTTGTAAGGTATTATCTTGGGGGCCTTTTGGTAACCCTAAAACTGTGGGACTAAAATGGTTTTCTTTTTCAAAATCCCCCTCATTATCATTAGGATACAAATTTTGGATTCTGCCAATAATTTTTCTAGGGTCAATGGTCAAACCTTTAAAAATTAAATTGTTTTTGGCTTTCCACAATGCCAACCATATAATTAGAGCCATTGATGGGAGATTGGGATTTTCCTTCATCCATACTGTATCATTTAGTTTCATGAGATTTCCCCACCATTCTACAATACCCATACTGCTCGTTAAATGAGCTAAGAAGACCAGTTTGGAGCCAAATCAGACTGCTCTACTATGATTACATAAAAAAGAGCATGCTCCACCATTTCCTCGTCGGATTCACAAATAAATTACATAGTAGGTCCTCAATTAATTTTAGGACCTAGCCATTTCCACACAAGAAGCGCCTTACGAAGGCATTTCCATCCAAAGAGAAGTATTCTTTAGGGAACATGAATTTTCCAGAAACCTTTTCATTTAACCATACCTCTAGTATCCGAACAAGATATTGTCTTCTAAGCAGATTTAGTAGAGATATTTTCATTTTTAGTGCAAGACCAAACTCTTTTATCATTTAGTTTAGAACTTTGGAGATAGAATTTGCTGATATCTTCTACATTCTTAGAAGATTAAAATTAAAGGAAGATTATAAGATTTGTTATCATTCAAAAAGATCTTTAATTTTAAGATTTGGATTAGAATTTTGAGAATGAGGTTTTCTAAGCCCTTTATCACGAGGGATCCATCTAGAGTCCCAGACAGATGTATTTTTACCATCACTAATGACCCATCCAATATGACCATTCATAAAGTTAACCGCGAACAAAACCTCTCCAAAACCAAGAATTTTTCAAATTAAATTTGGCCTCCCAAAGAGACTTATTAGGAAAATATTTAGCCTTGATAATCTTGGTGTATAATAAATTCTCATTAGTTATGCATCTCCAAATAGGTCTAGCAAGTAAAGTCATATTGCCCTCTTTGGATTTTCTAATGTCAAGGCCCCCTTTATCAATCGGTTTACATAATTCACTCTATTTAATAGTGTGGAACTTCTTTTTATCAACTCCATCTCCCCAGCAAAATTTTCTCATCATTTTATCCAAAGAATCCAAAGTCTTATTAGGTAGCTGAAGTACGAACATATTGTAAACATATAATGAAGAAATGACGGATTTAACCAAGGTATTCCTCCCAGCATAAGAAAATGCATGGGCTTGCCCGGATTGATTTTTTTTCCATAGTTTTTTATATGAGAGAATCAAAACAAAGATTTTTATTTCTCTTGAAAAGCAAAACGTTTCGCATATACTTTTTACTCTCATTCATCATTCCAACACCAAGGATAGAAGTAAGATTTTTACATCACAAGTGACACGCTCCTTCACTAAATTAAGCTCCCGATTTATAGAAATTTACCATCTGTCCCGAAATCGTACAATAGTCATCAAGAATATTTTTGATCTCTCTAACTTCCCTTATAGTGGCATTACAAGAGATGAAACCATCATGAGCAAAAAATAAGTGCAACACACTAGGAACTTTCCTAGATACTCTTAACTCCATGGATTTTACCTTCCTCTTCTGCTCTAATCAATAATCTAGAGAGAACCTCCGCGGCCATAATAAACAGATGTCTTTGTCTTAGGCCTCATGAAGGACTAAAGTTTCCAAATGATGACCCATTTAAAAGAATGGAGTAGGAAACAAGAGAGACACATTCTTTAATTAGAAAAATAAATTTATCATGAAAACCAAAAGATATCAACACTTCTTCCAAAAAGGTCCATTCCAATCTGTCGTAAGCTTTGGCCATTTCTAATTTAAAGGCCAAGGTTTTGGTTTTTTATTATTATTATTATTATTTATTTATTTATCTGGAAGGAGTGTAAGATTTCATGGGCTGCTATATAATTATCCAAGATCATTCTTCCTTTAACAAAAGCACTTTGGTAAGGGCTAATAACTTTATAGAGGATTTCTCTAAGTCTATTAGTTATGACTTTAGAAATAATTTTATAACTCACATTACATAAACCATAGGCCTACCGGCCTACAGAACATAACATTCCAGTGCAGATTTAGAAGAGGCGTCTGGCCCTTCACAAGACTGATTGAGAAGTGATGCCACTCTGAATTAAAAGCCACCGGTTATAACAACTGTAGAGTCCCACATTCATGCATCCCACATGCTCCCCGTGAGCGGGATGAGGAACTCCATTGAGCACCACTGTTGATAATCCATACCATTCAAAATGAATTTCATGCCCTATGAAGAAGATTTAGAGTTTTAATCGACTCCGATTTAACAATAGGTGGCCTTTACTATGGAGTTCCACAGATCCCACCCACGGGGTAGCATGTGGGAGACGAGACACTCAGGTGTGTTAGCCACAGGACCACCAGGGTGGATGGCATGGAAGGAAATCATGCCAGCAAAGGATGGGAAGAGTTTCATTCTACTCCCTTCACCCTATAACATGGTTCATTGAACAACAAATATTTCAACAATAAAACGAGCCTGGTCCTAGATCACAAAGCTGCAAGTTTACCATCTGGGTGAATCTTGATACAGCACTCGGCCACAATTAGGATCAAGTTTCTTGAAATTCTTAAATGTTTCCTACATATGGCCCTCCTTGGAAGTTTTTCTTTTTTCACAAATTGGCTCGCCCAAGCAAAATTTTCTCCCTTCGCCCCTTCACCATATACAAGATTGCACTTACACATTACTAGTGTGCATCACACTCGTATCCCACATTAAGGCTTCTCATACAGGTACTTAGAAGAAACAATATATGTATAAAGACTGCAAACACTGGGTCCTATAATGAATCCCACACGCCAGTGCGGTAGGCCGCATCAATTCCCCTTCCTCCCCAGCTTGTCTCCATAACAGAGTATTGGTAAGAGCACAAAATTTGAGGGTATACCTGAGAGACGATGAACCCTGCTATTATTCAATCAATTCCCATGGCCCCTACTACATGTTGATTCTCAAATTAGTCTGGTTCACTCAAAATTACAGAATCATTTGTTACTATATATAGGGAGATGCTCCTATGAGAGCATCTCTCATCTTACTATGAGAGATAAGGTTGGGGCCCTCACATTAAAGTTGCTGGCATTGGATATAAATGTGAGTGCCCCCACCTTATCTCTCATAGTAAGGTGAGAGATGCTCTCATAGGAGCATCTTCCATATATATATATATATATATATAGAGAGAGAGAGAGAGAGAGAGGGACACAAAAAAAAATCATTTCAATCCAATGATGAATATATGCTGACATCTGAGTGATTAGGGCAGTTGTCATTCACGATGGACACTTTTATCAGGTGTTAACCCATCACCACCACCTATTTGTGAGATAGAATCAAAATGTTGATACAACTCTTTTTGAGTCAAGATTTCAAATGAGATTTGTGTCACACATAAGCCCTCAAATCAAATGGCAAGGTTTTTCTAATACATGGACGGACACAAAGAATCAGGATATTTTCACATGTATGAAATGGGTATAGACAAGGAAAACAAAAGGCCAATGAACATCTCAAAACTTAACCTTCTTGACTAGAAAAATAGGATTGATCGTTTCATGGAGTATATTTGGAGCAGACAGATAATTACCAAATAAAATAATCTTTGCCAAAATTTTCAAACCACCACCGAATGCGCATGAAGGGGATGCTAAACGATCATTCTAGTTCATCAACTTTGAGGTCGTGTTCTTCCCTAGTAGAGAGATTCTTTACACGAACCATACCACGTTGCCATTCCGAGTCCCCAACCAAGATCAGCCTGCTAGCATTGATTCGCTCAGCATGCTTAAACACCCTGAAAGAGAGAGTGCAAACCATATGAAAACAGCATGTGCTGGTGCTGGTGCTGGCAAGTAGCACAGTGTCATCAATGTTTTCTAGAACAGCTACAAATATACTGGTTGAAACCCTTCCCCAATATAAATATATGGAAGGCGGTCCTATAAGGACCGTCCTTACGGTTTACTGGGCGGTACAGGACTGCCCTTACGGTTTACTGTGTGGACCGCCTATTGATATGTAAGTTAGCCCCACTTGGATCTTTCAGTCCCCCTTGTCCCATGACCAGTGCCGGCAATGATGGACGGGCAGTGCCAAGTACGTCCGACGAAAGGTGGCAGCGGCGGCAAGGAGAGGTTCCCAATATATATATATATAGGAGGCGGTCCTGTAAGGACCGTCCTTACGGTTTACTGTGCGGACCGCTAGGGGCGGAGTTACAATAGGGCCCAAATCTTCTTTAGGTCCAAAATGCAACACCCCCCCAGGTTTTTGAAGTAAAAAGAAAATTAAAATAAAAGGAGGGGGCATATCATAATTTCTAAAATATAAAAAACCTTGCCCTAAATCTCCTCAAGTCTCATTCGATCATTCACCCATGGGCCATGCCCCATTTCATTTCATTCCAGACTACAGAGAGTCAGAGACCGAGAGATAGAGAGAGTGAAGAAGAAGAAGAAGAAGTTGTCGACTGCCGTCCTCCAAAATGTCGCTTCATATGAAGAAGAAGCTTTTATGAGACTGATATCTTCTCCTCTGGCTCTGGTGAGTGCATATTTCCTTTTTGATATCTTCTCTTTGAATTGATATTTCTAGATTTTTTTTTAGCTAGTGATGATTGGTTTCTTGAATTTGGTTTTTGTATTGTATTTTATCAGGTTTGGATTGAACATTGAAGTAGGCCATGTTTGGTTATAAAAATAATGATCATGACCTGTTTGTTAGAATGTGACACTGATATGTTGTTGAGTTTTTCTAGATTTTTATTGTTATTATGATGTTTTCTTTTATTGGGTTTTGATTATTTTTTCATATGAAGCATCTTTCTCCGTTTTGTCATGTGAGAAGTTACATAGCGTTTTAGTTTTTTATTGGGTTTTGGTTTCTATTTTTCTTGTAGTGAGATGGGTTTGTGTCTATTGTGTTACACGATTGCAAAAAATCAGAAAATGGGTTTATAAATCAGTTAATGTATTGAAGGAGAGTCTGGCACTAGAGAGTTCAGGAACAAAGTTTGAGCTTAAGAAGGGAAGAAACAGACACCAGATCAAGCAATTCAATTGAAATGGTACCAAATGGCCACATGCCATCAATGACTGGTCCTCTTCCAAGGTAGTGTTAATAATTTCAGGATAGAGGTGTTGTTTGCCTTGGTCGTTTGTCCTGCTTTGGTCTGTAAAAACATTTGTTGAGTTAATCACTTGGCCTATTTCTACTTCTTTCTGTCATTCCCTCTCTCTCTTTCTTAACTCCATTTTTTCCTTTTCGAATCCAAATTGGGTTATGGCTTTGGATTCAAAGGGGCTACATGTTAGATTGGGTGGATTTGGGAGACTTGGATGGTTTTCAAATTATCCGTTGGAGTGGTCTCCAGATGCTACCAAGCCACATCTAAAATCATTTGCCCCCACACAAATGCCATGAATCTTCCTTCTCATGTCAAATCAAGCGCTAACTGATCTAAAATCATTTGCCCCCACATAAATTAAGACTCCTTTCCTAATAAAAATTTGTCATGTTTGGGATTTCTAAACAACATGATAATTGTCTCCTTAGCATGTCTAAATTTAATGTTTCATTTTTATAAAATTCTAAATTCCAACCTCCTCAAGTATTTACGACTTTTCTTTGCTTATATTTTGTTAAGGCTGAATAGATACTGGTTTTAATTTTCTTGTAAAATTTAGTCTTGAATTGTAATATTTTCTTCATGCTTGAACTTACAACTATGTCGAAAGAAAACTTAAAAATATGATAGTTATAATAATTGGTGAAATAAAAATTTATTCAAGTTTTGAACCAACCACCCCCCCCCCCCCGCCCCCCCCGATGAAATCTGGCTCCGCCCCTATATACCGCCTATTGGGGCCCACCATGAGATCCCACTGGTCATGGGACAAGGGGGACTGAAAGATCCAAGTGGGGCCAACTTACATATCACATTTGAAGTCAATCTAATACCTCTAACCCCTTCATCCATAGTTCACAAGTTTAATAGCTTTATATCAAAGAAGAAAAATTGACTCTTAATCCAACGGTCTAGTTCATTCGAATCCATGCAAATTCATGGGATCCAGTGCTGAAAAGGGGGTTATGAATGAGTGGTCAATTTGGATGGGTCATAAAGTGGGCCCCAGTGGGCATTCCGAACGGTGCAGACCGTAAGGACGGTCCTTACAGGACCGCCTCCCTGTATGTATGTATGTATGTATATATATATATATATATATATATATGGAAATGCTCATATGAGAGTAAGGGGGGACCCATTAGATCCATATCTAATGCCAACAGCTTAAATATGAGCGTTTTCCATATATATAAATATATATATATAGGGGCACACACAAAAAAGGAGCTGTCAGCATATTGAGATTCTTAAAGTTACGACATTAGTTGTTATTTTATCATCTTCTTTTTTTGTGTGGGTAAAATGGTATAGTGGCTATACCTGTGGGCTTTAACAGAATGGAACCATAATAGATATTTAAAATCTTGGTGCTCAAGAGTTGGAGATATTACTGGAACTGTCAGGATCAGGCTCCAAGACTTCACAAAAACTTTCTTGTGCCATGAATTGTGGCTTACCATTTGAGGCGCTTGTTTTCCAAGACAAGGTCAACGCTTCGACCCTTCTGTCTAAGGGTCGATGCTACCATGGCAGCTGGACCTTGAAGCTCTAGGTCCAATGGGAATACAATGTCATCAACCATGTGGGTTAACATAGGTAGAAGCCCCTTGTCCTTTAGCAACTGCAACAATCAAATCTCAATGAATTATTCCTCAAGTGAAGAGAAGAACTGCATGAGTTGAGTTATAAACAATAGGTCAGTAGACAATAAATAGAAGACCAAGGATGCAGAGAATAGGCCAATGGGATAAATATTTAAGGGAATTTTTTTTTTCTTCCCATAAATAACAACCAGATGGTCAGAAAAATAACGGGGTCAATAGCACCAACCAGATTAACATTCCAGATCTTATTCACTTCTGGTGCTGGATCTTTAAGGGAAAATAGAAGATGACAACAGTTCTTCCCATAAATAACAAAATTAAGGGACTTACTATTTGTTCCAAAAACAGAAACACACATATATAAACAGGAAAGAATTATTGCCCCAACCAGTACCACTCTTGAATAGTTCCACAACGCTTATCACATAAGCGTGGAGTACACTAGTAGAACATTTAAATCATTCATCTGGAATTGCATGCTATGGATAGCAACACTCAGCAATCACAATTCACAAGAGTCGAATAATCCACTAGTTAAAGGTGTTTGCACATACAAATGGATCATTCATGGGGCTCCATTTATTTGTTACATTGTGATCCACAGAGTGTGACAGGCAGAAGTGAGATTGCTGGATGTTTCGCGCATGCAGGGAGGTGTGTGTGTGTGTGTGTTGGGGGGGTGGGTGGGGGGTGGGGGGTGTGGAAAGTGCATTTACTCATTTTGTTCCAGGAAAAATAAGTGTACTTAATGGATCTGCTGTGTAAGATTTTAATATATTTTAACAGGAAATAATTCGGAATCAGTATCACCTATGTGAATGCTGCAAAATTCATTTTTCCATACACGACAAGAACAAATACAGATCCTATTGTTCATGAATTCTGTCAGCAATCCATTTTGAAGAAATAAATAAAAACATAGACATATTATCTTACTTCAATAATGACGGCATCTCCAAATCCGAAGCCACAAGCCGGGATGTCGTCACCTCCAAAGGTAGAGAGCAGTTTGTCATATCTTCCCCCACCGCAAATTGCACGTAAGTTTCCTTGTCTATCAAACCCCTAAACATATATTAAAAAAAAAAAAAAAGACGTTGTAACTTATAATAGATTTTTTCTTTCTTTTTTACTTGAATGATAATGTTGGAACAGAAAAAAGATGTGGCATTACCAGTTAGACCTTCGCAAACCAACACACACATCAAACTTGAGATGCCATACAACTGGATAAATACATTAACATAAAAGGAATATATATATATATAGGGCCAGGCTCCTGTGCAGATGTCTTGCACAGGAGACCTTGCAGACTGCCCGGTGAGGCCCACCTGGGGCCCTACCGATCATGGGTGAGGTGGGGGATTGAAAGATCCAGATAGGACCTACGTATGTCTAAAATTTCAATCCCATTCAATCATCGTAAGTTCGTAACCCCTTGATCCGTGGCCCTCAAGCTTAATGGTTTTAAAACGCATAATCTTTTTTTAATTTCTATGCAGCGGTCGCTTCCCACTTGAATTGGTGTAAAAAAACAAAAGGTGTGTGTGTGTGTGTGGTGTGCCGAGGGAAGGGGATATAAATATAAACACAAAGCTAGTGGATACAACCATGGATGACTTGGGAAATACAACTGCATCTGTGAGGCCATTGAATGATCTACAATCTCAGCATAATTTTTCTTCTTTTTTTTAAAGGAAGCTCATTCGGTCAACTGAATCAAATTTCAAATCAGTTCCCCCAAAATGGGTCCTGCAGAACACTTGGTGGTTCTTCTAGTTGGTGTCATCTTTTCAAAAAAGAAAGTCGAGATAATTTATAAATGGTAGAAAACAAAATAGAGACACGACAGGGCCAGAAAGAACGAAACAAAACAACACAGGGAAACTGCTGCGGAGAGGTGGAGAAACATCACTGAAATATTGCAAATGGATTACATTACCGAAACAAACCATGGAAAATGGATCACATTGATGAAAACTGAAGTTAAAATGAAATTCCAGCTTGAGCTAGGGAGAGTAGCAGAATGAGATCCCCAAGGATTCTTAAAGAGAATTTCCAGCTCATTGAAGTTCCTAAGTGCCAAGGAGCCACAAAAGAGCTTGAGGTCATCTGATGATGAGGAAGTTGCCTTCCATAATGAAAGGGGAGAGGTGACGCCTGTCCGCCTCTCAAACCCCGATCAGCAAAGCCAGTGCCTTGGACTCTCAGCCTTCTTGGGGCCAAGAAATCTGATGAAAACCTTATCTCACCATCTAAACCAACCAGACCTTATCATACCTATTGTGTACACCTCTGAGCATCAAGACACCAATTCAACGTTAGATCTAATGAGCTCATTGCTACAGACAAATAAATTGAAGTAGATTATCAAATCAACTCAAATAGAAAGACATTTGTATCCATTGGTCTACTTAGCTTAACTCTTCGACAGACCATTACTTTTTCAAAAAATAAAATAAAATAATTATATAAATATAACTTTTGTGTATATCATCTCTCTTTATATTGAGTTAACTGCTGATATTCAAGAGGAAGTACCTTGGTGTATGTTGTTTGCAAATGTTATAGTGCCAGTGGATGAACCGTGAGATGACATGAATGCGAAAATTCAGAGATGGTGACAAGCTTTAGAATCCAAGGGCTTTAAAATAAGTAGTACAAAGACATAATATAAGAATTGCAATTTCGGTAGGGATGTGCAAAGAGATAAAAATCCTATGAGAATTGAAGTCCAATAGATATCACAAAGAGATTCATTCTGATACCTTGGCTTGGTATTTAGTAAGGATGGAAAGATTGAGGAAGATGAATAACATAGGATAAGAACATGATGGTTGAAGTGGAGACTTGCTTCTGGAGTGCTTTGTAATGGACGCAAACCAACAAGATTGAAAAGAAATTTTTCATAACAACTATTAGACTGGCTATGATCTATGGAACAGAATGTTAGCAGAATAAAAGGCAACACATGCACAAAATGACAGTAGTAGAGATGGGAATGTTGAGATGGATTTATGGTAAAACTAAGAAAGCTAGAATTAAAAATAATAATAATAATAAGCACTTTATGGAGCACTTAGGGGTAACATCAATAGAGGAGAAACTAAGAGAGACTTGTTTGAGATGGTTCAAGCATGTCCAACACATGTTAGCAACGGCACCATTGGGGAAAAGTTTTTCTCTGCAAGTTGATGGCCAACCAAGGAAAAGGGGCTTGCCAAATAGGACATGGATGGAAGTACTAGGGATGATAAATATGAAGATACGCAACATATCTAAGGATTTGAATTAGGATAGATTGGAATGGAGAAACATAATTCATGTAGCCAACCCCACCATAGTTCGGCCAAGGCTACGATGATGATGAATTGAAGCAGGTTCTTTTCCTTCGTTTTTTGTTTTTAAGAAATGTAACTTATTGACAAGAATAATAAAAAAAGATGCAATGTGTGCAATATCTACAACACTTGTTGCATACTTGCATCAAGGCAACAGAAACAATAAAGAATAATCTACGATGCCGCAAATGACCAACTACAAGATCTTGACTCCTACCAGCAAAAGAATTCACCTAGAGAAGCATGTAAGAGGAGGCTTACAAAGCCGAAAAAAGAGATTCAACCTTGTTTACCGCAAAATGCAATCTTAAAGGCCCATTTGATCTTATAATCAACCCACAATGAGCAAAGTTGCATGAGTTCAAGCACATGTTGGCACCGCATATAAGTGCAAGGTGGCCAATTCGGCAAATCACCAAAAGACTAGATACATGAAATCAGTAAAATAATCACATAACAGAAAATCATGTACAGATCTTATCCTAAATAGTCTAGTAACAAACATTTATAACTTAATTAGATTTCAAAAGAGGAAAAAGGGTATTATTATAAGGATCATGATGAAGATCATGAAGATCACATAGTGGGCCAAGCGTTGTTGTTTCTAGAGGCCTTTGATCGCGCACATGGGATCGAAACCCATGTGTGGGAGGTTCAGCACACTTGGGAAGCCACAAAAGCTCCACGGTTGTCACATATATTGTAAAAGATGGCTGTTTAAATTTTATGAAATTGCAGGGGGCTTTCTGCAATTTACAGAAAAGGAACAGCATGTATGCTTTTTATTTGGGCCTAAATAAATGGGACAAAGAAGACCGAAGCCCACTAAGAGTTTATACCCTTCGGGTCGCCCAAAGGTAGCCATCAAATTTATGGGACCCATTTCTCCAGAAGATGGGCCATATGGGGCCCACAACTCAATTCATCCAGAGCATTCTGGACAACCCAGCCAGCACAGTTTGTGCTCTCTTTCTTGATTTCCTTCCTTTTTGAGCCCTTTCAATTAGAGCAATCTTTTATTATTATGTTAGGAAATTAGTGTTAGAAGATAAGGATGGGATTTGATTGCATCTTCTATAGGTTTCTTGACTTTCTATATATAGTCGACTATCCCAGGCAGAGCACAGTCGACAGCATATTTGCAACAAGAGTATTCATTCCTTCTCTTTATTAGCATTCTCCATCGTACTCTCCATCATTCCCTCCTCTATTTTCTAAAGAATTCTGGTATTGTCTGGGATCAAAGCACTAAGGTGGTCGTCCAGTTTTTCTTGTTCTGCACAGTGACAAAGAAGCAGTCACTATTCAACTGTGAGTGCAGTCTACACAGCTGGTTGCAGTTTTTGGGTTTTATTAACACCCATGACTCTGTCAATTAGCATTCTATCACTTGCAAAATAATGTTTAAATTAGTCATAGAAGAAGAGGAGTCTTAGATGGTGTCATGCCCAATAAATGTTTGACATGAGTAAGTTGCTCAATTAAATAATTCATGCAATAGCATATTAGCTTATTAGAGGAGTCCACTTCAGTATAATGGATTCCCAAATTGGGGTTTGAACAGTCTTATCCATCTTTTTACAGTGAGAATATCTGATTGGTTCGACTTGCCACCCTGACAGGTCAGAACAGACTAGAAGCAACTTCCCAATCTCGTCTTCTAGCATCTATCCAACCCCAAAAGGACTTTGCTAGCCTTTTGAGCAAATGTCATGGCTAAAATTGGAAATAAATAAACTAGAGAACCTTATCGAGGTAGATCTCGAACCACTTAAATTCACAAATCAATCTTCCATGACTGAGGAGGAAAACTCTGCTAGTAACTACAATGAGTGCACCAGGTTGTTGACATCACCTCCTAGGGAGACAGTTGACACGATTGCATACATCTACATTTTCTAATGTATTTCTTCTTACCTCCATAGGTCCTGCAGAGCCCATTGACTTGCTTGTAACCTTGATATACATTGTTACACCATTCTCTATCAGCTTAAGCTTTTAGAGTAAGTGGTTGTCAACATTGCTGACTCTGCAATACTTTATAATGATTTTCCTTTTATTTCTATTGGTAACTTGACTCAACCCACAACCTTGTGGTTGTGACAATGAGCACGTATCTTTGTGGTTGTCACAATGAGCACCTTCCAATTGTGCTATGGACTCTCTTCAGATTTTCAATAATCTTTCTTAAAAACAGAACTAAAGATTGTAAAGTCAAATCAAACCTCAAAAACTATTCCAGTGTAGTATGCAAGGCCACGAACAACAGAAGCATCAAAATGAATCCATTGAGAATAACCATATTGTTCAGCAAGAATAAAGAGTTGCTTCAAATCAGCCACAGCATCCCCTGCAGCTCCAAGTAGCTCTGAACGCACAACATAAGATACATCATTGTAAGTTTACAATTAAATGAAATAAATAAGACTTTCCAAAACAGGCCCTTAGTATTTTTAAAAATATAGTCTTTAGCCTATTTGGTTCATATGCTTTTATCTCATGAACGTGATATGCGCTCATATAACTCTTCTTGAGACTATGGTATGATAATAAAAGCCATGCCCAATCATCATCATGATGAAGCAATGCCTAATGCCCATGTCAGCATTTTGTTTTTCTTGGACTCTACGCAATTACAACACTTGTAGGGGGAATCATCCTGCGAAATGATCTGTGGAATAAAATTTTGAAATGGTCAATACATACCGTCCAAACACATTCAATTGTTTCTCATTTGGTGAGAACAGGAGAATGTTCTCACACACACACACAAAAAATAATAATAATAATAAAACTCACACACACATGCCAAACAGGCCCTTAAACCAAGACAAAATGGCAAGCTGCACGCCCTCACGTGCCTAGACATGCAGCAATCAAGAAAGGAGATGGTTGGCAGATTCTCACGCAGTTATAACTTCCTTTCACATTAATTCATTTCTATGTCTGGGAACCAGCTCCACTCGTGTCCTTGTTCCAGCTCAAATACTTCGTATGTTTTATTGTTGATTGCACTAGAGATTGAATGATTCATCTTTTTTCTTTAACAGCATTTTTTATCTATCTAATGAAATATACCATTAAAAAAAAAAAACACTATCATATGAAATCTAAGGATATAGTAAGTCTTTTGGCTATTGAGTGATGTAGAATAAACCCATGACCTATGTGCAAGATTATTTAGATATTATTTCTAATTTTTATTGCTTTCTAGTTTTATAAAATAACTGTAATAAGGATTTGGTTTCCAATTTCATTAGGATTCTTATTTTATTTCCTAAGTTAGATTATTAGGTTTCTAAGCCATCAAGATTTCTTTTCCTATTTATAAACATGGATTTTCAGAGAGTTGGTTAATAGAATTAGGTTTTATCCCTTTTGAGATGCATCATCGTGCATTGTCTCTGCAGAGACTCATCATAGTGTCTGCGGACAAGTGCTTTGGCACCTTCATCATGCTTCAAAACCTGTGACACAATCCCTGACCCTAGGGCCTGCATCATTGAGATCATTCGAGTTGCATACGAAGATGTTACTAGCTTCTTGATGGTTGATCTAAGATCTGGATATTGTCTCTCTTCAATGCATGCAAAAAGGAATCATGTGATGAAGCTTTATAGTATGACCACTTCAAAAACAGAAAAGAAAAGGTTCATCTATTGTGGGTAGAGCCATTAATTGCCTAGTTCAGTTGTAATCAGGAAATCAGCTTTTCTTATAAGTGAATAGGAATCACTATTTTAAGCAGTTCACTAGACACACAATCACTCGACGGTTTGCTCATTACTGCTACAGACATGGGAATGGATTCAATATATGTAATGAGACACTTCAAACATAATAAAAGAATCAACCACACCCTAAGCATTAAAAAACATTATATTAGACAGGAGACGGTGTTGTAAGTTCTGATACAGGCAGGTATCATCAGCATTTTGGTGCCTTGTTCTTGTCAGGGAAAACTGCCAGACCAAAATACAAAAGTGAAGAATATTAAGAAGTCAAGATTATGACTTAAATTCAACAACATTTTGGTGCCTTGTTCTTGTCAAGGAAAACTGCCAGACCAAAATACAAAAGTGGAGAACATTAACAAGTCCAGATGATACTCAGATCCAAGTGGTATGCACTGTTGAATTTAAGTCATCATCCTTACCCAAAGAAAAAATGTGAGACAACTAATCTAAAGAAATGTACTACATTTTCTTGCAAATATCACTCTGATAACTAATCTTAAGAAACGTACTACATTTTATTGCAAATATCACTCTGACCTTAGTGATATTAAGGTCAGTTGCAATTATGGGAGATAATTTTGATCCAATGATCTTCCTAAACGAAAAGGCTGCCCAGAATGCAGATTTTACTTGCCTTTATGGAAACTTATCCTGCAGCGCCTGTATATTCTCACCAAGCACTGTAAGGAAAGTGAAACACTGTATTTGGATGCTTCTCCTGTACTTTTCTTGCTTTTTGGAATTTTTTCCTCTAGCTCTTCAGTATATGTCTCTTATGCTGGCTTGCTTCTTAATAAAAATCTTCATTTCCATTCAAAAAAAAAAAAAACACCACTGTCCTTGGAAACAGGTTGATCAAGCAAGTTAAGCAAGAACTAGTAACAGCAAACCTTCCAACTGAGGCAATGATTTAAGGGACAGAACTTGCACTAGTCCCTTGATAGCTTCCAATGAAATCCCAATAGAGGTTAATTTTTCCTCAATCTCTGACAGGGGAATCTTCTCCATCTGCATAATATAAAAAAATTATATTAAAAGGGAATAGTGGATGGGGGCAAGTAGTGAAAAAATGAAATTTGAGAAAGACAAAATCCAAACTGATATGCAATAGATTGATTGAGAGCTACAAGGGATGATTACATCCAGAAAGGGAAATAATACAATACTACATTCGCAATATACCAAAGCAAGTTATGACCAAGGATGAAAATAGCGGTAGCGGCAGGCATAGCGGCCTGCCGCCAAAACGCTACGTAGCGGGCGATACGTAGCGTAGCGGCGATACGTAGCGGCGTAGCGGTGCGATTTGGAAAAATCGTCAAAAAAATATGAAAAAATTTTAGAAAATCTAGAATATTGGAAAATGAGAGAAAATGTATTTTTTTTGCAAAAGTAACTAAGGTAAGGGGGCGTAGCGGTCCCCTCACTATATGAGGTCCTGTATCGCTGTATAAATAGAAAATAATAGTAATGATCATTTTTTTCACATGTGTTCATGTTGCTTGATTATGCTAACTTAGAAACTAATGAAAGGCTCAGAAAAGAAAAAAACTATATCATGAAATCAAGACTTAAGAGTACCTAGAGAAAAAAATACATCTACCAAAGGGGGTGTCTAATAGGATGTACTTAGAGAAGAACTCTCTGTATCGACTGTAATTCGGCGAGATCATGTGCTTTTTGGTGTTCTTTTAAACATAAAAGGGTAGAAAAGTTGTGAAGAAATGTTATTTGAAGAGAAGAAGAAAAGAAATAATTCTTATTATGTATTTTAAAAAAAATTGAAAAGTAGAAAATTTTCTCACCCCGTAGCGGCCGCGTAGCGGACGTAGCGGCCGCTACGGGTGCGGCGGCTGATAAATCGGCCGTAGCGTAGCGGTGGCGGCCGCTACGGCCGATATAGCGGCCGCTACGCTACGTAGCGGCCGCTATTTTCATCTATGGTTATGACACTACATCTCATCATGAGAATCATCTTAAATTTATCCACATAGTCGTTAATTCCATTCAAATACGGAATCATTTTGGCTGTGGATAGAAGTAAAGAACATTCCAGCATTCTAACAGGTAGATTGTTCCATTTTGGGGAAAAATTCAATGAAAAAACAAAAAAATAAAAAAATGCATATTTTAAAATATAACTAGAGGAATAATTTCTGCCTTTTGTCTTTTTTCTCTTTTAATGAAGGTTCCATTACCGATAAAAAAAATAATTAGTAGAATTAAAAATGTACCTAAAAGTTCATATTTACATAATTTAACATTAACTACAATCTATGAAGCATGGATACTTCAAAATGAGCAATGTATTGTGTCGTATCATATCCGATACTTCACTTTTTATGTGTAAAACTAGTGTCCTTGCCATGTCCATGGCATGTAAGTAAAACTCATGTCCTTGCCATGTCCATTGCATGTCCCAGCCGTATCAATGCCGTATCTGGGCATCATAGACTACAACATAAATATGGCTATTTTCATACTCAGAATTTGAAGCCATTATCCTTTTTCAAACAGCCCCCATGTTTGGGGGGTTTTAGATGTCTTTTTCTTTTTCCTTTTTTTAAGAAGTGAAAAGGTGAGAGAGTTGTTTGTAGGGAAAATAGGTCATCCTTTATGGATTATTTTCATAATACAGACAAATTAAATGCAATATCATATAATTTCAAATAAGCTTAGCAAAGCTAATTAAGCCATAAGGCCACAGCAAAGCCTATAACAATTGTAATCTTCATAAGGGAAAGAAGGGGGATAATACATAAGTACCAAGTTTTTATCGGTATATAAGTTGCCAAGTTTAGAAAAAAGGAAAACTGGTTAAGGGGAGTGGACCGAGTGGAGAAGCTTTCTGGGCTTCGAAGACTAGTTGGTTAAACCGCATGCTGCTTTAGTAGCCCAAGCAGCATCAAAGGAACGCCAGCGCTGCAACTCAGTTCTGGCGCGCTACAGCCCCGCAAATCGGTATATAAGCTGCCAAGTTTAGAAAAACTCAAAAAAGGAAAACTAAAGACTTTGATCATATAATGTGCATTAAAGATGACATGAAGGGATCTTGGTAAAAAGAAAACGAGGTCAACGATAAATGGGAGATGTACTACAAAGACCTACTAAATATGGATTACACGAGTAAATTAAATAATGAAGTAGAACCAAATAAAGGTTCAGTCAACAAAATATCTAAGATAGAGGTAAAGACAACATCAACTAAGATGAAGGAAAAAAAGGCATTCAGGGCCAGATGGGATACATATAGAGATGGGATTCGATGGCTAAAATCAGGGTTGATTGGTTAACAAAATTGATGCGCACAACTATGAAAACTATGGAGCCAGCATACTTACGAGGCATACAATGGAACTTGAGGAGAATGCAATAGAGAAATGCCAATGACAAGAATGAAAAAAAAAAAAAAAAAATAGAACCACCCAAAAGAATCCATTTGAGATCATGGAGGGGGCAAACCCCTCCCATGTTGTCGACCTCATTCTCATGCCCAAAACCAGATGCATTGCTGAGGGGATATCTGGAACATTCATGAGCAGGTGCAACAACTGACTGAGAAAAAAAATGCCATCTACAAGCAAGCCACTGACAAGCATCACCGCAAGATGTTCGACTGAGAAGAGTTGGTTTGGGCTAATTTGAAGAAGGAAAGATTCCCAGTAGGAATGTATCTCAAATTGAAGCAAAAGCAGATTGGACAGTGTAAAGTGCTACAGCGAATCAAAGATAATGCCTACCACAGTGAGCTTTCAGCCAGCATATACATTCACAACATTTTCATCATAAAGGACCTTTATCAGCTATCACGAAGATCAACCGGACAACAACTCAAGGGTGAGTTCCTTTCAAGCAGGAGAGGATGATGCAGATGGTGAGTATGAAGAGGTAGATTGCATTGTAGCCCAGACAGTGAAATACATGAAGGACCATGATCGTAGACATGGGACGCGAAACCACATTTAGGCCCAGACCAGCAAATAATTAGGCTCCTGCAGTTTATCAGACTCCTTCTATTGCTTATTTATTTTAGTCCTTAAATTCAGATACATCTGTCAGTTATTTCTGGATTTGGCTCAGCATTTTATCAAATTTAGCAATGCATTTTAGTTATGTGCTGTAAAAAACTGCTTGAGATATCCTGTGGAATTGTAATGGCATTATTGAACATTTTAGAAACTCTTTTCTCAGAGACATGAATTTCTGTGAGCATGCAAAATTCTACACCTGCTGAAAGTTCCTTCTTGCTTTCCATCCAATTACATTTTCCTGTGACATGAATTTTTGCACGCTGTGTTTTGGTGACTGATATGGCTGGACACCAGGCCTTAAAGGCTTAAACACACAGAATTTATGACTTTTGCATACTGTTTGACTGAAAAAGGTCTTCATGATGAAGATGATGATGAATATGTGAGAAGTGGGCGGGGAGATAATGGAAAATTGGATTGCAGCAGCAATGGTCCACTTTGAGCCCTTATGCATTCAACTTGCTTGTGAACAACTTGAAAGCATGTATCCAAGATGAACTTCCTTGCAGATGATGTGGTAATAAGCTATGACTCCGGCAAAAAGTTTTAGAGCAAAAAGAATTGCAAAATACAGCACAAACAAGAAAAATATGGAGATGAGGTGGTTAAAATTGAAAACAACTTGGTGCTGCAATATTATAGATTTCTATATCTGGGAGCAACAATAGAACGGAACTGAGACTTTCAGTTGGATATTGCAAATAGATCAGAGCAGGGCGGGCAAAGTGGGGAAAAAAGCTACCTGAATGCTGTGCGATTTTCTAGTGCCACTTTGATTAAAGGGGCATTTTTTTATAAGATGACTGTTACATCATGCACTTCATTGCATGAAGATAAATCATGGGCAACAAAGAAACAAGAGGCTAATACACACGTGGTTGAAATGCATATGCTAAGATAGATTTTATGAGTACATAAGAATAAACCTACAGGCAGCTCCTTAAGAGAAAATCAAGGGATGCCATTTGATATATTTAAGGCATATAAATAGAAGGACATATTTAGACTCCTTAGAGAGTATAGTAGTATAATGTTACAAGTTTAGAGAAAGAAGAGGCGATGGAAGACGATATAGATCTTAAATGAAGTAATGAGATTGTGGAATTCTATAGAACATGACCCATGGTAAGGTTGAGTGGAAAAGTTGAGTGGAAAAGCATGTCTCACAAAAGACAAGTAGCAAATCCTAGATTAGGTGGAATAAGGCTTAGATGATGATCGTACAAACTACAATGTCCAGATTTTTAATGTGAAGAAAGGAATATAGATTATAAACACTGACCAATTTCAATTAGTCATTCAACCCTGATGATGAAATGAGTATCATTATCTGAAAGGAATCAATTGAAAAGGAAGTAGAAATATTTCTACTTTAGGAAGTTAGAAATGATTTTTGCTTACTGATAAAAAAAATTAATAATGATAAAGATTTGAGTTTTTTCCTGAGTGTTCACAATATCTAGTATGATAAAAAATTAATATGATGAAATTCATATAAGTTTCAAACTCTATTCTCTAGAACTGAGCATTAGTTCATTACGCCAACTAACCTTGTCAATGATCACACAAACTTCACCAAATAAATTCTCTGGTATAGAGTAGCACTGCAATACTGCTTGTAAAACCTAAAAACAGAAGAAGAAATTCTCTTAGGAACAGCAAAAGGCCACCCACTTCAAAAAGAAAAAAAAAAAACAGCAAAAGGCCACTGGTTGCATCCATTACCCCAATTGAAATTTAATAAAACCAACTGCAATACAATACTAAATGTAAAACCTTAAAATAAATCATTGAGGGATTGCAAAAGAATACTGGTTGCATTCATATTATATCAGCTATACACACCCTAATTTACCATGTTAAGTTTTCTCCTATCTCAAGAACATATAAACACCCTATTTTATCAATCCTCAAATTCCCCCCCACCCTCATCATCCCACCAAAAGAACTCAAAAGATTCATCATAAGCCAAAGAATGGTTCTTATGTTTACTTTTCCAGCTTAGACTGGTTTTGTCAAAGGATTGAAATATTGGTATTTGTACAGGAAAAGAGGCATATACCAGCCATATGATTGAATTGTTTTGGTTGAAAACTACAAAATGTGTCATATTAAGAACATTTAAAAAAAAGAAATAGGAAATTTTATAATTACTGCTATTCATACACACAAATCGCATATAAAAGCACATTATGGAGCAGCAAAGATACATTTTCTTTTAAACATAATTTATTCTTAATTCAGTATGCCTCGTGTGAATGAGATTACAATCCCTGTTTTAATAAGAATCAATGGAAGGTTTACAATTCATCCATGGAATTTTAGCAGCCAATGCAGGTCCCATGTAAAGCAGGATTCATCACAAAGAAAGCGTCTGCATAAAAATTCAGATATATTTTCAGCAGGATTTCTCATTTGTAGACAGCTCACTTATGATAGATTCTTAAGTCTCTCCAAAGCTTTTATTCTACCAAAAACCTTCAATAGTTCATAAGCTTGCGATCCCATGGAACTAACAACATAAAGCTACAGCCTACAAGGTAACTGCACTCAATGCTTTTGTAGCATCAAAGATTCATACATGATACATCTACAAAAGCAGATCAATCATGCGCTCTCTTGCAAACTACAGCACACACAAGCAACAATAGTTGCATGCCCATGAATGCAAAATTGCCTACATAAATGGTTCAGATGCAGCAGAACGATGCTACAAACAAATCGACTGGAATGCAGAATGCAAGCACCATGATGAGGATGATTGTCGTGTTGGGATGATATCCCCATTAAATGCCTTCAGCAACATGTCTCTGCTTTCGTGTATATCTTTCCATGGGTATATGGATTTTGGATTTTGTCATGGTTTAGGGTTTAACACATGCCTACAAGTTAGAAATGCCAATGCAATTGATGTGAAGTGTTGGAATAAGAAGAACAGGTAACAACATGAAATACAAATTACAAGTATCAATTTTATCATTAAGTTTTGACCACTTTTTTTTTTTTTGAATGGTAGTTTTGACAGCTAATTGTTAGTTGAAAATTGGCAAACATGTTGTTGATAATTCCCATGGCACACATAACTACATGCTCGAAGCACTCATCGAGATTTCAACAGCAGCAGAAAAGAGGCCTTAGTGCAGTTACAAGGTATTCATCAATCCAAATGGAGAAAGGGAAGGGGACCGGGGGCGGGGGGGCATGAGGGGATTTGAAGATCTGTGTGTGCCCCTCCTATGAACAAAAAATCATCCCAATCAGATCATCCTAACCTTATCATCCAGGGCCCACAAGTTCAGTCCTTCAAATGGGGTGTGCAGTCGATCCAACGGTCCAGTCCATTCGGATCTATCCAAGCCTAGGGCCCATGTGAAATTCAGGGGGGTATGTATGTGTGTCCCAGCCAGATGACCCACCAGTGGGCCCCACACATGCGGGCGGACGGGATTCCTCCTTCGGCTAGAGATGAGGATTTCTAATATATATATATAGAGAGAGAGAGAGGAAGAGTTGAAAGGTGCTCAATGTCACAACCACAGGGTTGCAGTTTCAATTTTTTGTCATCTTACCTATCTAAAAGAATGGATTTGAAGATTTGGAGCAGCCATTAGCTTTCAAGGTAGATGATCTATCGAAATGTTTCGAAAAATGCATGGAAGACAATTGAGGATTATTTAAAAACACAGGTTATAAAAGTTATTCCCCAGGCCAGACGTTTGGTTGTAAAGCGGAATTTTACTTGCAGGCACTTTTTTTTTTTTTTTTCACTTGCATTAATTTCATTGGAATTAAAAGTTTACCTAATTATATATCTAGAAATCAAACTCCTTATGAACCAAGGAGAGGTTCAGTTCTAATCAAATCATCACATTGGCTGTTTATAGACATTGAAGATAGAATTCCGTAACTGACTCGTTAGTTTTTCTGCCAAATGAAATGTAAACTAAGCAATGAAAAATCTAAAGGATATAGTGCACCAAGCCAGCAAAAAGGAATGATCCATGAACCAGTTGTTCTTCATAAAAAAAATATATTATTAAGTTCAATAATATTAAGTCATGACTTCAGAGTCAGAAAGTAGAAAATAAGAACTAATAAACAATCAAGAGAGACTTATAAAGAACCTCTTGCTGTCCAAATTTGACATCAGAGAGGAGAGCCGCTTAGAATGTAAACCTTTCGACTAGAAACTTTGAATCCCACATCTGATGCTGTGAGCCCCAGTCGCTTAAACAGAGTGACAATCGAAAATATAAGCTCTGCTTCAGCCTATCACCCAATAGATCAAAAAGAAAATGACAATAACATCCAGCAAAAACCTACAAAAAAAATTAAAATACAAGGCAACAAAAATTGCAAATATGCAATTACAAGAGCAGGGTCTGTCCAGCACACACATGGAAGTATAAGCATGTAAGAACACTTTTTTTGAAATGGAAGTATAAGCATGTAAGAACACATGGCGAACTATTTTAATTACCAAAAGAAAGAGCCGTCTAAAGGAACCTAAGTGGAACACAGCAATTTATGATACCCTCAGTTTTCAAAACAAATAAATAAAAGAAAAATACATGTAGGTTTCCAGTTGCATTATTAATGCATCATATTTTTTCCACTTTCTTTTTTTGGAACAGATTGTTTATATCTGTTTATATCAAAGTTGATGACAATTCAGTCTCAGAGGAGGTTTCAATTTGATAAAAAAATGCATATTTTGCCATTTTAATAGCCTTCAGATATGATTGTGTCTCTTCACCTCCAAAAGTTTATAGGCCAAAGGGAGACCGGATGTGAGGTCTCAAGCCTTTCTTGCCTTTAGTTTCTATTAATTATGCTTATTTGTGCTAATTTGTAGGAGATTAGTGGGCGTAGAACGGTAATTTCAGGTTAAGTTCCTAGGTTCTAGGCTTGATTGTGGAGTATAGGGGTTTAATTGAGGTTTAGAGTGTGTCTAGGGGGGTAATTATAATTTTAGAACGTAGTTAAGAGGCCCTTAAATGTAATTTAGTGTTAGGGTAGGGTCCCTTGGAGAATTATGCAACACATTGAGAAATTCCAAAACTTTCCTCATGGTCTCATCACTAACCATCACTTAAAGGAGTAGCATTTTAGTCATTTCACAACCAAACCCAAAACCTATATAACTAACCCTTCCTCATTTCCAACGATATTTCCCTCTCATCTCTTTTCTTCTCCCATTTCAATTCTCTCATTTCCATCCCATCTTTCTCTTTTTCTTCCTCAACAAGCTAGGGTTTCTACTTGCAAATTCAAGGGCTTCCTTCATCTAAATCAGAGAATTTTCAAGGGTTCTAGCCATCTTCTACTTGGATTCACCATCTCTCTTGATAGATCTCTTCATCTTCTTCCTATCAAGGTAAGTTTCAAGATACATCTCCATGTCGATAGCTTCCTAGGGCTTCTCTTTGTGAATTCCCACTCTAATTCATGGTTCTTGGGGTTGGGCTGTAGGAGGTGTTAATCTTGTTGTGTTGGAATTTTAGAGGTATTCTTGGGTTTTTGGAGGCTTAAGGGCTTGGATCTTGAGAGATTGGCTTGCAAACACTAGGCTGGAGGCAAGGCAAGGCAAGTGCAATATACACCTAACATAGCATGCATGATGATCTACCTTTGATCCCTATGTTCGATTTCGTTTGATTTGATGAATGATGTAGATTTCCCCAAATTCTAAGCTCTTTTCGTGTTTTAGGCCTTTATATGCTTGGAACCCCAATTTGACGATGAAAGTCCCAATTTATATGTATTTTGATGATGAATTGTGGTATGGAATGTGGTGACCAATGTATCTTAGTGGTTTGGATGGAATTAGAGGAGTTTTGGAAAGTATTGGAAAGGGTTCCGGACTTTGAAGTTGAATTCTGGAACTTCACGATCGACCGTGGAATCCCGAGAAGTCAACCGCAATCACCTAGCGGTCACAAAGACCATCCCTGGTTTTTCAGGGATCTTTGAACTACGGCTAACTCATAGTTAACCATGGACACATTAGTTAGCTTTCCCTGCGAGGTTGACTAACAAGTTTTTACACTACGGCTAACCACGGGTTCACCATGGCATGTTGAGGGTCGACCGTGAGACCCCTGTTCAGCAGAAATTTGGAATTCCATTTTTTGGCTATTTTACCTATTTTGGGGGCCTTAAACCTTCCTATGAGGCATTAAAAGGTGGACCAAGCATGGGTAGAGGGTGGAACTTAACCTTTACCTATGGTATTGTTACCCAAGTAAGGTGTGGGACAAAGCTATGTCTTGAGGAAGGAAGTTGTGGAATTTATGGATGCTTTGATCGTCAGACAACCAAGCCTTAATTATAATGCATCATGATCCTCAATTGTCCATCGTGTGGAATGGCTCAGTGATAACACCTAAATGAGCAACGATAACCTAGGATTGGATATTTGCCTATGATGTACAGATGCTTCAAAATGGGCAACGTATCGTGTCATATTGTATCCAATACTTCAGTTTTTACGTGTAAAATACATGTCCTTTTGGTCTCTATGGCATGCCCTGCCGTATCCATGTCGTATATGGGCATCATAAATATTTGCATATCCATTTATTGATTGATATTAATGAGATGGCCTTTACATTATCTTCTCCTATTCCTGTTATTTCCATATTAACTGTAAATGGATAATGATGATAATGAGGACCATGAACTAGGATCTACCTAGAGGAGACATTGGATGTGATTGGAGGATGGATACCCGTTTTAGTGGCTAGGCAGGCTATTCAATGGCTTTTTGCTTCAGATAACTTTGAACCATGGAGTAGATGATTGTTTGTATGGATTAGGTTACCTTGGAGGGATTGCGCGGCTTGGACTCTTATGGCATTGTTTGGATGGATTGGTAATTTGATGGTTTGATGGATGGTCTGTTTGGATGGTTTGATAAAATGGATAGGATTTTTGCCAATGGACTTTGTTTGGGTTGTAAACCTTGTTCACACAAGGGAAGCCTAACCAGACACCGACCTTTTGTATGGTTCCTTGAGTCGGCACAATCATCCACTCGGTTGAAGAGCTTAGCCCTGGGCTGATCACCCTTGGTAGGAGCTAACATTGCTTTGCCATTAGGATGAGATTCTTTGAGGGGGATGTACGGCACTGGATACCACTTTGACACTTTGCACAGTACCAAACTTTGGCTGTCAAATTCCGGTAAATTTTGTTTTTGCCAGGCTTCGATCCCGCGCATCCCCACCGTAACTCATATGTAGTACGAGAGGACCATGTCATAATTTCCCGCAGTACTAGCCTGTGTGGATGTGACCTTTGTTAGATGGACGGATGATGGCTTACTTCTTTTCTATTGATTCGTGATGGACCTCGTTTCCTTGTACATCTGCCCAGCATTTCTTTCCGTTGTTACTCTACTGATCATTATCATTGTCTTTATTCCTTTGGATCTGATTTTGTATAACCTTGGTGCTGTAGGTAGTCAGTCTAGTCTCATTGTCCCGAAGGGTGAGGCGTTCTATGAGGTGCCGGTCGCAGAGGACTTTGGATGGGGAGCCGGTGATCTAGCAGATCAGCTAGTGGACTGAGTGTGGTTCATCTAGAGATGTTGTGTGAAGTCGAAATAAAACAACTTATGCATATGGAACTTGTAGACATGACTTGCACTTTTACATTTACTATATGTGTGAATGATGCCGATTGGATAGATTTGGGTTTATATTGCTTCCGCTGATTTTATATTTTAATGCTTCCGCTTAAATGTTCTATATCAATTGTTTGAAAAGTTTTAAATTGGACCTCGCAGCGGACTTGGATCCTGAATGTCCGCCACCAAATTCGGATTTTCGTGTGGTTTTCAGGACCCAGAATTGGAGGCGTGACACCAGATGAATGAAATAACAAGATGATGTAAATTTGATTACAACCTAACTTCACAGAGATGGCATTCTCAATTACTTTGGTACTATACTACATAATGCAATACAAGTCACTCAAATCTTCGAATGGAGATTCAATTTGCAATCTGGTTAACCTCAATGCCCAATTAGTAGAAAAGAGCCTGTGGTAAAGTGGAAGGTGCTCACTATTGGGACATTGAGATCGTGGGTTCAAGACATGTCTCACCAACCATGGAAGACACCATTCTTACTCAACGAAATCAATCATATAGTATCGCTGCTTAGGATCTCATTTCAGCATATTAGTAGAACTGCAAATGGAATGGATGATTATTTAGCAAAGCAAGGGGTTGATCGTTAATGTAATTTTAATGCTTCTGTAATGTAGATTTGGAGGAAGCCTGGTATATGTCTCCTATACCTCCATATGTGTGAAGGTTCATTGTGTTGGACCATCTTTGGCTGTACTCTCTCTCATATTATTAAACTTTTTTGTTACATTAAAAAAAGAAAAGAAATTGGAAAGTATTAAAAAAAATTGAAATGAAGTATTAAAAAAAATTTAATCTTATGCAGCAACCCATCTGAGTCAACAAAAGGCATCAAGCCCACAGGCCTCAGAAAACTAGGCTAATGCTGATTGGGGTGTGGCAGAGACTTGATGAGGTCATTTTCCTCATTTAGCGGACCCCAACAGTTAGGACAAGGCTTTAGCATGTTCCAACTCTTCATATATAAATCCAAGTGGAGCTCTCTCTAAGAACTTGGGTGTGACGCATTCGAAAGCTAGAATTAATGCTGATTAGGCGTAGAAGAGACTTGATCCAGTCATCTAATTCATATTTCATGCTTCTACTTGAGTTGATTATTCTTTATGTGCTGCTACAAATCCGTTGAGATTTCATCCTGCGTACAGAAATCCAAGTAGACATTTATGGTGGCTGTTGCGTGTGCATCAAACTGTCCCCAAACTGAGGAAAATCTGTCACCAAACACCTAATCTATTGATTGTAATTTGGGATTGAACATGCCTAGTTGTGAACATGTAAAACAGAAGATATTAGTCCTCTCATTCTCTAGATTTTATGTGAAGTTGATGATTAGAATCATAGTCATACAACCTTCCCTCTAAGTGCTCTTGTGGTATTCCTGTTATGATGGTTGATGCATCAGCATGGTTGAGTAATACTAGCCATTGCCATTTGTGCTTGCGGAACTTCAATACTCATGCTATCTTCCAATGTATTTGATTGAATACTGCTGCTATAGTGTTTATGTTACTGAACTGTAGAAAGCCCATGAACAGACAACAGGCAAGCCCTGTTGGGAAAATGCAGTGCTAAAAAGGGGGACCATTGGAAACTGAGTTTAGGACAATTCATGCTTACCAATGTGTTAAAACTTATAAATGCATCAAACAACCAGTACTTATGTAGGGGCATCCTAACGTCAAAAAACCCTTGGGTCATATCACCATGTCAAGTAACATAGGCAATATATATGTATAAAATTCATAACATTGCATCTTATGCAAAAGAAAAGCCTTTCTTTTGCTTTTTTGGAGAATTATTCTAGCCATATGCCAAAACCCTAGCCCTAATTTCTCCTGTTTGAAGATGACTTCAACTATTTCTTGATTCGGTCTTCCAATGTAAAATAGGTACCCAAGCAAGTTTTGCATCTTTAGGAATTTGGCCGGGATCACCATGACTGGTACTCTGGTAGACAATGAACACCGGCTAGAATTTTAATCAAATGCAGCAAGACAACCCACTGTTTTATTTTGATTCAGCTGCAGCTTTATGCAACTGATGAGCTGCATGTGTATCAACCCGAAGAATGAACCCATTAGAAAACCCATTGAATCCCACCCACTTCCATGGATTACCATTTGTCAAGGTGAACCCCACTTGCAAGGCCGCACCTAACGTTAGGGCAGTCAGGTTAAACCTGATATTTCTGTCACTCTAACAACCAGCTGTACAATGAAACCTGATTTTCTACCAAAATTTTTAAGAAGGGATTCAAAATAAGAACCAGTTGCATGATGCAACCAAGTTATCAATCAAAAGTTTTAAAAAGGATTGCAGAAAAAGATAAGCTGGAACCTATGTAAAATCAATGCTTTTTTGTTAGAACAACATGGTTGTATCGTGTAACCAGTTGCATGCCTACTGTAATAATTCCTTGTGTGTGTGTGTGTATACACGAAGCAAAATATCCCGTTACCATGTAGGTATATAGCAAAATTCCTTTCTGAAATAGTAGTTTATGTAAATTCCAATGAAACATACCGCAACTCCTGGAACACCAATAATATCCATATTCCATTGATAGTGCTCACGACGCCGTCCTCTTGTAGTCCGCTCGTAGCGCCAACACTGTCCTATAGCAAACCACTTCAACGGAAGGGAGACAGATTTTCTGAATAGTGAATTCAAAAATTAAAAATCAAATACCGAAACCGAAAGTAATGTATTGCACCTTGGCGAAAATACATCAAAATGAAAATTAATAGAGTTTCCAGTGCTAGAGCACCATCAGCAATAAGAGAACAAAAAAAAGGTCATTACTAGGATATTTATGCGTAACTAGAAAGAAATGAAAGAGCAGAACTTTATTGGCATATGGAAATTAAGATACCCCTTCTGAATCACAAGCCGTGCCAGAGAAGGGGTAAGTTCAGGCCTCAAGGCAACACGGCGTCCTCCCTTATCCTCAAAACTGTATAACTGCAGGAAAAACAAGAATGATTTGATCATACATTTAAGGACTAAAAAGGCGTGCAAAAATTATACTGCAGGAAAACTATCCTTGCAATCAATTGCACTGGTGATTTTAATAATGGAAAATGTTGACAAAACCAACACCGAAAGTGAGCTTGGATGCATTTTCTAAAAAATAACATGCACGTCATCATCGTCAAAGGCCAAAAAATAACTTGCAAATGAATAGGCCAAAATCCATCCTCTTGTACTTCTAAGCATGAATAATTAATATCCTCATTGGTTTTTATTTTTATTTTTATTATTTTTATTTCTACTATCTTTCCCCTAATTTTTTTTGTGTTCTCTATTTCCATCTCATCATTTTTAGAATGAAAAGCCATAGTGACCAATTGTTAGCATGTTCTATTTCAGGGCCAGACCAAAATAAGCATCTGGAATGGAATTGACAACTGTGTTGGATGTCGACATGTCGTCGTTTTTTTTTTTTAGTAATATACTTGTTTAGATGATGCAATGTCCACTTTGGATCCAACAGAGGGCCCCACACACTTTCATCTCTGATAGATGAGGGACATAAAAATTTGAAGATGTAGATATTTTTTTGTTTCTTTTTCAGGCATTCTATAGTTAACAATGTCATTGAACTCGAATGTGGGCCCTAAACAAGGAGTTCTCCATTTTTGTTTATCAAACGCCTAATTAAAATAAATGTGCTTAAGTGTATTTGGATATGAAAATGGACTTGGTAGAAGAATGTTATGAATCTCCAGCATATATAGAACTCTACATATCAAAGGTTTTCCTATTTAATTTTTGGACAGGAAATCCAATTTACATATCTCATGTCAAACAATGATCGAATAAGACTCAGATGAATGTGAAACAAGTGAAAGTCCTCATATGACTGAAATGGCCATGCAAATGGCACAATAAAACTTAAAATAAAATAAAAAGAGGGATGAACTATCAGAGGCATAGGACATCCCACTGTTTGAGCATGCCGCACGTTCTGCACATGGACCATTGTTCCCACTTTTCAAGTGGCACATGAACCATAGTCCACAAGTAGGCCTGTGGATGGGGTCATCTTTGGCATGGGTCTGCCCTCCTTTGTGAGACTCAGAGTCAGAGACCTCCATGTGCATCCGGTGTCCTCTTGGAATCTGATTGATAACTGATAAGACAATGACAATTGCCAACTCACCCAATAATAATCCAGAGATCAGTTAAAAAAAAACAGTTACCAACTTCCATGAAACCAAAAAGGCTGTTGAACTTGACAGAAGAATATGATCATAGTGAATTTCTATCTAAAGCTGATATTACCAATGAGGAACAAAAGCAAAGCACAAGCTCTGGAAAAGACTAGAACCATAAGTGTGTTTTTTCTTTCTTTTTTTGTGAATGATGCCTATAACCATAATGTTGGACTACCCCAAGAATCATGGTGTTTGTGCATGACATGAGCGAAACATAGCTATTTTAAATTCTAGAGAACGTCAACTCTCTCTGAGATTTGTAACTTGTAGGCGGAGGCAATGAATTCATGTTAAAAAAAATCATAAAGTTATCAATATCTTCCCTCAAAAAGAAATTTAGCAATTCGTTTTTTCCCCCTCTCGCCGTCAATGCAACCAAGAAACTATCATTTCAATGGAAATTCAGCCTAAAAGGAGACTCCCCAGATATAATGTTGGGTCTTGTGCCCATCCTCATGTGAAGGACCATATTAGGTTTAAAACTGAGCTCACGTGTGTGAGTGCTCCACCCGCCACCCCACCCCCCCGCTACTATGTTAGACTAGCACTCAACGATGAGTATGTGGGTCGAGTGTAGAGAAAGCTATTTTCTTCTCTTACTCACAAGACATTTAAGACAAGCAACATCAAGAGAGTTGTAGAGAAGCCCTAAAAGCCAATGTGAGTTCCTGTTGTTTGAGTGACAAAGTGAGAGATTTTATTTTGTTTTCTTTTCTCTCCTATCAAGAGAGTGAAAAAGGGAGGTTCCTGTACATGAGAAGGTGATCCAAAAGCTAGTGGCTTGGGGAAGAAGACGCTTGTAAATTCTCATTTTACAAAGTGGATTTTATCTGTGGCTCCATGATTTTGCCCACTTATATAAAGGATATTCCCTCTGCGTAAATTTGGTATGTGTTTTTCCTTTGCCCTCTGGTCTCTATAATTTTTCTTCTCTTCTATAGCGCATGCTTTGTGTCTATTGAATTTACAACAAATGATTGATTCACCTAGAGGGGAAGAGTTGCACATCTCCACAACATTAAAGATGTGGCACCCACCCCATGTTTTAGTATTTAATCAAGATGATCACCCAATTCAAGTAAGAACAAAAACAACAACAACAAGAAGCAACAACAAAAGAAAGAGTACCTGCTCTGTAATCTCCTCCCCAGCTTTTCTAATGAAGAGGGCTTCGGATTCAAGGACCGGGAAATCGACCTCTTCAAATGCAAACAACCGAGCCACCTTTGACAAACAGAAACCAAAACACCCTCGCTCAAAAAAAAAAAAAAAAAGGGAAATGCAGTGGCCAAACAAACAAAAAAATAGTAAAAAGTGAAGGGGGGTGGTGCAGTAGAGTAGTTGCCCGAAAAAGTAGAGGGCTGGCTTACCTCCCTGAAGTTGTGAAAGAGCCAGGTCCGAAGGCGCATGTCGTCCGGAGGAAAATCCCTGGTTCCCCTGGGAGGATTGACATCGATGATGGCCGTCGTCTGATTACCTCCAGGACCAGCACCAGCAGCGGGGGGAGAAGCTGATAGAGCACCGGACCTCTCAACTTCCTTCTTCTTGTCTACATTCCCCAACCAACCAACAAAACAATCATTTACCAGAAAACAATTGAAAGAAAGAATATAAACAAAGCAAAACAAAAATTAATGAATCGGATTTCCGGGCACCGGCACTTGCCTTGAGTAGCAGGAGTGGATGTGGATGTACTACTTTGGTGAGGAGGGTTTGGGGAGATGGAGGAGGAGGAGGAAGAGCAGCAGCGGAAGGGAATCTTAGGAACTCGGGCTAAAGAGAAAATGGGGAGAGATCGAATAATAAGGAGATTGAGACGGGGAGGAAACACTTGAAGGAGAGACGCATTTGGAGGAGGCATTCTTCTAACAAAAAGACCCCACCGACCGAGAGAAATAGCGAGAGAGAGAGAGAGAGATGAAGTGCCCGTGCTGTGTGGATTTGTGATGTGTGCTTGCCGGTAGGGGTAGTAGGGATGGAGTGCCCGCCCTGCCCTGCCCTGCCCTGCCCTGAGTAAGAGGAAGTTAAGTAATGGGAATGGGCCCGGCCTGGAATGGAATGGAAGAATGTCTCCTTGGGTTGTTGTATAATGCCAGGCCAGCCCAAATTGCCCAAACCCGTCCACTACTGAGTACTGACTACTGGATTTCTTTCTATGGAACGTTTGCTTTGCACTGCACTTGTTTTGTTTCCTGTTTCCGTAGCGAGTCCAATGGCCCAACAAGTTGAGCATAGCATATTTGCTTGTGTGTGGGGCCATGTGTCAGGCAATCAAGACCACCAAGCTGATGGCACCCACCTTAGTCAAACCCCACCAAAAACATATTATCAATTTCTTTTTCCATTTTTTTACCTGCCCGCAGCTGCCATGGAGCTATTATAAACGTGAGTTGAAGTTTCTGAAATTGAATGCTCTTTCTCTTCATACCTTGAAGAGATAAGATGATTTTAATTTATAATGCTAGCTTTGAGAGAATACAATGATAAGATGAAAGTTTGAAAAATCAGGGCATAGGCCTACAATTGCGGTTTATTTTGAATTTGAAATGTTGCTTGAAAACTGTCCTTGAATATTGCAGTGGTTGTAATCATCGTTTGACTGAGTTTGTTGAAACTTGGTAAACTGGATAAGTGATGGATCCAATGTTTTTTAGGCTTGAGGTTTGATAGACTGAATCCCTGCTAGACCCTTTTTTCGCATGGACCTCTTCTTCAATAGCTATGCCATGATTTCATGGTATTGCGATTTGGAAATCATAACCATTGGTCTATTGTTATAAGATCTGAGAAGATATATTTTTCCTTTAGGCCTATTTAGATACACAAAAGGAAGTGAAAGGTTTTTTGTATTTTGGAGAAGATATTCTTATCTTTTCAGTTGTAGTTGTTTTGATAACTATATAAAATGAAATAATATATTCTTTTCTACCAAGGTAATGAAAGATTTCTTCCTACAAAATAATAATGTAGGATAAAATCAATGAAATCATCGTCATGCTCATCTTCACCATGATAGTATATTTTCTATTCACATGCTTTTATTCTTATATTTTTTCCTGAGTCTGTTTTATATTTTTTCCTGAGTCTGTTTGTTTGCATCAAATGGAATTGAAACCAAGAAATTCGGGGTAAAATGGGTTCCAACAAAAAAATCATTAAAGAGGCAAGGGATGAAAGATATGAGGTGGAGTTGGAGATGAACCGTTGCCTATTTCTAAATTTCCTATAATTCTTAGGAATCCAATTCCATGCAAACTAACGAGTTTTAGTGATTTTGTTTCCGATTATGTTGGGTTGCGTATTTTTTTTTTTTTCTTTTGAAAGGTAATCAAGGAAATTTCATTGCTCAAAAGAAGTTTCATCAGCACTAAGCAAGGCCCTGACAAACACTGGTGGCACTTGCCAAGTACAAGGGCTGGCATGCATACAGGAGGCTCTTGCCAAAGCATGAGCAACTCCATTTGCCTGGCGCTTTACAAACTGGACAGAAAAACCGTGAGCAAGATTAACTAAAGATACACAATTAGAAATAATAATGCCAAACTCAGACATGTCCAACACATTTGCTAATACTGCATCCACTACCAACTTAGAGTCCAACTCAAAAATGACTTTGTTAATTCCCAAAGCCAGAACCCAGCTCAAAACCTCTCGAAAGCCATTTGCTTCTGCTACGTTTGGAGAAAAATTCCCTGCAAGAACCATGGTGCTGCACTGATAAAGCTTGCAGTGTCACTAAGTAGCACCATGCCAACCCTTATCGAACTCTCAAATGGAAATAAGGCAGCATCCACATTGCACTTGAAGAACCCAGCAGGTGGCTTTTGCCAAGAGAGGGACTGTGTATTGTGTATGTTCGAAGAAGGCCTATCCACATGTGCTTGAGCATGCTTCCAAGCCACAACCAAGTTAAGCCCAAGCTGTACTACGTGACTCGCCTGGAGGATGGAGTTTGACCAGAGCTTGGGATTTCTTTGCCTCTAAATGCACCATAGGATCGCACCAAATAGGCTAGCCTGTTCCAAGCTGTCCCCCTGTAATCCTCGAAAAAATCCAGTCCCTAAACTTGCCTAAGACAGCAGTAGGGAACACAAAACCCGCATTAGCCCAACAAGCTTGGGCATAGGGGCATTCGTAAAATACATGCCAATAAGACTCAGCAGGGTGATTGCACAGAACACAAGAGTGAGGCACCTGGATACCCCTTTGTATTAACATGTCTCTCGTTGAAATACACTCACGACAAAGCCGCCAAAGAAACACTTGCATTTTAGGAGGGATCAACAGCCTCCAAAGCTTGACCCAAGGGCCATTAACATGCAAAGCAAGGGCAACACTCAATATTTCCATGATGAGGCGGTAGCCAGACTAAATAGTATAGGACTCGTTTGAAGTGAAGAGCCATATGCGAGAATCCGGGCCATATTGGCGAGATAGGGAATCCGTAAAATGGCTGCCACATCCCTTGGACAGAAAAACTCAGTCAACAGCCCTATATCCCGCTCCTTATACCCTGGTATCCATAGATCACAGACCCTCAAGTCCTCATGGCCTTGAACCAAAGATGTCTCCAATATGAAATTATCGTCCTCTAACAACCAAGGCTCCGACAACACTCTAATATTGCTACCATCCCCAATCCTCCCAACGACTCCCATGTTCTATCACCATGCGAGCATTCCAAGTACTGTGTCACGTAAAACTCGGACTGTGCCCTAATTGGGCAGACAAAAAATCCCCTCGCCGGTAATATTTGGCTTTGAAGATGCGATTCACTAAAGAACTTGGATGCGAAGTTAATTTCCAAGCTTGCTCGCCCCACATGGCCAGATTAAACCTATGGAGGTTACGAACTCCAAGACCACCAAACTCCTTACGGCAACTTAGACTATCCAACTAAGCCAATGAATCTTCCTACCACTTGCCGGTGAGGACCCCCACCAGAAAGAATTCATCATTTTCTGCAATTCGTCACAAAGGGACACTGGAAGCAGGAACGTACTCATGCAGTGTAACGGCCCAATTTCAAATACCGAAGATAACGTTAAGGTACCCGAAATTGGCGCTACTTCCCGAAAAAACCGAGAACTTCCAAGATCGTAATCCGCAGTGAGGTCAAAATTTAAAACTTTTTAAACAACATCATAATCAACAGTTGAAATGCCGAAGCAGAATAAAAGATAACGGAAGCAATAGTATCATATATATATATATATCAGATGTAAAAATGCGGAAGCCTGATAATAATCTCAAAGTGTGAGTATTAAAGTGTTTATACATATCAACTATCTACCCATGTCTCACTACAAAATGAACTCTCAAAATCCCAAAAATGACAATCTGCACTCAACCCTCCTGTGCAGGCTCTCCATCCTCCGGCCCGACCACTTGGTCAGCCAATCCCCATCCGTAGTCACCAACTACGGGCACCTCGATGATCGCGTCACCCTCGGGATCGAAGTCTAGACCTAAGCACCAAAGATGGGTCATATCTAAAGATCTGGCAAGGCATCATATGCAAATAACACCAGATGTACACAACAAAAGAGAGTAATGACAGGTACATAATCATATGAGTAAACACGGTACATAATCTAGGCAGTTGAGCAGTAATAGCAGTTTAGAATCAGAAATGTAAAGTACACTAATTTATATAGACAACAAGAGGCACATTAACACAAGCTAGATACACCGCGGGATATTATGTCGCGGCCCTCCCGTACTGTAAACGTCCTATACCATAAACAGTTTGCGGTGGGGAAAGAGTAATAACCATGCAAAGGATAACAGCCCTGATAAATATAACATACAATATACATAATACCGATCACACCCATTTATCTCACCGATCACACCCCTTTATCAGATTAACCCGGACGCAGTATCACACCGTCCATCTAATCACAGCTCATCATAACAGCTCTAAGTAACCAGAACATAGCTCCTGCGAGAGATGATCAGTCAACTGGCTGAGCTTAGAACAACTGAGTGAATGTTCAGTGCCGACTCGGGAATTAAGTACGGATCTGTGTCTGTCTAGGCTAATCTTGCGTTAGCAAGGTCCTACCCAATGTCTCTAAAAGGTTAAGGTACAACATTGTGGAATACAGTCCGATATCCAAGTCCAAGTCCAACAACATTGGATCCACTCCAAGGCTCACAACCGTGGCCTGAGGCAACGCAAGTGCCATACCATGTCCATTCCATAATTAATCACCCTATGCTCCTACACAATGAGTTAACCAACCATTAAAGTCTAACCTCTCCAATCTAGGGTTCTACATTCCCAATCTTAGGCCATATGAGGGCCCGCCTAGACACAGACACGGGTCAATTATCTCCAAACATCATATAGGGTCACCTCTAAGAAATCCTAAATTCAGGTCTTCCAGTTTCCATTAATTAATAAGGTTAAGACAACAGCAAGGATAAAAGAAAAGAATAACTCATGAAAACCTTAGAAACATGGAATCAAATGGAAATAGGCAAATGACCAGTCCTAGGTAGTGGTCCACTCTTGGTTCAGGCCTCATCACTTGATTCGATCCCTAACTGTAGCCTCAGGTGTCAATAATAGAAAATCTGGTGCTCCTGAGGTTGTGAACACCATGGGCTACAATTAAGGTTCGAGTCCATGATGATTCGAATCATAAAACCTCAATTAGTGGACCCCACGAATCAATGCTGAGCCATGCCATTGATTCGTGGTGTGGCACACTCGATAGAAGGTCATTTAGATGGTCAATGGGCCCCACATGTGATCAAACATCACACTCTACAGAATTCTGAAATTCACTGATTCCAGCTTGCCCGGTCGACATCACACCCTGGGGTGTCGACCTGGTGAACTGGATGTTGACCTCCCAGGTCGACATCCTGCTGTGTAGCCGGTCGACATCATGGCCGTGATGTTAACCGGGTCCACTAGGACCTGGTGTCAAGCAGCTGGGAGGCTCTACAGAAAATCCAGTGTATCCAGTCGACATCATGGCCGTGATGTCGACCAGGTACACTGCATTTCTGCCCTGTTCTGAAAATCCAGGTTTTAGCTATTTCTGTATTTTCCTGTGTGCTCGGTCGACCGAGACAAAGTCCGGTAGATCGGGTACACTGTCTGTGCACAGTTTCAGAAAAATAACTGAGACTTGTGTTTTCAGGTATTTTAGTGTGCCCGATCGATCGAGACAGGGTCCGGTCGACCGGGTATACATAAATTACAGAATTCTAGGTTTTCTGGGATTTCTCTTTTTCAATCCAATTTTCCAAATCATTCCAAACCTTCCCCATATATCACATAGACAAGAATAAACATAAAACACTTCAATTATCAACATCCCTCCATCAATCCATCAATTCATCCGGGCCATTGATCTTCCAAATGGAGAAATCCATCCATCAATGGCCAATTTCCATGAAAACAAGCTCAAAAGGAAGATCTACACTAGCATATCCATCTAATGACATGTAATTACAGAAGCAATGAAACATAGCATGCATCTTAATGAAATTGCATAGGGTACTTGCCTTAGTGTAGAATTGGTGATAGTGTAGAGAGAGAGAAGATAATCCAAGCTTCTAATGGAGTAATAGTTGCAATTGGGGAGAGTCTTTAGCCTCCTTGTGCTGGGATTTGGGGGAAATTAGGGCTTTCTTGAGGAAGAAGATAGGTTAGATGAGAGATGAGAGGCAATTAGGGTTTAGGGCAATGTTTGCAATAGCTTAGGTTTTATAGTTTAGGGTTTTAGGCTAATTACCTAAAGGGTATTTTGGTTTTAAATATAATTGAGATGGGGCCATGGGCATTTGGGTAAATTGGTGGGTTCTAGAAGGTTCCACTCTCATTAGCCCTTCCCATTAGTGCTAATACTAATTAAACTCTAATCAAATCCATTCTATCAAATTAAATAAAAGCTACATCCTAATACTTAGGAATATTTGAATCTACACCACTAATTTCCTATTAAATAGCATATTAAGGATAGAAATGATCTATTAATTATTATTAAATTCAAACTGAGGGCCCACCAGGGGTGGGGCCTCACATCTAGTAAGAGGGTATTGCCTGGGCCACGTTTTTCAATAGAATTTCTCTACCCGCCTGAGATAGTAGCTTACCATGCCATCCTTGAATCTTTCGCCATAACCTATCCCGAAGGAAACCAAACATCATTTTCTTTCTCCTCCCAATTAATGAAGGAAGGCCCAAATATCTTCCAGTATCTAAAGGATGAGAAACCTCTAAAATACTTGACACCAAATCGCTTACCTCCTACAGGACATTAGAGCTGAAGAAAATACCCGACTTCTGGAACTTAATGGCTTGTCCAGAAGCAAGCTCATAAGTATGGAGAATAGACCGCATCTTGGCACTCTCAATAGCATTAGCCGAAAAAACAGAAGAAGCTATCATCTGCAAAGAGAAGATGAGACACGTGCGGTACCCCTCGGCTAACCCGACAACCATGAATTTCCTCTCGTGACTCCGCTCGTCTGATTAAAGCTAATAATCCCTCTGTACAAATAATGAATAAATAAGGAGACAAGGAGTCCCCCTGCCTCAAACCCCTACTAGGCACTACAGACCCCACATCTTGCCCATTTAGTAGCACTGAGTAATTAACCGAACAAACACACAGCATAAACCATTGAACCCACCTCTGACTAAAGCCAAGTTTCAATAACATAGACTGGAGGAAATCCCAACTAATGCAGTCATAAGCTTTGCTAATTTCTACTTTCAGCACCACCTCTCCTTTTCTATCCAAAGTCTTACGCCTCATATGATGAATGACCTCAAAAGCAACCAACACATTATCAGATATTGACCGTCCCGGGACAAAAGCCGACTGTGAATCTGATATAATATCAGGCAAAATCCCCTTTAATCTATTTGCAAGCACCTTGGCCATAATTTTATACACGACATTACATAACGAAATAGGCCGCAAATCTCTCATAGACACAGGGGATTCCACTTTTAGAATTAAAACAATGTTGGTAGCATTCAGATAAGTAGGAAAGTGCAACTCATTCAACCAAGTAGAGAGAGAAAAGCATCAATACCTAGGAGAGGCCAAAATCGCTCAAAAAAGGCTGGGTTGAGCCCATCAGGACCCACGAACTTGTCCAGGTGCATCTGAAAGATGGTTGTCCGAAACTCCTCCAAAGTGAATGGGGTTGTAAGCAAGTCATTAGTTGCATCCAATACTCTCTTTTCCACACATTCCAACACAGGTGCCATCTCAACCGAACCCGAAGCAAAGAGGCCATTAAAATAATCTAGCACAACTGAACTCAAGCCTTCGCGTCCTCAATCCATACGCCATCATTATTCTGCAGTCTAGAGTTAGTATTCTGATGCTTTCTAGCAAAGGCCATAGAATAGAAAAACCGTGTATTGGAGTCACCACCCTGGAGCCAGAACGTCTTAGCCCACTGTCTCCAGTACCTCTCCTCCTGCATTAGTAAATTCCCAAGTTGGGCTTTCTGTTCTTATAACGCAGCCACCGGTGTAGGGTCAGAAGAATTACATAGCCTCTCCAAAGAACTTTTACTCGCAACAATCTGGTCTTTGAATTTATTGGAAAGCCCTTTGCCCAATCTTGCTAAAGCCAAAGCACAAGCATGAAACCTGTCCGGGAGATCAGAACCAACAGTACTACACCAATTGCTAGAGACAACTTCATTTAACTGTACTTCTTGTAACCAGATATTTTTGAATATGAACTGGCGCTGATATTGTGTTAGTACGAACAGATCGGTTTCAAGCAACAGAGGAGTGTGGTCAAAGACTGGTACAAGCAAATTAACTAATTTAGCATGAGGAATAACGAAAGTCATGAATCGGTGACCAACGCCCTATCGAGCCGCTCCTCCACAAGATTATTTGTCCCCCTTCCCCTTTCCCACGTGAAGGGGTAACCACACAGCGACATGTCATGTGAGGCCCCACCCCTTGTGGGCCCTCAATTTGATTTGAATAATTATTAATATAATAGTATCTATCTTAATATGCTAATTAATAGGGCTTAGTAGAATAGTTTGTTAATGTTCCTAAGTCTTAAGATTTGGCTTTTATATATTTCTTTATAGATATAGGGTGTTCATTGTAAATTTAGTAGGGTTTTAGTTAGATTAGGACTTAGCTAATAATTAGTCTTACTAGGAGGGGTGCTATGAGTAAAGGAAGCTTCTAGAATTCCTACCTAAAGACTCATTTACCCATGCCCTTATCTCTCCCCCATTTAAAACTAAAATACCCTTTTGGTAATTGTCCTAAACCTTAACATATATATTCTAACTATTTTAATAACATAAACTCTAAACCTAATTCACTCTCATCTTCCCTATCTCTCCCTAAAAAACCCTAATTACCCAAATTCCAGCACAAGAAGAAGTTAAAGATCACCCCCCAATTATACTATCAACCTCTTAGGAGCTTGGATTTCTCATCTCTTTCTCAACTCTCTTTGCAATTTCGAATTGAGGCAAGTACCATATGCTGGATAACTTAGAATGCATGCTCTCTTTTCTTTGATTCTGCAATTTGAATTCAATTATGTATGCCTGTATGTCTAGATCTACCAATTGAGCTTTGTTTATAGAAATTTAGTCATTAATGAATGGGATCTCAAATTTGGAAGATCAATGGCCCATGGATGGAGGGTGGGAAGTGCGTTAGAGTGTTTTCTTGTTTGGTGATGTTTCTTTAGTGATTGGAAGTGATTAGGAGTGTTTTTGGTGAAATTCGGGTTGAAAGAGAAAAATTCCATAAATCTGGAATTTCACATCAGAGCGTGTACCCGGTCGACCAGCCTGCAGCTCAGTCAACCGGGCACACTAAAAACAGAGGAGTTCAAGTCCCAGTTTAATTTCCTATAAATTTACAGGCCAGTGTACTCAGTCGACTGAACCCTGTGCTCGGTCGACCCGATACACAGGTTTTCGTAGAAATAGCTGAGGCTGGAAATTCTCAGACTATGCAGGAACCCACGTGGACCCGGTGACATCTAGGCCACGATGTCGACTAGGAACACTGTGAATTCTGAGTACACAGAATTCAACCCCCCAGTTGTTTGGCTTCAGGTCCATGTGGACCCGGTCGACATCATGGCCACGATGTCAACCGGGGACACTGCTAGGATGTCGACCACCCGGTCAACATCCCTAGGGATGATGTCAACTGGATAGACTGTGAAGGGTGAAATTTCAGACTTCTATATATTCTGATGTTTGATCAATTGTGGGGCCATTAACCATCCAAATAGACTTCCATTGATGTGCCAAGCACGAGTCAATGGCATGGCTCAATCTTGACTTGTGGGGACTACCAAATGGGTTTTGGGGATTTGAATTGTCAGTGATTCAACCCTTAAACGTAGTCAATGATATCCGTAACTTCAGGAGCACCAAACATAACATCCTTTGATATCTGAAACTACAGTTAAGGATCCAATTACCTAATATGGCCCTGAACCTGAGAGTGGACCATTACTTAGATTGGATCCTTGGTTATTCCACTTGATTCAATTGCTTGGAGACTATTAGATATTGTTCTTCTCTTAATCCTTGTTATTGTTATAAACATGTTAATTAAAAAGGAAATTTGAAGACGAGAACCTAGGACTACTTAGTGGTGACTCAATGATGTAATTGGAGGTAAACGACACGTATCTGTGGCTAGGCGGGCCCTCATATGGCCTAAGATTGGGTGTGTGGAACCCTAGAATTGAGAGGTTGGTTATAATGAAGTATTGTGTATGGGTATGGATTGGTTATTTACATTGTTATTAACTAAGGCCATAGTTATGGGCCTAGTGTGAATTCAATGGTGATTGAACTTGGATTTAGACTTGGATATTGGACTGTATTCCATGATATTGTACTTTAACCTCTTAGAGATTTGATTAGGACCTTGCTCACGTAAGACAAGCTTAGACAGATACAGACTTGTATTTGTTTATATGAGTCGGCACTAGGCATTTACTTAGTTGATCTAAGCTCAGCCTGTTGACTGATCATCACTGGTAGGAGTTATATTGGTTATGACTAGAGCTACCATGATGAGCTGTAATTAGATGGATAATGTGATACCAGGTTCGATCTAATCTAATAAAGGAGTGTAATCGGTGCAATAAAGAGGTGTGATCAGTGCGATAAAGGGGTGTTATTGGTGTTATTTATATATGTTGTTATTGGTATGGCTGTTATCCCTTGCATGTTTATTATATTTTCCCCGCCACGACTGTTTACAATATGGGAGGGTCGCGGCATAATATCCCGCGGTATATCCAACTTGTGTAAATATGCCATATTGTTATCTAATTAGATTAAATTACTTATATTTCTGATTTTAAACTGCTATTTACTGCTCAATTGCCTAATTTATGTTTCCTTATTATTTTTATGATTACATACTCGTCTCTTTTATCTTTTGTTGCATACATCATGTGTTATCTGTATATGGTGCATTGTCAGATCCTTGGATTTGACCCATCTTTGGTGCTTTTGTCTCGATCTTGACCTCGTGGGTGACGCATACCACGAGGCACCTGTAATCGGTGAGTACGGTTGGGGACCGGTTGACCAGGTGGTCGAACCGGAGGATAGAGCGCTTGCACAAGGTGTTTGAGTGTAGTTTATTTTGGGCTTTTGAGAGTTTATTATAGTGAGCAGGGCATTATCCAAATATGTAATTAAACTAGTTAACTATACTTGACATTTTGTTAGACTTCAGCCCTATTCCATTTGATTCATTTTATATGATACTTATTGCTTCCACTATCTTTTATTATGCTTCCGCAATACAATTGTTAATTATATTATTGTTCAAAAAGTTTTAAAATTTTGACCTTACTGCGGACTATGATCTTGGAAATTCTCAGATTTTCTGAGAAATTGCGCGCCAAATTCGGATACCTTAGCAGTAACTTCGGTATTTGAAATTAAGGTATTACATGTCAAATAAGGAGCAATCAGACACGGCATTACGAAAGCCCGTTAACAGCCATTGAGGGTAGTCTACACCGCCAAGCTTGTCTTCAACAGAGAGAAGATTATCAAAACCGCCAAGGCAACACCAGGCCAAGGTCAATGCAGCAGAGAGATTACGTAGTAAATCCCAAGATTCAGTGCATCTACTCCTCTCCAGATGCCCATAAAAACCAATTAGCCTCCATCGAAAATGCTGCAGATCTAGAACCACATTATCAATATGATGAGAGGAGTAGCCAGTAACAATACACAGATTGTCACTTCTCCAAAGAACTGCCAATCCTCCACCTCTATCAATCCTATCTATTGTAAACGAGCTAGCAAAGCTAAGTCTACATCTCATTTCTTCAATTTTATTAGCGTTGACCAAGGTTTATGCTGAGAGGGTTGTGTATTTCTATGTTGTTTCTTTTGGTTTATTTTTTATTTTTCTATTAATCTTCTCTCTAGAAAATAGATATATTAAACAAAGCAAAATGGAAACTCCATTGATGATTTTTTATTATTAATTATGGTTTTATTAATAATTATAATGCTTAAGAAGAAATTTGTTTTTTCTTTTCTTTTCTTTTTGAAGGTTTATTAAACTATTCTATTGAATATGAAAAGTGTTTTTTTTATAAATTTATAAAGTTATATATCCCTATTTGTTCAATTGCTTGATCTAAAAATTGTGGCACATATTGATTTCAAAATATATTATAGTCTACACCAATAGCCAAACAGCCCCATTCAAAATCTGCTGAACTCATAAAAAACCACCAAACAGTAAGAATGCAACAATATTATAATATTATATTATTTTATCATGAACTATTTCTTTATGCTATTTTTTAAATCTGTAAATACTATAATCTATGGATATCCAAACAGGCCCTTAATATGAAGGTATATTACTAGAGGTGGAATATGATGTGCACATTTAAGAAGAAATTACTTTTATTTTATTTAATTCTATTTTTAATAGTAATGCTTCTAATAACCACATTTATTTGTTTGATGGATGATTTGTATGAACATAATTGTTCATTATTTTTATTTTTGCGGATGGTTTGTATGACATTGTTATATGGTTGTTAACATGGATGGATTATGGATTCTGTTTTATGTAATGTCAACATTTAGATAGATGATTGATTTGTATATTGGGAATTTTATGTTGGCTATGAGTTTGTAATAATAAAAGTTTGTTGGATACATGGTATGTATGAAAAGTTGGGATAGTTATGTAGGATGGGAACTCAACTAATTGTTGGTAATCACGCATTAATGAGATTATAGGTGGTCCTTAAGTTGGGAGATGAGGTTGTTCAATGGTTCTTATCGAGACTTATATTCAAGTCTTGTCTGGGTGTCGAATGAGAGATGTGAGCCATTATAATATGCTAAGCTAGAAAGGTTTTGGATCAATTTTTTACTTCACTTTTTTATTTCGACTAGAAGTTGTTTTCGGTTTCTACAGCTATTAGCAAGTTATTTTCGGTTTCTATAACTGCTAACATACTCTTCCACTACTTTTCACTAATATACTTGCCCTACTAATTATGAACTCTCATCGTCCCCTTTCTAACATACATAGAATCATATCTTTTCTTTCATACTCGTGATTAGCATGAATTTTGGGGCAAGTATCATTTAGGGCACGTTTGTGTACACACCATTTTCACAGAAAAGGAAAATTGTCACGTAAGCAAATTCCATAAAAATGAAAATCTTGGAAAAGGATTTCCATAGAATTTAAAAATTCATATTTGGTGTAAAAAAAATCTCCTCCTTTAATTGGTGCTAATGTTGTTTGGTGCGGCTGTGGATTCTTTATAAAAAATGAAATTTTCTTATTTGGTGAAATAATTTTTTGAAGAAAAATAACATAACATGTATATTATTCATTCAACATCAACTAATAATTTATTTAAAGAAATAAAAAATGAAAGAGTTACAGGGTTTTGGGTTGAAATGGACAAGAGTAAGGAAAAGAGGGAGAAGTTTTTCAAAGAAATCTATTTCCCATACACCCCCACAGGAAACTCATTTCCCTCATTATTAAACAAAATGCTGGCGAGGTAATAAAACATTTCCGTGGAATTATTCCGCACCAAACGCCTGAAAAATAGGTTTTTCGTGGAAAACCGTCCAATTTTCCGCAAAAATTGTTATAGAAACATGCCCCTAAGAGAGGTGGAAAGATATCATCATGAAATAAGTGGGGTTCAACGTGGGATCACTTGTATAAGGAGCTATTAAATGCACACTGAGAATTTCTTTCCACACACCGCTTCTACACCCACCACTAAAATTAAAAAAATTAACAAAATTACTTTATACACACCCCATATTTCCAGCCCATACTTTCTCAACTTCTCTCTACACTCCCTCTCATTGCCCCCCCCCGCCCCCCTTCCCCTCTGCCCCTCTGCCCCTCCCTCCCTATCTCTCCCTTTAGCCGGTGTTGCCGAAGGGGGCGGTGGTGGCCTGGGTGGGGGCTGAGGGGAGTTTAATGTGAGTGAGTGTAGAAAGAAGTTTGGGAGTAGAGATATTTTATATATGTCTTTTTACGTAATTTACCATGTGTATATTAATAGTGAAAAAATGCAATGTGCAAAAAGAAACTCCACTGTGCATTTTGCAACTCTCCAAGTTTTTATGTTTACTTTTTTTATATCATTGTTTAAAATGACATAAAATTGTCCTTATTATGAAGGTATATTACTATAGATGGAATATGATGCGCGAATTTGAGAAGAAAAATACTTTTTTACTTTATTTAATTATATTTTTAATAGTAATGCTTCTAATAATGGCATTTAGTTCTTTGACGGATGATTTGTATGAACATGATTATTTATTATTTTTATTTATGTGGATGGTTTGTATGACATTGTTAATGGTTGTTAACATGGATGGATTCTGTTTTATGTAATGTCAACATTTAGATAAATGGTTGACTTGTATGTTGGAAATTTTATGTTGGTTGTGAGTTTGTAATCTGTAAAAGTTTGTTGGATACATGAAAAGTTGGGATAGTTGTGTAGGAAGGAAACTCAATTTCTTGTTAGTAATTACGCATTAACGAGATTATGGGGGGTCCTCAATTTGGGAGATGAGGTTGTTCGATGGTTCTTATCAAGACTTTTACTCAAATCTTGTCTCGGTATCAAATGAAAGATTTGAGTCATTATAATATACTAAGCTGGAAAGGTTTTGAATCTAATTTTGACTTTACTTTTTAATTTTGACTAAAAGTTGTTTTCGAATTCTACAACCACCAGCCAGTTATTTTCGGTTTCTGTAACTGCTAACATATATACTTTTTCTATGCTTTCCACTAATATACTTTCCCTACTTATGAACTCTCATCTTCCCCTTTCTAGCTTACATAAAATCATATCTTTTTATGCATACCCATGATTAGCACGGATTTTTGTGTAAGTATCATTTTAGAGGGGTAGAAAGATATCAGCATGAAATAAGTGGCGTTGGGATCACTTGTATAAGGAGCTGCTAAATGCACTTGAGAATTTCTTTCCACACACCATTTCTATCTGCACCCACCACTTAAGGTGTTGCCTGACGGGGTGGTGGTGGCTGGGGTGGGGGTGGGGTTAGTTTAAGGTAGGTGAGTGTAGAAAGAAGTAGGGGGGTGTAGAGAGATTTGATAGATATCCTTTTAGGTAATTTACCACATGTATATAATAGTGATGAAAAAATACAATGTGCAGAAAGAAATTCCACTGTGCATTTAGTAGCTCTCCAAGTTTTTTTTTATCATTATTTAAAATGACATAAAAATGTCCTTCTATTTTAAGGTTTGCCACTCTATTATGAAATAATTTTTTTTTATAATTTTACCAAACAATTTAAACATAAATCGGAGCGTAAAATTTAGACTTTAATTTAATTAGCTTTTATTAGTTACATTAGGGTTACCAAACAGGCCCCTTAGTCTAGATTGACCCATTTTAAAATTTTGAGCAGCCGGGTTTGAAATGGCAAATTTGCCGTGATCAGTAGTAAAATATATGGGGCTAAGCAAAGACCATTCTTTCTATTTCATTTAATCCAGTAACCTGACGAGAGTAATTTTGCATTCTCACTCACCTCTTAACTCCATATTTATCTTGGTAATAAAGGTTTTCGATTAATAGATGAATAAAAAGGTGGAATTAAAGTCGATCGTACAGTATTTAATAATGCAAATTGTACCGTGCCCGTGACTCCCGGAATTTGGACGTTGGAGATTGGAAACGATTTTTCTAGAAAAATAATCGCACGAGTACCACACGAGCGTACGCTTGGCCACGCACGGTCACGGTCACGGTCACGGTCACCGTCACGGGTTCGGTGGGGCCTGTTCAAAATGCCAGCGATCAGTCCAAACCGACGGCGGACTCGGCTCCGGAAAAACTCAAACATATAACATGATGACTAAGCTAGCACATGCATGGATGCATGATTTTCCCATCCATCCACTTGCATGCATGCATACATCTTCCACCCACTCAACAACCACCCCGCCGAGTCCCCCCACTCTGCTCGCCTATTTATTCTCCCACCCTCCCGCATTTCCTTTCTCCAACTCATTCCCAATACCTTCAGATCTAAAAAAGAGAGTGAAAGGCAGAAGAGAGATAGAGAATTAATGGGCGAGGTGAGAGAGATATCTTTTCCCCCCTCAATTTTATCTCTTATTTCCCCTTTCCAACCCCCTCCGCTCTTCACAGCACTCCTTTCAACTACTATTTTTTTTTTTTTTCTGAAATAAATGGCGTGGTTTCTCTATATGTTTTTGCGTGCAGAAGGAGGGAGGAGATCAGAAGAAGGGCGATGGAGGGAAGAAGGAGGAGGGACCGATTACAGTGGTTCTAAAGGTCGACATGCATTGCGAAGGATGCGCCAAGAAGGTCAAGAGAGCCGTCAAAGGATTCGATGGTAAATATACCACAAATAACCAACCAACACCATCCTTTCCTTCCACATCTGCTCTCTCTCTCTCTCTCTCTCTCGTGATGATTCGATCCATTCCCCTTCCCCTGATCTCTCCGTCTTCTTCCTTTGTCCCTTTTTTTTTCTTTTTTTCTTCCTGAAATCGAAAGGCAAATAATAGAGAGAGAGAGAGAGAGAGAGAGGGGAATTCGAATCTGTTAATACTAAAAGGAGATTCTTTTGTGGAAACTAGAAAACGGTATCTCTGCTGATTTTGGATTTTCTTCTTTTCCGTTTCAAAAGGAGTAACAGGGAAGTTTTTATTTCATATTATTATTATTATTATTATTATTATTATATTTTTTGTTTTTATTCTAAAAAAATATGTGAATGTTTTTTTTTCTTGTTGAAAAATGAAAGATGATTAATTATGTATGGATCGAGTTTTAGGAGGCCAGGCCATGAAATTTTATTGTATTTGTCGTGGGGGCAGGAGTGCAAGAAGTGAAGGGTGATAGCAGCAACAACAAGCTGACGGTTGTGGGAAAGGTAGACCCGGATAAGATCCGAGAGAGGATCGAGCAGAAGACCAAGAAGAAGGTGGTCCTTGTCTCTCCCCTCCCCAAGAAGGACAAGGAGGGCAGTGGAGGAGGAGAGAAGAAGGCTGACGAGAAGGACAAGAAGGCCGACGACAAGAAACCCAAAGAGGTAACTAACTCTACTTACTATTATTTTACCAAATCAAGAAAATTCTTGTATTATTATATATTAGTCACAACTTTTATAAAATTAATTATTTTTTTACTACAGCTAATTGATTAATTAGCTAATTAATCTTTTTTTTTTTTTCAGCCTGTTGTGAGTACGGTTGTTTTGAAGATACGGTTGCATTGCGAGGGCTGCATCCACAAGATAAAAAGGATCATCTCCAAGACAAAAGGTACCTTTTATTAAATTCCGGATTTTATTAAAACGTAACTGCTGGTTATAAAGGTGACATACATACATATATAAATATGTATGTATGTATATCTCCATGACAAAAGGCCGTCGTCCTTGTTTGCAAATCCATTATTGGATCTGGAGTGGAACTATTCAGTTGGTGCCAACCTATATAGTATGGAAAATAAGATTTAACTATAACAAGGTCGGTCCCACCATCAATTTGGAAATGGAACTTTTTAGAGAGGTCAGATTTTTCAATAGCTGGGCCACTCCACTCAACCCAGGATTCCTCTAAGCGCAAAGCCTTTTAATTTGTGATTTTAGGGCCACCCAATATGGGCCGTGTGAACACCTGGATGTAGGAAGCAGTGTCTACTACTTTATTTCTGGGATTCAGCGGACTCAGGTTTTTTTTTATTTTTTATTTAGAGGCTGGACTTTCTAGGATTCAGGCATAAGTTATTTTTTTGACTCAATTTTTTCATTCAATCAATGAGAACGCGCGCAGGGAGAGAATTTTCCGAGGCGCGTAAATTGTCGTGTCGTGAGTGGGGTTTTCCGTGAGAATTTTCCGAGGCGCGTAAATTGTCGTGGTCGTGAGATGGGGGAGGGGGGGTTTGGGGAGAGAGTCTGAAACAATGGTCCGTCCGTGGGACTCCAAAATTCCAGGCCAGCTAATAAATGGTCCAACTAAGCGACAAGCGTCGATTAGACCCACTACCCACCCACGGATATGATCTCTGTCAGTGTTCTGTTTAGTGACGAAAATGCCATTTTGAAATTTTCATTTCTTTATTCTCCCTAGTCCCTCCTAAATAGTAATATTAGGGCCCTGCAATCTGCATTCCAACCTCGGAGTGTTAGAATTCCAGCATGGCATCATCTGTTGGTTGTCATCTGGCGCCCAGACAATTTTTCCCTACTGTGGGCTCCCCGTTATTTGTTAGACTAGCTTTTTTTCCTTCTAGACCCTTGAGGAGGGGAGAGGAGAGGAGTCTGATGACAACATGGTGGGTGATCATTGGAGTATGTTGGGTACACACTACAGCCACACGGGATATATATATATATATATATATTTATTTGATTCAATTCTTATTTGGTTCAACAACTAAAAAATATTTTAAACTGATTCTACATTAATCGAGATGCATATATACATATTTATCTTATCTTTCATGTATTAATAAAATCAGTTGAATGTATTTTATAATCGTTTTTGAAAGATTATGATAAACAATATTTTGAACGGTTCATATGAACACACTTTATACATTACTAGTCCATCTGCAAAGTGGTGCCAACTGGGATGCATTCCCATTTACTTGAGAATTTTTTTTTTGGGTCTAATTGTGGGTCATTGAACAGGGGTGGAGCATGTGGCGGTTGACCCGCAGAAGGATCTGGTGACTGTGAAGGGGACCATGGACGCCAAAACCCTCCCGGAGTACCTCAAAGAGAAGCTTAAGCGAGGCGTGGAAATTGTGCAACCCAAAAAAGATGATGGTGGCGGGGACAAGAAGGGCAAAGGAGGAGGAGGTGGTGGAGGTGGTGGTGGTGAAAAGAAAGACAAAGAAGGAGGAGGTGCCGGCGGTGGTGAAAAGACGGATGGAGATAAGAAAGGAGGAGGTGAGGGAAAGAAGGAAGAGGCAGGCAAGGCAGAGGCAAACAAGTTGGAGTATTATGGAGGTTATACTCCATATTCAGTCTATGGATACTCAATCGAGAACGTGCATGCTCCGCAAATCTTCAGCGACGAGAACCCAAATGCATGCTCTATTATGTAATAAAAAAAAATTGTAGCTGAAGTTAGATGGAAATGTAAATGTAAATAATAAGAAAATAGGGAAAGAGGGAATGCGAGAGAGATCAAGTACATATAGGGAGAAAGAGATATATGAGATTGGGTTTGATGGTTAGGCTAGACAAGTGCCTGTTGGCCAGCCCCGGCCGTCTAGCATTATTTCTTTTGTGAATGAAGGCAGTTTTTTCCTCCAATTTCTCAAGTTGGTTGATTCAATTTTGTTTGGTTCCCTGTCATTGTAATCAATTTCTCAAGATAGTATGCATGAATGAATGCTTTTGGTTCACACTTGAAGATGTTGCACAGGTGGTGTACGTGTTTTCTTTTTACAATATTTTGCTATCTCTCTCTGGTTTTGTTTTGATTTTTTTTTTTTTTTTTTTGTTTCCGTTCTTTTCTTCGCCCATGGGGAAGGGGTAGTTTTGGGTCACTTCAATTACTTGGTTGTTAGTGATCAATTTGGTTACGTTTTCGTACGAATCAGCGAAGTGTGGGGTGCCCACGTTCCAAAAATGTCATTTAGTCATGACTATCCACCGTATCTACCATTCTTTTTACTTCTTTATTTATGCTTATTTTTACAATATTAATAATTTCCACTGTTGTGTATTTTTTTGTTGGTGCCGTCTTCTACTACTACTACTATCTAGGTATTTGAGGGTTACAAGGATGCAATCTGGAGCTCCAAATTAAGGTAGTAAATGGTACTTTTTATTCTCATTCGGGGTGGATTGTTGTTTTCTAATTTATTAGAAAGTAGAGTATTTTAGAATCAATGCTAAACTAGCAATAACATTTACTATAAATCAGCTTGCTTTTTTTTCCTAAATAGGTATTGGGGTTTTATTTTTTTATTTTCTAGACTTTATATTACATTCGAACTCACACACCCATGAAAAAGTAAAAAGTTCTAGAAATATTATTTTGCTACTTTATTTAATTAAGACTTTCACCAATCATCATCATTATCAGCATTCTCTCTTTCTATAATTCTTCTATATCAATTTCAATTTCAAACCTAGACGTCATTAGTGTTTCAATCTAACTTTTTTGTGTCAAAAGTTAGATTGAAACATGACGTCTCTTTCTTCCACAATATGTTCCGTAAAATGTCTTTTGGTTTTACTTTTTATATTTTTTAGGATATTTTGAGATCTTTTTTTTTTTGGCATTTTCTCCCAGTCACTCTCGGTATAGTTTGGTTTAGAAGGATGCATGTACTGAACAAAGTTGAGAGGATGAGAATGAGAATGAACCTGGCATGGCCTGCAATCAATTCCTATCATATGGCGGACAAAGTTTGGTGGATGCGGAAGATACCCTGAATTATCAAATATATATATATATATATATTAGGCTTACGACCCAATTAATTTTCCATCTCTCTAGAGATAATCCTTACAACGCCCCATTTAACTTTCTACCTCTTTTCTCTCTAGACATGTCACACACGCATACCCACATGCCCATACACGCACAAGTGCACATGCCACGCATACCCTCGATACACACACTGTTCTCAAATTTCGACGGTTCACATGTGCTTACAGGCCCTTCTGGGATCCACTAATCATTGGGATCGGGTGGGGGATTAGAATGTCATCTACCTATCTATAAAGCTTCAAAGTCCATTAAATCATCCTAACCATTTGATTCTAGACCCTCAAATTTATCTATTTATAAGGCATCAACTTTGAACAATTTTATTCGTATGGATATTCGGATAAGTGTAAAAAATGTAGCTTAGTTGGCCTAGGACCGTGATTTGCTCCCGCAGGTTGAGGGTTTGAAATTATGCTCAGGATTTGAATTATGCTACCACCTGAAGCAACAGTGAATTTATCCACCTCTCTCTGGGCCCAAAGGGATTGTGACATTCAAGGGGGTAGTGGCGTTATGGGGTTAGATGAATCATTTTTTTGGGTTGGGGGTTGGGGGGTCAGGTGGGCTCCACACGAATGTCTGCATATAGACGATGTGCGAGACACATGCACATGGAGAGAGAGAGAGAGAGAGAGAGAGAGAGAGAGAGAGAGTTTCATGATAAGGTTTGAATACTGATTTTACATCACTTTGTTTGCACTCTTCTATTTAAAAAGCATCAAAACAACCTCAAGTTGCAGTTTTCTTACTACCAAACACTTTGTTATGAGACAATACCAAAAACTTCTTTACGAGAAGAAAGGCCTCTTACCCTAGTGGTAAGAGGTGCCGGTTCTTACGTGCATATCCAAGGTTTGAGTTTGGGTAGACACCTTTCCTCATCCGATGTTGTGCTACCTCATTAGAGGTCATCTCCCCTTACTAGAGGGTTCCCCCACCTCGCCCGAGCTTTACTCCCCTCACCTGTGAACTCCCTTGCCAGAGGGCTAGGGCCAGCCCCACTAAGCTCAGATTAAAAAAAAAAAAAAAAACCTTTGTTATGAGATAATCTTTCTAGAACATTCCCAGCTTAAAGCGGATCTCTAATTTCTAAATTAGTTAAATAACAGTGAAAGAAATAAACACTTTCATTGATCACGCTTATCCAAAAAATGTGAGAAAACTTTAAATATGAAAGAAATTGGAGAAACTCAAACTGATATTCAACGGCTTAGATTTTTGTTTTTTTGGTAAGGGGGTTAGAGCCCAAGAGAGAGCCCTCAAACACACGGGATGACAACCCATTCAAGTGGGATAGAAAACTATACAAGTGGAAAGAAAGCCCACACAAGTATAAAAAGAGTCCACACAAATAGTACACAAATAGGAAGAGGTGACGTATCTAGGTTTGAACCCGGACAATCAAGTAAGAACTGACGCTCTTTACCACTCAAGTAAGGAGCTGTTCTTTCAACAACTTAATTAAGGCCTATTTGTTTGGAGGTTTTCCTGATGGAAATTTCATATATTAGAAATTTCTTATAACAATGTCAATCCGTGTCCCTCAACATTTTCCTGGTCTTTAGCTGGCCCCATTTACTCATTGTCAATGCCAGTCCTGAGTCACATGGGCGAGTGGAGTTTTTCGAACACTGCAGAATTATAGGATGGATCAAATGAGGATCCATCGGCCAATATTTCCAAGTTTGACTCAGTGTATGAGTCGTTTGACTCAGTGACCAACAGCTAACTCTAACTGAGTTGGCTGAGGCCGAGTGGCGCGGGTTGGTACAACACTCAACACTGCCATTGGCTTCACAGGTTCGATCTTCGTGAATTTGGGTTGGAGTCCACCAGTGGGGGCTCACAAATCAGATTTTACTTGACAGTCTATGAAATCATGTTCTTTGAAAATGGTGGGTTTTGAAAATTCTATGTAGTTATCATTGTTATTTGAAAATAATACCAACTGCCGACAAAGGGTTTCTGAATATTACGTTGCTGGTGTAGGTCCACATCAATGCTTTTTGTTTTTTTTTCTTTGATAGCTATGATGGATTAGTTTTGAAAAAAAAACAACAATTATTTTTCACTCGGCATTTACATGGATAACCCTACATTTCATCCCATTGCCCAAGGACCAATCCTGGATATGCCGCCCTTCACACTTGTGTGAGCTCTCCTTCCCATTTGTTTGGGCTATCTTACGTCAGTCTTTTTTGCTGGGAAAAAAATAATAATAAGAAACTCATTTCCATGGAAAAAACAAGAAAATCTAAAAGAGAAATCATCTCATTAAAAAAGTTTTGCAAAAATGGTTTCCTTAAATGCGTTTTTTACTCATGCAAGCAGTTTTTTTCCTGTATGTAGTTGGCCTTCTCCCAAATGTGTTGGAGTTCACTCCTCTGTCAATTGGGTATTTCAAGGGCCTAGCTACCTCATTGGTATTAAAAAAAAAAAAAAAAAAAAAAACCTAACCACGCAATTTTTCAAAAAAAAAAAGAAAAAGAAAACTTTTGATACAATTTTACCAAAAAAATAGAAAAATAGAATCTAAAGTTTATAAGTTAAACTTCATTATCTAAAGACAATTAAATTTGGTGATTCGTGCATTCAATCTCTCAACCCCATTTTTATCTATCACAAACTAAGAACATATCTAACGCAAGACCTATCAATAGTAACGTTATATATGTTAGAGAATATTAGAGATTTGTTAGTATTGTTAAAGAGAGATAAGGTAGGTGAGATAGATTAGGAAAGTTTGAAAAGATTAGGTAAACTTGAATTTTAATCATGGAGTATGTTATTCCTCTTGTATAAATTGAGAGGAATTCATTGCAAGAAAACTTATGGTGAATTTATATGAATGTTTTGATGATTGATTTTCTCCAACATTGCCCAATAACTCATTTTTAGATAAATGTTTTTGTTTCTCTTTTTTACTTTTGCTTTTGTCCAAAATTGAAGGAGATTTTCAATTTTAATCCCCTCATATGCATTTGGACTCCCTAATTCCCCATTTTTGGGTGCATCTGTTTGATGACCCGGTGCTAAAATATTTAAATATCATCACAATGTTTGGTTGTATCTACTGCACCTTGTGCATGGCACTAAAAACCTTGCTCTCTTGTCAGTCTTCAGCAGCCAACAAGCCAAGAGTCAAAATTGAGAAAAACATCAACACATGAAAATTACTTTAATGCAGCAATGGCCGTCTTGGAAGGGATGGAAAAGGTAGGCTTTATTTGAGCTAGAAAGATAGATGGGGTCCTGGGGAGATTCCACTCCAATCACACATCATGAGTTTAGGGTCATGTCTTTGTGATAAAAAGGAGATGCAATCCGAATCCAATGAGGATTCAATTTCAGTGCCTAGAATTATTGTCTTTCATCTGTGAAAAAAGATTGTGTGATGACATGATCACTTTAGTCTTTATACAAGTCACTCGTGCGCCCTGGCGAAGGGCCTGCCCTTTGAAGTGAGGAGCCTTGGATAGCAAAAAGAAAAAAAAAATTGAATTGGAATAAAAATAAGGCACCTATAAAGCCACTAAACTTTGATTTTTCTATCATTAAGGGTTGAGATGACCTCATCGAAGTGACATTTGGCCTACCTCTAACAAGCAGATATCCCATCCATTTCAACGTTTACTGATGTGATTGGAAAGAGGGCCACACGTATTTAAGAAAGCAAACCAACAGGCTTTTTAAAGAAGCATCAAAATTTAATCCATGGCACTACACTATATAGTGAGAGGGTGGTTTCTACGAAGCTCTCATGTTGTGGGGTTCCTCTGGAATCTAGGATGAGTGAGCATTCATTGCAATGTTTTTAACTCTCAACACGTTTGGCGTGTGGATATGACCGGTTTCCTAGAACCTGCTTGGGAAAGCTGGCGCACATGTGAAGGGCCCATGATGTCCCCTTTTTTTTTTTTTTTTTTTGGGACCTTACCTATGTACGGTGTAGATGCTCTTGTGGGGATCACTCACCACTACTTTCCATATGGCCCACAAATGACTTTTTCTAAAAGGAACGTGGACGATATACGACTTCTTTTTTTTTTTTTCCAATTGGTGGAATATATATGAGATGGTGTGTCAATGGCCCATTCAATAATGAGAGATTTAAAATATAGAAGATGAAACAGTTTAGGAAGTTACTAGGCCTCCTACTCCCCTTCTCCGACATCCATAAATACCAAAGAGTGGTGAGAATTGATACATATTTCATTAAACTCAGTCACCTGTAAATTCTGTAAATATTTTTGGACACTTTAGATGCCGGTACTAGGAGATTTTAAAAGGTCAAAAATAACATTATAAAGTTGGAATTTTTTTTATTTTTCCACTAATCAAATATAAAAATTTTAAAAAAATTTATAGACGGCAACGGTTAGAAATGGCCAACACAGAATTTCCGTAATAGATAGCAGTAAGCAAACGGCCCTTAAAAAGCCATATATCATTGTCGAATAGAGAAAAATATTATCATGACTGTTGTTTTGAAATGTCTTTTCTTCTTTTAATTAAGTGCTTCCGAACCTTCTAAAATCTGAAGAATTTCCCTATCAAAATTTGTGACACCAACAAAAGAAATAAAAAAATAAAGATTATTGACTGGCAAGCAACACCAATCCACCAACAAATAACAGCAAAGAAAGAATGATTCTGAATTTTTGTACTTATTATTACTGTTGTTTTTATTACTATAATTATTTATGAGGGAATAGAAAGCACAAGAGTCTCCCTCAACTCTCAACCGTCAACCATTGTGAGGGACCTACAATATTCATGACCGGTCTTGTCATTTACATCCAGCCTGCTGTGTGCTTATTCCATTGATATACAAACAAATTAAAGTTGGACAAGGCCTCTTAGACAGAAATAAAAGAGAAAGAAAAAAAAAAGAGTTGGACTAGCCATTCCTTGATATATAGTTCATCATGCATGCATAGATGGTATATCTAGTATGCATGTATGTACACCTCAATCGAACTCATTCAACAAATGGTCCCAATGATGCTTTTTGAAAAAGACTCAAAAGACATAAATAAATGGGGTATTAAACATGCTAAAAGGACGCTGCTACTCTAGTCTCCACTCTCGGGCAGGTAAAAATAAAATTTTGATAAAGAGGCCTTGACCTGGAGCTTATCTTTAAAATTGGCCTCTTCTTTTTCCAAAAGTTTTATTTAATTTTCTGTGGACCTTTCCAAGTTAAGGGAAATGACAAAATTACCTAAATTTATTTTTGAAATGACAACTCTGACAAAGCAACCTCCCCTAATCCCGGCTCACGGTATAGGAAGAAAAAATAAAAGAAAAACAAGGAGGAAGGAGAAAAGGCAAGAGCGTGAGTCCTACAAGGACTACATGAGGTGCACTCTCTCTCTCTCTCTCACATCTAACCATTTTTCTTCTTTATGAAATTTGAGGGTTTTACACCATGCTCAGAAAATATGAAAAGGGGGTTTAGAGATTTGAGGGCTTTGCACAAGTGGAGAGAAAGGGTTCCGCGTCCAATTATAATCATCCATTGCTCCTCTCTATCTGTCTGTCTTCCTTCATCATCCCCAAATATGGCCCAAGAACTTCCTTATCTCTCATCTCTCAACGGATGCACAGTACCATAAAATAAAAAACAAGGCCACAGGATGGTGCACCCATACTTAAAAATGCCACCAGCCACAAGAAATTAGTCCTCTCATCTTCTCCTAGATTTTGTTGGTAATAAACAAGGAACAATGTGATTGAGGAGCTCAGATCTATGTTACTTAGCATTTTCAAAGTAGAATTATGCCTCTGGATTTCCTATTTGTTGCCATTTGACATATCAAAACACATTTGTGTCAGGTCTAGCTATGCTTTTAGATTGTTAGGGTAAATAATGAAAAACCAACCCTAGCTATGTCAATTGTTATATCTCAATTAAACATAAGGCAACATAAATGATAATATAGTTGTCTTTATATATTGTATCTAATATAATTAAGGCTTCGTTTACGAAAGATGCTGCAATGCTTTAAAAAAAAAAGTCTTACGTTAAAACAGTTAGCAATGCTTAAAAAAGTAACTATTCTTTGCAGATAGTGAAGTAACAGAAAATTATTTTATACATGATAAGAGTGTGCACCACGCTCCACCTTGCATGCAAGGTCCTTTGCGTGATCCATCTGAGTAGAGTCTAGAATCTGGATCCTGTTAGGCTCTGACTAAGAGAATTCAAAGTTGAAGGGTGAGCCTCAACATTAAGTCCCAAGTATGGGAAATTTGAGTCACTCAAAATATATAATTACCCAACTCCTACATCTAGGCTATCTCCAGATTCTAAACTAAATAGAGGTTGTTCTCACCCTAGCTAATATTGGACATTTGATAAAAAAAAAAATTTGTGACTTTTTTTTATCAAATAGTAAATCTTTTAGCGGAGCAAACACCTAGTTGGGTTAAACTCTAGACTCCAGGAATACTATCATCAAGTTTCAGTACCCATCCTAACTCTAAAGTGACTGATATGCCCATGATTTTCATTTGAACGAGGCACACTGGAATACGTAGTTAGATTTTATGAGTAAATTAAAATCTTTGTTTGAGTTTTTGGAGATGGATCCAAAATCTTAATGCAATTTTTGGAGATGGACCCTAAACCGTACGGGGGCTGCTGTCCTCCAACTCATGAATTCTAGTGAGGAAGGGGCGGTTACAGTAGTAGAACTGTAGTTGTTATTATTATTATTATTTTCAGTAAGTGGTGTGTGTACTACGGACCCATTAATTAGCTGGTTGGTAAGAGTTTGTTCGCACTGGCAGGCAAGGGGGAAGCCAATGCGCAGCGGCGAACCAATAATCGACGCAGAATCCGAGGTGCCACTTCAACGTAGTTCGTGGAGTTAGGTGTGCCCACCAGCCCCACCCACGCCAACTCTATTTATATCATTGATTTCCTTCCCTCTATTCTATTTTTTTTCTTTTAAATCACAATAATGTGGTGATCATAGTATCACTAAATGCTAGTTCCTGGTGAAAAAAAAAAAAAAAACTGTTAAGAATAACTCATATTTTATTTAATTTTTCAATTTAAAAGCATTTAAAAAACTAATATGTTTTCGAATAGTATCTTGTGCTGTCACAAAAAAAACATTGTCAAAATCATGATAGAATCAGGATAAAAATGGAAAAGAGAACTAGAAGATGTATAGAATTGCATTGAAAATATATACCATAATATTAATTATCCCCACAACAATCTTTGAGTAGTAGTTAACAGGTCATCTACAACAATTAAAAACATCCAGGCAAGAAAGGAGTCAATATCTTTAGTCAATGTTATAAAAAATAATAATTATTGGAGGTCGATTTGTTTTACTTTTAATGGACTTGGATGGTTCCATTAGATCTGACAACTATTTTGAAAATGATTGGACAATTTTATCAAAACATTGCTGTCCAATTAATCTAAACACTCAAATGGCCAAGAATTAGTCACAACTATTTGTAGTGGTAGAAAAGGACGGTCCAATTAGTAGGAGCCTGTGGTTTTGATCCAAATGTACCAGCAGTTGAACAGGTTTGGGTTGAATCATTCAGCCTAGCCTCACTATTTCATTCAATATATACAAATATTACGAGCTCATCTCAATGCCTCTCAATTACTCATTTTTCTTTCTTGTAACTCCACTAATTAATTCGTTTGAATGAAACATATTGGCATAAAGGAGTGCTACAAATAATAATGTCTTTCCTTTTTCTTTTAAACGAGCATAGATGCCCGCCTTTACGGGGCCACCCTGGTTGCATGTCAATCCAAAGGCTATAAAGATATATGGTGTCGATTAGGGCTTGGCTCTATCACTCTAATTACATCATCCTAATCTTTGATTATAGGGCTCTAAATTTTAATGTTTTAGGAGGGAATACAATAACTAATTCTATGATGGATATAATTGATTCAAATGTGCAACTGAGATGAGTGCCAAGAAGGAGGTGCTTGGGGAACAGTTCGAATTGATCCTAGAAGAGTCTTACACTCTCACTATTGGAAGAGAGCTGGTTTGACTTTAAAAGAGCTTATAACTGATATGTTCTTCTTCTTCTTCTTCTTCTTCTTCTTCTTTTTTAGAGTTTGCTATTGAAGCATGACAAATTCTTATAACCAACAATTGATCTCATCGAATTAAGGGTGGTAAGGTTTTTCCTAGCTTGTTAACTTGATCAAAGCCTGACTCACATATTTAAACCCATTTAGAGAATTTGGTAGCTTAATTTGGCTTTTTCCTTTTTTTTTTGGTAAAAATAATTTGGCATTTATAGTAGTCTATTTTATACGGAACGAGCGGGATTGTACAGGACTTTTTTTAAATCCGTAACTTAACACAAATATTGCCTTTCTATTTGAGATGGATTAATGTGTTTGGGCCAACATCTGTATTAAATAAATTTGCTCACATTGAATACGGCCGGGGAACATGTGTGACGTTGGGATTACCCGCATTGGATGTGGATTGGAGTGACTTGATTCATTTTGAAAATGAGTTTGATACGGCTATATTTCAATCCATAGATATCATTTTGATCCCACCTGTTTGCCACCCTTGTTAGACGTCCAAGAATGCACTCCCTCAAATGCTTTTTTTTTTTTTTTTTAAAGGTTGGGATCGTTTTGGATCATCAATTATTGAAGGCCAATCAATAAATAGGAGCTCTCTTTGGTCAGCACACGCTATGGTAGGAAGTCTTTTGGATTTTCCATTAGATCAAATATAATTGATCACATGGGATTCATTTTCAAACCTTTCCTTCAAATTCCACTCTTGCCATGATCACCTTCGACTTTTGGTGTTTTGATGAGTTCCTTTACATCTATTCTCTTTTTACTGTATGAGATATTTTGTCTTACGAATCAGCATCGTTGCAACAGACACTTCTCTCCTTAAGATCACGGCTCTCCGAGGTTGCAAACGTCGCATGTATATATTTTTGTTGGGCATGGAGATGGACAGCATTGTACTGGATCAGGTCAAAGCTTTCCAAGGCCAAATAGTTTAGTTATCTGGCCCAATGCTTATTGCTTAGGTCTTCATCACGCTCTTATGCGCCTTGAATTAGCCCTGATTCCAGCACAATGATGGGGGCTAGATTGATCATAAAGGCCTACATGCTTAAAAAAGAAAAAAAAAGAGAGAGGAGTCCACATGATGCCTCTCTCATGAGAGATGTCCTTACAAATTAAGTACTTTTTAAGGATGTATAATGATGGGCCAAAGTTATGGCTACTCCTTTTAAGCATTTAAATAGGCCAGAAACAGGCATTTAGAATATCAAGACAAAAATATTTAGGCCCAACCCCAAATCAGTCCCCACACAAACCAGGCTCAGGCTAGACAGTACTGGATTTTTAATCAATGAGCTGGTTTTGGGCCTCCAAATCAACACTATTCCATGCCATATGCGTGGGTTTGGTGGATCCTCAGCCCCCGATTAAATTTAAAGATATCTCATGAAGGAAGAACTTTGGAAGAAAATTATTCATTATTAGAAAGTTGATGACAATCATGATGATGATGGGATGATTATATTAATAAAATTGATTCTGGTTGAGTTGGGTGTGGACCCTTCTTAACTTATGACTGTTTTAGATTATTAGTTTCAACTTCACACATTAGATTACTCTCCTCTTGACGTGTTGTTTTCGAAATGTAGCCTGTGGCTTTTGTTTGTTTCTGTTGTTTTTAACCTTTGGAAGGTGATCGATAGCTTCTACCCAAAAAAAAAAAAAAAAAATGAAAAAAAAAAAGAAAGGTTGATCAATAGTTATAACTAAGGTCGTTTAAACATTTCATGGATTTTGAACTACTTTGCCTGTGGCACTTGGTCTTACAATTTGGGTTTTCGAATGGTCAGATATGGTCCTTTGAGATCCCTGCTATAAAACATCAGCGGAAGAAGGAGCTATTATGATATGTTATAATTGGTACCATTATATTTCTGTACTATGTCCCTTGTATCAAATGAAAACTGTCGGTAAATGTAGAATTTTCAGCTTATATGCTGAACTTCTTTTTTTTAAAGAGTCTTTGGGCACTTTCAGAGGGCAACAATGGGAAAGTTAAATATAATCAGACCTTTTAAATGGATCAGTTGGGTATGGATTGTGAACAAAGAATTGGCCCCCGTGTCCAAATTTAGGTTCTGCCGTGCTGGTCCGATCACTTGAAAACCCTATTCATAATTAATTCGACCAAAGAGAAACAGACAAGGTTACACTAGTAGCTCTTAATATTGGAATGCTGCTGATGATGATGGAAATTGTAATTTAATCAATGAAAAATTAGTTGGGTCATTAGGTCTAATCTCTTCTTGATGTGCCGATTCCCACAGTTATCCTGTATTGTCTTTTAGTGACAGGAGAAAACAAACCCTGTATTTGAAAATTGAGGTTGGTATGAATCAAACTGCATGTTTAAGACTGACCCAATTGTAAGACCCTAAAGTGGGGATAAGGTACTCTGCGTCATGTGAGTGGATGATTACCATCCATGACAACGATTCCATTTAGAGGACTATGTACCTTTCCTTGGACAAAACTCCCCCAGGGACTAGATAAGGAAGACTCTGATGTTAGTCTTGCATACAACCAGACTTCGTGGTAAGATTCACCGACAATTCAATGCATGGCTGTGATCACCTGAGCACTGGACCCCGCTGATCAGCCTCATCAAATCATCCCAACCTTGATTCAAGGGCAACAAAATCAACATACTTTTTAATAGTTTTCTTCTTTCTTAACTGCAACCTAATTAATGGCAGGTAAACAGTGGCCGAATTAAGAAATATTCCTCCAGCTGATCGTATCCCTATTCGTGGGAAAAAAAAAAATCTTGGAAGGTCATATTAAAAAAAAAAGAAAAAAGAAAAGCATCAAAATCCAAATAACCTATGGGGTTTTCAGAATTTCTGGCCCACGTACGACTCCCCTGTTTCAGTTTGGCCCTTGTGGCCTGAGGGTAAAGGTGGTACAAGTGTCACAGACTCACAGTGGGTGAGACTTCGACCAAGGAGACTAGGTGAGAAAGTGATCACTGTATCAATACATATACCTGTTAATACATGCTTCCAAGGTTCTAACATTCTGGTAGATATCTAGATTATCCTAACCATATTATTTTATATGTTAAGAGTTCAGATGGTTCATCACTCGTTTTCAAACAGTACCCTTTAGATGGAAGATGAACAAGGCTTTTTGTCATAAAAAAGAATTTTGTTATTGTTCCTTCCTCCAATGAAGTTAGAATGTCTTCATCACTTATCAATGTCATCACATGTCATTTGGAAGACTCTAGAAGCCGTTGAGAAATCCTATTGGCTTGATTGTTGCAGCTTAAACAAAAAAAATATGAGACAAGGGGCCGGGGGGTCAAATACTTGAAGAACGATTCCAAACGTACGTAAGTGCTGATGACATTGATTGAGACGAGATTTTCCTCTAAGTTGATCATTTATCTATTATTAACCATGAGAAGGGAAACACAAAAAGGTTAACGCATCAACAAGCAGTAAAGGGGCAACTTGGACTGGGGCCAACTCAAACCCGCATGAACGGCCGACCTGTTAACCCAACCCAAATTCACATTGCATAACTGTCTCACAATATATATGGGTTGTTCATGGGTTGGGAAAACCTGACCTGCATTTTAACGGTTCAGGTTATGGTCAACCTACACAACTGGCATAATCAGCTAACCTATTTAGATGGGTTGCGTTAGGGTTGACCCGTGTATATAAACCCATTTAAACAGTTTGGTAGCTTAGTATTGTTGTATTTAGGATGTTCTATTTTACATGGAATGAGATGAACTTGTGTTCAACCTTTTTGACTTGGAACTTGACTCAAATGTATCCTTGAATATTTAGAATGAAATGGGTTAAGGGTAAGACAATTAATGCAAGTTGAGTTGGATGAAATGGATTGATCTGCATGTTCAGGGTCGAGTCATGTTGGCCCGGACCATATGCGTATTGAAGTTACTGGACTGGACTCATTATAAAACCAAGTTGAATACGTGCTTCAGCCCGTAATTAAATACCCCTTGTGAACCCCAGCTGAGCCGTTTGCCACCCTTACCTCGCACCATAGGTTTTATTAAATTTGAATGAGCACTCGCTATATATAACAGAGTGACATGACGTCTTTGTATTGCCACTTGCCAGTCTTCACAAATTAGTATTAATCTAAGCAGGATCTATCCATGTTTCCACGATGGTTTTTATATTTATTTTTGGGTAAAGATGGTTTCACGATGTACTGGATTGGACCAATTGGATGCATTTTATGGACAGCAATGGATCTGTCCAAAAGACGTACGTCTTCTACTCATGGAAGGGTTTTGAACAATGAGTCTGTTCATTAACTAAATAAATGGGAATACACCAATAAAAAGCTTAGTTCAGGCTAGAAGGTCATGTGATCACTTCCTTATAAAATGAAAAACAATTAAGCACAGATCTATCCATCTTCCACCACTAAATATCACAGAGAATCCATGGCTTGCTTATCTTAGTCCAAGATGATTATCCACATTTACAAGGGAATGTAATAATTTATTTTAATCTAAACTTTCTAGGGGCACCATAGTGTTTCATGCACATTATCCCACCTTTTCCAGGAATGAAGACCAAAAGGAAACTTCTGGAAAGAGCAAGTGCTTTTTACTTGAAAACCACCGTATGTTGCATGTTGCATGTGCCTTAAACTAGGGGATGCCAAGTGGGGGGGCTAGCTATGTCGGTCGAGGGTTGTTTTGTTTACTGTTTAATGTGAGCATTTTCCCTTTTGCTTTTCCTTTTCCTTTTCCTTTTCTTTTCTTTTCTTTCTTTCTTTCTTTTTCCTTTTTTTGCCTAAGGGCCCTTTCATTTGGAATTATTATTACTGAATTTTAATAAATTTTAATGACTGATAAGAAATGCCTTCCAAATTCCCATTAGAGCACACTAAAACCATACTCTACGTGAGATGGAGTAATTACTCAGTTGGTTCGAAATCTTGTCTTTTCTATAGATATCCAGGGATTGATCCCTGGATCTCTCTATCCTTAAATATGCGAGTACTCTTCTCTCTTCAGGTGTGTGTGAATGCTCCCTCACTATGCATGCAATTGTCTTCTTCTTGCTTGTGTGAGCCCCAACCACCTTGGGTGGGGTAAGAAAATAAAGATACTAGTGTCCCCTCACATTTTGTAACAACACAGTCTGCAAAAATCAATGAGTAAATAAAAATGTCAAAAGTCTGGTACAAAGTTTAAAAATATTTGAGAGGATCAATTATTTCTCGAACATAATGTGTAGTCTGAGAGAGTATATGAATTCAGCACATAAGGATTTACTTATGAGTGACAATCATATTAGTGGGTTAACTATGTCTAACACGAACCCAATCGATTTAACTTGCAGGTCAAGTCAGGTCCTATATACCTTACCCAATGCCCAAAAAATATGACGCCAATCACTAAAACAAATATAAACAAAATGTGTTCCACTCTACAGTAGTTATATATATATATTTATTTATATATACGCGTGCGGGTTTATCTATAAATACTAAAACCGAAATAGCTTATTTGCAAATCATAAAAGCTTAAGGGGGTATATATAAAAAAATTATTTTTCAAAATAAGCTGCTATGATCACCGCGTCTACTGGTCCGATCTTTTGAAACCGTGGTCTCCATTACGAACCGGTAAATACGGCAGTTGGTATTGCGATGCGGTCATTCGTCTGACTGTGTAACACGTCAGCGGCAGCCACATGGACATGGGCTCATCATCTCATTCGAATCTTATCATATTCTATCTATGTATGTCACCATGAATCTATGTATCATGTGGAATGTGGACTCACCAGCCTCTCAAAAAGTCAATAAAGGCAGAGAGAGAGAGAGAGAAAAAAAGGTGTGTCTTTTAAGTCTCATAAGTCTGAACTGAAACTGCAGGGAACATTAAAAAAAAAAAAAAAAAAAACAGAGAGAGGAGAGTACTCCGAGCATTGAGGCCGTTGGGAACGGAGGCCGCTCGGAGTTAAGGGGCCCATTCCACGTCATGGCTTCCTTCAAAAACGCTTCTTCTCTTGCATGTTATGGAAGCAAACACTCGATTGCCATCTGATTTCCCCATCATCTTCATGTTCATGTTAATAATATTTTTCACTTGAAGTAACTTCGGTTCAAATTCACTTCAATGTGATCGTACGTGTACTGATCAGCTATTCTTTGAGTGTGAATTTTGTCACATATTTGTTTGGCAATCTTGTTCGGCAACTAGTAACATGCATGCATGTTCCTACGAGTACATGGACCTTCTCACGCGGATCGAGCCATTTGAAGAAGATTTTATTTGGGGCCTTTTTCTTTCCATGAAATTGAATTCATGGGGATTTAAGACTTTTTATTTCCGTGATCAGTGATTAAAAATGTAGATCCAAAGTGAATGATCAATAATTGTTCACTATCTTATTTCATTCCAATATTATGAGTGACGATGGTATATAACCTTATCTTGACTATGACAGAGAATGTCAATTGTGGAATAATGTTCATATGCATCTTTCCCTTATTATACGGTGAACGATATTTTCATTTTTATACAAGAAGACTAGGAAGTGTACCTCACCCTATATACTTGAGAAGTACATATTCCTTGTCTTCTTGTGCAAAAAAGAAAGTGTCCCTCACTCTATGGTAAGGGAAAGATGCATATGAACATTCCCCGTCAATTATGAAAGGCTCCATCTTAATTGGATACATACAGATGAGTTTAGCTTTCTAAGTAATTCTCCGTTCTGATCTCATTCAGATCCAACACAAAGGTCATTCCTCAAAACAAATGATTCAAAGCTCAGATCTGACTGATATTTGTTTGTTAGAGGCATTCAAGGTCGGGCTAAAACTTGTGCAAGACCAGCTTTTTTTAATTAGTTTATCAGCCAAAATATTTAGGTTTAAGATGCAGCCCCTGGGCCTGAAACTCAGAAACTAAAGCGGGCCAGGCCCAAGCTCGAGCTTGGGGTTGAAATTGGCTCCTCTTCCTCATACATAGGAAATGCTAATCAGCTGAGCTTGGCTTGAACTCACTTGAGCTTGGAGTGCTCATATAATGTTAGCTTAAAAATAAGCAAGTCAAGCTCAGTAGGATGAATTCGAGCTTGACTCAATAGGATCTGCAATCTTCACGATCGGGTTAACTCATCTCTTCGACAAATCATGTATTAATCAAACTCTATTGTCCAAATCTTTGTTTGATGCATGGCCCATTGATCATATATGGTTTGGGTAGAAAAAAATGGAGCAGTATTTATTTCTTTCGCCAAACATGAAAGGGATTCATTTTAGACTTGAGTGCTGTATGCATTTTCAATTTAGTGGAGCTAGGTAACTGAAGCCACTTTCATTTTTTCCATGAAAATTGCGTTGCTCCATTGTATTTCAGGACAGTTTCTCTGTTTGATTTCATTTTCTGTAAAAATTGAAAATCTCATCTAACTTAGATGTGCTTTTCATAAAGATTGCAGAAAACATTGATATGGACCAATAACGAAAGTTTATACTCACCAGATGCGTTGCAAACTTTGGGCTTTCCATGAAAGTAACTATTTAGCCTTTTCCTAATCCCTCCTTCCATTGTAAACCAAAAAATTGTATAAAACTAGAAAAAGCTCCCAATCGCCAACACGCTTATGGTTCGGTGGTGGTACTGTTGGCACTCACACACATACATTCCCAGGGATCCCTGAGCTTTTATCAGGTTGATTGTATCACTCATTTCTAATAGGCCAACCAAGAAAAATAAAAAGGAAAAAACAAAAAGGCTTCCATAAAATATGGAAAAATATAATTTTGATAGATAAGTGTCTAGCTCTTCTTTTCCATTAAGTGGAAAAGAAAATGTAATTAAACCAGGTAAATTGCTCCTTAAGAGGAGACATGGGGACTTGAATTTTCAGAAAAGGAGCTATTATTGGTTTAAGGCTGCCCAAAAATACATCTAAAATATATGCAGTCCAGCTCATGAGGCCTTCTTGGAGAACGCCCACTCGTTGTCGTTGGTGGGCCTACTTGTGTAATGTTTCATTTAACCTTTGATTGAACAGCTTCAAAGTTTATTAGTGTTTGAATTATAAATCAATTTAGATGCAATCCACGGGTTAGTGAAAGTCCAATGAACATAAAATTAGGGTAATCATAGACCGGGCCCAGCCCGAGCCCAGCCCGGTACCTGCCTTATTTGGTCTGGGCTTAGGCCTTTTGTTTTAGTGCTCAGGCTGGGCTAATGGTTTAGGCCTGTTTAATAGATGGGCCGGGCTTGGACTCATTTGTAGAAAGCCCAAAGCCCAGACCAGCCTAATTAAATAAATAGTAATAGGAAAATATTAAAAAGGGGGATTCATTGGGCTCCAGTCTACACACATCACTATATAATTTAACTCTATTTAAATTATAAATCGATCTCGTGCTCAGGCTTACAGCTTTTCAGGTGGACCGAGCTTGGGCCAGCTCCTTAGAGCCCAATTGAGTCTAGGCCGGGCTTGGACATACAGTTTAGAAGCCGGGACAGGCCTGAATGTTCCTTAGCTCGGCCCAAGAACAACCCTACTTAAAATTGGGCATATTTTTCAGATCATGGCTTAAAAAAAAGAGTGTGAAATAGGCTGCTCTCATCACAGGTGAGCCCAAGTGAGTCCCAAAGAGCCTCATTGGAGAAAATCCTTCCCGTTAGCATGTTTGATTATTTAGAGTTCTTGGATATCTGAGTTGCTAGACATGAGGAACGATGTTGGACTCTGAATGTCAGTACTACTTTTCATGACGGTAGAAAACAAGAATTTGTAGTATCGGAGGTTAGTGAAGCATGCCAGAAATGAGCCTCTAAAATAGAAAGGTCCTACTTTTATAGATGGTGATGTTGGCATCTGTTGATAAGGCCCACTTGTGATCACATATGAGCAGGCCCCAACCAACCGATGGAATTCCCCTCCTATGGGTAAGAATTGTTTATGCTAGCACTCTTCATACCCTCAAGAACAAATTAAACCACAAGCAACCCACACCAAAAACAATATATATATATATATATATATATTGTGTGGGAAAAATACCGTAATGACGAGATTAAGCGAGGATCACGGCAATCCACCTCGGTCTCGACAAGCATAGCCCGATAGCCCGGCGGGTCGGTGAGGAGCGCCGGCTCAAGAGGCACCATGCTGCAGCTCGGCAGCCCGGCTAGGAGTGCCAACTCAGCAACTCAAATCGGCCGCTCGGATAAAGAGTGCCAACTCATTATACCAACTCAGCAGCTCGGTAGCTCTGTTCAGAGTGCCAGCTCGGCAGGGGGTAGCTCGGCTGCTCGGCATCTGTGCCAGCAGAGAGCCAGCCCAGTCAGACCGCTCCTGGTCCCGGCAAGAGTACGAAGGCAAAGAGTGGGCCATCACACCTACCAAAAGCGTGGGCTTGCCCTGACAGTTAGGGGCGCTCATTTATGGTGATAAGAAGTCGGCTTCCTCATCCCCTCACGTCAACTGACCAAAAGTTACTGATGGGATGCGCCCTTTTTACCTACCGCCGAATGTCAGGGTAAGGCTGATGGGACCTTACCCCACCTACCCCCACTCACAGTGAATGCACGAATAAACTCCTTGATATACACATGAAATCAGCCCCATTGAGGTATGCGATATACAACACACAATACTCCAGACTCTCTCTGATTCGCTTCTTCCTCCTCCTGCTGCTTAGTTTTCTCAGGACTAACTCAGGCATCGGAGCGCCTTCGGCTCACGGCAGCCAGGGGCTCTGACCCAAGCCTTTTTCCCATGGTTTAAAATCTCGGTTTCGGTCCCGGTCTCGGCCGGGCCGAAAAACCGATATAATATCGGTATCGGTCGCGGATATCGGTCTGTCGCGGTCGTCGCGGTGTGAATTGTTTTTTAATCCAAAAAAATTCGCAAAAATATCTAAAAAATCCAGAATATTAGAAAATGCTGGAAAATAATATTTTTTTCCATTAGTAACAACAATAAATCAAAATCTCGGTCACCTTAAGTTATGAGTCATGTCTGTATCGCAGTTCGTTGTCTTCTCCAGTATTTCATATAATGCAACCATTATTGATGCTCATGATCAATTTATTAGTGTAAAATATAAGAAAATAAAGATAACATACCAATCATCATTTAATACTAACTCAATCAACAAATAAGTTAAGAAATTCAATACCATGAGTGTATGACAGATTGACAGATTAATAGCCTAATTCCAAGTGGAGTGTCGCCCAGGCTTGATATCATCATCATCATCATTTCTCCGGTATTGGTTAAAAAGATAAGCTCCATACTGTTGTGCAGCACTATCATACCCATGACCATATTCAGATTATTCTTGATAAGATGATGAACTATGTTGATCTCCTGTAGATTGAGATGGCTGGTTGTAATCCAATGGCATAAAATAAAAATGAGGGGCATGAATAGGTCGTTGGGGAAGTCGTGGGGGAAGCCTTCCTTGCTCAATTAATATCTGTTCGATAGAAAGTATCGGTGTTGGTGAAGGGGGTACCCAATTAGGGTCATATGAATAATCCTCATACTGTCCATACATAGCACCTTGTTGGCCAACATAACCCACATAATGACCATGAGTACCTTCCCCCAATCCTTGTCCAGCAGGGCCCGTCCCACTACTACTCCCTGCCTCGGTCCCTCCAACATGCCTGACATAGCCACGACGAGGATCTAACTCAGTAGCACCAGGAAAATGCTCAACTGTCTCATAAGTGAGAGGCTCATCATCTCTATAATGACCCTCATCCCCAGGAGAGTCAGGTGGAATTCCTGCTGATGATGATGAAGTAGAAATACTTGACTCACTCTCCTCGTCCACCTCCTTTCCCCTTGGTTGACTTGTATTAGGTGCGCGCCCCTGTTGCATTGTCAAGTTTATTTCTTCCATCCTTTCTGAGGCCCTTACTGGCTCAGGCCTATCCCCAGTCAATTCCTCCATCAACTCCTCAAACTCTGGGTCTTTATCTAACATTGGTTCTTCTTATTCCTCCAACCATTCACCTAACACTGTATCCTCTTCTGAAAAGATGTAGTCCAAATTAATTGGACAAAAATAATCCCGTTGATCCTCAAACTGTCTTCTCTGTCTATTTCTACTCCGAAGCTTGAGGTTGTAATGGATGTAGACCAATTTATTTAGCTTTTGCATTGTTAATCTATTTCTTGGTCTTGTGTGGAATGAGAAGGTGCTCCAATTTCTTTCACAATTAGAAGACGATGTAGTTTGACTAAGGACTTTAATAGCAATCGTCCTTAGTGAAGGAGCACTCTCTCCATAATTCAACCACCATTCAGCTGAAAATAAAAATAAAAATGATATTAGAGTCAATAAAACAATAATTAGAGTCCTTGAATAATAATATAAAGATGACATTACAATTTACAATTAATACCGGGATTGGTCTGTGTGATGGCTCTTCGCGCAGTCGTCGTTCCAAAGCTTCCGGCACGTATATTGTATATGTAAATCTGAAGACGTTGAAGTAGAGAAATAAATTAGAGAACTTACATTCTTACAATGTTATACTTTTTCGGTTTTTCCCTTAATTAGCCTACTGCCTACCTGATTTGTAGTCCAAATTGCTTCATCTGTATTCTCTGCTAGTCTTTCAATCACATTTTTTAGTCCCAAACGGATTTCATCAGATATGTGCCCATTCGTAAATTGTGGATCAAAGAAGTATCCTATAAAAGTGTAAAACCAATGAATTTTAGTCAATGATAAATTAATATAATGAGAAGAATTGAATACAATAATTCAAGTATTAAAGGAAATAGCCTTCACTTACCAGCAGAGTGTAAATCATGTTTCAATTGTCGTCCCCATCGATCGTCAATGGTCTTCCAATACTTTTTATAATATCTACAATCCGCTTGAATAGCCAACTTTGATCTCTCCATGGCCTCATGTAAGAAGCCCATTGTTGGCTTATCATCGCCATCAACCAATCGAAGAACCTTTATTAGGGGATCAAAAACATTCAAAACACCCTTCACATGAGGCCAAAATTTGTTGGACTCAATTGTTTTACATACTTCTTTTGTAATGGGACTTAGCCTCTTTCCCCATTTTGAATTCATGAACTCTTGTGATTTTATCAATTGGAGAAGTTCATCTCTATACTTGTAAACACATTCGATAGCAATGAAGTGGGTGGCAAATCTAGTGATGCCAGGCCGCAGTAGTTCATGGTTGTCTGTATACGTTTTCATCATAGAAATGAGTCTATATGACTGATAAAAAAAAATTGTGATCTTCTTTATCTTACCAATCACTTGCACCATGACTTTTCCTTTTGCAATATCTTCAAGCATTAAATCCAGGCAATGTGCTGCACATGGAGACCAGAAAATCCTTGGCCTTTGTTTCATAAGCAACATTCCTGCAGCCTTCATGTTTGCAGCATTGTCAGTAACAACCTGAACTGCACAATCTGCCCCAATTTCTTCAATCACCTCATTCAATAACCTATTAATATATTTTGCATCTTGAATGTAATCAGTTGCATCAACTGATTTGATAAAAACTGTGCCCATAGATGAATAGACTAAAATATTCAAGAGATGACGATGTGTGATGGTCGTCCACCCATCGCACATTAGTATGCAACCTCTTTCCCTCCATGCCCATTTGAAAGTTTGCACCCAAGCCTGCAATTCCTCATACTCTTTCTCAACACAGACATGCCCAATCTCATAAGGGGTGGGTGCCTTTATACGTGTACCATATTCTGCAGCAGCATCTAACATGGTGTTGAAATAAGGAGAAGATGCCTTGTTGGGTGGGATGCCTCCATGCAAAAAAAACTTCCCAGTAGCCCTTACTAGATGTTCTCTTGCTTTACCAAACTTGCCCTTTAGAGCTTTCATAATGCCGGGCTGCTTTGAAGTTGGTTTTCTATAAGCAAATGGGTCTGTTGGCCCCACCACATCTGGCCTACGGGGTGCATGTGTAGGAGGTTCAACCTTCTCAATGTCTGGATCTTCATGGACACGGGGTTGTTTTTTACTAACTGCCCGACGCAAACTTGCTGCCCCTAGTCCAGATGACCCACCACCATGCTCATATTGGCTACCTCTAGCAGCTGCTTAATATTGCATTCTTCTCCTCTCTTCCTCCTCTTGAAGTGACCTCACACTTTCTCTCCTAGCCCTCCTCATTTCTGGGTCTTCATCGTCATCATCGGAGGAACCAAATATTTCTTCTCTGCATGCATCAAGTTCCTCAGTTATTCTTCTTGCTTGTACTTGTTTTTTTTTTTTTTTTGTAGATGCGTCAAGGAGCTCATGCATTTCAGCCCTCACATTTGGTAGCACTTTATGACATTTTGTCACCTGTCCTGATACATGTGCCAAATGTTGTTTCAATCGGGTAATCCCCCCATTGAGCACTTGTCCACAATAATTACATTTTACTTTGTTTTTGCTTCCGACTGCTTCACCATGGCTCCAAGCTGGATCTAAGTCACGCACCATTGTTCTTAACTTCCTATAAAATAAGAAATTCATGTAATAGTAATACTCTAACAACAATTATTTTTAGAAAAAGTAGAAGATTTAATAAAATCATTTTGAAATTCCTAAATATTTAGATCTAGCATAAAAGTATGTAAATTAATCATTTATACACCACACAATGATCATTAATCATTAAAACAACATATTTATGATGAAATCCCCAAAAAATGATATATTATAATTCAAATACTGAAAAATCCGAAAATAAAATAATTAGAATAAAAATCTAAATCATGTTTATGAGTATGAGTAGATGTAGATTTATCATCTACACACTAGTATCATAAATGCTCTAACAAGTAACAACAATTATTTTTAGAAAAATCAAAATTTAATAAAATCATTTTCAAAATACTTAATATATAGATCTATCATAAAAGTAAGTAAATCAATCATTTATAAACCACACAATGATCATGAATCATTAAAACAACATATTTATGATGAAATCCCAAAAAAATGATATATTATAATTCAAATATTGAAAAATTCTAAAATAAAATAATTAGAATAAAAGTCTAAATTATGTTTATGAGTATGAGTAGATGTAGATTTATCATCTACACACTAGTATCATAAATGCTCTAACAAGTAACAACAATTATTTTTAGAAAAATCAAAATTTAATAAAATCATTTTCAAAATACTTAATATATAGATCTATCATAAAAGTAAGTAAATCAATAATTTATAAACCACACAACGATCATGAATCATTAAAACAACATATTTATGATGAAATCCCCAAAAAATGATATATTATAATTCAAATATTGAAAAATCTGAAAATAAAATAATTAAAATAAAAATCTAAATCATGTTTATGAGTATAAGTAGATGTAGATTTATCATCTACACACTAGTATCATAAATGCTCTAACAAGTAACAACAATTATTTTTAGAAAAATCAAAATTTAATAAAATCATTTTCAAAATACTTAATATATAGATCTATCATAAAAGTAAGTAAATCAATAATTTATAAACCACACAATGATCATAAATCATTAAAACAACACATTTATGATGAAATCCCCAAAAAATGATATATTATAATTCAAATATTGAAAAATCCAAAAATAAAATAATTAAAATAAAAATCTAAATCATGTTTATAACTATGAGTAGATGTAGATATATCATCTACACACTATTAATAAGCCTTTGGTATCATAAATGCTCTAACAAGTAAAAATAATTATTTTTAGAAAATTCAAAATTTAGTAAAATCATTTTCAAAATACTAAATATATAGATCTAGCAAAAAAGTGTGTAAATCAATCATTTATAAACCACACAATGATCATGAATCATTAAAACAACATATTTATGATGAAATCCCCAAAAAATGATATGTTATAATTCAAATATTGAAAAATCCAAAAATAAAATAATTAAAATAAAAATCTAAATCATGTTTATGACTATGAGTAGATGTAGATTTATCATCTACACACTATTAATAAACTTTTGGTATCATAAATATTCTAACAAGTAAAAACAATTATTTTTAGAAAAATCAAAATTTAATAAAATCATTTTCAAAATACTAAATTTATAGATCTAGCATAAAAGTGTGTAAATCAATCATTTATAAACCACACAATGATCATGAATCATTAAAACAACATATTTATGATGAAATCCCAAAAAAATGATATATTATAATTCAAATATTGAAAAATCTGAAAATAAAATAATTAAAATAAAAATCTAAATCATGTTTATGACTATGAGTAGATGTAGATCTATCATCTACACACTATTAATAAGCTTTTGGTATCATAAATATTCTAACAAGTAAAAACAATTATTTTTAGAAAAATCAAAATTTAATAAAATCATTTTCAAAATACTAAATATATAGATCTAGCATAAAAGTGTGTAAATCAATCATTTATAAAACCACACAATGATCATGAATCATTGAAACAACATATTTATGATGAAATCCCCAAAAAATGATATATTATAATTCAAATATTGAAAAATCCGAAAATAAAATAATTAAAATAAAAATCTAAAAATCATGTGTATGAGTAGATCTAATATGAAAGTATGTAGATCTAACTTCTAAGTGGAGAACACAACCAAAGTAACAAACCAAATGATTTCTATGCTTCATCTAAAAATAAAAAACAAAAAACACATAATAAAATTGTATAAATTGATTTTCTCTTACCTTGAGGCTTGAATAATATTTCTTTAAGAAATAAATTTGAGATTTGAAAAGATGCAAGATGGAGAGTAGTTGCAGCCCCTAAGGAGTAAGGAGATGAGAGGAGAGGAGAAGAAGATGAAGATTGTGGATTTTTTAACAAAAAAGTAGGGTTTTTCCCATTATATATCATCTCGGCCGATATTTTGCAAAATATCGGCCGAGATATCGGTTCTGCCGATATTTTCAAAATATCGGCAGATATCGCCGATATTTTGGCGATATATTGCCTGCGATACCAAAACCGGTATCGCAGGCAATATATCGTATCGGTCTCGGCCGATATGAACAGGTATCGGCCGATTTTTTATTCCATGCTTTTTCCTTCCCTTTTCAGGTCCTTCGGCCCCGCGGAGGCTTCCGGCGTTCGGTCTTCCCTGATCTAAGAGGTTTATCTCCTCAATCTAAGTAGGTGTCGTTTTTCCCGCCTATAGTTTGGCGCCGTCTATGGGAAACTGAACAAAAAGCTTTCAAGCGACATGCCTCCAAAAACCAGAAATGGCGAAGGGCCCTCGAAGGGCAAAGGCCACGACAAGGAGCACACCGGGCAAGGTGACAGATCTGTCACCTAACCAGGTGCGAAGTCCACACGGGCTAAGTCTCGTCACCAGACCGCTCCCGACGACCAGGAAGATCCTCTACAGGATGTTATCCTGGCTCGAAACCTCCTCATCCAGGAGCAAAGAGAGCTCATCCGGAGGCTCAAGCAGCAGCTCCGGGATGGAAGGGCCCCGAGTCCGCCTCCTGCGCATAGCCGTGCTTCGGGTCCTCGACGCAGGCACGACCGAGCTCCGACTCAAGAGCGAGACCTGAAGCGTGTCCACCGAGAAGAAGACTCCAGCAGCGACCATGTGCTTGAAGGGCCAGAGAAGCAGCGCCAGACGCCAGAAGACGAAGAGGAGCTCAAGCATTGGATTGACAAGCATATCAGGCAGGCCGTCCGTCAAGATATGGAGACTGCCGGTATCGCACCAGACCAGTTCGGCATCTTCGGAGCTGAAGACTCGGGCGCATCTCCCTTCTCCAGAGAGATCCGGAGGCTCGCCCTCCCTGAAGAATTCGACGTCCCGAGGTTCACCTTGTATGATGGAACCGCGGACCCAGCAGCGCACCTCCGACACTTCGTCCAAAGAATGTCGGTGTGGGGCGACAACGATTTCCTGAACTGTCGAGCTTTTTCCTCCAGTTTGGGAGATCTCCCCCTGAGATGGTTCTGCACACTCCCCGCAGGCTCCATCTCCAGTTGGCAGCAGCTCCGACACTCCTTCTTAGTCAAGTTCCAGGCCAACAGGATCATCCCGAGGGCGTGTGCCGGCCTGATGACCCTCAAGATGCGAGAGGACGAGAGCGTCACCCAGTTCAGCCGGCGTTTCTGGACTATCTATAGCCAGATAGAGGGCGCTTCCGACGAAGTAACCGTTAAGTCCTTCCAGCAAGCTCTGCGTCCGGGCACCAAACTACGGGAGCATCTGGTCATGTTCCCCGTGGCTACAACGAGTGAATTGATAACCCTAGCAAGTCGGTTTATCAAGGCAGAAGAAGACGAGGCTCGAGGACGGGATAACCTTGGCAGCCACTACGAGGGTTGGCCACCTGAGACTGACGAGCTCCTTCAAGAGGAATTGACCCCGTCCAGCTCGGCATCAATACCAGAAGATTCAGGGGTCTGGTAGCAGTACCACCCCCGCGGCTCGGCGCCTCTGTTCAAAGAGCCAACCGTCCTTAGCTCGGTGCCTGCACTAGCTCTGGCAGCACGGCCATATGCACTTCAGGGTCCGGTAGCAGTACCACCCCCGCGGCTCGACGCCTCTGTTCAGAGAACCAACCGTCCTTAGCTCGATGCCTGCACCAGCTCTAGCGGCACAACCATATGCACTTCAGGTCCGGTAGCAGTACCACCCCCGCGGCTCGGCGCCTCTATTCAGAGAGCCAACCTTCCTTAGCTCGGTGCCTGCACCAGCTCTGGCGGCACAGCCATATACACTTCAGGGTCCGGTAGTAGTACCACCCCCGCGGCTCGACGCCTCTATTCAGAGAGCCAACCGTCCTTAGCTTGGTTCCTGCACCAACTCTGGCGGCACAGCCATATGCACCTCAGGGTCCGGTAGCAGTACCACCCCCGCGGCTTGGCGCCTCTGTTCAGAGGGTCAACCGTCCTTAACTCGGTGCCTACACCAGCTCTGGCGGCACAGCCATAAGCGTCTCAGGGTTCGGTGACAACACACCCAGTTCGGCAGCTCGGTCAGAGTGCCAACCATCCTTAGCTCGGTGCCAGCACCAGCCACGGCGGTAAAGCCAAAAACATCGCGGACATTTGACTTCGGCAACCTTCTCCCCAGCTCGGTCGAGGTCCCAGCCCAGCAGTTACTTAGCTTCCGACCTCCACAAGTTGGAGCACTTTCAGAGGTCAAAAGCTAGGGGCAATTGTGTAGGAAAAATACTACTGACGAGATTAAGCGAGGATCACGGCAATCCACCTCGGTCTCGGCAAGCATAGCCCGATAGCCCGGCGGCTCGATGAGGAGCGCCGGCTCAAGAGGCACCATGCTGCAGCTCGGCAGCCCGGCTTGGAGTGCCAGCTCAGCAACTCAGCTCGGCCGCTCGGATAAAGAGTGCCAGCTCATTATACCAACTCAGCAGCTCGGTAGCTCTATTCAGAGTACCAGCTCGGCAGGGGGCAGCTCGGCTGCTCGGCATCTGTGCCAGCAGAGAGCCAGCCCAGCCAGACCGCTCCTGGTCCTGGCAAGAGTACGAAGGCAAAGAGTGGGCCATCACACCTACCAAAAGGGTGGGCGTGCCCTCACAATTAGGAGCGCTCATTTATGGTGATAAGAAGTCGGCTTCCTCATCCCCTCACGTCAACTGACCAAAAGTTACTGATGGGATGCGCCCTTTTTACCTACCGCCGAATGTCAAGGTAAAGCTGATGGGACCTTACCCCACCTACCCCCACTCACAGTGAATGCACGAATAAACTCCTTGATATACACATGAGATCAGCCCCATTGAGGTATGCGATATACAACACACAATACTCCAGACTCTCTCTGATTCGCTTCTTCCTCCTCCTGCTGCTTAGTTTTCTCAGGACTAACTCAGGCATCGGAGCGCCTTCGGCTCACGGCAGCCAGGGGCTCTGACCCAAGCCTTTTTCCTTCCCTTTTCAGGTCCTTCGGCCCCGCGGAGGCTCCCGGCGTTCGTTTTTCCCTAATCTAAGAGGTTCATCTCCTCAATCTAAGTAGGTGTCATTTTTCCCGCCTACATATATATATATATATATATAAAGAAAAAAAAAAAAAAAAAAACCACCACAAGCAACCATGCATCTTCCTTCAAGACCATTCCCTGAATTATTTCAGTCAAAGATGAGATATCTTCCAAGGAAAAAAAAAATATACAGTATGTATGCTCTGACTACACAAACTACAGAACATACATCTTCCTCAAATCTTTTTCTGCAGCTCATCCATCACAGCTGCATAGATGGAAACAAACCCCGACCATACCAGCCATGGGTTGCATTGTAGACTTACGTAAACCCAAAATATAGGTGATACTTGTTCGGGTAAAAATGATAACTACAAAATAAACATGAGATAGCGTACAGGGGGTTATCAAGCTGGGGAATTACAGTATCATGAGTTACTAAATAAGGAAATGCGAGATCAACTCTGGGCTGACGCTGCCGGATTGCCGTTAGGAAACGATGCCAGGCCCGAACTATTTTCTGGGTTGGGGGCATCTGCCATAGCATGCTGAATAAACTCATCAGGGGACATGTGGAACGAATGGCAAGCACAAACAATTCTGATTTGGTTGTTCGGCCCACATTGGTAAGTAACACCTGAAATAGTCTTGCCATTTGGGCCAGGTCCGGTGGTTGACACCCATGGAAGATCTGGATAAGATCCACATCCACCGAATTTAGCTCCAGGAGCGATACCCGGCCTTATAGCTGAACCTTCTGGAAAGCCCTCCAGGCCTGTTTGATCTGAAGTCTCCTTTGGCTTGAAGATGTTGTTTCCCTTGGTTTCATCATCTTTCTGAGAAGAGGAACAAGTGCCAGTTTCTTCAGTCACGTGGTGAGGTGCCTGAACAGTAGCTGCAGCCATAAATGGTATACGAAAGCCGCTATAAGCCACAATCTTATGAACAAATCATTAAGTGAAGCAAGTATAGAAAGACATCACTAAATTACAATTGCATCACACAAAGATTCATTTCCTTGAAAAAAAAAAAAAAGTTCATGTTGATGAACGAGGTGGCATGTGAGCACTTAGCATCAAGTCTTGAAATGCGCACCACTGGATATGGTATTCTCTCAAAGACTACAAAACATTCATCTAATCATGCCCAAATTATCTTAGTGAAGGACACAAATGCATATGGCACAATTTAGCATGAGGAATAATGAAAGTCATGAATCGGTGACCAACGCCCTATCGAGCCGCTCCTCCACAAGATTATTTGTCCCCCTTCCCCTTTCCCACGTGAAGGGGTAACCACACAGCGGCATGTCATGTGAGGCCCCACCCCTTGTGGGCCCTCAATTTGATTTGAATAATTATTAATATAATAGTATCTATCTTAATATGCTAATTAATAGGGCTTAGTAGAATAGTTTGTTAATGTTCCTGAGTCTTAAGATTTGGCTTTTATATATTTCTTTATAGATATAGGGTGTTCATTGTAAATTTAGTAGGGTTTTAGTTAGATTAGGACTTAGCTAATAATTAGTCTTACTAGGAGGGGTGCTATGAGTAAAGGAAGCTTCTAGAATTCCTACCTAAAGACTCATTTACCCATGCCCTTATCTCTCCCTCATTTAAAACTAAAATACCCTTTTGGTAATTGTCCTAAACCCTAACATATATATTCTAACTATTGCAATAACATGAACTCTAAACCTAATTCACTCTCATCTTCCCTATCTCTCCCTAAAAAACCCTAATTACCCAAATTCCAGCACAAGAAGAAGTTAAAGATCACCCCCAATTATACTATCGACCTCTTAGGAGCTTGGATTTCTCATCTCTTTCTCAACTCTCTTTGCAATTTCGAATTGGGGCAAGTACCCTATGCTAGATAACTTAGAATGCATGCTCTCTTTTCTTTGATTCTGCAATTTCAATTCAATTATGTATGTCTATATGTCTAGATCTACCAATTGAGCTTTGTTTATAGAAATTTAGTCATTGATGGATGGGATCTCAAATTTGGAAGATCAATGGCCCATGGATGGAGGGTGGGAAGTGTGTTAGAGTGTTTTCTTGTTTGGTGATGTTTCTTTAGGGATTAGAAGTGATTAGGAGTGTTTTTTTGGTGAAATTCGGGCTGAAAGAGGAAAATTCCATAAATCTGGAATTTCACATCAGAGCGTGTACTCGGTCGACCAGCATGCACCTCAGTCAACCGGGCACACTAAAAACAGAGGAGTTCAAGTCCCAGTTCAATTTCCTATAAATTTACAGGCCAGTGTACTCAGTCGACCGAACCCTGTGCTCGTTCGACCCGATACACAGGTTTTCATAGAAATAGCTGAGGCTGGAAATTCTCAGACTGTGCAGGAACCCACGTGGACCCGGTTGACATCTAGGCCGCGATGTCGACTGGGAACACTATGAATTCTGAGTACATAGAATTCAACCCCCCAGTTGTTTGGCTTCGGGTCCATGTGGACCCAGTCGACATCATGGCCATGATGTCAACCGGGGACACTGCTAGGATGTCGACCTGGGGGTCAACATCCAATGTACCCGGTCGACATCCCTCGGGATGATGTCAACTGGATACATTGTGAAGGGTGAAATTTCAGACTTCTATATATTCTGATGTTTGATCAATTGTGGGGCCATTGACCATCCAAATAAACTTCCATTGATGTGCCAAGCACGAGTCAATGGTATGGCTCAATCTTGACTTGTGGGGACTACCAAATGGGTTTTTGGGATTTGAATTGTCAGTGATTCAACCCTTAAACGTAGTCAATGATCTCCGTAACTTCAAGAGCACCAAACATAACATCCTTTGACATCTGAAACTACAGTTAAGGATCCAATTACCTAATATGGCCTGAACCTAAGAGTGGACCATTACTTAGATTGGACCCTTGGTTATTCCACTTGATTCAATTGCTTGGAGACTTTTAGATATTGTTCTTCCCTTAATCATTGTTATTGTTATAAACATGTTAATTAAAAAGGAAATTTGAGGACGAGAACCTAGGACTACTTAGTGGTAACCCAATGATGTAATTGGAGATAAACGACACGTGTCTGTGGCTAGGCGAGCCCTCATATGGCCTAAGATTGGGTGTGTGGAACCCTAGAATGGAGAGGTTGGTTATAATGAAGTATTGTGTATGGGTATGGATTGGTTATTTACATTGTTATTAACTAAGGCCATAGTTATGAGCCTAGTGTGAATCCAATGGCGATTGAACTTGGACTTAGACTTGGATATTGGACTGTGGTCCATGATATTATACTTTAACATCTTAGAGATTTGGTTAGGACCTTGCTCACGTAAGACAAATCTAGACAGATACAGACCTGTATTTGTTTATATGAGTCGGCACTAGGCATTCACTTAGTTTATCTAAGTTCAGCATGTTGACTGATCATCACTAGTAGGAGTTATATTGGTTATAACTAGAGCTATTATGATGAGTTGTAATTAGACGGACAGTGTGATACCAGGTTCGATCTAATCTGATAAAAGGGTGTAATCGGTTCAATAAATGGCTGTAATCAGTGCCATAAAGGGGTGTGATCGGTGTTATTTATATATGTTGTTATTGGTATGGCTGTTATCCTTTGCATGTTTATTAAATTTTCCCCGCCACGACTGTTTACAATATGGGAGGATCGCGGCATAATATCCTGCAGTATATCCAACTTGTGTAAATATGCCATATTGTTATCTAATTAGATTAGATTACTTATATTTCTAATTTTAAACTGCTATTTACTGCTCAATTGCCTAATTTATGTTTCCTTATTATTTTTATGATTACATACTCGTCTCTATTATCTTTTATTCCATACATCATGTGTTATCTGTATATGGTGCATTGTCAGATCCTTTGATTTGACCCATCTTTGGTGCTTTGGTCTCGATCTTGACCCCGTGGGTGACGCGTACCACGAGGCGCTTGTAGTCGGCGAATACGGTTGGGGACCAGTTGACCAAGTGGTCGAACCGGAGGATAGAGCGCTTGCACAAGTTGTTTGAGTGTAGTTTATTTTGGGCTTTTGAGAGTTTATTATAGTGAGCAGTGCATTATCCAAATATGTAATTAAACTAGTTAACTATACTTGAGATTTTGTTAGACTTCAGCCCTATTCCATTTGATTCATTTTATATGATACTTCTTGCTTCCACTATCTTTTATTATGCTTCTGCAATACAATTGATGATTATATTATTGTTCAAAAAGTTTTAAAATTTTGACCTCACTGCGAACTATGATCTTAGAAATTCTCAGATTTTTCAAAAAATAGCGCGCCAAATTCGGGTACCTTAGCGGTAACTTCGGTATTCGGAATTGAGTTGTTACATGCATGGTACAAAATATCGGCCGATACCGATTCATATCGGCCGATATGAACCGGTATCAGCCGGTTCCGAGTCGATATTTTGCCTGCGATACCGGTTTCGGTGTCGCAGGCAAAATATCGCCAAAATATCGGAAAATATCGGCAGAACCGATATCTCGGCCGATATTTTCAAAATATAGGCCGATATTTTGAAAATATCGGCCGAGATGATATATAATGCAAAAAACCATACTTTTTGTTAAAAAATTCTCAATCTTCCTCTTCTTCTCCTCTCCTCTCATCTTCTTACTCCTTAGGGGCTGCAACTACTCTCCATCTTGCATCTTTTCAAATCCCACATTTATTTCTTAAATAAAATATTATTCAAGCCTCAAGGTAAGAGAAAATCAATTTATACCATTTTATTATGTGTTTTTTGTTTTTTATTTTTAGATGAAGCATAGAAATGATCATTTGGTTTGTCACTTTGGTTGTGTTCTCCACTTAGAAGTTAGATCTACATACTTTCATGCTAGATCTACTCATACACATGATTTTTATATTTTTATTTCAATTATTTTATTTTCGGATTTTTCAATATTTAAATTATAATATATCATTTTTTGGGGATTTCATCATAAATATGTTGTTTTAATGATTCATGATCATTGTGTGGTTTATAAATGATTGATTTATATACTTTTATGCTAGATCTATATATTTAGTATTTTGAAAATAATTTTATTAAATCTTAATTTTTCTAAAAATAATTGTTGTCACTTGGTCTTGAATTTCTTAATTTATTTGTTGATTGAGTTAGTATTAAATGATGATTGATATGTTATTTTTATTTTCTTATATTTTACACTAATAAATTGATCATGAGCATCAATAATGGTTGTATTATATGAAATACTGGAAAAGACAACGAACTGTAATATAGACAGGACTCATAACTTAAGGTGACCGAGATTTTGATTTATTGTTGTTACTAATGGAAAAAAAATATTGTTTTCCAGCATTTTCTAATATTCTGGATTTTTTGGATATTTTTGGAAATTTTTTTGGATTAAAAAAAAATTCACACCGTGACGGACCGATATTCGCGACCGACACCGATATCATATCGGTTTTTCGGCCCGACCGAGACTGCGACCGAAACCGAGATTTTAAACCATGGTTACATGTCAAATAAGGAGCAATCAGACACGGCATTACGAAAGCCCGTTAACAGCCATTGAGGGTAGTCTACACCGCCATGCTTGTCTTCAACAGAGAGAAGATTATTAAAACCGCCAAGGCAACACCAGGCCAAGGTCAATGCAGCAGAGAGATTACGTAGTAAATCCTAAGATTCAGTGCATCTACTCCTCTCCAGATGCCCATAAAAACCAATTAGCCTCCACCGAGAATGCTGCAGATCTAGAACCACATTATCAATATGATGAGAGGAGTAGCCAGTAACAATACACAGATTGTCACTTCTCCAAAGAACCGCCAATCCCCCACCTCTATCAATCCTATCTACTGTAAACGAGCTAGCAAAGCTAAGTCTACATCTCATTTCTTCAATTTTATTAGCGTTGACCAAGGTTTATGCTGAGAGGGTTGCGTATTTCTATGTTGTTTCTTTTGGTTTATTTTTTATTTTTCTATTAATCTTCTCTCTAGAAAATAGAATATATTAAACAAAGCAAAATGGAAACTCCATTGATGATTTATTATTATTAATTATGGTTTTATTAATAATTATAATGCTTAAGAAGAAATTCGTTTTTTCTTTTCTTTTCTTTTTGAAGGTTTATTAAACTATTCTATTGAATATGAAAAGTGTTTTTTTATAAATTTATAAAGTCATATATCCCTATTTGTTCAATTGTTTGATCTAAAAATTGTGGCACATATTGATTTCAAAATATATTATAATCTACACCAATAGCCAAACAGCCCCATTCAAAATCTGCTGAACTCATAAAAAACCACCAAACAGTAAGAATGCAACAATATTATAATATTATATTATTTTATCATGAACTATTTCTTTATGCTATTTTTTAAATCTGTAAATACTATAATCTATGGATATCCAAACAGGCCCTTAATATGAAGGTATATTACTAGAAGTGGAATATGATGTGCGCATTTAAGAAGAAATTACTTTTATTTTATTTTATTCTATTTTTAATAGTAATGCTTCTAATAACCACATTTATTTGTTTGATGGATGATTTGTATGAACATAATTGTTCATTATTTTTATTTTTGTGGATGGTTTGTATGACATTGTTATATGGTTGTTAACATGGATGGATTATGGATTCTGTTTTATGTAATGTCAACATTTAGATAGATGATTGATTTGTATATTGGGAATTTTATGTTGGCTATGAGTTTGTAATAATAAAAGTTTGTTGGATACATGGTATGTATGAAAAGTTGGGATAGTTATGTAGGATGGGAACTCAACTTATTGTTGGTAATCACGCATTAATGAGATTATAGGTGGTCCTTAAGTTGGGAGATGAGGTTGTTCAATGGTTCTTATCGAGACTTTTATTCAAGTCTTGTCTGGGTGTCGAATGAGAGATGTGAGCCATTATAATATGCTAAGCTAGAAAGGTTTTGGATCAATTTTTTACTTCACTTTTTTATTTCGACTAGAAGTTGTTTTCGGTTTCTACAGCTACTAGCAAGTTATTTTCAGTTTCTACAACTGCTAACATACTCTCCCACCACTTTCCACTAATATACTTCCCCTACTAATTATGAACTCTCATCTTCTCCTTTCTAACATACATAGAATCATATCTTTTCTTTCATACTCGTGATTAGAATGGATTTTGGGGCAAGTATCATTTAAGGCACGTTTGTGTACACACCATTTTCACAGAAAAGGAAAATTGTCACGTAAGCAAATTCCATAAAAATGAAAATCTTGTAAAAGGATTTCCACAGAATTTAAAAATTCAGATTTGGTGCAAAAAAAAATCTCCTCGTCTAATTGGTGCTAATGTTGTTTGGTGCGGCTGTGGATTTCTTATAAAAAATGAAACTTTCTTATTTGGTGAAATAATTCTTTGAAGAAAAATAAAATAACATGTATATTATTTATTCAACATCAACTAATAATTTATTTAAAGAAATAAAATATGAAAGAGTTACAGGGTTTTGGGTTGAAATGGACAAGAGTAAGGAAAAGAGGGAGAAGTTTTTCAAAGAAATATATTTCCCATACACCCCCATAGGAAACTCATTTCCACCATTATTAAGAAAAATGCTGGCGAGGTAATAAAACATTTCCGTGGAATTATTCCGTGCCAAACGCCTGAAAAATAGGTTTTCCGTGGAAAACTGTCCAATTTTCCGCGGAAAACTGTCCAATTTTCCACAGAAAGTGTTATAGAAACATGCCCTTAAGAGGGGTGGAAAGATATCATCATGAAATAAGTGGGGTTCAACATGGGATCACTTGTATAAGGAGCTACTAAATGCACACTGAGAATTTCTTTCCACACACCGCTTCTCTCTACAAGACTACACCCACCACAAAAATTAAAAAATTACCAAAATTACTTTATACACACCCCATATTTCCAGCCCATACTCTCTCAACTTCTCTCTACACTCCCTCTCATTGACCCCTCTCAGTCCCTCCCTCTCTCTCCCTTCAGCCGGTGGTGTTGCCGAAGGGGGCGGTGGTGGCCCGGGTGGGGGCTAAGGGGAGTTTAATGTGGGTGAGTGTAGAAAGAAGTTTGGGAGTAGAGAAATTTGATATATGTCTTTTTACGTAATTTACCACATGTGTATATTAATAATGAGTGGCCTGGGTGGGGGCTGAGGGGAGTTTAATGTGGGTGAGTGTAGAAAGAAGTTTGGGAGTAGAGATATTTGATATATGTCTTTTAACATAATTTACCACGTGTGTATATTAATAATGAGTGGCCTGGGTGGGGGCTGAGGGGAGTTTAATGTGAGTGAGTGTAGAAAGAAGTTTGGGAGTAGAGATATTTTATACATGTCTTTTTACGTAATTTACCACATGTGTATATTAATAGTGAAAAAATGCAATGTGCAAAAGGAAATTCCACTGTGCATTTTGCAACTCTCCAAGTTTTTATGTTTACTTTTTTTTTTTTATCATTGTTTAAAATGACATAAAATTGTCCTTATTATGAAGGTATATTACTATAGATGGAATATGATGCGCGAATTTGAGAAGAAAAATACTTTTTTACTTTATTTAATTATATTTTTAATAGTAATGCTTCTAATAATGGCATTTAGTTCTTTGATGGATGATTTGTATGAACATGATTATTTATTATTTTTATTTATGTGGATGGTTTGTATGACATTGTTAACGGTTGTTAACATGGATGGATTCTATTTTATGTAATGTCAACATTTAGATAAATGGTTGACTTGTATGTTGGAAATTTTATGTTGGTTGTGAGTTTGTAATCTGTAAAAGTTTGTTGGATACATGAAAAGTTGGGATAGTTGTGTAGGAAGGAAACTCAATTTCTTGTTAGTAATTACGCATTAACGAGATTATGGGGGGTCCTCAATTTGGGAGATGAGGTTGTTCGATGGTTCTTATCAAGACTTTTATTCAAATCTTGTCTCGGTATCAAATGAAAGATTTGAGTCATTATAATATACTAAGCTGGAAAGGTTTTGGATCTAATTTTGACTTTACTTTTTAATTTTGACTAAAAGTTGTTTTCGAATTCTACAACTACCTGCCAGTTATTTTCGGTTTCTATAACTGCTAACGTATATATTTTTCCTCTGCTTTCCACTAATATACTTTCCCTACTTATGAACTCTCATCTTCCCCTTTCTAGCTTACATAAAATCATATCTTTTCATGCATACCCATGATTAGCACGGATTTTTGTGCAAGTATCATTTTAGAGGGGTAGAAAGATATCAGCACGAAATAAGTGGCGTTGGGATCACTTGTATAAGGAGCTGCTAAATGCACTTGAGAATTTCTTTCCACACACCATTTCTATCTACACCCACCACTTAAGTTAAAAAATTACCAAAATTACTTTATACACACCGCATATTTTTAGCCCATACTCTCTCAACTTCTCTCTACACTCCTCATTGCCAGCCTCTTGCTCTCCCTCCCTATCCCTCCGGCTTGCGGTGTTGCCTGACGGGGCGATGGTGGTTGGGGTGGGGGTGGGGGTGGGGTTAGTTTAAGGTAGGTGAGTGTAGAAAGAAGTAGGAGGGGTGTAGAGAAATTTGATAGATATCATTTTAGGTAATTTACCACATGTGTATAATAGTGATGAAAAAATACAATGTGCAGAAAGAAATTCCACTGTACATTTAGTAGCTCTCCAAGTTTTTTTTTATCATTATTTAAAATGACATAAAAATGTCCTTCTATTTTAAGGTTTGCCACTCTATTATGAAATAATTTTTTTTTATAAGTTCACCAAAAAATTTAAACATAAATTGGAGCATAAAATTTAGACTTTTATTTTATTAACTTTTATTAGTTACATTAGGGTTACCAAACAGGCCCCTTAGTCTAGATTGATCCATTTTAAAATTTTGAGCAGCCGGGTTTGAAATGGCAAATTTGCTGTGATCAGTAGTAAAATATATGCGGGTTAAGCAAAGACCATTCTTTCTATTTCATTTAATCCAGTAACCTGACGAGAGTAATTTTGCATTCTCACTCACCTCTTAACTCCATATTTATCTTGGTAATAAAGGTTTTCGATTAATAGAGTAGAATTAAAGTCGATCGTACAGTATTTAATAATGCAAATTGTACCGTGCCCGTGACTCCCGGAATTTGGACGTTGGAGATGAGAAACGATTTTTCTAGAAAAACAATCGCACGAGTACGACACGAGCGTACGTTTGGCCACGCACGGTCACCGTCACGGGTTCGGTGGGGCCTGTTCAAAATGCCAGCGATCAGTCCAAATCGACGGCGGACTCGGCTCCGGAAAAACTCAAACATATAACATGATGACTAAGCTAGCCTATTTATTCTCCCACCCTCCCGCATTTCCTCTCTCCAGCTCATTCCCAATACCTTCAGATCTAAAAAAGAGAGAGTGAAAGGTAGAAGAGAGATAGAGAATTAATGGGCAAGGTGAGTGAGAGAGAGAGAGAGATATTTTCCCCCCTCAATTTTACCTCTTATTTCCCCTTTCCAACCCCCTCCGCTCTTCACAGCACTCCTTTCAACTACTATTTTTTTTTTCTGAAATAAATGGCGTGGTTTCTCTATATGTTTTTGCGTGCAGAAGGAGGGAGGAGATCAGAAGAAGGGCGATGGAGGGAAGAAGGAGGAGGGGCCGATTACAGCGGTTCTAGAGCTCGACATGCATTGCGAAGGATGCGCCGAGAAGATCAAGAGAGCCGTCAAAGGATTCGATGGTAAATATATCACAAATAACCAACCAACACCATCCTTTCCTTCCACATCTTCTCTCTCTCTTTCTCTCTCTCGTGATGATTCGATCCATTCCCCTTCCCTTGATCTCTCCATTTTCTTCCTTTGTCCTTTTTTTTTTCTTTTTTTCTTCCTGAAATCGAAAGGCAAATAATAGAGAGAGAGAGAGAGAGGGGAATTCGAATCTGTTAATACTAAAAGGAGATTCTTTTGTGGAAACTAGAAAACGGTATCTGCTGATTTTGGATTTTCTTCTTTTCCATTTCAAAAAGAGTAACAGGGAAGTTTTTATTTCATATTATTATTATCAATATTATTATATTTTTTGTTTTTATTCTAAAAAAATATGTGAATGTTTTTTTTTCTTGTTGAAAAATGAAAGATGATTAATTATGTATGGATCGAGTTTTAGGAGGCCAGGCCATGAAATTTTATTGTATCTGTCGTGGGGACAGGAGTGCAAGAAGTGAAGGGTGATATCAGCAACAACAAGCTGACGGTTGTGGGAAAGGTAGACCCGGAGAAGATCCGAGAGAGGATCGAGCAGGAGACGAAGAAGAAGGTGGTCCTCGTCTCTCCCCTCCCCAAGAAGGACAAACGAGGAGAGAAGAAACCCAAAGAGGTAACTAACTATACTTACTATTATTTTACCAAATCAAGAAAATTCTTGTATTATTATATGTTAGTTACAACTTTTATAAAATTAATTATTTTTTTACTACAGCAAAACCAACCCCCCCCCCCCACGCTCCCCTTTAAAAAATATTTTTTTTTTTAAATATTTTTGCGTTGAAATGTTAAATGGTAATTGATTAATTAGCTAATTAATCTTTCTTTTTTTCAGCCTGTTGTGAGAAAGGTTGTTTTGAAGATACGGTTGGATTGCGAGGGCTGCATCCAAAAGACAGAAAGGATCATCTCCAAGACAAAAGGTACCTTATATTAAATTCCGGATTTTATTAAAACGTAACTGCTGGAACTTTTTTGAGAGGTCAGATTTTTCAATAGCTGGGCCACTCCATTCAACCCAGGATTCTTCTAAGCGCAAAGCCTTTTAATTTGTGATTTTAGGGCCACCCAATATGGGCCGTATGAACACCTGGATGTAGGAAGCAGTGTCTACTACTTTATTTCTGGGATTCAGCGGACTAAGTTTTTTTTTTTTTTTTTTCATTTAGAGGCTGGACTTTCTAGGATTCAGCCATATGTTAATTTTTTTGACTCAATTTTTTCATTCAATCAATGAGAACGCGCGCAGGGGGAGAATTTTCCGAGGCGCGTAAATTGTGGGGTCGTGAGTGGGGTTTTCCGTGAGAATTTTCCGAGGCGCGTAAATTGTCGTGGTCGTGAGATAGGGGAGGGGGGTTTGGGGAGAGTCTGAAACAATGGTCCGTCCGTGGGACTCCAAAATTCCAGGCCAGCTAATAAATGGTCCAACTAAGCGACAAGCGTCGATTAGACCCACCCACCCACGGATATGATCTCTGTTAGTGTTCTGTTTAGTGACGAAAATGCCATTTTGAAATTTTCATTTCTTTATTCTCCCTAGTCCCTCCTAAATAGTAATATTAGGGCCCTGCAATCTGCATTCCAACCTCAGAGTGTTAGAATTCCAACATGGCATCTGTAGGCGGTAAAAACGACACTTACTTGGATTGAGATGAGATCGAGGTAAACTTCTTAGGACGGGGAATGCTGAACGCCGAGAACCTGAAAAGAAAGGGAAAAGACTAGAGTCAGGGCCCTTGGCTGCCGTGAGCCGAAGGCACTCCGATGCCTGAGTTAGCTCTGAGAAAACTAAACAGGAGGAGGAAGATGGGAATAAAACGATGTGGAGTCCTGTGAGTTGTGTATTGCATACCTTTCATGGGACTGATCCCATGTGTATATATAAGTGAGCGTTCCTCGTTCATTCTCTCTGTGAGTGGGGGTAGGTGAGGTGAGGTCCCATCGATCCTTACCCTGACTGGCAGCAGTAGGTAAAATGGGCAACACCCCACCCTCTCTTTCCACGCCTTCAGCCAGTTGGCGTACAGGGCTGATAAAGCGAACTTCTTATCGCCATAAATGAGTGATCCTATCGTCATAAATGACTGCTCATATCTGTCTGGGCACGTCGTATTTCGAGGAGGAAGGTGGCGGCCCACTCTGACTCTAGCATTCTGGTCTGAGACCAAGGATGGCTTGACGATGGTGTGCCTTTGTACTGAGCTGGCATCTATGCCGAGCTGCCGAACCGTGGTGCCGAGCTACCGAGCTATTGACCGAGCTGACGGGCTATTACCACAGAGGCCGAGGTAATCGGTGAGTCTAGCTGTAATCTTTGCTTAACTTCGTCATTACGGTGTTTTACCCACACAATTGCCCTCTAGCTTTTGACTTCTGAGAGCCTTCCAGCTCGAGGAGGTCAGAAGCTTGACGACTGTATAGCTGGCTCCACTACCGAGCTCGAGTGAGGGTTATTGTCATATGAGAGAAATACCGGGACGAGGGAGCTTCGGATCAGGAGGGTCCCCTTAGGCCTGTTGGTCGTTGCTAACGTGCGGTCCCCTTCGAGATGTCCCTTCGTCTGTCTTGGATATTTAATAGCCCTCGGATATCGCGCTAACGGTGGCACGTGTCGCTTCTTTTGGCTGTCTCGCAATTACTTCGAGGAGACGTTAGGGCTGCGAGACGAAACGTTAGGGCTGATTGAGGGGACGCCTCTTAAAGGCTCTCCTTAAAAGTCGAATCGACGCCCATAGGCCTTATAAATCAGGGCGCCTATAAATCAGGGCGCCTCCTTCGTCTTCACTTTCCTCTGTTTTCTTCAAATTTCTACTGCGCTCTGCAGGAGAACTTCTCCGGCGCTTGCGAACTTCTGACGATCCTACTTGTGCAGTCCCCATTCGTAGGACTCCTCTCCGTTTTCCTCGTCTTTTCTTTTAGATAGGCCATTGTCTGAGTCGAGAATGGGGGTCTATAGACATTTGTTAGGAGACCCAGGTTCCATAGATCATTTTAGGGATTTATACAAGGTCCCCGCCAATGTAGAGGTCAGACCGGATGACCCTGATGACGGCCTCACCTATCGTGATGGCTGGATGCCGTTCTGCCTGGTCTCTGTAGTGGAAGGGGGGATCCGCTTTCCCCTGCACCCACTGGTCCGGGACTGCCTTTGGGAGTGGAGGTTGTGCTCATGCCAACTACTTCCCAATGGATACAAAATCATAATAGGAGTAGTGCGGCTCAACCAGATTCTGAAAATCGGCCTCGGTGTCCCGGACATCGAGGACACGTATGACCTCTGCAAATCCGCAGAAGGGAACACTTATTACCTCCGGCTGAGGGTTCGTGACCGCGTTAGAGGACTCCAATAAGTACGCGGGCGAAGACCGAGTACTCGTCAGAGGAGGATGGGACTTTGGTGAAGCGGAGCCTGCCACCACGGTCCGGGTTCCTCGAAAAATAGGAATTCCTCCAAGTAAATACCGAAGTTCTTTCGGTTTGCAGTTCTTTCCTTTCTCTCTGTCTAGCTCCTGACACGATTTTGTCTATGCAGATTTCCGCGAAAAGAGGGAGCTTGCGAGGAGGAACCGCTGGAAGGTGAACAGCGCGTGGCACGAGCAGGTGAGAAACTACCGCGACCACAACTGTCGTGCTGCGTGGTCTCTCCTGGGGTACGTGCCCCACTACCGATCCTTCAACACCTCCAGAAAGGTATTGGGAATAGACTCCGTGCTGAGCGGGGAAGGCGTCAGTCAAGGAACGACGACGACCGCGGTGCCCGGCTGGGTGGCGGTGACCGTTGCAATTCCCACCGGACGTCTGATTGAGTCGGGAGACCGTGCTCCAGCAATCTCCGCCGCGGAGCCTGTCGGGACCTCGAAAGCCAAGCCTCGGCCTTCCCGAAGGAGGCTAGTAGCTTCCAGCTCGGAGGAAGAGGAAGAGGAGATGCTACGCCATCGCGGGCGACGCTACGCTGCAGAAGACCTGTCCGCGGCGGCCTTTGGGGACATCGGAAGCGGGGTCCGGAATCCTCCTCAGGCAGTGGCTGCGACGCCTCCGGCATTCCCGGGTGGCACTCCTGCCCCAGACGCCGAGACGGTTGGTACCACCGCGATTGGGGCTGCTCGGCCTGACGAGGCAGAGGTCATCTCAGCTCCGCCTTCGGCCGTCGTCGTGGATGACTCACACCCCGAACAAGCTGTGGGGGCTGGAGGTCGGGCTCGCTCCGCCGAGGTCGCTGAGGGCGGGCAACCGGAGGAGAGGGCAAGGGTTGAGGCCTCGCCTGGCCCCTCCTCGCCTTCGCCTGCTGGTGGGACGATCTTGCCTTCTCCTCTGGCTTCATGGAGGCCGGCCATCGAGGAGGTTCTGGGGAGGCAGCTGGCCGAGACAGACCGCGCAACCGATCCCCAAGTGGTCGCAGCGTTAGGACGAGCCTGCGCCCTTTCTCAAGACATGGCGAGGTGGGCCGGGATGGACAACGAGTCACTCCTGCTCTCCTCGATGCGATCTCTGGTGTCGGTAAGTGCAATATTCTTCTCTCAGCTTTTAGTCCGGTGTCGTTTTATTGACTTCGGGTTCTCATCTTGCAGCTGTTGCAGAGGTGCCAAATGGGCATTGAGAGGCTTGATGCAGCCGAGGCACGGGAGGCGGAATGGGTGGTTGGGAGGGACGAGCTGCGGGCATCCTTGGCGTCTAAGGACGCGACGCTGGCAGAGGTAGCGGCCAGGAATGCCGGCCTCGTCTTTGACTTCGAGGAGTCAAAGGTCGAGGTCGAGCGCCTCAAGAACGAGCTGGCGGACGAGAAGACCCAGAGCCTCCACCTTGCCTCTAAGCTTGACGATCTCCGGATAGCGGCAAAGCGACTGGAAGACGACTTGCAGAGTGCGAAGGGGACAAACAGGAGGCTCCTCTCTCAGCGGAACCAGGCCCAAGGTTCCCTGGAGATGGCGCTGAGGGAGAAGGCAGCCGAGATTGAGTCTGCTCTGGCAAAACAAGAGGCCAGGCTCAAGGAGGAGTTCCTCGCTGAGCATAACTCCATCATGGGGGAGGAGGTCGGCAGGCTGTCCGCTGACTACAAGGCTCAGCTGCCACGGATCCAGGACCGAGCCTGCGAGCTTGGGTGGAAAATAGCCTTAAACAAGGCTAGGGTCCCCGAGGATAGCCCTCTCTTCCTAAATCCCCCAAAATTCTCCTGCTCGGACTTGGAACTCGCGGCCGTGTCTCGGGTCTCCTCTAACCCACCTTCGCAAGCCTGTCCGGAGACGAGCGCCGCCCCCGGGGCGCCTCAAGAGGCTCCAGCTGCCAGCGCTGTTCCCGAGGGCTCCCAAGTGCCCGCGGTCGTTGAAGTCCCTTCTGAAGCCGTCGCTCCCGAGGCTAGTGTTCCTGAAGTGAGCGCGGTTGTTCCTGAAGCTACCCCGATTGCTCCCGAGGCCAGTGCGGTCGTGGCCGAGGTCCCTCCAGAGATTGACTGCAATGTGGAAGCTGCAGCCCTCTGTGGCTTTTTGTAATTTTTCTTTTAATGCGTCTGCATTTACCTTGTAATCAGAGTCTTTGATTAATGAAAACTTTCTTCGCATTTTGGCTTCCTTTCTCCTTGTCTCTGATGAAATGGGTGTGGTCGACCTTATGTCGCAATGCTTTTCTCTGTTTGAGTTGTTGGTCCGGATAGCCGAACTCCCGGCCATTCTCAAAGTTGGGACATCCGCCCATGGCCGAGACCCGGCTTATGAACCGTGGTCTCAGTCTGCCATGCACCCAAAATCTCCCCCCGAGCTTTTGACCTGTGAGTTCATTCGAGTAGGTCGGAAGCTGAGTGGCTTTGTCAGGCCGGCACTGCCGCTGATCTTTAAGAGTACCCGGAGTGTGAAGCGTTGCCGAGACGGCGGAGTCTCGGTTCAGAGAGGGTTCCTCCTTATCACCTTTTGCTGACGCGGAATGCCTCATTAAGTTCTCTTCGCCAATCGAGGCAGTTGCCCTTTCGTCCGTCGAGGCATTTATTCTCTCGTATGTCGAGGCATTTAATAGTCCTCTGGAAATGCGGCGCCGGTGCCACGTGTCGCGTCTCCGAAGGGCACGCAATCATATCTGCAGGACGCCTGGGCTGCCCGAGACGGCGTTAGGGCTATTCGAGGTAGCGCCACATTAAAGGCTTCTCTTGAAATCTGAAACGGCGCCCCCATCCCTTATAAATTAGGGTACCTTCTCCTTCTTCCATCTTTTCGATTTTCCGGAGCTCTTGTCGCATTCTGCTGAAGAACAAAACTGCCTATGAGCGCTCCTGTTTGCACGGCCTTCCATCGTAGGATTTCGTCCTTCCCTCTTCTCCCTTTCTAGTAGGCAGTTCTCCGTTTAGGGTAGAGAATGGGCATTTACAGGCACTGGCTGGGGGACCCATTGTCCATAGGCTTGTTCAGGGAGGCATACAAGATCCCTGCGAATGTAGAAGTTAGGCCAGACGGCCCTGACGATGGTATCTCACACCGCGACGGCTGGATGCCATTTTGGCTAGTGTCCGTCGTGGAGGGAGGAATCCGGTTCCCCCTTCACCCACTCCTCAGGGATTGTCTTCGGGAGTGGGAGTTAAGCCCCTGCCAGCTACTTCCCAATGGGTATAAAATCATCATGGGAGTAGTGCGGCTAAACGAGATTCTTGAAATCAACCTCGGTGTTCCAGACATCGAGAAGGCGTATGACCTCTGCAAATCCTCAGAAGGGAATACGTATTACCTCCGGCTAAGGGTCCATCGAACTGCCTTCGTGACCGCGCTGGAAGATTCCAATAAATACGCGGGGAAGGACCGTGTCTTTGTCAGAGGGGCATGGGAGTTCGGCAAGGCGGAGTCCAGCACCACAGCCCGGATCCCACGAAGAATAGGAGTCCCCCCAAGTAAAAAAATGAGGCCCCCCTGGGTTTTGTAGTTTAACCGTATTTGTCTCTTTCCTTCTGTTAACATTGCTCTGTTTCTGCAGGTTTTCGGCAGAGAAGGGAGTTCGCCAGAAGAAACTGGTGGAAGGTGAACAGAGACTGGCACGAGAAGGTGCGAAAGTACCGCGGCCATCACTGTCGAGCCGCGTTCTCGCTTTTGGAGTATACGCCTCATTACAAGTCTTTCATCACCTCGAGGCGGGTGACCGGGATTGACTCCGTGCTGCCCGGGGAAAACATCAGCTAGAACACCGTACAGACCGAGGTCCCCATCTCGGAGACGGTGACTGTCGCAATTCCCAGCGGGATTCCGGCAGAATCGGGCGAACAGTCTCCGGGCCGTGAACCTGCGGGGACTGTGAGAGCCGTGACCGAGCGCAAGCGGTAGAGGCAGAGATTTGTCGTTTCCAGCGCATCTCGGAGCTCATCCAGCTCGGAAGAATCCGAAGTTGAGATGTTGCGCAGTCGTGGCCAACGCTTCGTGGCCGAGGACCTGTCCGCCGTAGCCTTTGGGGACATAGGGGGCGAGACCTCGAACCCTTTTCGGGGCGCCAGCGTCGCCCCGACTACGACGCCCGTGGCTGCTGCAGAGGTTCTCGCTCCCGCGGCCGAGACGGGTCCAGGAGCCGTTGACGGGGCCCAATCCGGCCCTCCCGCCGCGGTCGAGGTTGGCGCTGATCCTCCGGCCATAGTCGTTGACGAATTGCCCTCCGACTCAGGCAGAGAGGGTCCTGCCGAGGTCGTCGAGGCGCGCAGGCCGGAAAAGAGGGCGAGGGTCGATCCCCCACCTGCCCCTGAACCGCCTATGTCGGTCGGGGAATCCACTACTCCTTCCGAGTTTGTCCCTTGGAGACCGAACATCGAGGGCGTGCTGGGGAGGCAGTTAGCCGAGTCGGACCGAGCGGTCAACCCTGAAATGGTTGCCGCACTGGGATGAGCTTGCGCCCTTCCCCATGACATGGCGAGGTGGGTGCGGATGGACAATGAGTCGCTGTTGCTCTCCTCAATGCGGTCGTTGGTAGCTGTATGTCACCTTATCCTTCATATTCCTCTCTTTTTCTGCTGCGTTCTTTCAGCTGACACTGTTCTTACTGCAACTCTTGCAAAAGTGTCAAACTGGCACGGGGAGGCTGGACGCAGCCGAGGCCAGGGCAGCAGTCTGGGCGGCGGAGAAAGAGAAGCTGCTGAAGTCCCTGGCGGCAAAGGATGCGACGCTAGCGGAGGAGGCGAGTAGGAATGCGGATCTTTTTGCCGAGCTCGACGCAGCGCGGGCCTTGGCGGAGCACCTCAAAGAGAAAGCAAAGGAGGCGGCGGATCAGAACGCCCACCTTTCCTACGAGCTAGACGAAGTCCGGCTTGCGTTGTCGCGGTAGGATGAAGATATGCAGATGCTGCGAGGGACGAACAAGAGGCTCACCTCCGAGAGAAAGCTAACTGAAAGAAAGCTGGAGATGGCTCTGGAGGGGAAGGCGGCTAAGCTCGAGCTGGCTCTGAGAGGGCAGGAAGCTAAACTCAAGGAAGAGTACCAAGCCGAGCACGAGGCCGTGATGAACGAGATCGACAAACTGGCAGCTGACTATAAGGCGCAGTTGCCAGGAATCCGAGACCGAGCATGGACACTTGGGTGGAAGGCGGCCTTAAAAAGGGTTGGAGTTTCCATGGACAGCCCCATTTTCCGGAATTCGCCCAGGTTCCCTCGCTCGGACCCGGAGCTGCGTGCCGTCTCGGAATTCGCCCCGGCTCCCTCCGCCTCGGAGGTCGCCCCAGCTCCCTCCGCACTGGAAGTCGCACCTGCTACCCTGGTGATTCCCGAGACTGCCTCGGCCGTTCCCAGCGAGAGCGCTACCGGGACCGATTGTAATAAGGAAGCTGCAGCTCCCTGAATTTTGTACTTTTCTTTTTACATTGTATTCCAGCAGGTTCTTACGTAATAAAACAGTATTCTTTCCACATGTTCTGTGCATGATTTATGTCTTGTTTGTGGTGGAATGGGTGTCGACACAGGTAGTTTGCCAAGTAGTTTAATAGGTACTAACTGAGGGCGGGCAGCCCTCTGAACAGAGGCGCCGAACCGTGAGGGAGGTACTGCTACCGGACCCTGATGTGCGTTCGGCTGTGCCGCCCAGGCTGGTGCAGGCACCGAGTTGAGGGCGGTTGGCTTTCTGAATAGAGGCGCCGAGCCGCGAGGGTGGTACTGGTACCGGACCCTGATGTGCATATGGCTGTGCCGCCTTGGCTGGTGCAGGCACCGAGCCGAGGGCGGTTGGCCCTTTGAACAGAGGCGCCGAGCCGCGAGGGTGGTACTGGCACCGGACCCTGATGTGTATGGTTCTGTTGAAGCTGGCGATGGCACCGAGCTGACAGTTGATACTCCGAACAGAGGCGTCGAGCCGCGGGGAATCTCTAAGCAATGCAAAGACTCATTTCAGAAAAATCGCCTTTTATTGATATTTGATTTCTTTAATACATTTTTCAGAAGTAGAATTTTTTGAGATGCGTCGCACTCCATGGCCGCGGGAGCGCCTTCCCCTCCATGTCTTCGAGTCGGTAGGCAGATCTCCCAGCTGTTGAGGTTATTCTGAACGGTCTCTGCCAGTTGGGTGCCAGCTTGCCTTCGTTTGGATCTCGGTCGCCAGGTAGGGTTTTCTTTAAGACCAACTCTCCCATCGCGAATTTTCTTTCCTTGACCTTCGGGTTGTATCCCCTGGCCAACTATTGTTGATAGGCGGCCAGGCGGATAGCTGTCGTCTCTCTTCGTTTTTCAGCCAAGTCCAGCTCCCGCGCTACGTTCAGATCATTCAGACCCTGGTCACAGAGTTCCGACCTCAAGGTCGGGAGGCCGACCTCAAGGGGAATAACTGCTTCCATGCCGTAGGCAAGGGAGAACGGGGTAGCCGAGGTGGAACGCCTCGGAGTAGTTCGGTAGCCCATAGAACACTTGGCAGCTCCTCTGCCCATCAACCTTTGGCTCGGTCGAGTCTCTTTTTAATTCCGTCGAGGAGCACTTTGTTCGAGATCTCGGCCTGACCGTTGCTTTAAAGATACGCCGGGGTGGAGTAGACATTGCGAATGTCGTACTCTTGGCAGAAGCTTTTAAAGAGGTTGGAATCGAACTGCGTTCCGTTGTCGGAAATGAGAGTACGGGGAATTCCAAATCTCGTGATGATGTTCTTCCACACAAAGTTCTTCGTGTCTAATTCGGTGATGGAGGACAAGGGTTCAGCCTCGACCCATTTCGTGAAGTAGTCCGTGGCCACTATCAATCATCTTTTGTTCCCTGGAGTTCGGTGAAGTGGTCCGACGATATCCAGGCCCCACTGGGCGAAAGGCCACGGACTGGAGAGGGGGCTCAGGTCCTGGGCTGGCTGGTGGAGAGAGTAAGAGAACTTCTGGCACTTTTCGCATTTTCTGGCATAGAGCTGGGCGTCCTTCTGCATGTACGACCACCAGTAACCTTGGTTGATAGCTCGGTACGCAAGAAACCGACCTCCTATATGACTGCCGTAGATTCCTTCGTGAATCTCGTAGAGGAAATCGTCGATTTTGCTGGGGTGAACGCACAGAAGGTAGGGCCCTGTGAATGACTTCCTGTAGAGCTTGCCGTCTGGGGAGAGCCAGAACCGGATTGCTTTCAACCTGACCTTACGAGCTTCAGTCCTGTCCTCGGGTAGCTGGTCGTCCTTCAGGTATGCAATGATGGGGTCCATCCAGCTCGGGCCGAGCTCAAGGCACATGAGCTGCTGAGGTCGCTGGATGTCGATGCTGGGCTCCCGCAGCGTCTCTACTTTGATAGTTCTTTTATTACCGGCTTTGACAGCCGAGGCGAGGCTGCCAAGGGTGTCTGCATGGGAGTTGGATTCTCTGCCGATCTACCGGACCTCGGCCCTTTCGAACTAGGAGAGAAGTCCCCTGGGGCAGGCAAGGTAGGCCACCATTCTGTCATCCCGAGCTTGGTAGTCTCCGCTGAGCTGGCTTGCCACCAGCTGAGAATCGCTGAAAACCACTATGGATCGAGCTTCCAAGATTTTGGCACTATTAAGTCCGGCAATGAGCGCTTCATACTCGGCCTCGTTATTAGATGCCTTGAAACCAAGTGTCAGAGCTTTTTCAATGACGAGGCCTTCGGGAGACTGGAGGACTATGCCAGCGCCAGCTCTTTTGGACGTGGAGGATCCGTCGACAAAGACTTTCCAGGACGAGTCTAGGAGCTCTCTCCAGGACTATTCTTGCTCGGTCTCGATGACAACCTCTGTACCCCTATCGCCCCCTAGTTCGGTGTCGAGCGAGGTCGGTGCCGAACTCTGAGGAGTAAATTCCACAATGAAGTCCGCCAGGACTTGAGCTTTGATGGCCGTTCTGGGCTGATAGCTGATGTCATATTGCCTCAGTTCGACAGCCCATTTGGAGATTCGTCCAGAGAAATCTACCTTCCGGAGGAGAGCCTTCAGTGGGTATTCTGTTACAACCACTATTGTGAAGGTTTGGAAGTAGTGGGAGAGCTTTCGAGAGGCGCTAACGACCGCCAAGGCGAGCTTTTCGAGCTGCAAATACCGGGTCTCGGCGTCCAGCAGGGTTTTGCTCGTGTAATAGATAGGCCTTTGCTGGCCGTTGTCCTCTCTGATGAGCACCGAGCTCACTGCATAGTCCGAGACCGACAGGTACAAGAACAGTGCCTCTCCAAAAGTCGGGGTGGAGAGCAGCGGTGGAGAAGAAAGGTATTGTTTCAGCTGTTGCAGCGCCTGAGAACAATCCGACGTCCATTGGAACTTGGAGCCCTTTCGCAAGAGTTGGAAGAAAGGTCTGCACTTGTCCGAAGCTGGATTGATAAATCGGTTCACGGCGGCAGCCATTCCGGTCAGCCGCTGAACTTGTTTTGTCGAGGTCGGACACTGGAGCTCCTGGATCGCGGTGATCTGGTCAAGGTTCACTTCGATCCCCCTTCTGGTGACCAAGCTCCGTAGGAACTTGCCGGAACCGACACCAAAGGCGCACTTGGATGCATTCAGCTTCAACTGGAACTGGAACATCTTGGATCTGGCGGAGGTCGGTCAAGTGGTCCTGCGACCTCTTGGATTTGCCGACCATATCATCGATGTAGACCTCCACCGTCTGCCGAGCTGGGCCTGGAACATCTTTGTTACCAACCGCTGGTACATCGCTCCCGCATTCTTTAGCCCGAAGGGCATCACCTTGTAACAATAGGTGCCCCTGGGAGTGATGAAAGTTGTCTTCTCCTGGTCTGCCGCGTACTGGGGGATCTGATGGTACCTCCGGTAGGCATCCAGGAAACTCATTTGGTCATGTCCGGCAGTGGCGTCGATGAGCTGGTCTATCTTCGGAAGAGGGAAGTTGTCTTTGGGACAGGCCTTATTGAGGTCGGTGAAGTCCACGCAAACCCTCCATTTTCCCGTCTTCTTTTTTACCACCACGGTGTTGGCTAGCCACTGTGGATAGTGGACCTCCTTTATTGCGCCTGCCTCAAGGAGTTTCTGAACTTCCTCAACCACGGCCTCAGTCTGTGGGACCCTAGTCCGGCGCGGTTTTTGAAGCACGGGCTTATGGTTGGGATCCACCTTCAGCTCATGGCAGATAACTGTCGGGTCAATGCCGGGCATCTCATAGGGTGTCCAGGCAAAGACCGCCTTATTCTCCAAGAGGAGGTTAAGCAGTTCTGTCTTCTCGGACTCGGGGAGCTGGCTTCCAACGATAAAGAATCTGTCGGGGTCGGCGGGATCAATGTTGACCTTGGTGAGGTCCTCGATGCTTTTCTGCGCCGAAGCCCTGCCGACATCCCCAAGCTCGGCCTCTCTATCCAGTTCGGCCACATTGACTTGGGATGGCTCAGCCTCGCCAGGCAGCACGGCCAGCAGGCATTGCCTGGCCATGTGCTAGTCGCCTCTAACGGTGATCACATCCGTTCGGCCCGACCGGTTTTCCAAAGGGAACTTGAGCTTCTGATGACAGGTGGAGGGCACTGCCTCCATGCTATGCAGTCATGTCCTCCCCATTATAACATTGTATGGGGAGGGGACATCGACTACTATGAAGTCAACTTGCCTGCAGGCGCCACCCACTTGGACTCTGAGGGAGATCTTACCCTTGGGATAAACAGGCTTGGAGCTGAAGCCGACCAGAGGGGTACGGGCAGCCTGGAGGTCCTCGTCCTTCAGCTTCAACTTCTTGAAGCAATCGTAGTAGAGGACTTCGGACGAACTGCCAGGGTCGACAAGGGCTCTCTGAACCAAGAAGTTCTGCAGCTTCAAGGTGAGCACTAGGGCGTCGTTGTGTGGGAGCTCGACGTCTTCCAAGTCCTTGTCGGAAAACCATATTCTGACCCCCTCTGTTTTGGCTTTCTTCGTGGCCGGCTTTGGTGCCGCAGTCAGCACCTGCTTCTGATGGGAGGCGCGCCTGGCCTCAGCGCGAGCCTGAGAGCTCTTCTTGGGTGGGGCGGCGAAGTGAATGACGTTGATGATGCCTTCTGGCTCGCTGTCGTGGTTGTCAGCGTCTTGCCGCGGAGGTCGGTCATCACCTCGGCCCTCCTTGATATAATCCCTGAGATGCCCCTCCTTCACGATGTTCTCCAGGTGGAGCTTGTAGCTCCTGCATTCGTCGGTTGTGTGCCCATTTTGCTTGTGGTAAGCACAGAACTTACTCTGGTCCCGCGAGGAGGAGTCGGTCGTCATCGGCTGCGGCCACTTGAAGAAAGGCTGCGCTTTTATTTTATTGAGGAGCCTAAAGATCGGCTCCTTAAAGATGGTATTTACTGCCACGTGGGAGGCCGGCTCGTGGCCTAACCTTCTGTCGTTCCCTGATCCTGCTGCCGAGGTAGAGGGGGCTCGGCGCTGCTCCGAGGACCGGGCCTTGCGCCAATCCGGGGACGGATCTCTGCGACGATCCTCCCTCCGGGAGGACCTGCTATCTCCCTTAGCTGGTGGGCTCTTCTTGGTGAGGCCGAAGTTTTCGCGACCTCGCACCTCGTCTTCCTCCGCCAATATGAACCGATTCGCTCGGGTCATCAGCTCCTTCATGGTGGTCACGGGGTACATGACCAGCTGTGCCCGCAGCGGGATGCCCGGTCGAAGAGCCAGCTGGAAGGACTTCACTGCCAACTCTTCAGAAGCGCACTCGATCTGGCTGTAGACAGTCCAGAACCGACGAGCGAATTGGGTGACGCTCTCGTCCTCCTGCATTCGGAGGGCCATCAGGTCAGCATCGGTCTTCGAGACGACGCGATGAGCCTGGAATTTTCCCAGGAAGGAGGTCCGGAGCTGCCGCCAACTGGAAATGGAGTCTTCAGGAAGCGAGCAAAACCATCGCAGGGGGAGATCCGCCAAACTGGAGGAGAAAACTCGACAGTTTAGGGAGTCGTCATCCCCCCAGACTGACATCCTCTGGACGTAATGTTGGAGATGAGCCGCAGGGTCCGAGGTTCCGTCATACAGAGCGAACCTCGGGACACTGAACTTCTCGGGGAGCGTGTATTTTCTTATCTCCTTAGAGAAAGGAGACGCGCCAGTATCCTCGGCTTCGAAGGCGCTAAACTGGTCTCGGACGATACCAGCAGTCTCTATATTCTGGCGGATCGCCTGCTTCACCCTCTGGTCAATCCACTGCTTTAGCTCTTCATCTTCCGAAACCTGGCGCTGCTTCTTCGGCCCTTCATGCATGTGACTGCTGCTGGAGCGTTCTTCCCCTTGGTCTCGCCTCTTATTGTTGAGGACATGCCTCAGGTCTCGCCCGTGGTCCAGGCGCCTGGGTGGCGGACTTTGACCCTTCTTGTCGTCGAGTTGTTGCTTGAGCCGTTGGATAAGCTCATGCTGCTCCTGGATGAGGCGGTTCTGAGCCCTGATGTCATCCAGGCGGGGGTCTTCGTTTTGATCGAGGCTGGCTTGATGGTGTGACTGGGATCCAGCCCGCGCTGACTTCTCGTGTGGCTTGGTGACCGACTTGTCGCCTTGCCTGGCCCGCTCATGGCTATAGCGGGGCTGTTCCGGAGGTGGGACGTCGCGAAGGGAAAATATGGTCACTCCCCTAGACCGTGACTGTGTTTGGACCGTGGGAGACCTCCCCCCAGACCTCCTTTGCTGAGGGGGTGGAGGTGGAAGATTTTGCGCCAGCGTAAGTTGTATGGACAAAGCCTTGCCCTTGGAGGGTCCTTCGCCATTTCTGGTTTCTGGTTTTTGGAGGCATGGTGTTTACAAGCTTTTTGTTCAGCTTCCCACAGACGGCGCCAAACTGTAGGCGGTAAAAATGACACTTACTTGGATTGAGATGAGATCGAGGTAAACTTCTTAGGACGGGGAATGCTGAACGCCGAGAACCTGAAAAGGAAGGGAAAAGGCTAGAGTCAGGGCCCCTGGCTGCCGTGAGCCGAAGGCACTCCGATGCCTGAGTTAGCTCTGAGAAAACTAAACAGGAGGAGGAAGATGGGAATGAAACGATGTGGAGTCCTGTGAGTTGTGTATCGCGTACCTTTCATGGGACTGATCCCATGTGTATATATAAGTGAGCGTTTCTCGTTCATTCTCTGTGTGTGGGGGTAGGTGAGGTGAGGTCTCATCGATCCTTACCCTGACTGGCAGCAGTAGGTAAAATGGGCAACACCCCACCCTCTCTTTCCACGCCTTCAGCCAGTTGGCGTACAGGGCTGATAAAGCGAACTTCTTATCGCCATAAATGAGCGATCCTATCGTCATAAATGACTGCTCATATCTGTCTGGGCACGCCGTATTTCGAGGAGGAAGGTGGCAGCCCACTCTGACTCTAGCATTCTGGTCTGAGACCAAGGATGGCTTGGCCGTGGTGTGCCTTTGTACTGAGCTGGCATCTATGCTGAGCTGCCGAACCGTGGTGCCGAGCTACCGAGCTATTGACCGAGCTGCCGAGCTGACGGGCTATTACCACAGAGGCCGAGGTGATCGGCGAGTCTAGCTGTAATCTTTGCTTAACTTCGTCATTACGGTGTTTTACCCACACAGCATCATTTGTTTGTTGTCATCTGGCGCCCAGACAATTTTTCCCTGCTGGGGGCTCCCCGTTATTTGTTAGACTAGCGTTTTTTCCTTCTAGACCCTTGAGGAGGGGAGAGGAGAGGAGCGGAGAGTCGTCTGATGACGACTTGGTGTGGGTGATCATTGGAGTATGTTGGGTACACACTACAGCCACACGGGATATATATATATATATATATAAATATTTATTTGATTCAATTCTTATTTGGTTCAACGACTAAAAAATATTTTAAACTGATTCTACATTAATCGAGATAGATATATATGTATATATGCATCTCGATTAATGTAGAATCAGTTGAATGTATTTTATAATCGTTTTTGAAAGATTATGATAAACAATATTTTGAACGGTTCATATGAACACACTTTATACATTACTAGTCCATCTGCAAAGTGGTGCCAACTGGGATGCATTCCCATTTACTTAAGAATTTTTTTTTTTTGGTCTAATTGTGGGTCATTGAACAGGGGTGGAGCATGTGGCGGTTAACCCGCAGAAGGATCTGGTGACTGTGAAGGGGACCATGGACGCCAAAACCCTCCCGGAGTACCTCAAAAAGAAGCTTGAGCGACGCGTGGAAATTGTGCCACCCAAAAAAGTGCATTTTATAGAGTAATTTCAAACTGCGTGGAAATATAGATACTTTTACCTAAGTCACTTTCAAGTTTCAAAATGTCAGATTATTGACTAATGTTGCTATTCTTTTTCTTTCTTTTTTAGTTTTTATAAGTTTACCCTAGACGGAGAATGCTTTGGGAAATCATACGAAAAGAAAAAAAGAAGTTGTAGTTCAATCTATATGGAGTGCCCACGTTCCAAAAATGTCATTTAGTCATGACTATCTACCGAATCTACCATTCTTTTTACTTCTTTATTTATGCTTATTTTTACAATATTAATAATTTCCACTTTTGTGTATTTTTTTGTTGGTGTCTTCTACTACTGCTATCTAGGTATTTGAGGGTTACAAGGATGTAATCGGGAGCTCCAAATTAAGATAGTAAATGGTACTTTTTATTCTCATTCAGGGTGGATTGTTGTTTTCTAATTTATTAGAAAGTAGAGAATTTTAGAATCAATGTTAAACTAGCAACAACATTTTCTATAATCATTGGGATCAGGTGGGGGATTAGAATGTCATCTACCTATCTATAAAGTTTCAGAGTCCATTAAATCATCCTAACCATTTGATTCTAGACCCTCAAATTTATCTATTTATAAGGCATCAACTTTGTACAATTTTATTCGTATGGATATTCGGATAAGTGTAAAAAAGGTAGCTTAGTTGGCCTAGGACCGTGATTTGCTCCCACGGGTTGAGGATTTGAAATTATGTTCAGGGTTTGAAATTATGCTACCACCTGAAGCAACTGTGAATTTATCCACCTCTCTCTGGGCCCAAAGGGATTGTGACATTCAAGGGGGTAGTGGCGTTATGGGGTTAGATGAATCATTTTTTTGGGTTGGGGGTTGGGGGTTCAGGTGGGCTCCACACGAATGTCTGCATATAGACGATGTGCGAGACACATGCACATGGAGAGAGAGAGAGAGAGAGTGTTTCATGATAAGGTTTGAATACTGATTTTACATCACTTTGTTTGCACTCTTCTATTTAAAAAGCATCAAAACAACCTCAGGTTGCAGTTTTCTTACTACCAAAAACTTTGTTACGAGACAATACCAAAAACTTCTTTACGAGAAGAAAGGCCTCTTACCCTAGTGGTAAGAGGTGCCGGTTCTTACATGCATATCCAAGGTTTGAGTTTGGGTAGACACCTTTCCTCATCCGATGCTGTGCTACCTCATCAGAGGTCATCTCTCCTTACTAGAGGGTTCCCCCACCTCGTCCGAGCTTTACTCCCCTCACCTGTGAACTCCCTTGCTAGAGGGCTAGGGCCAGCCCCACTAAGCTCAGATTAAGAAAAAAAAAAAAAAAAACCTTTGTTATGAGACAATCTTTCTAGAACATTCCAAGCTTAAAGTGGACCTCTAATTTCTAAATTAGTTAAATAACAGTGAAAGAAATAAACACTTTCATTAATCACGCTTATCCAAAAATGTGAGAAAACTTTAAATATGAAAGAAATTGGAGAAACTCAAACTCATATTCAACGGCTTAGATTTTTGTTTTTTTGGTAAGGGGGTTAGAGCCCAAGAGAGAGCCCTCAAACACACGGGATGACAACCCATTCAAGTGGGGTAAAAAACTACACAAGTGGAAAGAAAGCCCACACAAGTATAAAAATAGTCCACACAAATAGTACACAAATAGGAAGAGGTGACGTATCTATGTTTGAACCCCGGACAATCAGGTAAGAACTGACGCTCTTTACCACTCAAGTAAGGAGCTGTTCTTTCAACAACTTAATTAGGGCCTGTTTGTTTGGAGGTTTTCCTGATGGAAATTTCATATATTAGAAATTTCTTATAACAATGTCAATCTGTGTCCCTCAACATTTTCCTGGTCTTTAGCTAGCCCCATTTACTCATTGTCGATGCCAGTCCTGAGTCACATGGGCGAGTGGAGTTTTTCGAACACTGCAGAATTATAGGATGGATCGAATGAGGATGCATCGGCCAATATTTCCAAGTTTGACTCAGTGTATCATGTGAGTCGTTTGACTCAGTGACCAACAGCTAACTCTAACTGAGTTGGCTGAGGCCGAGTGGCGCGGGTTGGTACAACACTCAACACTGCCAATGGCTTCACAGGTTCGATCTTCGTGAATTTGGGTTGGAGTCCACCAGTGGGGGCTCACAAATCAGATTTTACTTGACAGTCTATGAAATCATGTTCTTTGAAAATGGTGGGTTTTGAAAATTCTATGTAGTTATCATTGTTATTTGAAAATAATACCAACTGCCGACAAAGGGTTTCTGAATATTACGTTGCTGGTGCAGGTCCACATCAATGCCTTTTGTTTTTTTTTCTTTGATAGCTATGATGGATTAGTTTTGAAAAAAAAACAACAATTATTTTTCACTCGGCATTTACATGGATAATCCTACATTTCATCCGATTGCCCAGGAATCCTGGATATACCGCACTTCACATTTGTGTGAGCTCTCCTTCCCATTTGTATGGGCTATCTCACGTCAGTCTTTTTGGCTGGGAAAAAAATAATAATAAGAAACTCATTTCCATGGAAAAAACAAGAAAATCTAAAAGAAAAATCATCTCATTAAAAAAGTTTTGCAAAAATGGTTTCCTTAAATGCTTTTTTCACTCATGCAAGCAGTCTTTTTCATATGTGTAGTTGGTCTTCTCCCAAATGTGTTGGAGTTCACTCCTCTGTCAATTGGGTATTTCAAGGGCCTAGCTACCTCATTGGTATAAAAAAAAAAAAAAAAAACCTAACCACGCAATTTTTCAAAAAAAAAGAAAACTTTTGATACAATTTTACCAAAAAAATAGAAAAATAGAATCTAAAGTTTATAAGTTAAACTTCATTATCTAAAGACAATTAAATTTGGCGATTAGTGCATTCAATCTCTCAACCCCATTTTTATCTATCACAAACTAAGAACATATCCAACGCAAGACCTATCAATAGTAACGTTATATATGTTAGAGAATATTAGAGATTTGTTAGTATTGTTAAAGAGAGATAAGGTAGGTGAGATAGATTAGGAAAGTTTGAAAAGATTAGGTAAACTTGAATTTTAATCATGGGGTATGTTATTCCTCTTGTATAAATTGAGAGGAATTCATTGCAAGAAAACTTATGGTGAATTTATATGAATGTTTTGATGATTGATTTTCTCCAACATTGCCCAATAACTCAATTTTAGATAAATGTTTTTGTTTCTCTTTTTGACTTTTGCTTTTGTCCAAAATTGAAGGAAATTTTCAATTTTAATCCCCTCATGCATTTGGACTCCCTAATTCCCCATTTTTGGGTGCATCTGTTTGATGACCCGGTGCTAAAATATTTAAATATCATCACAATGTTTGGTTGTATCTACTGCACCTTGTGCATGGCACTAAAAAACTTGCTCTCTTGTCAGTCTTCAGCAGCCAACAAGCCAAGAGTCAAAATTGAGAAAAACATCAACACATGAAAATTACTTTAATGCATCAATATTGGAATGCTGCTGATGATGATGGAAATTGTAATTTAATCAATGAAAAATTAGTTGGGTCATTAGGTCTAATCTCTTCTTGATTAGTGACAGGAGAAAACAAACCCTGTATTTGAAAATTGAGGTTGGTATGAATCAAACTGCATGTTTAAGACTGACCCAATTGTAAGACCCTAAAGTGGGGATAAGGTACTCTGCGTCATGTGAGTGGATGATTACCATCCATGACAACGATTCCATTTAGAGGACTATGTACCTTTCCTTGGACAAAACTCCCCCAGGGACTAGATAAGGAAGACTCTGATGTTAGTCTTGCATACAACCAGACTTCGTGGTAAGATTCACCGACAATTCAATGCATGGCTGTGATCACCTGAGCACTGTACCCCGCTGATCAGCCTCATCAAATCATCCCAACCTTGATTCAAGGGCAACAAAATCAACGTACTTTTTAATAGTTTTCTTCTTTCTTAACTGCAACCTAATTAATGGCAGGTAAACAGTGGCCGAATTAAGAAATATTCCTCCAACTGATCGTATCACTATTCGTGGGAAAAAAAAAATCTTGGAAGGTCATATTAAAAAAAAAAAAAAAAAGCATCAAAATCCAAATAACCTATGGGGTTTTCAGAATTTCTGGCCCACGTACGACTCCCCTGTTTCAGTTTGGCCCTTGTAGCCTGTGGGTAAAGGTGGTACAAGTGTCACAGACTCACAGTGGGTGAGACTTCGACCAAGGAGACTAGGTGAGAAAGTGATCACTGTATCAATACATATACCTGTTAATACATTCTTCCAAGGTTCTAACGTTCTGGTAGATATCTAGATTATCCTAACCATATTATTTTATATGTTAGAGTTCAGATGGTTCACCACTCGTTTTCAAACAGTACCCTTTAGATGGAAGATGAACAAGGCTTTTTGTCATAAAAAAGAATTTTGTTATTGTTCCCTCCTCCAATGAAGTTAGAATGTCTTCATCACTTATCAATGTCATCACATGTCATTTGGAAGACTCTAGAAGCCGTTGAGAAATCCTATTGGCTTGATTGTTGCAGCTTAAACAAAAAAAATATGAGACAAGGGGCCGGGGGGTCAAATACTTGAAGAACGATTCCAAACGTACGTAAGTGCTGATGACATTGATTGAGACGAGATTTTCCTCTAAGTTGATCATTTATCTATTATTAACCATGAGAAGGGAAACACAAAAAGGTTAACGCATCAACAAGCAGTAAAGGGGCAACTTGGACTGGGGCCAACTCAAACCCGCATGAACGGCCGACCTGTTAACCCAACCCAAATTCACATTGCATAACTGTCTCACAATATATATGGGTTGTTCATGGGTTGGGAAAACCTGACCTGCATTTTAACGGTTCAGGTTATGGTCAACCTACACAACCGGCATAATCAGCTAACCTATTTAGATGGGTTGCGTTAGGGTTGACCCGTGTATATAAACCCATTTAAACAGTTTGGTAGCTTAGTATTGTTGTATTTAGGATGTTCTATTTTACATGGAATGAGATGAACTTGTGTTCAACCTTTTTGACTTGGAACTTGACTCAAATGTATCCTTGAATATTTAGAATGAAATGGGTTAAGGGTAAGACAATTAATGCAAGTTGAGTTGGATGAAATGGATTGATCTGCATGTTCAGGGTCGAGTCATGTTGGCCCGGACCATATGCGTATTGAAGTTACTGGACTGGACTCATTATAAAACCAAGTTGAATACGTGCTTCAGCCCGTAATTAAATACCCCTTGTGAACCCCAGCTGAGCCGTTTGCCACCCTTACCTCGCACCATAGGTTTTATTAAATTTGAATGAGCACTCGCTATATATAACAGAGTGACATGACGTCTTTGTATTGCCACTTGCCAGTCTTCACAAATTAGTATTAATCTAAGCAGGATCTATCCATGTTTCCACGATGGTTTTTATATTTATTTTTGGGTAAAGATGGTTTCACGATGTACTGGATTGGACCAATTGGATGCATTTTATGGACAGCAATGGATCTGTCCAAAAGACGTACGTCTTCTACTCATGGAAGGGTTTTGAACAATGAGTCTGTTCATTAACTAAATAAATGGGAATACACCAATAAAAAGCTTAGTTCAGGCTAGAAGGTCATGTGATCACTTCCTTATAAAATGAAAAACAATTAAGCACAGATCTATCCATCTTCCACCACTAAATATCACAGAGAATCCATGGCTTGCTTATCTTAGTCCAAGATGATTATCCACATTTACAAGGGAATGTAATAATTTATTTTAATCTAAACTTTCTAGGGGCACCATAGTGTTTCATGCACATTATCCCACCTTTTCCAGGAATGAAGACCAAAAGGAAACTTCTGGAAAGAGCAAGTGCTTTTTACTTGAAAACCACCGTATGTTGCATGTTGCATGTGCCTTAAACTAGGGGATACAAAGTGGGGGGCTAGCTATGTCGGTCGAGGGTTGTTATGTTTACTGTTTAATGTGAGCATTTTCCTTTTCCTTTTCCTTTTCCTTTTCTTTTCTTTTCTTTTCTTTCTTTCTTTCTTTTTCCTTTTTTTGCCTAAGGGCCCTTTCATTTGGAATTATTATTACTGAATTTTAATAAATTTTAATGACTGATAAGAAATGCCTTCCAAATTCCCATTAGAGCAGACTAAAACCATACTCTACGTGAGATGGAGTAATTACTCAGTTGGTTCGAAATCTTGTCTTTTCTATAGATATCCAGGGATGGATCTCTCTATCCTTAAATATGCGAGTACTCTTCTCTCTCCAGGTGTATGTGAATGCTCCCTCACTATGCATCCAATTGTCTTCTTCTTGCTTGTGCGAGCCCCAACCATCTTGGGTGGGGTAAGAAAATAAAAATACTAGTGTCCCCTCACATTTTGTAACAACACAGTCTGCAAAAATCAATGAGTAAATAAAAATGTCAAAAGTCTGGTACAAAGTTCAAAAATATTTGAGAGGATCAATTATTTCTCGAACATAATGTGTAGTCTGAGAGAGTATATGAATTCAGCACATAAAGATTTACTTATGAGTGACAATCATATTAGTGGGTTAACTATGTCTAACACGAACCCAACCGATTTAACTTGCAGGTCAAGTCAGGTCCTATATACCTTACCCAATGCCCAAAAAATATGACGCCAATCACTAAAACAAATATAAACAAAATGTGTTCCATTCCACAGCAGTTATATATATATATATATATTTATTTATTTATTTATATATACGCGCACGGGTTTATTTATAAATATTAAAACCGAAATAGCTTATTTGCAAATCATAAAAGCTTAAGGGGGTACATATAAAAAAATTGTTTTTCAAAATAAGCTGCTATGATCACCGCGTCTACTGGTCCGATCTTTTGAAACCGTGGTCTCCATTACGAACCGGTAAATACGGCAGTTGGTATTGCGATGCGGTCATTCGTCTGACTGTGTAACAGGTCAGCGGCAGCCACATGGACATGGGCTCATCATCTCATTCGAATCTTATCATATTATATCTATATATGTGTGTGGGTAAAACACCGTAATGACGAAGTTAAGCAAAAATTACAGCTAAACTCGCCGAACACCTCAGCCTCTGTGGTAATAGCTCGTTAGCTCGGCAGCTCGGTCAATAGCTCGGTAGCTCGGCACCACGGTTCGGCAGCTCGGCATAAATGCCAGCTCAATATAAGGGCACGCCACGGCCAAGCCATCCTTGGTCTCAGACCAAAATACTAGAGTCAGAGTGGGCCGCCACCTTCCTCTTGGAAATACGGCGCGCCCAGACAGATATGAGCAGTCATTTATGACGATATGATCGCTCATTTATGGCGATAAGAAGTCCGCTTTATCAGCCCTGTACGCCAACTGACTGAAGGCGTGGAAAGAGAGGGTGGGGTGTTGCCCATTTTACCTACTGCTGCCAGTCAGGGTAAGGATCGATGGGACCTCACCTCACCTACCCCCACTCACAGAGAGAATGAACGAAGAATGCTCACTTATATATACACACGGGATCAGTCACATGAAAGGTACACAATACACAACTCACAAGACTCCACATCGTCTCATTCCCATCTTCCTCCTCCTGTTTAATTTTCTCAGAACTAACTCAGGCATCGGAGTGCCTTCGGCTCACGGCAGCCAGGGGCTCTGACTCTAGCCTTTCTCCTTCCTTTTCAGGTTCTTGGCGTTCAGCATTCCCCGTCCTAAGGAGTTTTACCTACAATCTCATCTCAATCTAAGTAGGTAACTTTTTTACCGTCTACAGTTTGGCACCGTCTGTGGGGAACTGAACAAAAAGCTTGTAAACACTATGCCTCCAAAAACCAGAAATGGCGAAGGATCCTTCAAAGGCAAGGCTTTGTCCATACAGCCTACGCTGGCGCAGAATCTTCCACCTCCACCCCCTCAGCAAAGGAGGTCTGGGGGGAGGTCTCCCACGATCCAGACACGTCGCAGTCTAGGGGAGTGACCATGCTCTCCCTTCGCAACGTCCCACCTCCGAAGCAGCCCCGCCATAGCCATGGGCGGGCCAGGCAGGGCGACAAGTCGGTCACCAAGCCACACGAGAAGTCAGCACGGGCTGGATCGCAGTCACATCATCAAGCCAGCCTCGATCAAAATGAAGACCCCCGCCTGGATGACATCAGGGCACAGAACCGCCTCATCCAGGAACAGCATGAGCTTATCCAACGGCTTAGGCAACAGCTCGACGACAAGAAGGGTCAGAGCCCGCCGCCCAGGCGCCTGGACCACGGGTGAAACCTGAGGCACGTCCTCAACAGTAAGAGGCGCGACCGAGACCAAGCGGAAGAAGGCTCCAGCAGTAGTCACATGCATGAAGGGCCGAAGAAGCAACGCCAGGTTTCGGAAGATGAAGAGCTAAAGCAGTGGATCGACCAGCGGGTAAAGCAGACGATCCGCCAGAATATGGAGACTGCTGGTATCGTCCGAGACTAGTTTAGCGCCTTCGAAGCCGAGGACACTGGCGCGTCTCCTTTCTCTAGGGAGATAAGAAAATACACGCTCCCCGAGAAGTTCAGCGTCCCGAGGTTCGCCCTGTACGACGGAACCTCGGATCCTGCAGCTCATCTCCGACACTACGTACAGAGGATGTCGGTCTGGGGGGATGACGACTCCCTAAACTGTCGAGTTTTCTCCTCTAGTTTGGCGGATCTCCCCCTGCGATGGTTTTGCTCGCTCCCCGAAGACTCCATTTCCAGTTGGCGGCAGCTCCGGACCTCCTTCCTGGGAAAATTCCAGGCTCATCGCGTCGTCCCGAAGACCGATGCTGACCTGATGGCCCTACGAATGCAGGAGGACGAGAGCGTCACCCAGTTCGCTCGTCGGTTCTGGACTGTCTACAGCCATATCGAGTGCGCTTCTGAAGAGTTGGCAGTAAAGTCCTTTCAGTTGGCTCTTCGACCGGGCATCCAGCTGCGGGCACAGCTGGTCATGTACCCCGTGACCACCATGAAGGAGCTGATGACCCGAGCGAATCGGTTCATATTGGCGGAAGAAGACGAGGCGCGAGATCGCGAGAACTTCGGCCTCACCAAGAAAAGCCAACCAGCAAAGGGAGATAGCAGGTCCTCCCGGAGGGAGGATCGTCGCAGAGATCCGTCCCCGGATCGGAGCAAGGCCCGGTCCTCGGAGCAGCGCCGGACCCCCTCTACTTCGGCAGCGGGATCGGGGAACGGCAGAAGGTCAGGCCACGAGCCGACCTCCCACATGGCAGTAAATACCATCTTTAAGGAGCCGATCTATAGGCTCCTCAACAAAATAAAAGCACAGCCTTTCTTCAAGTGGCCGCGGCCGATGACGACTGACCCCTCTTCTCGGGACCAGAGTAAGTTCTGTGCCTACCACAAGCAAAATGGGCACACAGAACCGACGAATGTAGGAGCTACAAGTTTCACCTGGAGAACCTCGTGAAGGAGGGGCACCTCAGGGAGTACATCAAGCAGGAGGGCCGAGGTGATGACCGACCTCCGCGGCGAGACGCTGACAACCAGGACAGCAAGCCAGAAGGCATCATCAACGTCATTCACCTCGCCGCCCCACCCAAGAAGAGCTCTCAGGCTCGCGTCGAGGCCAGGTGCGCCTCCCATCAGAAGCAGGTGCTGACCGCGGCACCAGAGCCGGCCGCGAAGAAAGCCAAAACAGAGGGGGTCAGAATATGGTTTTCTGACAGAGACTTGGAAGACGTCGAGCTCCTACATAACGACGCTCTAGTGCTCACCTTGAAGCTGCAGAACTTCTTGGTTCAGAGAGCCCTTGTCGATCCTGGCAGTTCGTCCGAAGTCCTCTACTACAATTGCTTCAAGAAGTTGAAACTGAAGGACGAGGACCTCCAGGCTGCCGGTACCCCTCTAGTCGGCTTCAGCTCCGAGCCTGTTTATCCCAAGGGTAAGATCTCCCTCAGAGTCCAAGTGGGTGGCGCCTGCAGGCAGGTGGACTTCCTAGTAGTCGATGTCCCCTCCCCATACAATGTCATAATGGGGAGGACGTGGCTGCATAGCATGGAGGTGGTGCCCTCCACCCGTCATCAGAAGTTCAAGTTCCCTTTGGAAAACCGGTCGGGCCGAACGGATGTGATCACCGTCAGAGGCGACCAGCGCATGGCAAGACAATGCCTGCTGGCCGTGCTGCCTGGCGAGGCCGAGCCCTCCCAAGTCAATATGACCGAAGAGGCCGAACTCGGGGACATCGGCAGAGCTCCAGCGCAGAAAAGCATCGAGGACCTCACCAAGGTCAACATTGATCCCGCCGACCCCGACAGATTCTTCCTCGTTGGGAGCCAGCTTCCCGAGTCGGAGAAAACAGAACTGCTTGACCTCCTCGTGGAAAATAAAGCGGTCTTTGCCTGGACACCCTATGAGATGCCCGGCATTGACCCGACAGTCATCTGCCACGAACTAAAGGTGGATCCCAACCATAAGCCCGTGCTTCAAAAACAGCGCCGGACTGGGGTCCCGCAGACCGAGGCCGTGGTTGAGGAAATTCAGAAACTCCTCGAGGCAGGCGCAATAAAGGAGGTCCACTATCCGCAGTGGCTAGCCAACACCGTGGTGGTCAAGAAGAAGACGGGAAAATAGAGGGTCTGCGTGGATTTCACCGACCTCAATAAAGCCTGTCCCAAAGACAGCTTCCCCCTTCCAAAGATAGACCAACTCATCGACGCCACTGCCGGACACGACCGAATGAGTTTCCTGGATGCCTACCGGGGGTACCATCAGATCCCCATGTATGCGGCAGACCAGGACAAGACAGCTTTCATCACTCCCAGGGGCACCTATTGTTATAAGGTGATGCTCTTCGGGTTAAAGAATGCGGGAGCGACGTACCAGCGGTTGGTGACGAAGATGTTCCAGGCCCAACTTGGCAAGACAGTGGATGTCTACATCGATGATATGGTCGTCAAATCCAAAAGATCGCAGGACCACTTGGCCAACCTCCGCCAGATTTTTGGCATCCTTCACCAGTACCAGTTGAAGCTGAATGCTTCCAAGTGCGCCTTCGGTGTGGGTTCCGGCAAATTCCTAGGGAGCCTGGTCACAAGAAGGGGGATCGAGGCCAACCCTGACCAGATCACCGCGATCCAGGAGCTCCAGTGTCCGACCTCGGCAAAACAAGTTCAGCGGCTGATCGGAATGGCTGCCGCACTGAACCGATTTATCAGCCGAGCTTCGGACAAGTGCAGGCCTTTCTTCCAACTCTTGCAAAAGGGCTCCAAGTTCCAATGGACGTCGGATTGTTCTCAGGCGCTGCAACAGCTGAAACAATACCTTTCTTCCCCACCGCTGCTGTCCACCCCGACTTTTGGAGAGGCACTGTTCTTGTACCTGTCGGTCTCGGACCATGCAATGAGCTCGGTGCTCATCAGAGAGGACAACGGCCAACAAAGGCCTATCTATTACACGAGCAAAACCCTGCTGGAAGCCGAAACCCAGTATTTGCAGCTCGAAAAGCTCGCCTTAGCGCTCGTTAGCGCCTCTCGAAAGCTCTCCCACTACTTCCAAACCTTCACAATAGTGGTCGTAACAGAATACCCACAGAAGGCTCTCCTCCGGAAGGCAGATTTCTCCGGACGAATCTCCAAATGGGCTGTCGAACTAGGGCAATATGACATCAGCTATCAGCCCAGAACGGCCACCAAAGCTCAAGTCCTAGCGGACTTCATTGTGGAATTTACTCCTCAGAGTTCGGCACCGACCTTGCTCGACACCGAACTAGGGGGCGATAGGGGTGCAGAGGTTGTCGCCGAGACCGAGCAAAAACATTCCTGGAGGGAGCTCTGAGACTCGTCCTGGAAAGTCTTTGTCGACGGATCCCTAACATCCAAAAGAGCTGGTGCTGACGTAGTCCTCCAGTCCCCAGAAGGCCTCGTCATCGAACAAGCTCTGACACTTGGTTTCAAGGCATCTAATAACGAGGCCGAGTATGAAGCGCTCATTGCCGAGTATGAAGCGGTCCATTGTGGTTTTCAGCGATTCCCAGCTGGTGACAAGCCAGCTCAGCGGAGACTACCAAGCTCGGGATGACAGGATGGCAGCCTACCTTGCCTGCGCCAGGGGACTTCTCTCCCAGTTCGAAAGGGCCGAGGTCCGGCAGATCGGCAGAGAATCCAACTCCCATGCAGACGCCCTCGCCAGCCTCACCTCGGCTGTGGAAGCCGGTGACAAAAGAACTATCGAAGTAGAAACGCTGCGGGAGCCCAGCATCGACCTCCAGCAACCTCGGCAGCTCATGTGCCTTGATCTCGGCCCAAGCTGGATGGACCCCATCGTTGCATACATGAAAGACGACCAGCTACCCGAGGACAGGACGGAAGCTCGTAAGGTCAAGTTGAAGGCGACTCAGTTCTAGCTCTCCCCTGATGGCAAGCTCTACAGGAAGTCATTCACAGGGCCCTACCTCCAGTGCGTTCACCCCAGCAAAGTCGACGACTTCCTCTACGAGATTCACGAAGGAATCTGCGGCAGTCATATAGGAGGCCGGTCTCTTGCGTACCGAGCTATCAGCCAGGGTTACTGGTGGCTATACATGCAGAAGGACGCCCAGCTCTATGCCAGGAAATGGGCAGAGGAGCTGCCGAATGTTCTATGGGCCTACCGAACTACTCCAAGGCGTTCCACCTCGGCTACCCCTTTCTCCCTCACCTACGGCATGGAAGCAGTCATTCCCCTCGAGGTCGGCCTCCCGACCTTGAGGTCGGAACTCTGTGACCAGGGTCTGAACGATCTGAACGTAGCACGGGAGCTGGACTTGGCTGAAGAACGAAGAGAGGCGGCAGCTATCCGCCTGGCCGCCTACCAACAACAGTTGGCCAGGGGATACAACCCGAAGGTCAACGAAAAAAAATTCGCGATGGGAGAGTTGGTCTTGAAGAAAACACTTCCTGGCGATCGAGATCCTAATGAAGGCAAGCTGGCACCCAACTGGCAGGGACCGTTCAGAATAACCTCAACAGCTTGGAGATCTGCCTACCGACTCGAAGACATGGAGGGGAAGGCGATCCCGCGACCATGGAATGCGACGCATCTCAAAAAATTCTACTTCTGAGAAATGTATTAAAGAAATCAAATATCAATAAAAGGCGTTTTTTCTGGAATGAGTCTTTGCATTACTTAGAGATTCCTCACGGCTCGACGGAGTATCAACTGTCAGCTCGGTGCCATCGCCAGCTTCGACAGAACTATACACATCAGGGTCCGGTACCAGTACCACCCTCGCGGCTCGGCGCCTCTGTTCAGAGGGCCAACCGCCCTCAGCTCGGTGCCTGCACCAGCTAGGGCGGCACAGCCATACACACATCAGGGTCCGGTACCAGTACCACCCTCGCGGCTCGGCGCCTCTGTTCAGAGGGCCAACCGCCCTCAGCTCGGTGCCTGCACCAGCCAGGGAAGCACAGCCATACGCACATCAAGGTCCGGTACCAGTACCACCCTCGCGGCTCGGCGCCTCTGTTCAGAGGGCCAACCGCCCTCAGCTCGGTGCCTGCACCAGCCAGGGCGGCACGGCCATACGCACATCAGGGTCCGGTACCAGTACCACCCTAGCAGCTTGGCGCCTTTGTTCAGAGGGCCAACCGCCCTCAGCTCGGTGCCTGCACCAGCCAGGGCGGCACAGGCATACGCAATATAGGGTTCGGTACCAGTACCACCCTCGCGGCTCGGACCTATTAAACTACTTGGCAAACTACCTGTGTCGACACCCATTCCACCACAAACAAAACATAAATCATGCACAGAACATGTGGAAAGAATGTTGTTTTATTACGTAAGAATCTGCCGGAATACAATGTATGTAAAAAGAAAAGAAAAGTACAAAATCGAGGGAGCTGCAGCTTCCTTATTACAATCGGTCCCGGTAGCGCTCTCACTGGGAACGGCCGAGGTAGCCTCGGGAATCACCGGGGGAGCAGGGGCGACTTCCAGTGAGGAGGGAGCTGGGGCGACCTTCGAGGCGGAGGGGGCTGGGGCGAATTCCGAGACGGCACGCAGCTCTGAGTCCGAGCGAGGGAACCTGGGGGCATTCCGGAAAATGGGGCTGTCCATAGATACTCCAACCCTTTTTAAGGCCGCCTTCCACCCAAGTGTCCATGCCCGGTCTCAGATTCCTGGCAACTGCGCCTTGTAGTCAGCTGCCAGTTTGTCGACCTCCTCGTTCATCACGGCCTCGTGCTCGACTTGGTACTCTTCCTTGAGTTTGGCCTCTGCCCTCTCAGAGCCAACTCGAGCTCGGCCGCCTTCCCCTCCAGAGCCATCTCCAGCTTTCTTTCAGCTAGCCTTCTCTCGGAGGTGAGTCTCTTGTTCGTCCCCCGCAGCATCTGCATATCTTCCTCCTGCCGCGACAACGCAAGCCGGACCTCGTCTAGCTCATAGGAAAGGTGGGCGTTCTGATCCGCCGCCTCCTTTGCCTTCTCTTTGAGGTGCTCGGCCAAGGCCCGCGCTGCTTCGAGCTCGGCAAAAGGATCCGCATTCCTACTCGCCTCCTCCGCCAGCGTCTCATCCTTTGCCGCCAGGGACTTCAGTAACTCCTGTTTCTCCGCCGCCCAGACTGCTGCCCTGGCCTCGGCTGCGTCCAGCCTCCCCATGCCAGTTTGACACTTTTGCAAGAGCTGCAGTAAGAACAGAGTGTCAGCTGAAAGAACGCAACAAAAAAAGAGAGGAATATGAAGGATAAGGTGACATACCGCTACCAACGACCGCATTAAGGAGAGCAACAGCGACTCATTGTCCATCCGCGCCCACCTTGCCATGTCCTAGGGAAGGGCGCAAGCTCGTCCCAGTGCGGCAACCACTTCAGGGTTGACCGCTCGGTCCGACTCGGCTAACTGCCTCCCCAGCACGCCCTCGATGTCCGGTCTCCAAAGGACAAACTCGGAGGGAGTGGCGGATCCCCTCACCGACATAGGTGGTTCCGGGGCAGGTGGGAGTTCGACCCTCGCCCTCTTTTCCGGCCTGCGCGCCTCGACGACCTCGGCAGGACCCTCTCTGCCTGCGTCGGAGGGCGATTCGTCAACGACTATGGCCGGAGGATCAGCGCCGACCTCGACCGAGGCGGGAGGGCCGGATTGGGCCCCATCAATGGCTCCTGGACCCGTCTCGGCCGCGGGAGCGATAACCTCTGCAGCAGCCACGAGCGTCGTAGTCGGGGCGACGCTGGCGCCCCGAAAAGGGTCCGAGGTCTCGCCCCCTATGTCCCCAAAGGCTGCGGCGGACAGGTCCTCGGCCACGAAGCGCTGGCCACGACTGCGCAACATCTCAACTTCGGATTCTTCCGAGCTGGATGAGCTCCGAGACGTGCTGGAAACGACAAATTTCTGCCTCTGCCGCTTGCGCTCGGTCTCGGCTCTCACAGTCCCTGCGAGTTCACGGCCCGGAGACTGTTCGCCCGATTCTACCGGAATCCCGCTGGGAATCGCGACAATCACCGTCTCCGAGATGGGGGACCTCGGTCTGTACGGTGTTCGAGCTGATGTTTTCCCCAGGCAGGACGGAGTCAATCCCGGTCACCCGCCTCGGGGTGATGAAAGACTTGTAATGAGGCGTATACCCCAGGAGAGAGAACGCGACTCGGCAGTGATGGCCGCGGTACTTCCGCACCTTCTCGTGCCAGTCTCTGTTCACCTTCCACCGGTTCCTTCTGGCGAACTCCCTTCTCTGCCGAAAACCTGCAGAAACAGAGCGATGTTAACTGAAGAAAAGAGACATAAGGTTAAACTACAAAACCCAGGGGGCCTCGGTTTTTTACTTGGGGGGACTCCTATTCTTCGTGGGATCCGGGCTGTGGTGCTGGACTCCGCCTCGCCGAACTCCCATGCCCCTCTGACAAAGACACGGTCCGCCCCCGCGTATTTATTGGAATCTTCCAGCGCGGTCACGAAGGCAGTTCGGTGAACCCTTAGCCGGAGGTAATACGTATTCCCTTCTGCGGATTTGCAGAGGTCATACGCCTCCTCGATGTCCGGAACACCGAGGTTGATTTCGAGAATCTCGTTTAGCCGCACTACTCCCATGATGATTTTATACCCATTGGGAAGTAGCTGGCAGGGGCTTAACTCCCACTCCCGGAGATAGTCCCTGAGGAGTGGGTGAAGGGGGAACCGGATTCCTCCCTCCACGACGGACACTAGCCAAAATGGCATCCAGCCGTCGCTGTATGTGATACCATCGTCAGGCCGTCTGGCCTAACTTCTACGTTTCCAGAGACCTTGTATGCCTCCCTGAACAAACCTATGGACAGTGGGTCCCCCAAGCCAGTGCCTGTAAATACCCATTCTCTACCCTAAATGGAGAACTGCCTACTAGAAAGGGAGAAGAGGGGAGGACGAAATCCTACGGTGGAAGGCCGTGCAAACAGGAGCGCTCACAGGCAGTTTCGTTCTTCAGCAGAATGTGATAGGAGCTCCGGGAAATCGAAAAGAGGGAAGACGGAGAAGGTGCCCTAATTTATAAGGGATGGGGGCGTCGTTTCAGATTTCAAGAGAAGCCTTTAATGTGGCACTACCTCGAATAGCCCTAACGTCGTCTCGAGCAGCCCAGGCGTCCTGCAGATATGATTGCGTGCCCTTCGGAGAAGCGACACGTGGCACCGGCGCCGCATTTCCAGAGGACTATTAAATGCCTCGACATACGAGAGAATAAATGCCTCGACGGACGAAAGGGCAACCGCCTCGACTGGCGAAGAGAACTTAGTGAGGCACTCCACGTCAGCAAAAGGTGATAAGGAGGAACCCTCCCTGAACCGAGACTCCGCTGTCTCGGCAACGCTTCACACTCCGGGTACTCTTAAATATCAGTGGCAGTGCCAGCCTGACAAAGCTACTCAGCTTCCGACCTACTCGAATGAGCTCACAGGTCAAAAGCTCGGGGGGAGATTGTGGGTGCATGGCAGATCGAGACCACGGTTCATACACCGGGTCTCGGTCATGGGCGGATGTCCCAATTCTGAGAATGGCCGGGAGTTCGGCTATCCGGACCAACAACTCAAAACAGAGAAAAGCATTGCGACATAAGGTCGACCACACCTATTTCATCAGAGACAAGGAGAAAGGAAGCCAGAATACGAAGAAAGTTTTCATTAATCAAAGACTCTGATTACAAGGTAAATGGAGATGCATTAAAAGAAAAATTACAAAAAGCCTCAGAGGGCTGCAGCTTCCACATTGCAGTCAATCTCTGGAGGGACCTCAGGAGGGACCTCGGCCACGACCGCGCTGGCCTCGGGATCGGTCGAGGTAGTTTCAGGAACAACCGCGCTCGCTTCAGGAACACTAGCCTCGGGAGCGACGGCTTCAGAAGGGGCCGCGAAGACCGCAATCACTTGGGAGCCCTCGGGATCAGCGCTGGCAGCTGGAGCCTCTTGAGGCGCCCCAGGGGCGGCGCTCGCCTGCGGACAGGCTTGCGAAGGAGGGTCAGAGGGGACCCGAGACACGGCCGCGAGTTCCGATTCCGAGCAGGAGAATTTTGGGGGATTTAGGAAGAGAGGGCTATTTTCGGGGACCCCAGCCTTGTTCAAGGCTGCTTTCCACCCAAGCTCCCAAGCTCGGTCCCGGATCCCTGGCAGCTGAGCCTTGTAGTCAGTGGACAGCCTGCCGACCTCCTCCCCCATGATGGAGTTATGCTCAGCGAGGAACTCCTCCTTGAGCCTGGCCTCTTGTTTTGCCAGAGCAGACTCAGTCTCGGCCGCCTTCTCCTTCAGCGCCATCTCCAGGGAACCTTGGGCCTGGTTCCGCTGAGAGAGGAGCCTCCTGTTCGTCCCCTTTGCACTCTGCAGGTCGTCTTCGAGCCGCTTTGCTGCTATCCGGAGATCGTCGAGCTCAGAGGCAAGGTGGAGGTTCTGGGTCTTTTCGTCCGCCAGCTCTTCCTTGAGGCGCTCGACCTCGACCTTCGACTCCTCGAAATCAAAGACGAGGTCGGCGTTCCTGGCCGCTACCTCTGCCAGCGTCACGTCCTTAGACGCCAAGGACGCCCGCAGCTCGTCCCTCTCAACCACCCATTCCGCCTCCCGCGCCTCGGCTGCATCGAGCCTCTCAATGCCCATTTGGCACCTCAGCAACAGCTGGAAGATGAGAACCCGAAGTCAATAAAACAACACCGGACTAAAAGCTGAGGGAAGAATATTGCACTTACCGACACCAGAGATCACATCGAGGAGAGCAGGAGTGACTCGTTGTCCATCCCGGCCCACCTCGCCATGTCTTGAGGAAGGGCGCAGGCTCGTCCTAACGCTGCGACCACTTGGGGATCGGTTGCGCGGTCTGTCTCGGCCAGCTGCCTCCCCAGAACCTCCTCGATGGCCGGCCTCCACGGAGCCAGAGGAGGAGGCAAGATCGTCCCACCAGCGGGCGAAGGCGAGGAGGGGCCAGGCGAGGCCTCAACCCTTGCCCTCTTCTGGGGTCGCCCGCCCTCGGCGACCTCGGCGGAGCGAGCCCGACCTCCAGCGCCCACAGCTTGTTCGGGGGGTGAGTCGTCCACGACAACGGCCGGAGGCGGAGCTGAGACGACCTCTGCCTCGTCTGGCCAAGCAGCCCCAATCGTGGCGGTACCAACCGTCTCGGCGTCTGGGGCAGGAGAGCCACCCGGGAACGCCGGAGGCGTCGCAGCCACTGCCTGAGGAGGATTCCGGACCCCGCTTCCGATGTCCCCGAATGCCGCCGCGGACAGGTCTTCTGCAGCGTAGCGTCGCCCGCGCTGGCGTAGCATATCCTCTTCCTCTTCCTCCGAGCTGGAAGCTACTAGCCTCCTTCGGGAAGGCCGGGGCTTGGCTCTCGAGGTCCCGACAGGCTCCGCGGCGGAGATTGCTGGAGCACGGTCTCCCGACTCAATCAGACGTCCGGTGGGAATCGCGACGGTCACCACCGCCGAGCCGGGCACCGCGGTCGTCGCTGTTCCTTGACTGACGCCTTCCCCGCTCAGCACGGAGTCTATTCCCGATACCTTTCTGGAGGTGTTGAAGGACCGGTAGTGGGGCACGTACCCCAGGAGAGACCACGCAGCACGACAGTTGTGGCCGCGGTAGTTTCTCACCTGCTCGTGCCACGCGCTGTTCACCTTCCAGCGATTCCTCCTCGCAAGCTCCCTCTTTTCGCGGAAATCTGCATAGACAAAATCGTGTCAGGAGCCAGACAGAGAAAGAAAGGAAAGAACTGCAAACCGAAAGAACTTCGGTCTTTACTTGGAGGAATTCCTATTTTTCGAGGAACCCGGACCGTGGTGGCAGGCTCTGCTTCACCAAACTCCCATCCTCCTCTGACGAGTACTCGGTCTTCGCTCGCATACTTATTGGAGTCTTCCAGCGCGGTCACGAACCCAGCCGGAGGTAATAAGTGTCCCCTTCTGCGGATTTGCAGAGGTCATACGTGTCCTCGATGTCCGGGATACCGAGGCCGATTTTCAAAATCTGGTTGAGCCGCACTACTCCCATTGGGAAGTAGTTGGCATGGGCACAACCTCCACTCCCAGAGGCAATCCCGGACCAGTGGGTGCAGGGGGAAGCGGATCCCCCCTTCCACTACAGACACCAGCCAGAACGGCATCCAGCCATCATGATACGTGAGGCCGTCATCAGGGTCATCCGGTCTGACCTCCACATTGGCAGGGACCTTGTATAAATCCCTAAAATGATCTATGGAACCTGGGTCTCCTAACAAATGTCTATAGACCCCCATTCTCGACTCAGACGATGGCCTATCTAAAAGAAAAGACGAGGAAAACGGAGAGGAGTCCTACGAATGGGGACTGCACAAGCAGGATCGTCGAAAGTTCGCAGGCGCCCGAGAAAGTTCTCTTGCAAAGGGCAGTAGAGATCTGAAGAAAGCAGAGGAAAGTGAAGACGAAGGAGGCGCCCTGATTTATAAGGCCTAGGGGCGTCGATTCGACTTTCAAGGAGAGCCTTTAAGAGGCGTCCCCTCAATCAGCCCTAACGTCCCATCTCGCAGCCCTAACGTCTCCTCGAAGTAATTACGAAACAGCCAAAAGAAGCAACACGTGCCACCACTAGCGCGATATCCGAGGGCCATTGAATATCCAGGACAGGCGAAGGGACATCTCGAAGGGGACTGGACGTTAGCAGCGACCTCCAGGCCCAAGGGGACCCTCCTGATCCGAAGCTCCCTCGTCCCGGTACTACCCTCATATGACAATAACCCTCACTCGAGCTCAGTAGCGGAGCCAGCTATACGGTCATCAAGCTTCTAACCTCCTCGAGCTGGGAGGCTCTCAGAAGTCAAAAGCTAAGGGGCAATTGTGTGGGTAAAACACCGTAATGACGAAGTTAAGCAAAGATTACAGCTAAACTCGCCGAACACCTCGGCCTCTGTGGTAATAGCTCGTTAGCTCGGCAGCTCGGTCAATAGCTCGGTAGCTCGGCACCACGGTTCGGCAGCTCGGCATAAATGCCAGCTCAGTATAAGGGCACGCCACGGCCAAGCCATCCTTGGTCTCAGACCAGAATACTAGAGTCAGAGTGGGCCGCCACCTTCCTCCTGGAAATACGGCGCGCCCAGACAGATATGAGCAGTCGTTTATGACGCTAGGATCGCTCATTTATGGCGATAAGAAGTCCGTTTTATCAGCCATGTACGCCAACTGACTGAAGGCGTGGAAAGAGAGGGTGGGGTGTTGCCCATTTTACCTACTGCTGCCAGTCAGGGTAAGGATCGATGGGACCTCACCTCACCTACCCCCACTCACAGAGAGAATGAACGAGGAACGCTTACTTATATATACACATGGGATCAGTCCCATGAAAGGTACGCAATACACAACTCACAAGACTCCACATCGTCTCATTCCCATCTTCCTCCTCCTGTTTAGTTTTCTCAGAACTAACTCAGGCATCGGAGTGCCTTCGGCTCACGGCAGTCAGGGGCTCTGACTCTAGCCTTTCTCCTTCCTTTTCAGGTTCTTGGCGTTCAGCATTCTCCGTCATAAGGAGTTTTACCTACAATCTCATCTCAATCTAAGTAGGTGTCGTTTTTACCGCCTACAGTATGGATGCTCACAACACAATGCATGTCCATATGTCACCATGAATGTATGTTTCATGTGGAATGTGGACTCACCAGCCTCTCAAAAAGTCAATAAAGGCAGAGAGAGAGAGAGAGGTGTATCTTTTAAGTCTCATAAGTCTGAACTGAAACTGCAGGGAACATTACAAAAAAAAAAAAAAAAAAAAAAAAAAAAAAAAAAAAAAACAGAGAGAGGAGAGTACTCCAAGCATTGAGGCCGTTGGGAACGGAGGCCGCTCGGAGTTAAGGGGCCCATTCCACGTCATGGCTTCCTTCAAAAACGCTTCTTCTCTTGCATGTTATGGAAGCAAACACTCGATTGCCATCTGCCCAATTGAAGTAACTGATTTCCCCATCATCTTCATGTTCATGTTAATAATATTTTTCACTTGAAGTAACTTCGGTTCAAATTCACTTCAATGTGATCGTACGTGTACTGATCAGCTATTCTTTGAGTGTGAATTTTGTCACATATTTGTTTGGCAATCTTGTTCGGCAACTAGTAACATGCATGCATGTTCCTACGAGTACATGGACCTTCTCACGTGGATCGAGCCATTTGAAGAAGATTTTATTCGGGGCCTTTTTCTTTCCATGAAATTGAATTCATTGGGATTTAAGGCTTTTTATTTCCGTGATCAGTGATTAAAAATGTAGATCCAATAATCGTTCACTATCTTATTTCATTCCAATATTATGAGTGACGATGGTATATAACCTTTCCATGACCATAATGGGGAATGTCAATTATGGAAGAATATTCATATGCATCTTTCCCTCATCATAGGGTGAACGACACTTCCATTTTTATACAAGAAGATAAGAAAATGTACCTCACCCTATATACTTGAAAAGTACATATTCCTTGTCTTCTTGTGCAAAAAAGAAAGTGTCCCTCACCCTATGGTAAGGGAAAGATGCATATAAACATTCCCCGTCAATTGTGAAAGGCTCCATCTTAATTGGATACACACAGATGAGTTTAGCTTTCTAAGTAACTCTTCGTTCTAATCTCATTCAGATCCAACACAAAGGTTGTTCCTCAAAACAAAATGATTCAAAGCTCAAATCTGACTGATATTTGTTTGTTAGAGGCATTCAAGGTCGGGCTAAAACTTGTGCAAGACCAGCTTTTTTTAATTAGTTTATCAGCCAAAATATTTAGGTTTAAGATGCAGCCCCTGGGCCTGAAACTCAGAAACTAAAGCAGGCCAGGCCCAAGCTCGAGCTTGGGGTTGAAATTGGCTCCTCTTCCTCATACATAGGAAATGCTAATCAGCTGAGCTTGGCTTGAACTCACTTGAGCTTGGAGTGCTCATATAATGTTAGCTTAAAAATAAGCAAGTCAAGCTCAGTAGGATGAATTCGAGCTTGACTCAATAGGATCTGCAATCTTCACGATCGGGTTAACTCATCTCTTCGACAAATCATGTATTGATCAAACTCTATTGTCCAAATCTTTGTTTGATGCATGGCCCATTGATCATATATGGTTTGGGTAGAAAAAAATGGAGCAGTATTTATTTCTTTCGCCAAACATGAAAGGGATTCATTTAAGACTTGAGTACCGTATGCATTTTCAATTTAGTGGAGCTAGGTAACTGAAACCACTTTCATTTTTTCCATGAAAATTGCGTTGCTCCATTGTATTTCAGGACAGTTTCTGTGTTTTGTTATTTGTTTGGCTCAATTGAATAAATTATAAATAAACCGGGCCCCTGTATTGCCCATGTTCTACTGAGATTAGAAGTAGGTCTATTATCATAGGTCTACTGTGATTAGAAGTAGTGTTTGGGTGTAACTAGGTATTGGGCTGATATTATAAATAGAGACTTAGGGTCTCTATGATGTACACCTTCTTCAGATTATATAGTGAGTTCTCCCGTCTTCCCCGTGGACGTAGGCCAAAAGCCGAACCACGTAAATCTCTGTGTTCTTGTGTGTGATTGATCTCTTTCCATAGGCCCTAGATCACAACAAACTGGTATCAGAGCTTCATGGCTTGATCGGAAGAAATCCAACGGATCGGATTTGAGAGGGTCGATCTAGAAGTGGGCCACGGAAGATCATCGAAGAAGAAGGAGAGAAAAGAGATCAGATCGGACAGGTCTGTTTCGCTTTCTGGTAGGATTGATCGGAGAAGAAGGTCGGACGTCGCCGGAGTTGTTGCTCGCAGTGTAGAAACGACCGGAACTCCCAGCCGCCGTCACCGCTGTGAATCGCCGGAAGAAGGTGGACGCCACTGTGCTATTACCGTGGAAGAAAAAGGAAACCGGAGAAGAGGGCGATTTGGGTTCTGTGTTTCTTTAGGCTGGGCCCCACCACGCCGCCGAGGACAGTAGGGTGTCGCCGTGCATTGCCGGAGTCTTCGCCGCCATCGTCGCTTCGTGAGCCGAAGAAGCAAGAAGAAGCGCCGCCTGCGCTGATTGCTTGAAACAGTTCTGGTTGCTGAACCAGAACGAAGAAGAAGACGAACCCAATTCTTTTTTGGGTCTGTTCCTGGGTTGGGTCCAGTTCAGGTCGGCCCGACCTGTTTACCAAAGCCCATCTGCCAGGATAGATCCAGGTCGGGTCAAGTCCAAGTTGACCTGACCCGTGGAGAAGAAGCCCAGAAACAAAGCCCGCAGGGAATCGCTGACGTCAGCAGATCGTACGGTCAAAGGCTGTTTGACCAAATCAAAGGCTGAAAATTGTTTTCGCGATATCTTGACGATCCGGAGTCCGATCGGAGATCCGTTTGAACCTACGGACTCGTTGCGAGCAGATCTACGCTGTTGTGGAAGAGGATTGGCTATTCAGAAGTCAACGAAGAAGATTGACTGATTGGAGCGCAGAAACTTATTTCTGTGATATCTTAGCCGTCCAGAGTCGGATTTCAGATCCGTTTCTTCCAGCGTGCTCGTGGTGACCAGATCTACACAGTTCCAGTGAAAGATTTGCGAAATGGCTGCTAAATTCGATATTGAAAAATTCGACGGTAATAATGACTTCGGTCTTTGGCGTCTGAAGATGCATGCTTTGTTAGTCCAGAATGGGTTGCATAAAGCTTTGAGGGGAAAGAATGCTCTATCTGAAAAATTTTCAGATGAAGAGAAGGATGAGTTGCTGGAAAAGGCGTATGGTCAGATTCTGCTGTTCTTGAGTGATGGTGTACTGCGAAAGGTTGTTCAGGAAAAAACTGTTGCTGGCATATGGCAAAAGTTGGAGAACTTGTACATCACAAAATCTCTCACGAATCGCTTGTATCTAAAAAAGCGATTGTTCACATTACAAATGCAGGAAGGTACGTCTGTTTCAACTCACATTGATTCTTTTACAAAAGCTATTTTAGATCTTGAAAATATAGATGTCAAAATTGATGATGAGGACCAAGCTATCATGTTGCTATGCTCTTTACCACCCTCGTATGAGAACTTTGTTGATACCATGATGTATGGTAGAGAAATTCTTTCTAAGGAAGATGTTGAGTCAGCCTTGAACTCCAAGGAGTTAAAGAAAAAGGTTGCAATTGAAAACCATGACAGTTCTGGTGAGGGTTTGGTAGCGCGTGGCAGAACAGAGAAGAAAGAGCATAATAGAAGAGGCCGATCTAGGTCAAAATCAAAAACTAGAAAATTAAAGTGCTTCAAATGTCACAAGGAAGGGCATTTTAGAAAAGATTGTCCAGAGCGTAAAGGGAAAGAGAAATCAAATTCTGGAGAAATTGCCGGAGTTGCAACCGATGTTGCAGAGACTAATTCTGATGGTGCAGAAGTTCTTTCGGTTACTATTGGTAGCTCAGCCACTGAGTGGATTCTTGATTCAGGCCGTTCCTATCATATGTGTCCTTACAGAGATTGGTTTACCAATTATCAATCTATTGATGGTGGTAAAGTGCTTATGGGAAATAATGCAGTTTGTAAGGTTGTTGGGATAGGTGCAATCAAAATTAAGATGCATGACGGTCTTGTGAGAACATTGTCAGATGTTAGGCATATTCCAGAGTTGAAGAAAAACTTGATTTCCTTGGGTACGCTTGACTCAAATGGTTGTACCTACAAAGCTGGAGGTGGAGTTATGAGAATCTCGAAGGGTGCTCTTATAGTGATGAAGGGACTGAAGCAGAATGGTCTTTACTTTCTTCAAGGTAGTACAATTACAGGTGCTGCAGCCGTGTCGTCCTCAGATTCAGATTCAGAAATTACCAAGTTATGGCATATTCGACTTGGGCATATGAGTGAGAGGGGTATGGATGAGTTGACAAAACAGGGTTTACTGTGTGGTCAGAAAACAGAAAACAGGGGTATGGACTTCTGTGAGCATTGTATCTTCGGAAAGAAATGTAGAGTCAAGTTCGGGACTGCTGTTCATCGGACAAAGGGTACTTTGGATTATATCCACTCTGATCTTTGGGGTCCCTCTCGTGTTCCATCTCTTGGTGGTGGTTTATACATGTTGACCTTTATTGATGACTATTCTCGGAAGGTCTGGGTGTATATCTTAAAGCACAAACATGAAGCTTTTGCATAGTTCAAGCAATAGAAGGCTATGGTCGAAAAGCAGACAGGTAAACAGTTCAAGCGCTTGAGAACTGACAATGGCTTGGAATTTTGTAATAGTGCTTTTAATGAGTTCTGCAAGAATGAAGGTATTGTGAGACATCGCACAGTCAAAAATACACCGCAACAGAACGGAGTTGCAGAACGGATGAACAGGACTATTCTAGAGAAGACCCGGTGCATTCTCTCTAATGCAGGGTTACCTAGGAAGTTTTGAGCGGAAGCTGTTAACACAGCTTGTTATCTGATAAACCGGTCTCCATCAACAGCTATAGAATGCAAAACTCCTGTAGAGGTATGGTCTGGAGCTCCTGCTGATTACACCAACTTGCGGATATTTGGTTGTCCTGCCTATGCTCATGTGAATGATGGAAAGCTTGAACCAAGGGCAAGAAAGTGCATATTTCTAGGATATGCAGATGGTGTTAAAGGATATAGGCTGTGGTGCCTAGATGGGAAATCTCCCAAATGCATTATAAGCAGAGATGTGACCTTTGATGAGTCTGCTATGTTGAAACCAAAGGAGTGTCAAGATGCTGGAAAGGTGGAGGATCAAAACGGTGTCAGTAAACAGGTGGAGCTTGAGAAGGAAGCTCCAGAAAAATTGCAGGATAAGGTGCAAACAGATGTCCCAGTTCAACAAGATGTAGAGGAGATACAAAGCTCAAACGAGGAAAGTGCCGTTCCGGATGATTACATGCTTATTCGGGACAGAGAAAGGAGGCAGATTAAGAAACCTCAGAGATACGGGTATGAAGATATTGTTGCCTACGCTCTTAATACAGCTGAGAGTATTGAGTCTGAGCCGGTTACATATCGGGATGCCATCACTAGCAAAGAATCAGTAAAATGGGCCGTAGCCATGGGTGAGGAGATTGAATCTCTTCACAAGAATCAGACTTGGGAGTTAGTAAAACCTCCGAAAGGCCAGAAGATTGTTGGATGCAAATGGGTCTTCAAGAAAAATGAAGGAACTCCAGGGGTGGAAGACACTAGGTTCAAAGCACAACTGGTTGCAAAAGGCTATACTCAGAGGGAGGGTGTTGACTTCAATGAAGTGTTCTCTCCTGTGGTGAAGCATAGTTCTATCAGGGTGCTACTTGCTATGGTTGCTAAATTCAATTTAGAGTTGGAGCAGCTTGATGTCAAGACTGCGTTTTTACATGGCGAGCTAGATAAATAGATTTATATGCATCAACCAGAAGGGTTTGAAATTCATGGAAAGGAAGACCACGTTTGTTTGCTAAAGAAATCGTTGTATGGTCTAAAGCAGTCTCCTAGGCAGTGGTACAAGCGTTTCGACACCTTTATGGTTGGAAACGGTTATTGCAGGAGTGCATACGACAATTGTGTATACCACAAGAAGCACTCCAATGGCTCGTATGTCTATTTGCTGCTATATGTTGATGACATGTTGATTGCTGCAAAGGACATGTCTGAGATCAACAGGTTGAAAACTCAGTTGAGTGGTGAATTTGAGATGAAAGACTTAGGTGCTGCGAAGAAAATTCTTGGAATGGAGATTCAAAGGGACCGGAAAGCAGGCAAATTGTCTTTGTCACAAAAGGGGTACTTTGAGAAGGTTATGGAGCGCTTTGGTATGCAAAGTTCGAAACCTGTGAATACTCCATTGGCAGCCCATTTCAAACTTTCCGCTGCTTTGTCACCACAAACTAAGGAAAAGGTGGAGCACATGTCTCGTGTTCCTTATGCTAGTGCAGTTGGGAGTATCATGTATGCCATGGTTTGCATGAGGCCAAATATTTCACACGTGGTTAGTGTAGTTAGCAGATACATGGATAACCCCGGAAAGGCCCATTGGCAGGCAATGAAATGGATACTCCGTTACTTGAGAGGTACTACTGATGTTGGGATAATTTATGACAGAAGTAATAACACTTCTGGAAGTGTTATTGGATATGTTGATTCAGATTTTGCTGGAGATTTAGACAGAAGAAGGTCCCTGACAGGTTATATCTTCACTTTTGCTAGCGGTGCCATTAGTTGGAAGGCAGCATTGCAATCCAAAACTGTCTTGTCTACCACTGAAGCAGAATATATGGCAGCTACAGAGGCAGTGAAGGAAGCTATTTGGCTGACAGGCTTGGTTGAAGATCTGGGATTGGAACGGAAGCTAGTTACTGTTTTCTGTGATAGTCAGAGTGCGATCGATCTGACACATAATCCAAAGTATCATGAAAAGACCAAGCACATAGATGTAAGGACTCATTTCATTTGAGATGTCATCGCCGAGGGTGCTATTGCAATAATTAAAATTGCTACGGCGGAGAATCCAGCAGACATGATGACCAAGACTATTCCAACAGTCAAGTTCAAGCATTGCTTGGACTTGATTAATGTGATCAGTACCTGAGTGCCCTAAGGGGCAGGTGGAGACGGTGAGACGTGTTTAGTGCATGAGGATCAGCTTCAATGTTCGCCAAGGTGGAGATTTGTTATTTGTTTGGCTCAATTGAATAAATTATAAATAAACCGGGCCCCTGTATTGCCCATGTTCTACTGAGATTAGAAGTAGGTCTATTATCATAGGTCTACTGTGATTAGAAGTAGTGTTTGGGTGTAACTGGGTATTGAGCTGATATTATAAATAGAGACTTAGGGTCTCTATGATGTACACCTTCTTCAGATTATATAGTGAGTTCTCCCGTCTTCCCCGTGGACGTAGGCCAAAAGCCGAACCACGTAAATCTCCGTGTTCTTGTGTGTGATTGATCTCTTTCCATAGGCCCTAAATCACAACATGTTTGAATTCATTTTCTGTAAAAATTGAAAATCTCATCTAACTTAGATGTGCTTTTCATAAAGATTGCAGAAAACATTGATATGGACCAATAATGAAAGTTTATACCCACCAGATGCGTTGCAAACTTTGGGCTTTCCATGGAAGTAACTATTTAGCCTTTTCCTAATCCCTCCTTCCATTGTAAACCAAAAAATTGTATAAAACTAGAAAAAGCTCCCAATCGCCAACACGCTTATGGTTCGGTGGTGGTACCGTTGGCACTCACACACATACATGCCCAGGGATCCCTGAGCTTTTATCAGGTTGATTGTATCACTCATGTCTAATAGGTCAACCAAGAAAAATAAAAAGGAAAAAACAAAAAAACAAAAAGGCTTCCATAAAATATGGAAAAATATAACTTTGATAGATAAGTGTCTAGCTCTTCTTTTCCATTAAGCGGAAAAGAAACTGTAATTAAACCAGGTAAATTGCTCCTTAAGAGGAGACATGGGGACTTGAATTTTCAGAAAAGGAGCTATTATTGGTTTAAGGTTGCCCAAAAATACATTTAAAATATATACAGTCCAACTCGTGAGGCCTTCTTGGAGAACGCCCACTCGTTGTCGTTGGTGGGCCTACTTGTGTAATGTTTCATTTAACCTTTGATTGAACAGCTTCAAAGTTTATTAGTGTTTGAATTATAAATCAATTTAGATGCAATCCACGGGTTAGTGAAAGTCCAATGAACATAAAATTAGGGGTGCTCATAGACCGGGCCCAGCCCGAGCCCAGCCCGGTACCTGCCTTATTTGGTCTGGGCTTAGGCCTTTTGTTTTAGTGCTCAGGCTGGGCTAATGGTTTAGGCCTGTTTAATAGATGGGCCGGGCTTGGACTCATTTGTAGAAAGCCCAAAGCCCAGACCAGCCTAATTAAATAAATAGTAATAGGAAAATATTAAAAAGTGGGATTCATTGGGCTCCAGTCTACACACATCACTATATAATTTAACTCTATTTAAATTATAAATCGATCTCGTGCTCAGGCTTACAGCTTTTCAGGTGGACCGAGCTTGGGCCAGCTCCTTAGAGCCCAATTGAGTCTAGGCCGGGCTTGGACATACAGTTTAGAAGCCGGGACAGGCCTGAATGTTCCTTAGCTCTGCCCAAGGACAACCCTGCTTAAAATTGGGCATATTTTTCAGATCATGGCTTAAAAAAAAAGTGTGAAATAGGCTGCTCTCATCACAGGTGAGCCTACGTGAGTCCCAAAGAGCCTCACTGGAGAAAATCCTTCCCGTTAGCATGTTGGATTATTTAGAGTTCTTTGATATCTGAGTTGCTAGACATGAGGAACGATGTTGGACTCTGAATGTCAGTACTACTTTTCATGACGGTAGAAAACAAGAATTTACAGTATCGGAGGTTAGTGAAGCATGCCAGAAATGAGCCTCTAAAATAGAAGGGTCCTACTTTTACAGATGGTGATGTTGGCATCTGTTGATAAGGCCCACTTGTGATCACATATGAGCGGGCCCCAACCAGCAGATGGAATTCCCCTCCTATGGGTAAGAATTGTTTATGCTAGCACTCTTCATACCCTCCAGAACAAATTAAACCACAAGCAACCCACACCAAAAACAATATATATATATACATATATATATAAAGAAAAAATAAAAAAAAACACCACAAGCAACCATGCATCTTCTTTCAAGACCATTCCCTGAATTATTTCAGTCAAAGATGAGATATCTTCCAAGGAAAAAAAAAATATACAGTATGTATGCTCTGACTACACAAACTACAGAACATACATCTTCCTCAAATCTTTTTCTGCAGCTCATCCATCACAGCTGCATAGATGGAAACAAACCCCGACCATACCAGCCATGGGTTGCATTGTAGACTTACGTAAACCCGAAATATAGGTGATACCTGTTCGGGTAAAAATGATAACTACAAAATAAACATGAGATAGCGTACAGGGGGTTATCAAGCTGGGGAATTACAGTATCATGAGTTACTAAATAAGGAAATGAGAGATCAACTCTGGGCTGACGCTGCCGGATTGCCGTTAGGAAACGATGCCAGGCCCGAGCTATTTTCTGGGTTGGGGGCATCTGCCCTAGCATGCTGAATAAACTCATCAGGGGACATGTGGAACGAATGGCAAGCACAAACAATTCTGATTTGGTTGTTCGGCCCACATTGGTAAGTAACACCTGAAATAGTCTTGCCATTTGGGCCAGGTCCGGTGGTTGACACCCATGGAAGATCTGGATAAGATCCACATCCACCGAATTTAACTCCAGGAGCGATACCCGGCCTTATAGCTGAACCTTCTGGAAAGCCCTCCAGGCCTGTTTGATCTGAAGTCTCCTTTGGCTTGAAGATGTTGTTTCCCTTGGTTTCATCATCTTTCTGAGAAGAGGAACAAGTGCCAGTTTCTTCAGTCACGTGGTGAGGTGCCTGAACAGTAGCTGCAGCCATAAATGGTATACGAAAGCCGCTATAAGCCACAATCTTATGAACAAATCATTAAGTGAAGCAAGTATAGAAAGACATCGCTAAATTACAATTGCATCACACAAAGATTCATTTCCTTGAAAAAAAAAAAAAAAAGTTCATGTTGATGAACGAGGTGGCATGTTAGCACTTAGCATCAAGTCTTGAAATGCGCACAACTGGATATGGTATTCTCTCAAAGACTACAAAACATTCATCTAATCATGCCCAAATTATCTTAGTGACGGACACAAATGCATATGCCACAATTGCCAAAAAGTCTCATGTCACAAGGATATCATATAAAAAGGTCAGAACAAACCCGACCTTAGTAATCAATAAACTTTGGGATTGTTCTGATTTATGAACGAAATTAGTTGGGGAAGAGAGGATAAAGGGGGAAGAACCAAGTCAGTCTGTGGCACCGACGCACCCATCTGTTCCATCTTGTACATAAAAACAACTACGACAAATGCTTAACAGCAAGAAAAAAAATAGACAATGTTCAACCATACCATTCACTCCATCCTGCAAACTTAAATGCGACAGCCTCCATCTGCTAATCTAAGAATTTGGCATGATCGACCCTATAGAAGATGGAGGTAGACAGCTAATATCTACAATCAGATGAAATTAACCAGGCAGTTTTGCCCTCTTTAAATGTGAACTATTGGCTACAGGGTCCAATTAGAAGCCAACATCGGCTGGCGAAAACCATCTGATGGGGAGAATAAGCATGGATATTCCCATGATTGACCCACCATATGAACTGCTCAGATTACCAAAACATGGCCACATCTAATGCACAGAGCCCCATCCCATTATAGACAATAAAAATAAGGGGAAGGTTATTTATAATAATAATAATAATAGTAGTGGTAGCAGTAGAACCTGTCTCAAGAGTCGGAAGCTGGGCAGTCGAGTAGCCAAAGGCTAGCTGCAAACTGTTGGGGTTCATTGACTGCATTATTGGGCGTTCACAGCTTGTAGGAGGCATCAGATGCATAACAGGAGAGAATCCAGATGAGATAGATGTAGTATTTGCTATAGGGACCTTGCCAGGTAGTGAATATGGCACAGACATAGAAGGTTGTGCTTGGAGTGGAAGTGGAACCCCAAATGTCAAATTTCCTAGTTCAAGACCAGGTTGTTTTCCTGCAGCACTAGACGTTTTTTGCACTTGGGTATCAATTACATGTGAATCAGCAATACCCCGCTTATCCTTAGGTACATCAGACACACCACCCTTGTACTGTTTACTACTGTCATCATGTTGTGAGACCAACCTTGAGGTTGAGCCTTCAGCCTCAGACTCTGCCACATCCTCGTTTTCAGCTGAGGAACCATCTTCCGTGGTAACGGAAACATGTGAATTCTTCAAAAGGTTAATGCCCATATAGCTCTTACTATGTGCATTAACATGCTCAGTTTCCCCTTCATGCTTCTTTTGGTTTTTTTCATCTTCAAATGGCATCTTACGCTTGTTAGAAGCCTCCGTCCACACCTTCCCTCCCATCTCAAGCTGACTGGATTTCTCTTCATTGACTTCAGTCAACCTGTTATTTGCACCCCATAGTTCTTGAAACCTAGCGAATTGTGCATTATTCCCCTGCATGTCTGAAGAAAGATGTGCATCCTGACCCGAGCTTTTTGCAAGGTCTGTCCAGAAATTCTCTTGTGGTTGTGTTGATGATTCACTTCTTTGTGGCCCGATTGATTCATGCTTCTCAAAGCCGCTTTGAAAGAAATGCTTCAACGAGACATCAGCAACATTCACATTTCCACCCATCAATTTATTGCCACCTCCTTCATCTGTCTTGTTATCTGAAGAGCCATCTTTAGGCTTCGATTTGCCAGCAGAACCACCACAAGAAAGACCCAAGCTTAGCTCAATTCCATTTTCATCCTCCATTTTATATGGTTAATACAGAAAATTACACTTCACCTTCTTCAATTCCCTTTCCTGTAAGGCCAAACAATGATGCTTAACCCCCACTGAACAAACAACCGTTTTGATATGATGACGACAAGAAAGAGCTTCTAATTTTGTAGAGCATAAGCAAGCATTTACTGCCATAACAGCTACAATTTTTTTAAGAAATGATGGAACATGAAGATGAGAACATAATTAAAAGTCCCAAACTGAAGGATATAAGAATGTCCAATAAAAAGAAAGAAATTAAACCGTTGGGCAATCCTGCAAACTCCATATGTCACATTGAAAAGAATATAAGTGCTTCCCAGATGGTCAGTCACAATACAAGGTATGCTTCAATTTACGACACAATTGTGTTCATGCTGATTTTCTAGATATTTTCAATGAAACTAGTACCAGTCACCTCGCTCTCCACTGTTTCATACGAGGTGAGAATGTTTTAAATAGAACACTAATGGGGATAAATGTAACACGTCACTTTTTGACAGAAAAACCAACAAAATCTGTGATGAGAAACATATTTTGACAGTACTCCATCACATTATCTACAATAGTTTTGGAAGAGCAGTAGTGGTAGCCTTGACTAAGTATTACCCACACAAACTCAAAGAGGAAATGGGTTAAATCTTAAATAGCAACGATCTTAAATAGCAACGAAGAGTGTGAAAAACTGTGAAATGAGAATACGTCTATGGTGATTATAAAAGTGCAAACTTCTAGGCTGTGCTTCATTGGAAGCTCCATTTCACAGTGTGCCATTGAAATCCAAGTTGTTCACATTAAAGAACGAAAGGTTTGGATGTCCCTTAGCTGCAAATGAAAACTATGGATTTGGTTAAAGTTTGTGAGATAAGAAAACAAAATTCATTATCAAATCATCAAAACTCAAAACAGATAAAGTACTGAACAAAAAGGAAACATTAAATGATTAAGCCCATATTTGAAAATAGATACTATAAACTAATCATCAAATACAAGATCATTTGCTACACATTCAGAAATGGGCATTCAGTTCCAACTAACGTATTAATATTATACACAGTATGATGGTCCAGAAAATCCCCCAATCAATCGCAGAAACTCAATCCATCCAATTTCATAACAAAATCTTGAAAAAGGAGACATGCTTAGAACAATTTCAGATCTAACAAGCACGTAACCATATTCCAAAACAAAGAAAAAAATTGAAGATGAAAATCAAATCACTTATCTCAGACAACTCAAATACAAAGGATTCCATGTACTTTCTTGAAAAAAAGAATCCCAGGTTTACTGAGCATTGATTCATGAATCTTCAGCCAAACACCCTATAATTGCAGGCAGAAACAGAAAAATATATATATAATAAACAAACCTTTAAAAGAAAATTCCAATAGATAAAAAAATACAACAATCAGAAGTAAAATCAGAAGTTGAATCCCTGAATCCCCATATATACTCAATTACTCAAACTTCAAATACCACATATTAAGATTCTTCAAATACCACATATTAAGATTCATACTTCAAATAACCGCTTTCTTTTTCTGATAAATAGGGTTCCTGCACCTAATCACACCAGAACCAAAATCCTCCCAGTACATCGCAGCAGAACCAAAACCCTCTCAATCCATCACACCAGATTATTGTCTTTCCATAGAAATCACGCCAAGATAAAGTAAATCCATAAATGAATCAGGAAAATGGAAGGTGTGAGACCTAAAAATCTTCTGAACAGAGCAATCAACCTCAAAATTCTTTACTTCTCATCAAACCAGATACAAGGAAATAAAAAGATTGATACAAATGCCAAAATCAAATCTTTTATTAAAAAAAAAAAAAAACTAAGAGAAAGAAGAAGTACAACAATATTGAAAATATAGCATACCTGGTGAAGGTGAAAGGCAGATCCAAAAGAAAACCCTAAGGAAGAATTATCAAATAACAACATCTCTACACCAGGAAAAAGAAGAGGGGGTAGCAGAAGAAGATGAGAAACAACAATGTCTCCACAACAGCAAAGAATATGGGGGCAGACTGGCAGAGGGTAAGAAGATGGGAAGTAAGAACGAAAAATTACAATGTGAGTTACATTATTACAATATAGGTTTAAAAACACTCGTGTATGATTAGAATCACAGCCCTTTTCTAATTCCTTTCATGTGTGCATATATTCTGACCGTCCAAATGTTGGGTGGGCCTCCAAATCCAATTAGAGGACTGAGATCTAGTTCCAAAACTGGCTCCGACTTCTTTTTCATTGTTTTCCCCCTTAAAATAATGATATCATTCAACTTATAACAGTGGAAGTCTACTACCTCCAAGATTAAACATAAACATGATCGATCAAAGTTGATTTTGAGCTACAATTACAACATTAAAGACTTGTATGTCAAGTCCCAGGTCCACAGGTCGGAACCTATATGGATCTTGAACCAAAACCGTTTTATCAATCGGTACCTAAATTGCGTTTCATACCTTATGAATCAGAACCTAAACCACGTTCCAAACCCAATTATTTACGGATTGAAACCTCAAGATAATCAAATAATCGGATGCCCGTTTACATAATTACATCCCTATCAGGGTGATATAGACTTCTATTCATTCATGATTCTTTCTTTGTGCAATTCCTTGATTGCAGCTACAACAGATTTTAAGGATATTGATTAAAGCCAGTCAGTCTTTATTTGTTGCTATGCGAATATAAACAGCAACACAATAGGATCAATACAACATTATTGTTCCAAAACCGTTTTATCAATCGGTACCTAAATTGCGTTTCATACCTTATGAATCGGAACCTAAACCACGTTCCAAACCCAATTATTTACGGATTGAAACCTCCAGATAATCAAATAATCGGATGCCCGTTTACATAATTACATCCCTATCAGGGTGATATAGACTTCTATTCATTCATGATTCTTTCTTTGTGCAATTCCTTGATTGCAGCTACAACATTATTGTTCCAAAACCGTTTTATCAATCGGTACCTAAATTGCGTTTCATACCTTATGAATCAGAACCTAAACCACGTTCCAAACCCAATTATTTACGGATTGAAACCTCCAGATAATCAAATAATCGGACGCCCGTTTACATAATTACATCCCTATCAGGGTGATATAGACTTCTATTCATTCATGATTCTTTCTTTGTGCAATTCCTTGATTGCAGCTACAACAGATTTTAAGGATATTGATTAAAGCCAGTCAGTCTTTATTTGTTGCTATGCGAATATAAACAGCAACACAATAGGATCAATACAACATTATTGTTCCAAAACCGTTTTATCAATCGGTACCTAAATTGCGTTTCATACCTTATGAATCGGAACCTAAACCACGTTCCAAACCCAATTATTTACGGATTGAAACCTCCAGATAATCAAATAATCGGATGCCTGTTTACATAATTACATCCCTATCAGGGTTATATAGACTTCTATTCATTCATGATTCTTTCTTTGTGCAATTCCTTGATTGCAGCTACAACAGATTTTAAGGATATTGATTAAAGCCAGTCAGTCTTTATTTGTTGCTATGCGAATATAAACAGCAACACAATAGGATCAATACAACATTATTGTCGCCTACACACTCATGGTTGAGTGATGTTGACACCTCGGTTTCACACATGACCAGGGATCAATCCGTGGGCCCTCAAGGGAAAGTATCTCTTAAACCAACAGCCCAACATAGCCAAAAAAAAAAACCATTATTGTAAGCGACAAAGGAGGGCTGTTTTAGTGTTTTTACTCCCACTTTCAAACCATAACCAATAATATGAGCCCCATGAGCTAATTGCATTTATAATGTCGGTCATCATAAATCAGTATAGAAGCTACACATAGCATTCACAAACTAGAAGTTACATATAAACATCAATTAGCAACACCAGACAGCGAGAACCCTACCAAAACAACACGTCTACAAGAATCAAACTATAGGTGCCATGGCACTTCAAAGCTAACTCCCAGAGACCACGCCAATGATTCGAGTACAGAAGTTACACATAGTTGGCATAATGCAAAACTGGATTTGTCAAATTCATTGTGCTCAACTCTGTGTTCCAACCATGGATGAAGAAAAGTACGCTATCAGCCAAATTAGGTATCAACTTGATTTGCTTTGAATCAAGTTGATTTCTAATTTGCTACAAAATTAAGTGAGTTTAATACAAATTACAACCATAAACCTGAGCTAACTTATATTTAGGAAATAAATTATAGATGACCTTTTAAGAAAAATCTGGAATAAATTTGAAGCACGAAGGCTAAAAAGACATGAAGAGAAGCCAGTGAGCCACAGACATGGGCACAACACCACCTTTACCAGTTGGAAACATGCTCCACTTTAATATGTTTTTCCATTGCTCGACTCTGATCCAAATTGGGTGAATTGCATATATAGGTAAAGCCAAAATAGAAGCCAGAATGTCCCTGAAATTTTCAAACTGTTCTATTGATGAAATCAATGATGATCTTTATCAGCAGACCAGCTATATGCACAAATGCCCCAGATTAAATATTTAAACAGATCAACAATTACATTGGGTTGGCGGACGGAATATCATGTTGAAATTTTTTTAATGTCATAGAAAATTTAGTATTAATACTTGTAGTTCTTAATGGTAGAGTTCAATAAATTTAAAATATTTGCAATGATGCTGTAACTATGGGATAAGGCTAATATGATGTTGATTATGCTGTAACTACAGGATAAGGCTAATATTTTCAATGAAGCATTTTTATCATGCCCCACACCATTCCAACACTGGTATCCAACTTTGTAAGGAAGACTTCATAACTTTCATTTTATAGGCTTGAGATGTCATCGAAAACAACAAGTTCATCGGCTTAATAGAATTAAACAAACATCATAAGCCTCATGCCACAGAGGTCAACCACCCATCAAAATCATATCTCAAAATCAAACTCAATATTCAAATAGTGATATAAGAAAAGCACCGAATGACAGCATTACAATCATGGATTCAGATTTACTATTCATATGAGATCTAATTAACTATGGTTACTAACAAAGAAATCCTAATCCCCACCAGACTAATTAATCAAGTCCGACATGAAAGATCCCAAGACCTGAAATTTGACCAACTTTGACCTCAAATTTGACCGACTTTAGTACCCAAGGTCGTGTTCAGCCAATCCCCATAATTCCAAAGATCATTCAGTCATGTTGTTTAACTCAGATGCTTTTTCCAGTTAAGACTTAAGAGTCTTGAACCCAATCTATAATCAATTATGGGTTTGAACGCAACTCACTACCAGATATGGGTGTTTTAAATCCAACTCCTCATTCAGCAATGGGTTTAGTGCCCTAGATTCAACTCAGTCACGGGACTTCTTGATATCAGCAAACATAAATCAAATAAAGCAATTAACAATGTATTCATCAAAGGGTTGAACAAAAATCTTTCAACAATGAATGAGTTTCAAGATGTCGTCAGATGCAACCACTTCTAACTGGACTTTTGCCCAAAGGTTCTCCTCACAAATTTTATTACATGAAAATATACCATAGGCAAGTGAAAATCAATCATCATACATGGATTCACGTATCCTATTATTTACGATTAAACTCAATTTTTGCAATATCATAAGAAAATAACATGGAATCATCAAACAGAGCAGTTTTCAAGCATGCAACCAAAATCAAACCCTTCAATAAGGGTTCAGCCAAGTGTTCTATCCCAACTACAACTCGCCATCACTCCAAATCACAAACCACAACCAGCCATGATTTGAAACCCTAAATCTCAGTCAACAAGGGTTTTTTTTAGCCCATTCTTTATTCAGTTACGAGTTTCCCAAACCCAAAACATCATCAGTTATGTCTATCCCAATCCGCCATAGTATTTAACTCTCTTAAAACGACAGTCAGTCACTTTGAATCAGATTTACAACAGTTGGCAACACCAAAAACCAATATGCCACAGTCAGGCAACCCATTCTTCACAAATAACAGTCTGCCAGTACAGTTTTGGCATTCTCCCTCAAACATGAATAGCTATTAATCAAACCCTAGGTCTTCACTAGAAAGCACAAAGCGAAAAGAGAAATACAAGAAGATTAGGTATCTACTCACCTTGCTAGGCTCTAATTGTTGATTTGCTTCTTCTGCAAGTTCCTCTTAGGGTTAGGGCTTTTGGAGTGTGATATGAGCAAGAGAAAGTGAAGTAAGAGAGAGGTGATATGGGTTCTCTCCATGTGTCTTCTATATATAGCCTGATATGTCCCCCTTTCCCCATCGACTTCATATTTTGAGTAAAACTCTACTTCCCAAATCGTGAGACACTCCTTCTAGTGGACATGCAAAGGTCTCCTTATGGCTTTGCACACTAAAAGACTCAAAAAGGTCGGGTCCCATCTAGTGTACTAAAAGTCATCAAGTAAGATTCAGGGTCCCATAATTCTAACTGCTAAAAGGCTCACATTAAAAGAAAATGCTTTATAAAAACATAGTGGTCCCCACACAGTTCCATAATTAAATAAATCATCAGTAATCAGTATAATAACAGAAAAAAAACATTAAAAAATAATAATCATAAAAGAAAAAAATATAGGATAAAGATAATAATTAATAAATCCATTGAAAAGTTCCTAACCCCTACCAGACTTAGGGTTAGGGATATTACACTATCAAAGTTTATGTTTGTATCCAATAATCATTCAAAACATGTGTGTGTGCGCGTGTGTGTGTTTTGCATCGAATATGGAGTTTTGGTCTTCAGTAAACCAATTACAGAATCATACAAAGGAAATTTTGGAAGAAAAAAAAAAAAACATAATCACCCCAATTTTAGATACATATAAAACCCTAAGGGGTCTTTTGTCTTTTTTGCAATGGAATCTTAAAAAGGGATTTACATGTAAATTTTTCACATGTGAATTTTATATATGCAAAACTCACATGTGAAACACTAGCATGTTTCATGTTTGTATCAAAGCACCATTATCACATGAGTAAATGTCGAACAGTTCGGAATGCACACAAAACCTTCATATATCTCAAAACCTTTTTTTTTTTTTTTGAATGGCATATATCTCAAAATCAATGAATGTTCAAGACACGAAACTAAACTTTTGGGGGGTACTAATGGGCCAATAGAAAAAAGTTCAATGGTTGGGCACCTAAGATCAATGAGCACGTATCATGCTCAAACAACTCCCACAACCTATTGTGCACCTAAGACATCAAAAGGCAAATTAGTTCAGAAGGCTTATTATGCTGGAGTGTCAATGGATCTTGACATGCTTAATCTATTTTCCCTAGTTATATATATAATAAAGGAAAATAGTGAGGAAAAAAGGACTAAAGATTCAACTACAATTCGTATTTATTCATGGTCAACCCCAAAACAATCAAAAGAGGAGTTATAAAGAGGGCTTGAGGAAAAAAATGAACAAGAAAAGAACAAGATGAGTCTTAAAAGAGCTTTACTGAAGGAGAACAAACAAGCAAAACCCAAACCATGGAATTCAGAAGTGGTGAAATTATTCATAGGATGAAAGACTTGAGATAAGAGGATCTAGATAGACCCAAAACAAAGCACTATCGTCGAGGGTGAAGACTTGTGAAAAAGAAGGAGAGGGATATCAAGCAGCAGAACAGATTCAAAAATATATACAAGTATGTAGGGAAGAGAGAAGCATACCACCAGGCTCCAAGCTGCTGCTGTGCGTCTCTTCTCCTCTCCTCTCCTCCTCTTCTTCTTTTTATTCCTCTTATGAGCTGCTCTCGTCTTTCCTTCTTTCCTTTCCTAATTTGCACCTTTGTTTCTTTTCTTTCTACCGTGTTGCCTCTTTTCTTTCTACCGTGTCGGACCCGGAGCAAATTCCCTTTCCCTTTAAATATTGTGCAAGTACGGACCGTTTGAGCAAAGGGAGTGCGTGGGGCCCACCTAAATAAAAAATTTAAACAAGTGTAAGTGTAACTTGTAAATGAAAAGGGGTGATATTCATTCGTACCAGGGCTACTGGGCACAGGGGCTGAAAGATCCACTCATGAGTGACGGAGATATAAAAAATGAGGACAATCTCATTCCTAAAATCCATTCATTCACGTCCTGCAAAATTTAACGGTTTTATATTAAAACAAAGTTGACCATTGATCCAAGAGTCTAGTCCATTTAGTGGATGTAAATCCCGGGATACAGTATTTATCAAGTGGCCTATGTATGTGAACAGTTCAAAAGGATCGTAAGGTGGGCACGCTTGAAATTCCCATCATAAAGATGAATGATAACATTTCCCTATAAAAATATTAAAAAAATAACCTAGCATTCTTTGGAAACATGTAATCTAATTAATAAGAGCTACTTAGATTACTGTCTAAAATTAGTGTGTTTGTTAAAATTATAAAAATTAGAAAAAAAAAAACTCTTATTTCATGAAATAATTAGGGCCCACCTATAGATATTGTGATAATTGGGATCCATCTTTTAAACATTACAATGTAGCCATGTGTCATTTTTAAAAAAATTTCATCCAAAGAGTAAAACTTTGCATTGTCCACTTCTATCCACTTTACCTAAAAACGCTCTAAAAAAAAAAAAAAAAACTTATTCTTTTAAAAGACAAAAACTCTAATTTATAAATAAGTTATCATCGACTCAAAAAATTAATTAGAGTGGTAAATCTCTAAATCATAATACAAGAATGCAGGCCCTTTATATAGTTAATACAGAAAATTACATATCACCTTCTTCAATTCCCATTCCTGTAAAGCCAAACAATGATGCTCAACCCCAACTGAACAAACAACCACTTTTGATATAATGATGACAAGAAAGAGCATGTAATTTTGTAGAGCAGAAGTGAGCATTTACTGCCATAACAGCTACAAATTTTTTTAAGAGATGATGGAGCATAAAGATGAGAACATAATGATGCAGGCCCTAGGGTTAGGGCTTGCGTGGAGTGCCGAAGCACTTGTCCAGAGATGCTTCAACAAGTCTTCGCAGAGATAATAACAAGGACACACCTCAATGGAAAAACCCAACTTCAATTAATCAACTCTAAGAAACTCTTCTCTAGAATGCCATATATATACGAAAACATAACTTAGGGCTAAGAAACCTAATTAAACTAGGAAACTAAATAAATTGGAAACCTAATCCTAATTACAATTCTTTAAATAAAATTAGAAACTAATGTCATATAATCAGTGAATAAAATCCTAAATTTACTTGAGCCCTACACATGTGGCCTAAGGTCTATCCGCATCACATAATTAAAAGTTCCAAACAGAAGGATATACGAATGTCCAATAAAAAGAAAGAAATCAAACCGTTGGGCAATCTAGCAAACTCCTTATGTCACATTGAACAGAATATAAGTGCTTCCAAGATGGTCAGTCACAATACAAGTTATGCTTCAATTTACAACACAAAACTGTGTTCATGCTGATTTTCTAGATATTTCCAATGAAAATAGTACTAATCACCTTGCTCTCCACTGTTTCATACGAGGTGAGAATGTTTTAAATAGAATACTAGTAGAGATAAATGTAACATGTCACGTTTTGACAGAAAAACCAACAGAATCTGTGATGAGAGACATGTTTTGACAGTACTCCATCGCATTATCTAAAATAGTTTTGGAAGTGAAGCAGTGGTGTCCTTGACTAAGTATTACCCAGACAAACACAAAGAGGGAATGGGGTAAATGGCAATGAAGAGTGTGGAATGAGAATACGTCCGTGGTGGTTTAAAAAGTGCCAACTTGATGCAGGCCGACCCAAGATCCGGTCCAGATCACAGGCCCCGAGGCCTTGATGGACCCCACTTGATCAATGATCTGTCCAAGATCGGGGATGCCTAGATCTCAGTCAGAGAATTTCTAAATTTGCTTCCTGATATCTATTTCATGTTTGATTAGGATCAGTTCGTTTCGTATTTTGTTTTTAGAATGTCTTGATTGATGAGAAACAATTCTGAGTTGAGTCCCCATTGTGGTAGCTTAATTATTCCAGAAGAGTTCGGTTCAATAATATGGTGTTTACTTTGCTGTGAGCGTCTTCTAGTTTTCAGAATCCATCCTTGGATTCGATCAATGATCTTGTTCGATCAAGGCGTGATCCGGAGCTGCGCTGATAAGATTGGTATCAGCGCAGAGAACCCCTTGTCAGCCGGGGACTTTTCCCGATCTCATCATCGCTCTCGTCATCGACTCCAACCGAAACCTATACCACCCCAACCATCCAACTTCAAACCAGTCACAGCCAACCCTACCCATCTTCCAATCCACCGAAACCCCATCGTCGAACACCGAGAACCCCACCCAAACCCGTCTTCCCTCGACCCTAACCCATCCCCCAAATCCCGAAACCCTAAACCTGTCCGACCATCACCCGAGCCGAACCCAGTCGATCTCTGTCCCTTCGATCTCTGTTCGGTCGGCTGGCATCCCCCCAGCAGAGAGAGAGAAAAAAAAACACACACACACACACACACACAAGGGGATTGAGAGAGAAGAATAAGAAAACAGAAAAGAAGGAGAATACCTTGTTTCGTATTCACTCCACTAGCAGCGACACATCTCAACCTCGTCTCACCAACGCCGACAATCGCCCTACCACAGCGGCAACTTCATCGTCAGCCGAACTCCATCGCCAATCGCTGGAAATTTCCAATTTCTCGTCTCCTCATCCAATATCAGATAAAGCCCCTTCTTGCATTCTTTTATTTTTCTCTCTCCACTCCTAATCGAGAAAATGGAAAGTCAAGTCTATCCCACACGTGCGAGCCACTGTTGGGCCTGACCAGAGTTCAGGTCTGACCTAAACCCAAGCCCGGCCCAGTTGAATAGTTAAAAAAAAAAAGAAGAGGTTTTTGTATATAGCCCCCTAAAGTTAGTTAGATTTGTAAATAGGCCCCCTGAGGTTTTAGTATTTATAAATTGACCCTCCCATTTTCATTTTAATACCCTTCATGTCCCCAAAATCAATATTCCTAACAAGAATGAGTAGCTATTGTGGTATTTGTGTTGAATTTTTATATAAATGACAGACTTGCCCCTTATATCCATTAAATAAAAACTAGTATATTATTATTTATAAAATACAATCACTTTATATCAAGTCATAATGGTTTCTCTCAATAACTCTCTCATGCACATGAAGCCTAATCGTGTATTTTGAAACTTTTATCAATCCAATAGTGGGTCACATATAAACTGGATAAATCATAACCAATCATAATTAAGCACAAGTGTTGATTGTCATTATGTTCGATTTGGATTTAATGAAATGAGTCTTGTATTGATAAAAAATGAATTTATATAGGGTTATTCTCTCCCACTAAGTGCAATCGTTAATTTTACATGCTTTATGAAGAAATAACTCTTAACTTTTTGAGATTATGCATATAAGAATAAAAGAGATGGATAAAAGTGTTATTTCACTCTAAAAGCCCATAGTGGTTGAAAGGCTATTGATTTTGGGAACACGAAAGGTATTAAAATAAAAATATAGGGCCATATTTGCAAATACTGAAATCTAAGGGGCCTATTTACAAATCCTAATAATCTTAGGAGTGTATATACAAATAAACTAAAAAAACAATTGGCCAACCGTGCTTATAAGAGTTGAAGATCTCCAACGTTGGCTCACGGACAAAGAGCAGGATAAGAAAATATTCAAACTAGGCGACGACTCATCTACATACAATGAAAAGTACACTTACTGAATTGCAGGGTAGACAATTGGTAAATCAGAAAGGATCGTCCATTGCCTCATAAATATTCACACCCGTCCAAGCATAAATAATCAAGACTCGCGAATCTATGTATTACTTTGTGTAGTGCCTATTCATTGAATGAGACACCCGCAGTCCCATTGTTGCACCCAAAATTGATGATATCACTAAGAAAGTCAAAATTGATGTTGCTGATTTCACCGGAGATGTCAGTTAAAAACTTTTGTTGATTGGCTTAATCCTCTAGAAGAATATTTTGCTCTCTATAGTACGAATGGTGACCAGCATATAGCCTTTACGAAGGTTAAACTTAAAGGTCCTGCTAGAATATGGTGGTATGGTGTTGAAAATATTGAGATTGCTTTGTATCAATTAATGCAATCTATCTATGGAGGAATACACAAACAAGTTTCATGAATATGTTGTTCACTGCAGCTTGGAAACAGAAGACCGTCAGACTATTACCAGACATCGGGACAGATTGCGATATGACATCAGATACGAGGTAGCAATGTTTGATTTCACCAGAGTTGATGAGGACCTCAATAAAACTCGGAAAGCTCCACCTCAAATTCAGTTGCAAAGACGCAATACTTTTCAAGCCGAATAGTCTTCTATTAAAAGAGGACATGCACCTACCTATAATCACAATCAAATGCAAGGTTATCAGCCCTATCCTCCAAAACCATTCCAGCAAGCACCTCAAAGTCTATAGCAAGTTATTCGCAAAGGCAAGTTATTCCACAACAAAATCAGCAGATGCAGCAGAACCATAATGATAACCATGCACGTGGAATAGTGGATAAAAGAGAAGTTGCCTATCATGCCTTTAAAGAATGAGGACATTATGCAAATGAATGCTCACATAGAAATTTATACGCTGCCAATGAGCTCTATGATGATGGACAGTATTGCATATAGAGGTAGAGCAATTCAATATAGATCCTCAATAGAAAACATAGAGGATTAGGGCCTGTTTGGCATCGTTCTCGTATTGTTTCTAGTCTTGTACTCAGATTAGATTGTGCTGAGATCTGGTTGTGCCGAGACTATACTCTCCAAATCTTGTTTGGCAATATTATATTAAATTATTCTATTGAGAATATGTTGTCCAGAACTTGTTTGGTAACATTATAAAAGTTTTGCTCTAAAGAACGGAAGCAAAAAAGCATAGGATTTATAATGTGAGACCCACCTTTTATTATTTGTAGCACTATTATTGTCGTATATGGGACCCACCTGTAAAATTATAAGTTGGTACCACCTTTAAAAATTAGAACACAGGGCCCATATTTATAGGATTTACCATATGGGCCCACTTTATAGGAATTATAATGTGGGGCCACCTTTTTGTAAATGTAAATATGGGACCCACCTTTAGAAATTACAACATCATACATACGTTTAAAAATTAGAATATGGGCCCACATTCATTAGATTTACAATGTGGGTCCACCTTTTGTGATCATGATCATGTGACCCACATTTAAGAATGACAAAGTGGTGACACGTTTTTTGTGATTGTGGACACATGACCCTTCTTTAGAAATTACAATGTGGTGCCAACCTTTAGAAATGAGAATATGGGGACACGTTCATAGGATTTACAATGTGGGCCCACCTTTATAGAATTTATAATGTGGGGCCATCTTTTGATTGATTGTAAATATATGACCCACGTTTAGAAATTTTAAGTGGTGCCCGCCTTTAGAAATTAGAACATGGGGCCTTATAATGTGATCCCATCATTATAAGAATTATAATTTGGGTCCACCTTTTGTGATAGTGACCATGTGATCCACCTTCAAGAATTACACAGTGGGGCCACCTTCTTTGGGATTGTGAATATGGGGCCTACCATTAGGATAAGTGAGAGGATCTGAAATCTTTTTAAATGACCTATTTAAAACGTAAGAAATAAGTAGCAACCAATTGTGCCAGAAAGTTGTTTCTTAAAAAAAACAAAGATTTTTTGTTCAAACTTTCTTATGCTGGCAGGTTAAGATTTTGGGATTCCTTCCCGTGAGACCAAAATTGAGAACAATAATTTACACTAACCAAACATGTTTTTCGTAGCCTTATCTCGTGGGAACATGAGAACATTTGAATGGCACGATGCCAAACACACCCTTAATTGCATGAGATGAGGCTGATGGTGGCACCTCAGTGTTTTTTTTTTTAACGTCGTTTTCTTGTAACTGATTCAAAAGAAGAATATGATTATTGAAATCATACTTCTATATTCCGATCACGAGTCAATTGCAAAGGTAAATCATACAATACAATCATTGATGGTTGCAGCGCAATCAATGTTATATCCTAGGAAGCGGTAGAGAAGCTCCAACTATCAACTAAAAATATGCCTGTCACCAATGTGTAGTTCCTTTATGGATTAGCAAATATATATAGTTACAACTTTGAATTTCAGCCCATTATGGCACATTTTGACACAATATGATTTAGAGCATCTCCAAGAAAGATGCCAAATCCAAAGTGGACATACCACATTTTAAAGAAGCGTCAAATCATGGTTTCAACATGGTCTATGGAGTTAGGCTCCATAGACATCATATGGGCCCCCTATTGCCTAAAGCCCCAGGTGGAGCCCATATATCTATTGGGAAAGCATAGTCGAAAGTCATCTCATAAGCCACCAAGGCTTATATAAGAATTAAATATTTTAGGGATGATAAAAATGAGCTCCACCGAAGGATTATTTATTAGAGAGGCGAGGGGCGGTGGAGGTAAGGTGTGAATGTAGATGGGAGGTTGAGTTTTATAAGTATGAAATTACATAGGTACGAAATTGCTAGGTTGATGGTTGCGTATTCAAATTTTCATTTTCCCTTTAGTTCAATTTTTAATAAAGTGGGAAAGATTATTTGACGGGCATTTTCTGACTTTGGTTCTTCTTTATTAAACATTCTTTCGTAGAAATACAATTCTTATGCATTTAATTATAATTATTATATTACATGAAAACAATCAGCGCCCCCTCTCAGCTCCAAAAAGTTTTCCTTCAGACGCCGTCCGTTCGCCACTGACAGGTGGGATTGTGAGATGCGCTTGCATATATGAATCATGATTGCTAGCTTTTCCTCGAGGCTCCCTTCTATGATTTCTCACACTGCGTAGAGCGAGCCGAGAAAGAGAGAGAAGGAAGAGAAAAGAAACAAAGAGAGCTTTTGGATAACTCCTTCAGTAAGTGTTGTGTTTAGGTCTTGTTCAATATGGCTCAGATTCCAAACTTGGACAACTCTCCTCTCAATTTCTCATCTCTCAGGTACCGCAACGAACACACCCCACATTCATTCATTCATCCATACATCCATACATACATTAGATTGATGGAAGCATTCGATTCGATTCAATTCAATGGCCCCTGATTTCAATATCATCATCCATCTGAAATCTTCCCCCCCCTTTTTTTAATTCTTCTTTTTGTTGCAAATTCAGAGAGCAGTCTCAGAAAGATCTCCTCAACATTCTCAGGAACGTAAGTTTCATCTCTCACCACCAAACACACTCATTTCTTTCGTCTCTTTTTCCCCTCCACAACAGGACCAGATAATCCCTTCATTTGATTTTAGTTTTTTTGTTCTGGGGTGATGTTAGATTCGTGGAAACAAATGCCTCATCATCGATCCCAAGCTCAGCGGCTCCCTCTCTGTGATCGTCCAGACGTCCCTCCTCAAGGCATGTCTCTTTTGACCTTTCCCACTTCCCACTTTGCTTATTACTGTGATTTGTTCAAAATTTTTTTTTCTTTGGGGGGTTGAATGTGGGCTAATGGGACAGATATCGATTTGGGTGGGCTCAGTTTTTGCTGCTTTGAAAAGCTAATCATGCCATTGAAAAGCTCACTTGTCCTTCCAATTTGTCATCTTCAATTTAATTTTTTAGGACTAAAACATTTGATTAATTTATTATGCAAGTGAAATTAGTTAATAAAATCTATTGTATCAGTTTTATGGTAGATTCATTATGACTATTTTATGAACTTTGTTTCGATTTTTTAGTGTGTTATTGTATCTTTTTCCTTTTAATTCTGTTACATTTAAATAAATGCTTGCTTGCAGGAACCTGGAGTGGAATTGCGTCATCTTTCTGTGGAACCTATACAGACTGAATACACAAAAGTAGTTTACATAGTCCGTTCTCAGCTTAATTTGATGAAGCTCATTTCTTCGCATATTAAGTATGATATCTCCAAAGGACTTCAGAGAGACTACTTTGTCTATTTTGTCCCACGTCGCACAGTTGTTTGTGAGAAGGTCAGATTTTTTCCCCTACTTAACTGGACATCATATCATAAATTATGCTTTATTGGCTTGGATAATTGGGTTTGTTACTCTACTAATTTGGAATTTTTAATAGCTTCACAGTTCTACTAATCCATGGCTTTTGATATGAATTTAAGAAATCCATTGGTTGTTATGTATTCAATATAAGATTGTACCATCTGAACACATTTTTTTTTTTTTGAATGATACCATCTGAAAATTTTTCTGTTCACAAGGAAAAAAAAAAGAGAATGTAGATTATCCGTTTCTTTAAAAAAGGAAGAAGAAGAAGAAAGAAATATACAAGTAGGAAGAAGAAAGAAATATACAAGTAGGAAGACTGCGATTCAAGTCTCCTTTAAGGCCACCCAGCTAACTGAAAGACATAAAAAACATATAATTCTCTAGTTTTCATTTCCAGATACCTGCTCTGTACATCATCATTGACATTAACATTTTTTAACAGAATTAGGCTTGCAAGCCCAGCTTGTTTTAAACTGGATATGTGCTATGAGAGCCTGTGGGCTGGGTCCAGCCTGATACTCTGCCTAATGTCAATCAGGCTGGTCATGGATTTACATGGACCTGCCTTGCTTGATAAATTCAATGCGAACAAGTTTAATAATTTCTCTATGGGCTGGACATGGGCTTATTTTTCAGGCCCATGGGGTCCAAAGAGTCAGTCTAATGAATAAATGGGCTAACTGGCTAAGCATGGTAAAGCTTTAGCCCTGGTAGCCTGGTGCAACATTTCATCATGCACTCATGCTCTCATTAAATGGATAGCTCAATAGGCTATTTATCGACTCATAATTTGGTGCTGTTTGATGCTGAAGTGGCTTTAAACAATCAATTACATTTTTGGCTGCTTACATTTATTTCCTCTGGTTAAGAAAAAGCCTTGCACTTGAGTTTGTTGATGTTGCTAAATGCGCTGCTTGTGCCTGGATCTGGTATTTGGCTAATTATGATGAATACGTGAAGACTTTGTAATTCTTTTGTTTTAAAAATTGGAGGTAGTTGAATCTGTTGTTTGGCAGTTGGTTTAAACTGTGGCTTCAGTTGAACCGTTGGATCTACTTATAGCTTCGATTGAAGATGTAATTATCTTAATCAAATGTTTGGACTGTCCTTGAATTTTTGTTGCGCATCATTATTGCTCATGACTTTTTAAGATTTTCTGGCGGTCACTTCCTTTCAAAATTTTTTTTTTTTTTTTCCAATTCTAACTTTTGTCTCATCAAGTTGCTTAAGAAATTACCTGGAATACATAACAGTTGTGTGCTGGATGCATTTTCATTCCATCAGTTCCATAAATTTATGTCTTTTGTGGATCTTGATCTACAGAACATAATAAACTCCATTGATTGTGCAGATCTTTGAGGAGGAGAATGTTCATCATATGCTGACTATAGGGGAGTTCCCCTTGTACATGATTCCATTGGATGAGGATGTTCTTTCATTTGAACTTGACATGGCCTACAGAGTATGAATGTGACCAGTGCCCTCTGAATCCTGATTTTTTTTCTTTTGAAATTGTGATAACTGGAATCTGGCTCTTTTTTACTTTATAGGAATTTCAGGTTGAGAGCGATGCCAGCCCCCTTTGGCATATTGCCAAATCAATTCATAAGCTTGAGGTTAGTATCATTTCTTTTCTTTCTTAAAATACTTTTCTAATATCCTCCTAGAAAAGTAACCTAAAAAGATTTTGTGTGATGCAGCTGCATGCGTGGTTTTAGATTTCTACAATTTTAAGCATTTCTCCTCAAACTCAATACTCTGATTGGAGTTATCTTCCTGCAATTGTTAGTTTGTACCAGATGAGCTTCTTAAACATCATTTATAATGTTAGGGCTATGAAATCTTGAGAACGCAAGGGTTAATAAACCATGTTTTCATTAGAACCGTCACAGTTTTTTGTTGCAAATAAATTAATTTTGAGGGAATTCACCGAATTTTATCATTAAGGGCTCTTTTGTTTCATGTAACTGAATTCCTAGGCATTATAATATTTATATTTCTAAAAGTGGTTTAAGATTGAAGAAAGAAGGGTGAATATCCTAAAATGACCATTGAATAATCTCCCCTTTAATTGAAGATGAATCAAGGAGAGATGGGACATATATACCCATCCATCCCCTTAGTAGTTCAAATCTCAACATTATATCCTTCACCCCTTACCTCTTTAATAGTCCTTTCTTGGAGCCCATTTGGCCAGGGAATCCAATGTACTCAATTCCCTGCAGTGGGCCCTAGAGAGAGAGAGAGAGAGAGAGAGAGAGAGAGAGCGCACCTGGTCCACAGCAGAATACTTTCAAGGTTCAAATATGTGCTACTAAACTTCTATAGTCAAACCCATCTAGTGATCTAGGTGATCAAATCTAGCCTATCCAACTTCCTTTTCCTGTTTCCAGAAATCTCCCCCGCCCCAACCCCACCCCCCCATAAAAAAAAAAAAAAAACACCCTCTAGCTATGTTTTAAACCAAGAAGATCCCAAGCTCCTAGATTGTTTTGATATCTCCAGTTGGTCCAAAATCAGGGCCATCTCCTCAGAATGGTCCATGGCTCTTGTGCTTCTTCATGGTCTGATTTCCATTTTTTATATTGTTCATATACTGATGCTCTTTTTGTCGTTGATTTCTTTTGACTCTGAGCATTTCTACTCTATTAACTCTAGAAAGTTGTTGTTTTTTTTTCTTTTTGAATATTAAAAAAAGTGATGTAATGATTATTATTATTATTGTTATTGTTATTATCATTATGATTATTTTGCTAAAGCTAGAAAGATATTGATTATTCTATATATTGTAGTTCTCTTTTGGAGTGATACCAAATGTGAGGGCCAAAGGCAAAGCATCAACAAGGGTTGCTGACATTCTAAACCGCATGCAAGTAGAGGAGCCAGTTAACTCGACAGATGTAATTCTGCTTTATTCTTAACTTTTCCCATTGGACGTGGTTTGCAATTTACACTCCTTCATTCAGTGATGTAATTTATGATCACTTACTAATAATTGTTTTATGGTTCTTCAGATGGGGGTTCCAGAGATAAAGACACTTATCTTACTGGATAGAGAGGTAACTTGCCAACGCTTGTTTCTCTTTCACCATAGTGTAACTGTTTCTTGAACTATTGCTGTTACCTTTTTGAAGATAGTGATGGACAATAAACTGATTATTGCTTTAATTTCTTAAATAAGCATGTGCGTCTATGGTGGTTGCATAATGGATTGTCTTTTTTTCCCCTTGCAACTTTTCTATTTCAATATATGTAGTGTTCTTTTTTTTTTTTTTTGTGGAATTATTAATGTCTTAAAGGTAACATGAGTGGGAACCACAACCTTGTGGTTGTGACAATGAGCACATTCCATCCGAGCTACAGGCATGGTTCAAAATCGCGGTCGGCATCGCGGTCAACCCTGATAACCGTTATGATGTGGCATCGCGTTGCAGTTTGCGGCAGTGCAAAATTTTGTTTTATCCCAAAAAATCTGAAAAAATATCCAAAAAATCCAGAATATTATATAATGCTAGAAAACAATGCTTTTTTTTTTCCCTTCCATTAATAAACACTTAAAAGTAAAATATTGGCCCCCCTAGGTCATAACATCCTATATCGCCGCCTTTTTTAAAACGTGTAAAGTCTTTTCGGAATTAAATAGATTTACATGCATATATTAAAATAACTTGAAATGTCACAAATTTTATAGTATGCATTGCAACCATAAATTTGAACTAACCATTATTGTTAAACACTTAAAGTTAAGAAACTAGTAGGTGTAGTGCAGTACTTAATTAGAGCGAATTTCAACTGTCAAGTAACATTTACTACTACATCAAGATGAATTTATTAATGAAAGTAGTGGAGTATTATGGACATAGGGGAATTGTTGTTGAGGAGGGAAGAGGCCTTCATATGAGAATCCACCAAAATTTTGCAAATCACTTGAGTTTGGTGAAAAAACGAGATTTGGGAAGCTCTAGCACCGTCCCAGGAAGCTCCACAGATGGTTTGGGAAAGAAAGAAGGGAAAAGAAAGTAAAAAAAAAAAAATAGAACCATTGTCAGTTGATATTTTGACTGTTATTTTCAAAATATCGGACGTTATGACTGTTATAACCATTATATTCAAAATAACAGCTGTTATGATCGTTATGGTTTGATTTTTTCACCTTTTTTTGATACGATGGTCATCATTACCATTATATTGAAAATAACGTAATGGCATAGGCTGTTACGGTTTCATAACGGCCATTATGAAATGGTAACAGCCGTTTTTCTAAACTATGGCTGCAGGTTCGTCACTATTGTGCAATCATTGTCCTCATAACCCACTTCAAATTGCAACTGAGTTGAGATCTAGTTTTAATGATTCACTGTTTGATCCACTCGACAGTTCTACATGGATCCAGTGTTTCACAATTTGGGTTGAATGAAAAAAGAAATTGGGTTGAACGAAATCAATTTCATTTAGAACTTCCGTAAATCCTAATAGTCTGTTATCGGCGCATTATCATCATCATCCTCACCATCTTCTTTTTCTTCTTCTTCAAAGACTTATCCAGTTATCTAGGTTTGATTGGGAGTTATAGTTGTCCATTAAACCCTATTTAAACCCATAGTCTCTCCACAACCTTAACAGTGATTCTTAATTCATTAAAGTCTAGATTGGTCTTACCCTCCTTTTTCCGTCAACTTGTTACACTTCATTTTTTCAAAGTTCATTTTGATCTTCTATTATATGGGAGCTACTTGTGGATTGCCTCTTATTCTTATTTCTATACTTTTCTTACGTACATATCCCTGCCACATGTCTTCTTGACGTTTCTTCTTTGCTCAACATGCATCTCATACAACAATGATGGTGGCTCTAATTGATATCTTATTAAATTTCCCCCCTGAACGAATTGCCATTGAGTTAGTTGCACAGTACTCTGCTAGCTTTAAAAACATTAATCGAAGAAGAAGATGAGAAACAACAATGTCTCTGCAACAGCAAAGAAGATGGTGGCAGACCAGCAAGGGGAAGGAAGATGGGAAGAAAAAAAGGAAAAATTACAATGTGAGTAAAATTATTACATTATAGGTTTAAAAACACAGATGTATGACTAGAATCACAGCTGTTTTTCTAATTCCTTTCATGTGTGCATATATTCTGACCAAACAAATGTTGGGTGGGCCTCCAAAGATAACGAGTGTAAGACCCCAACGCGTTAATTGCGTCATTAGTACTAATTAATTATATTGTTAGCTCATTAAGGGGGTTTAGAGGTTAATTAACTTAATTTCTGGGTTAGAGTAGATTTGAATAGCTTTGGAAAGTTTTGAGAGCCTTAGTTTGAGGCCCTTAGGGTCCTATGTGTAATTTTTGGGAAAGATTGGGGGGCCTATCCATAAAATTTGTAAAATTCTGTTCTAGAGCTCATTTGCTAGAGGACATCAATCCCAACAACTTTCGTGTTCACTCCGTGGTCATTCGAAGCCCCGAGACCCTTCATTTGATGATTATAGTATGAGAAGGGTAGAATTGTCATTTCTGAAAAGCTGTGATTTTCCTGGAATTCCCGATCATGTCATATTTATGCTCATTGGAAACTAGATTTAAATTCGAGCAACTTTTGTTCTTTTGACTTTTTTGATCCGAGGCCCAGAAAGCCCTCAATTTCGTTGCCTGCTTTGTCCCGTAAATAAAGTTTGTTTAGCTTAAGTGTGTAACAGGCCCGATTTGGGCCTGGGCTTAAGAGTCTGTCAACATTAAGAGGTCCACAAGTTTTAAAACATTTCTTATATAAATGCACTATTTTCTTTCTTCTTTCAAGTCATAGATTTAAAATATTAACTCATCTAGTTTTGCCTTTCCTCTTGCCGTCATGGTAAAAAAATATGCAAGTTCAACCGGAATGACTGTGACATTTCATTTCTCTCTTTTCTGGATATCCTATCCCCTTCTCTTCCCTTTTCTTCTCTCTTTCACCTTTCTCCTCTCAACTCTTTTCTTCACTTCTCCTCGCTTTTATTCACTCCTACCATTGGCCCTCTCCATGCCTTTACTCTCTTCTTACCTCATCTATCTTCTCTTCACCCACACCCAACCCCCCCCCCCCCCCCCCCCCCCCTCCCAATTCTCTCTCACACGCATGCTAATATAATGAAGACTAGATCTATGAGGTCTTTTCATTGTGATGTTTCCAGCGTACTTGGACCAATCAGAGAGACCCAAATGGCAAAGAGTATTCCTTTAAGCTTATAAGGCTTTGGTCGTTTATTACTAAGTATAAGGCTATGATGATTATGCTGATGCATTTGATTACAATTTACAATAGAAGCTTTTCGGTTGTTTTTACTTAAATTGGAGGTATGTTGCTTTTAACGATTAAGATTAGAACATATAGCTTAGTTATAATTTAGATTACAAGACTAGATCATTATGGGCCCTATTGGGTTGTTTAGAAACTCTGATATATTTCAGAATAGGGGACCCATCACATATCTTTCATTGGTTTTAATGTTTATTACAATTTTTGGGGTGTATCTTTCTCGTTTGTTGGTTGTAGAAGGCCATATGGTTTATGGCCCTCTTCTGTATCTTGGGTGTGTGGTATTCTTTTATTCCAAGTGTTTTCTACATATTTTGTGATTGTTTGATCCTCCTTTGGCTGCTTGTTTGTATGGAGGATTTGTTGAGATATTTATGTTTTGGAACAGTTTGCTTATTTATTGTGGTTTGAGCTGGGTTAGACAACAGTTCGTTGCATCATATTTTTATCAAATGTGTGCGATCCTGTCATTGAAGCTCCAGCTGAGGTTCCTGTCATCAATTTTGACGTGGTGTGAAGACTGTGGCATGTAGACGAAGGAACTGATGCAAGTATGACTTGCATAAAGTACAGCTGGTCCACATGGGATCCCCAGTGGAGCAACAAAGAAAAAGATGAAAGAGAAATGAAAGACGTGAATACACATGATTTGCAGCTTTACTTTTCTATTTTGAAGACTCCGATGTACTTATTGGTTTTAAGTAGCAATGTGATATTAATATTCTGATGTTGTTGATATATCTAGGGTTTAGATTAGGGTGTTTTAAGGTGAATGGCAAGATGAATTTTTCTTTTGGCTTTTCTTTTCTTTATTTAAACATTTGTAGGGCTGTCACCAATGAAAAATTTATTTTATTTTATTTTTAAATACTACAGGGTACAGATTAATTGTACCTAAAGGTTGTGAAAACCTTTCTTTTTTCCTTCTTGTGAAGCCTTGTTCTTGTGAAGGATAGGATTTAAGTAGAGGGATGAAGCCTGCTGTTCCATTTGGCATTTAATTTCTTTTAGTGATTAGGTGGACTTGCATGGGATACATGCCATAAGATTGCCTTGATAGCTTGTCTGAAAATTGTACTATACAAGATAGATCTTAAGGCTTGTTCGTGACCACATGTATTGTTTTGTTTTCTAGATAAGCAATTGACTCAGGTTAGTGATGTGTTCGTACTTCATGCTTCCATTACCTGTTAGGATTCCCCTGATTTCATACTTGATTGTAGATTGGAGAACCTCGGCTTTTATTGGAGAAGACAATGATTTGGATGAGGATTTGCGCACCATGGAGATATAAAAACCCTCTTGTTCCATTAAGTTCCCTCTGAAAATGTACATTGGAATGTTTTGTAGGGTTTACTTGGGTTTACCAGTGAAAACATATAATATGAGATGAAATTGAATTTTTATCTTTGCCTTTATTCCGTGCACCGTGTCGTGACTTTTGAAGCTAGGACCAATTCCATCTTTACCAAATTATAAAACCAAGAGAATGCTTAAGTTGTGTTTTTATTCTTTTTTTTTAATGCATTTTGTTTCATGTTTTGTGTGTGATAATGAAGGTTAGAGACTTGCGAGCAGTTGCTTTGTGCAAAATTTCTAAAGGTTAGGTCTGTCTCCAGTCTGGACCCTCATAGGACCCTGCTTCGGCAGGACCCGCATTGGGTAATGGCCTTTTTGATTAAACCATCCTAATCCATAAAAAGGATCAAACTAGCGGTTACGACGGGTGTAATAGGCAGGGGCCAAAACGCTATGTAGTGGGTGATACGTAGCGGCGTGAATTTTTTAAGTGGAAAAAAAATCTAAATCTTGTGTAGCAGTCAATCTTGTGTTTTTTAGTGATTTGGAACCATGCAAGGGTAGAGACATCTTTAGGAAAGGCTATTGATGAGAAGGAATGGGAAAAACAATGTTTTAAACTAAAATTGCTTGGCTCTACTAGGTTTTACACCGTAGCGCCGCTATTTTCAAAATAGCGTAGTGGCCTCGATTGCTACGGTTGACAATGTGGCCACTACGTATTTTGACTACAGTCAGCCTAGGGTCATTCTTGGGGTTGCTCCTTGCGCTACTTGCACTGTGCTTATACCCCGCCACAGAATCTTCTGCATTTGTGCTCGGCTCGAGTAAGCTCCATCCATGCTCCGTCCATGCCCTGCCAGTGCCAGGGGTCCCTGGCACTTTGGCTGAGATGAGATGCCTGTGACTGCTTGGGCTATCTCACTTTCTTGGACCAGATGCCGTTTTACAACCGTAAAGAGTCAAGAGAAAATGAACATGTTTTATCACGTCATGCATGAATGCATAATTCTTTAACATTTCCTCAGATGATGTGACATACGTAATTATTATTGCAGTTGCTTTAAATGTTGATACCCATTCCACTTCTTGCTCCTTAGAGCTGACATTTATGCTTTAGCTTAGCTATGTCCTTACCATTCGAGCACTCATCATGACTTTTCAAACAGCTTAGTACAACATGCTATCAAGGTTGTTTTGATTTGGTACTTCTTGGCTGTAGGTGGACATGATTACACCTATGTGTTCTCAATTAACATATGAAGGGTTACTAGATGAGGTATGCTTATGCAAGTTTGAGGCTTCTTTGTAGTTTATGTATATTTCTGAAATCCTAGATATTTTTTACCATTCTCCTTGGAGCTTACTCATTTAGTAGTTTGTTTTGCATGCTAAGCTGAAAACTCTTTATTGTACAGTTTTGCAGTAGTTGGCTTACCGTCTGTTACCATTTTTCATCTAGTGTTCTTGAAGACATTGAATATGCTCGAAATCACACTTAAAAAGTAAAACGTTGTTTTACCTAGTTTTTTTAATGATAACTTTTATTAAATGGTAGTAGAACAATAGAGGAGAGATATATTGTGAAGCTGCAAAGCGCGCAATGAAGGAACCTAATGAAACATAAAAACAAATTAAGGCGATGCCTTGTCAGAAAGAAGAATCAGACTCTGGTGCCCAACACCTTCCTCAGCCACTTGATGTGGCAAAATGGTGCACCAAGAGGTCTTGCTAGGTCCTAGACCTCTTCCAGCATATTTCCAAGTCTCCATGGATACTTATATAGACCCGCTGTCTATCAGATGGCACATAGAATATTACCTTCCAATAGCACATAAAAAATCACCTGCCACCATAATATTCTGAAGATTTAAAATGATAACCTTCACGAAGACAAACATTCATCACCAATGTGTGTGTAGAGCGAGCGAGAGTTGGGGGGGGGGGGGGGGGGGGGGGAGTGGGGTTGTGTTGGTTGTTGAAAACATCACTTACATAGCCTTAGAAGGATAAGATGGCCTAACCTTCTACCCCTTAAGTTTAGATAACTAATCTTGATAGTATTTCCCTATCATTAAATCAAGCAACAATCTAGCTACTCTAGACAAGCCCTTTATTATCTAAAAGAGAAGAAAAAATGTCTTCTATATGGTTTTTGCAAGGGCCCATGGATCTACTACTCAGCAATTGGGCTTGGTCCTATTGGGTTTGGTGGGTCTTCGACAGGCTCGTGGGATTGGCTCAATGGGCCTTGGTTTCAGCTCATGGACTTTTGGTCCATGGATTGATGTGGAACTTGCATCAACTCTCCTTGGCTTGGTGAAACTTGACTCTGCCGAGTTAAAAGCTTGACATTTTTCATGTAGATCTAGATTTAATTGTTGGAAATCCAAGTTGGTGATCCATGTAGCATCAGAGAGACACCTTCCTTTCCATTGTACTTGGAACTTGTGGTACCTACCACTCCGTCTCGATACTAACTGATCATCAAGGACGTCTTTAATCTCTTCGTGTGATGATGGAATCATAGGAAGCTTAATGGCATGATCCCCAAATGTCTCGCCTTTGTAATGCCATGATAGAGGGTAAGATCTTCGATGTTGAATGTCGGATTGATGCCCACCTTTGACAGAAGATTTAACACACAAGCATTAGAACTTATCTTCGTTATAATTTTGAATGAGCTTTCCTTTTTTGGATGTAGCATTTTATAGTTACCTGTTGGGGCTGTTTAGCCTTCATCACGACCATTACTATGTCACCTTGAATTCAACACAGCATCGTTGGGTATTTGCGTGTTGCTTGTAGCTTCCATTGCTAGCAAGAGTCTCCTTCCTTACTGTAATGCCCCACCCTACACGCATGCACGATATTGTCCGCTTTGGCCCACGGGCCTCACGGTTTTGTTTCTGGTGGGCCTCAACCTGCCAAAAGGCCTCATACTAAGTCACACGGTGTCCTTCATATTAGCCTTGTATCTAGGCAGCCTCATAAGCGATGTGGGATCTTACGTTCCCCACCCTCGAAGGAGAGCCGCCCTCGGCTTTGATACCAAATGTAACGACCCCGATCTCCCAGTATGATATTGTCCTCTTTGGCTCATTCGGCTCGGGCCCCGTGGGCTCCGGCCTAATCTTGCCTCAAGGTTTTGTTTTCAGAGCCAAAGGCCTCATGCAAGGTAAGGGTGTAAGCTCTACATATAATCCAATTTACTTTCCTCTCTATAGTCGATGTGCGACTCCGGGGCCATAATTACCTCATATGTGAATCCTTCACGTGCCTTGCAAAATCTTTGACATCCTCACTAGGCTTCGCCTCAATGGGTAATGAATCAAGTTGATAGGAAGTTGTAGTTTGACTCCTCTAACAACCTTGAATGGCTATTTACCCATAATTCTGTTCCCAATTTACTGTAATTTGTAAGTGAATTTTTCCATTGGTAACATAAGATCCAAGTAGAGATTTGCTCGCCAACTAAACATCAAAGGAGCTTCCCCAAACTACAATTCACCACTTCCATCTGGCCATCTATTGTGGATGGGAAGCACTAGAGAACTAAAGCATAGGTACAGAAGGAAGCCTCCAAAGAAAATATAACAACCAAGAAATCCTCCAAAGGAGTATAACAACCAAGAAAACTACAACAACCGGGCTTAGGTGATAGAGATTTATACCCTATGCAAAAAACCTCAACATAGTTGGGATAAGGCTTTGATGATGATGGTGATTGGTGACTATCTAAGTTCATATCCCAAAGCTCCTTTCTTTAAAAAGCCCACTTCCCGATCTTCAAGATGACCAAATTTAAGAGCTCTTTGAAGGACCCCACTGAAGCTTTGAAAATTTTATCATTTCTCTCTTTTCATATGGATTATGGACCAAAGAATGGCATAGGGAATGAGTCTCCAAAGCACCAAGCCATACCCATGGGATGGAGACTACCCTCTAAAACACCGCCTTAACACATAGATACTTGGGAATACATCATGCTAATCCACACCTCAATCGGAAATGATTCAAAATGCTGTAAGAAAAAGTCCCACAGATTGAATAAATATTGAACTAATTTGTTCTTGTTTCGACACAGTAAGAATTTGACGTCTGAAGAGATGCCTCCTTTTCTCATATTATTTCTTGTCAACATTGATAACTCCTCTGGTGCTAGCTTCACCTGGATTGCACATGACATGCTTTTTTTTTTTTTTTACTCCTTTCTGTTGGTAAGATGACTTGAACCCACAACCTTAAGGTTGCAATGGCGTGCATGGGGGACACCTTGATGGACTAAGCTATCTAGAAAAGGCCACCTCATTCCTAACTGCTTAAGATCATTGCAATTGGAATGCCATGAAAATGCGCAAGGACAGAAACCCAATAAGCAACTCTCATTATGCTCTATCCAAATGACCCATAGGATCACGAAAAAATGAGGCCTTCCACATGAATCTTCCCCTAGTCGAGCCCACAGCCATCTTCCAAGCCTCAAGCAAATTATGAAGGTATTTAAGGAGCACCC